>OZ018381.1:41647500-42854338 GCA_963969555.1 Polydrusus pterygomalis | reverse complement strand
GAAACTACAATTTCGAATATCAGATTGCGATTACTATACAGGGTTCGTCACAAACAACATTTTTCGTTTTTTCGATCTTTTTTTTTTTTTTAATTTATTAAATGAATTTTGCTTGTGTTGAAACTACAATTTCAAGTATTAGATTTGCGATTACAATACAGGGTTCGTCAGAAACAACAGTTTTTGTTTTTGGATTTTTTTTTCAATTCTAATTTTCAATTCCCTTTAAGGTAGGAGTATCAACATGCTTGCCCACCTATAACCTATTTCGCGTAGATTTATTTATGTTTTCTAGCTTTTATACAAAATTTAAAGAAAATCAGTATCGACTTGATATTCTATAGCTAATAATTGACATATTTAATAAATATCAAGGAATTTCATAACTTATTTTAGGAGAATTGTATAGCGAAAAATATCGGATAAGATTTTTTTTAACATTATTATGTCATTGTCACTCATTGCTCTTTCACTATACAATTCTCCCAAAATTAGCAATGAAATACATTGTTATTTTTGTAATATATCAGATACTACCTAAATAATGTACCGACGATATTGATTTTCTTTAAATGTTAGTTATTAAAATAATAAACTCAAAAAATCAACGCGAAATAGGTTATAGGTTGGCAATAGATTGAATGACGTTGAGAATTCAACCTTAATGATTGGCTAAATCATCACTTCGGGAACAAACATATTGGAAGGTACCTATGGTCCAAATCAGTTGGCACGTAGGAGTCCCGATCTCACAATTATCTACTTTCATTTATGGGGATATCTGAAGTCACATGTGTATAAAACCAATTTCAATAATAACATAGATCTCTTGGAAGAAAAAATGAGAGTGGTTATTGCAAATATCCCAAAACAGGAAGTTAGAAACTGTGATCGGGAATTCAGATGTCGAGTTGAACTATGCGCTAACTCGGTGGTACCACGTTTGAATAAAAGTTTTATAATTTACTAGCGACCCGTCCCGGCTTCGCACGCGGGTCTAAAATATGTTTATTTACGACATCACATTAGAAACCTCTAAATTTATCAGTGTTTCTCTACAATATTATGCATGTATTATACATACAGGGTGTCCCGAAATTAGCTGACAATATTTTAAGGGGATAAAGTACATTCAAAAATAAGACTAAAATCCTCTATTAACATACCTTCAAAAACGCTTCGTTAAGGGGCTAGAGCCCTTCGAATTGGAGCTATGACAAGCAGTTTTTTTACAATATCTCAGAAACCGATTAGGGTATCAAAACAAAATTTGATACATGTTTTACCCATAGCTAGACGCAATAAATGGTTTAATTAGCTTAACTGTATTTCCTCCAGTGGCGTCCCACTGGGTAGGTAGTTGGGAGAATATTGCCCTAAGTTTTTTATTTATAGGATTTTTTAACTTTAGGTGAAATTTTTAGAAGCCTTGAAGTCTTTTATTGAAAAAAGGTACTCTTGTTTTATTGCGATAAGATTAACCATTTTCCAGCAAAATCGATTTTAAAATTTTCGGTTTTTTGAAATCCGGTGAAACGGCTAAGGTTTTTTTTGCATATCTCAGCAAACACTTCATATTAAAACATGAAATTTATTAGAAGTTCTACTAGCGCCAAATAATAATAATACATAATCAACTGGGGGATTTATTAGATAATGTGCCACTGGATTTACGTTTAGGGCACTTCTTTTAACATGATAGGGCACCAGCTCACTACGGACGTCAAGTGAGGAATTGGCTTGAAGAAAATTACCAGGTGGATTAGTAGCCATAGCATGGCCACCAAGATCACTTGATTTAAATCCCCTTGATTATTATTTTTGGGGACACATGACTGGTACTTGCTTAAGAATTAGTTTTCCGTGTGGTTCACAATCAAATTAGATTTGCAATTTGTTATTATTCTTTGTTCTATTTTAAAACGTTACATTCTGTCAAATTACAATAATGGAAAGTTTTATTAACAAAAAATTTAAAATTAAAAAAAAAATACATTAATTAAAAAAAATATAAGTAATATTTACTTAAGGCTCCACCCCGTGCGACGTCACTGGAAATAGTAGTTTTCCTATTCAGTGCGCAAAGTTATGTTTTCCCGCACGCGAAAGCAGTTAGACGAACGACGCGAAGCGGAGTTCGGATAAGCTTTAAATGCGGGAAAACTACTTTGCGCACGTGTTAGGAACAATATTTTTTCTACGAGTGAAATAACTATATATTTTTTTAATTTTAAATTTTTATTGACATCAAATAAGGCAGATTTCAAAAAAATTTTGACCCGCACGGCACAATACTTCGGTATAGTTTATAAGGCAACACATAAACCACCTGTCAACTTTGTCTTGTTACAATATTTTTGCATAAATATCTAAAAAAATAATAAAATAGAAGAAAAAAACGCGTCTATAATATGGTAATTTTGCTTAAAATAAGTGTGCGGGAAAAAAAAATTCCCGCACAGTGTGCGGGAAAGTGCTACTTTGCGTATGCAAAAGTGTGCGCAAAGTAGATTCTTTGCGGTCACTCGTAGAAAAAATATTTTAAAGTAACATCCTTTAATACATATGCCTTGTCGCTAGTAGAAGTTCTAATAAATTTCATGTTTTAATATTAAGTGTTTGCTGAGATATGCAAAAAAAAACCTTAGCCTTTTCACCGGATTTCAAAAAACCAAAAATTTTAAAATCGATTTTACTGGAAAATGGTGAATCCTACCGCAATGAAACAAGAGTACCTTTTTTCAACAACAGACTTCAAGGCTCCTAAAAATGGCACCTAAAGTTAAAAAATCCTAAAAATAAAAAACTTAGGGCTATATTCTCCCAACTACCTACCCAGTGGGACGCCACTGGAAGAAATAAAGTTAAGCTAATTAAATCGTTAATTGCGTCTTATCATGGGTAAAACATGTATCAAATTTTGTTTCGATACCCTAATCGGTTTTTGAGATATTGTGAGAAAACTGCTTATCATGGTTCCAATTCGGGGGGCTCTAGCCCCATAACAAAGCGTTTTTGAAGGTATGTTAATAGATGATTTTAGTCTTATTTTTGAATGTACTTTATCCCCTTAAAATATTGTCAGCTAATTTCGGGACACCCTGTATAAACCTTCCTCTTGAATCACTCTATTAAAAAAAACCGCTTCAAAATCCGTTGCGTAGTTTTAAAGATTTAAGCATACAGAGGGACGGACAGACAGCGACTTTGTTTTATACTATGTAGTGATGATTGAATGAATTGATGAAATATGACATGTAATAATAAAAATATTTCAAAAGTAGGCAAATAAAAAATCGTTTTTCTTACAACAAAATCGTTACTCGGGCAGATATAAAATCATATTCGAAGTAAGAAAGCAACAATAGTTGTTTGAGTTTACGTAAATTTATTTTAAACGAAATTCAAAAAACTAAAAATGTTGTTTGTGACGAACCCTGTATAGTAATCGCAACCTGATAATCGAAATTGTCGTTTCAGCACAAGCAGACGTTTTTTAAAGAATTACATTTTCTTCTGTACCTACTAATAAAAAAGGCTTTCCTTTTCCAAACTCTATCCGTGGACACACTGTAGATATTTAATTAATAAGGGGGTAATATGTTCGATTCCAAGCGTTTTCGCCCTTAAGAAGCACGGAGGTGGCAGAAGAATACCAAAAACATCTTAATTAAGACCTAATTTTGTTCAACTGCGGTTTTGGGAAGTGTAAACACGTTTAAATAAAAAAATTGAAA
The DNA here is from genome assembly GCA_963969555.1 of Polydrusus pterygomalis. Taxonomy (NCBI): domain Eukaryota; kingdom Metazoa; phylum Arthropoda; class Insecta; order Coleoptera; family Curculionidae; genus Polydrusus; species Polydrusus pterygomalis. Next base: position 42,850,601 of record OZ018381.1, on the reverse strand, counting down.
CTTGTTTTAAGTCAAACAAAATTATTCTGTGATTATGTCACTCTAATTCGCTGTTGGTTACCCACTGCAAAAAAAATCCGGTTATATACATGTGACCTGTCAAAACCCCATCTTGATTGGTTAAAAAGTACTGGTGTGGAATTTGCAACAAAAATACAACCTTTTATCACACTTTTTTTGGGCCACCCTGAAATACAATATAAGTTAGCATATGAACGAAACTTTTACCTAATTCCTATAGGAGCTATGGAGCCCTGTCGCACTATTGCAGGACCCTGTATCAGTGGCGCAACCAGGGGGGGGGGGGGGCTGCCGGGCTGCAGCCCCCCCCGAGCTTAGAAACTTAGCCTATTCGTTTAATTTCAAACCAATTTTTCATGTCACGCGAACTATTTTCGCATGTTTTTTGCGATCTCAATGTTTTATGGAATTGTAATTTTTTTGTTTATCAATGTAACATGGAATCTTACGTTTTTTAAGTAATTAAAGTATAAATTTTAATAAATAGCTCAAAATTGTACATAATGATTAAAAAAAAAATCTGATTCGATTTTTTTCCGTTTCTTTGCATTTTTTGAGAACATTTACCATAGTAATGTATATATTTTTTTACACCATCAGAAAGTGGAGATTTCAACGAACAAAACGCCCATGCACCGACTTTTTTAAAACAGCAGATATTTTGACGTGAGAATTTTCGATTGAAAATAAGGGTGCTTTTTCGATATTAAGTCAAAATAAGGTGAAAAAATAATATTTTAAATCAATATAATTACAGTGTGTTTGGGACATGAAAAGGTAAGTTATCACCAAATTTCGTGAAAACATAATTTTTTTTGTAAAAGATAAAAATAAAAAAACAAAAACTTGGTTATTTGAATTTTTCACATAAATTTTGAGGCAATGTGAAAAAAGTGTTAATACAAAAGTTGTAGATCTTTTTATTACCTACAACTTTGCCATTTAACGTTTTTCCATAGGACTTGTAGTTTTCCCAGAAATCGAGATAAATCGTTTTCTAGCCTTAAAAACTCACCCCCTTCCACTTCCCGACCTCGGATCGCCCGTAAATTATTTTTTCTTTCATTTTTGTTATATTCTCTTTCTTTTCCAATGGGTTTCATCCTACTATTATTTTTTTTGTTTCAAAAATTATCGACCCTGGTCTTCCTATTTATGCGAACCACGATATTGATATTACCGTGGAAGAAATTCTGGACGAAATGGCAAAAACAAAACGAAGAATTTTACTTTAATATTAGTATTATTAGTAATTACTTACAACTTATTGTATAAGGTTTTTGTTTTGTTTTAGTATAAGTATGCTTAATATATGCGTTACTTATTTTAAATACATTTTTACTGATTAAAATAAAATCTCTAAATTTTTTTTTCATAAATATTTCGTTAGGGCTAGCGGCGTATTATTGCAGAAGTTTTAGGGGGCTGTCGCTCTCGTCAATCATACGTATTTTACCCAAAAAAGGGCGTGGCACCCAAAATTTTTTTCAGAAGGTAAAGCCCCCCCCCCCCCCCCCCAAACAAAATTTCTGGTTGCGCCACTGCCCTGTATAGTGTATATGTAAACATGTTAACATTTCTCATTTTATAATTAATTTGTGTTGGGCTACATGCTTGGTGAAACTTGTTCCATAGCACAGGAAGAAAAAATAATAACTACTTGTTATGTTTCACAAATTTAATCAGTTTCCTAACACGTGTTTCGGCCCTTTCGGGTCATTTTCAAAGCAGTACAAAAAAATACTAACTTCTTAGCGACCTAGAAGATACTATCTATCTAGCTAGAAGATACTATCTTCTTGTACTCCTTTGATAATGGCCCGCACGGGCCGAACACGTGTCAGGAAACCGATTAAATTTGTGAAACATAACAAGTAGTTATTATTTTTTCTTTCTGATTTTTTAAGTTTCAGTGTCACTCTTTTGACTTTTACGATGGATGGAAAGTAAGTAAAAAAAGTGACCCGTTCACAATAATGAGTCAGAAATGTTAACAATTTGTAAATAAATATTTCTCAGTTAGAGCGCATCTACTGCTGCTGCAAAACCTTCAAAAATTAGATCGCTATGTTGTATTAATTAGTACGTACTTTATAAACGTCTATAAATAAGTAAACAATACTACAGTACTTACTAAAGTGGGTGATCTGATAACAATGCATTAAGCTGTCAGCGAGTCAACCAACCTGAAAAAATAACACTATATTAAAATATATAATGTAATAATTAAAATGTCTAGACGAAATAATCAAAATTTAAAATGTTTATCTATTCGAAAATAATATTTTTTAATAATCACATTTAAACGAAGTGTAACTGTTGAAAAATATGCTATAATGATATATTTTGTAAAGTAATAGTGTTAGTTTTATATTGAATGGGAGTTTATATTAGTTTTTTTTTAATATCTATTTTTTCTTTCTAAGTATTATTTTTCTAAATCATATTTGATGTTATTTGGCAATAAAAATAAGGTTGCTTATCTTAGGGATAATATTACTCTAAAAATAAATGAAATTAGGTATACGGTGGTTGACTCTACAAAAAATTTGGGAATAGGTTTAGATAGTGAATTACCTATGAAAATGAGAAATAAAGCACGCCTAACTTGGCTAGAAAGTCCTTTATTCACACGCGTGTTGAAATATTTTCTTTCAATACGTGTGTTGAAAATGTTGAAATATAAAACAGCTGATGGCCGACGAATTTGACAGCAAAACTATTTAAAAAAATAACAAACTTACGGGATCCGTGGCCGTGGAGCGAATTGGGGTGCTGGGTGGGGTAAAGTACACTAGGGCATAACTGCAAATAAAAAACTCCTTTTTTTTTCGTTATTTTTGAGAACCTAAGAGTATTTATGATAAAAATAATAATATGTATATCAAAAAGGGAAAATATGTCAGGCAACCCACCAACCATGTCAACTGAGTTGAACCACAGAAAAAAAGGGACAGCTATAGAGCAGAAATAGAATACCCTAGGAAATACTGATTTATAATTTTACAATTATCTTGGATAAAAATACCCATGGATATGGGACAAGTGAATGTGCTTTATGCAAGTAACTTTATTTTAGCAATATTTAAAACAAATCGAATATAGATATACCGAGAGATATAACTTTTATAATTAACAAGCTATCGCCATCTCTATCTTTCTATAATGTTAAGGTTATGTTTTAGTTTTGTGTTTTGTTGTTTTTGTATGTATATTTAGGTATATTATTGTTTTATTGAAAGAATGCAGGAAGCTAAAAAATTTTAAACGAAATTTATTCACTCTACAGGGTTATCCAACCAAGACTAGACAAGGCGATTTTTTGACTTTTCCTGTACTTTTATAAAAAAAACTGAAATAGCCATCTTAAGTCATTTTCTCCCGCGAATTCGAATATCTTCAGCAAAAAACAATTGAACATCAAACAAAAGTACTAGGGGTCACTTTGATATTTTTTTAAATGGAACACCCTGTATATTTTTACATTTTTAAATTCCACATAAAATTATAATTATTTTTTATTAAATGCACTATTAGTCTATACTTCATAGTTTCCGAGATATTGACTCTCGAAAAGTGACATTTTTGAACTTTGACAGCTTATAACTTTCTAACAGTACGTCTTAGAGCAAAACGGCTTACATGTCCCTATCTTCAATTTTTATTATCTTCCCAAAAAAATCAACTTCCAGTTAAACCGGAACAACTATATTTCCTTCTTTCGAGTTACATCCGGTTTAACAGGAAGTTGATTTTTTGGGAAGATAATAAAAATTGAAGATAGGGATATGTAAGCCGTTTTGCTCTAAGACGTACTGTTAGAAAGTTATAAGCTGTCAAAGTTCAAAAATGTCACTTTTCGAGAGTCAATATCTCGGAAACTATGAAGTATAGACTAATAGTGCATTTTATAAAAAATAATTATAATTTTATGTGGAATTTTAAAATGTAATAATATACAGGGTGTTCCATTTAAAAAAATATCAAAGTGACCCCTAGTACTTTTGTTTGATGTTCAATTGTTTTTTTGCTGAAGATATTCGAATTCGCGGGAGAAAATGACTTAAGATGGCTATTTCAGTTTTTTTATAAAAGTACAGGTTGGATAACCCTGTACATAATATAGTAGGTATGATGTGCGTAAGCAAATAGGAGAAAAAGTTATTCTTTTTATTTAAATCTAGGTAGGTAAGTTAAAATGTGTAAGTGGGCATTGTTTTTATTTTTTTCAACGGTAGAGTTGAAATAAATTTTTCACCTCTAGTGTTGAAAAAATTTGATTAACACAATGGTTATACCTACAAACTATTAAAAACAAATCAAACTCTTTTTGATTATTTTGTATGGTCGTAGGAAAAATTATGTACATTACTCGTGTGAAAGTGATTTTCTCACACTCGGAGAATTTCCGCACTCGGCTAGACGCCTCGTGCTAAATACCTCCTCGTTTGGAAAGTACCACTTTCAACACTTGTTCTGTAATATACTATAAACGAATACTTTAAAGAGTAACCAAAATCCTAAATAAAAAGACCCGTTTTTTACAAGTGGAAAAAAACATTTATTAAAATAATAATTACATTCATCGGCGAAGTTCCATAAATATGCAGTATTTTCGACGTGTCTGTATACACACAGTCAAAACTTGGCGTAATGTAGAAATTATGAATGGAATTAATGAATGGATATGCAAATTACGACTGGTTTTCGACGACATCGACGCTGTTTGTAATCGTAAATGCTAATGCAGACAGAAATGTAAATTCGCTTAAAAATGCGGTATTTTGATCCAACAGGCAACGTAACGTTTGTTAAGAGCTTATAATATAACAGCACGTAAAATAAACGCAAAGAAATTATTTTCTCTCAATGAAAGCCCCAAATTAAAAATATGTTACATGAAAAACAACGTTTGAACCTTCCAGTGATACAAAATAACAAAAATGTATACTTTGAAAAAGTAGTCCATGCTTAAAGTGGAGTTATAGTATAGGAAAGAAAGAAAAACTAAAAGTCTTCCTCCACAAAGTTTAATTGAGGTCCTTCACCATTTTCTCTTTTGCTAAAACCATCAGCACTTTTTAATGTTATTTTCTGCCTCCTGATGATGAACGTTTCTACGTTCGAAACATGTAGAGACCTTTGATTGTTTCATTCAATTAAACTTTGTGGAGGAAGACTTTTAGTTTTTCTTTCTTTCCTAAAAATGTATACCTTTTTCATTAAATTATACTGCCAGAGAAATACAGACAAACGTACTAGTAAAAGCAAACACGTAAAATTTTAAATGATTTAAAAGATGCATATTTTTATTGAAGATTTTACAAAAAAGAGCAAAAAACAAGCATGTTGGTGTGTTGGTGACACTACAATACTGTTGTAATTTAGGCTTGGCATTATTTTTCATCATTTACGTTTATTCTACGAAATTTTACATCAGCAATTTTTAAACCATTTTTCTAACATTTCGTATTTAAATCCCATTAACTTTGGTATCGGTATTGCTGAAAAAATTTTTAATAAGTTTTCCAGCGAGGTGGCAAGTGGGGTAGTACCATTTGATATTTTAAAGTGGATGAGGGTTGTGCTTCAAGGGTGGGTGCGGGAGTGGTTTTTTGATATCTTCTATAGTGTAGAAAAGATAGACAGGATAAGTTTTCAAAAAGTCACACTGTACAACTGTACAGTGTGACCAGTAAAGTCCGCATCATTTGAGATTTTTTTTTTATTAATTAATAGCTTTATTCGAAATTTGACGTTGGCGTCAAGTTCTGCCTCGATCGAGATGAAAATTAAGCAAAAAGATAGTAGTCACGTGATTCGCATTATCTGTCAAATTTTAATTTTTTTCAAAAAATAATTCAAAAGTGGGGTTATTTCTGAAAATATCGAACAAAGTTATTAGAAAAAGTTTTTTTTAATTGCAGTTTCTCTAGCCAACATGCAAAATTTCAGCAGCATGAGATAATTTTGATTTTTTACCCACCACTAAAATTTATTTTTCACTTAATGAACACTTTACTGATGACACTGTGTTTTTTTTTGTCTTAATATTAAGGTGTATTACTTTCGGACACAAACTACGTTTTTAAAAATACTTATTTTATGAAGTTACCTTATACAGGGTCAAAAACAAATAAACTTTGCATCACATGCGACCAAATTTTAATAGCCAAATTTTGATTTTGTAGAAAAACACACATTTAATATGGCGCTACTTTAAAGAAAATGTATCTGAAATAAACCATTGTTAAAACTTAGAAGTTTTATGTAGGTAGCGTTGAGTCTCATTTTGCAAAAGTGGTGCCAATTTACAAAATATGGGTAAAAAATCAAAATTATTTTATGCAGCTGAAATTTTGCATGTGGGCTAGAAACTGCATTTAAAAAACTTTTTCTAATAACTTTGTTCGATATTTTCAGAAATTGAAATGAATTACTTTTTGAAAAAAATTAAAATTTGACAGATAATGCGAATCACGTGACTACTATTTTTTTGCTAAATTTTCATCTCAATTGAAGCAGAACTTGATGCCAAAGTCAAATTTCGAATAAAGCTATTAATAAAAAAAATCCCATATGATGCGGACTTTACTGGTCACACTGTATGTAAATATTTCGTTAAACCGGGAAGACACCGTTTTTCTACAATTTGTGATCCATCCGCCATACACCAGTCATTTCCTGACTGCCAGTGATTTGTTTTCGAACCTGAAAAGGGACCTCCGTGAAAGACGTTGGCGTTGCAATAAACGAGAGGAAAATTAACAAATATTTTTCTTGATGGTATACAAAGCTTAAATTAAAAAATTTAAAAGACATGTATGTAATAGTAATGTATGTATGAAAAGAAGGTATTAAAAATATACTACTAAAAAATGTAAGCCATATCTGGTACCGTATTCTGCGAATAAAAGCCTGCAACCATTGATCAAGGGGAAAATGTTATAGCTGTATTTTTGGATTTTACGCGGGCATTCGAAACAATTGACAGGGTTAGATAATTGAGTAAATTGTATAAGTATGGTATTCGCGGAAACGTTTATAAATGGTTTAAAAATTATTTAAGTAACAGGTCACAAAAAAACAAAAATATCAAAAACATATTCAAATAAAAAAATAAATAATATAGGAGTTCCTCAAGGAAGTATACTAGGTCCAATATTATTTATTTTATACATCAACGATACCTATGCCTTTAGATTTAAAAATGTGTAAGTTACAAATGTTTGCTGATGACACCTTAAGTTACATTACTGTTTTAAATATTTTTGATGGTCTAAATGCTCTAAATTCTGAGGTAAATATTTCAAAAACTAAATGTATGGTTATGGGTAATAATTTAAATTGTCAAAATCTAAATGTTGTAATTGATGGTAAAAAATTGGAATTAGTCAACAGCTTTAAATATTTAGGGATAATCATTGATTCAAAATTAAATTTTTTTAAATATTTTGAAAGTATTATATCGAAGATTGCAGGAAAAGTAGGTTATTTTAAAAGAATCAGTTCTATATAATTGAAGTTTGTTTTCTAAAAAAACTGTATTTAATTACCACATTTTCTTTATTGTTCTTCCATTTTATATTGTGCTAGTGAGGAAATATTTGATAAATTACAAATTTCACAAAATAAGGCAATGCGGATTATTTTAAATTGTGACAAATATACAAAAATTAATTTTATGTTGAAAAATTTAGATTGGTTGAATGTCAGAAATTTAATTTTTTATTTAGTATGTATCTTTATACATAAAATTAAAAATAATTTATTGCCCGATTGTTTAAAACATTTTTGTTCTTTTAATTATGACCATCATAATTATAAAACAAGAACTAATCAAAATTTTTATGTAAATAGAGTGTCCAAAACATTAGCTTATCTATTTTTTATAAAGGTTTGATAGAATATAATAATTTGGAATATTCTATTAAATCTGAAAAATCATTAAAACTGTTTAAAAAAACTTTAAAATTACATTTAATTAAAAAACCAAAATGATACGTAACATTTGATACAATTTGCAAAATGTCTAACTTTTCTGTCTGTTTTTGTTAAAAGAAGGTTGCGTTTTAAAATTTAAAAATAAAACTATAAAAATGTGTTAAAAATGTATTAAAAACTATTTAATTGTAGCTTTTTGCTAAATAAAACATGTTACTACTACTACTACTACTACTACTACCAATGCAGGAGCTTCAGGAGGGTCCCTTTTAAAACCGCCCTTCCTGCTGGTTAACGTAATTTAAAATCTATAGTTTCTGGCGTATTAAAATTATTTGTAAAACAGACAACAAATAAAAGTAAGTTTATGCCCCACATTTTAATGTCAATTCTGAACCGTTCTCGGTAATATATGTAAATTGCACGCTGAGAGTGTTTGTTTAAAATATATAATCGCATATTTCGCCCGAGTATTTATAGAATTACGCACTTTAACCTAAATCGCCTTGTTTATACACACGCGGTATTTTTACATGTAAATATCTTCCGGTGTTTTTACAATTTACTTAAAGTAGGTGAATTGAATCGAAATGGCTTTTGTAAGCTTTTAGTCGTTTAACAATAAATGAACTATCTTTAAAAGCATCACAGATAAAATGTTGTGTAATGTTATCGATGCCACGACGAGGACGGGAGTGTTTCCTTGTCCACAGTGAAAAATGCAATTCAAAAAAACAAGCTCAGCTTCAGGGGATTGAAGAATAAGTTTATAGAAGACAATATAAAAAAATTTATTATATTATTAAATGTTAAATAAACATATTATTATTATTAACAGCGAGGGATATCTGATTTAATTTTTTAGATTCTTTTGATTTAAATTTTAATCAATTCGTAAATCAGTTTCATTACTGTGTTCTTTTTTGTCTTAATATTAAGGTGTATTACTTTCAGACAAAAACTACGTTTTCAAAAATATGTACTTATTTTATGAAGTTACCTTATACAGTATACAGGGTCAAAAACAAATAAACTTTGCATCACATGCCACCAAATTTTAATAGCCCAATTTTGATTTTGTAGAAAAACAAACATTTAATATGGCGCTGCTTTAAAAAAAAATGTATCTAAAATAAAGCATTGTCAAAACTAAGAAGTTTTATGTAGGTTGCGTTGAGTCTTATTTTGCAAGTGGTGCAATTTACAAAATATGGGTAAAAAATCAAAATTATCTTATGCAGTTAAAATTTTGCATGTGGGCTAGAAACTGCATTTAAAAAAACGTTTTTTAATAACTTTTTTTGATACTTGTAGAAATAACCCCACTATTTATTATTTTTTGGAAAAAAATTTGACAAATAATGCGAATTACGTGACTAGTATTTTTTTGCTTAATCTTCATCTCGATCGAAGCAGAACTTGATACCAAAGTCAAATTTCGAATAAAGTTATTAATAAAAAAATCCCATATGATGCGGACTTTACTGGTGGTATATAAAAGGCTTTTTTTATGATAATTCGCCGCAAGCGGCTCACATTATCATCGCTTCATTTATTATGGCCTACTTTATACGCGCGTTAAATAATATATTATAATAATAAAAATACGTTTATTTTATTATTAAAAAAGAACCAATTTGATTTTTAATATCGACTACAGCAAAATGCCCACTTTTGTTTAAATAACTCTGCAAAAGGATTAAAAAGGACATTTTTATGCTTTCCTCGGACAAGCCAATAATCGTCCGTCAAACTTAATCTTTGTTTAGTGTCTTCATCATCCAAAATGGCGGTCGCTCAGCCCTGCCCATGCTGATGGCATTAAAACCGTTCCGATGTTTGCCAACTTCGTGATACATCGTCAATATTTGCTAAAGGAATACTGCTAACATTAAGTTGGACAGGATGTAAGTTGGCTAGCATTAGGACAGTCACAATTTCGCGCCTTGCCAAGTTGTTTTAAAAATAAATAGCGATAAAGTAATTTAGATTTATAACGAGTACAAAATTCTGATGATTTCCTTAATGCGAAAGAGTGTCCCTATAAATTATTTTTACTGAATAACCAAAACAATCCCAGCACCTGCTGAAGTAAAGCACAATAAAGTACCGTGCGAGCAAAACTTATTTGCATCAAAGAGGGCTTGGATTAAAAAACGTGGGGCTTGGTTTAGATCACAATGATATGGGGACGATATATCTAACCAAATCTAGGTTACAATTTTGTCAAATTCATATTATGACATGAAATGCCAAACTAATGAGTAATAAAATAAATAGACAAATACAAATTTATTTTTGTTGTTTACAACATTAACAAAGTAAGCATATTACAGAAATAAAAAGGAAAATAATTACATAAATTGCTGAAATGCCGCCATGCTCCAAGCATAAATTACATGTCTTCATATTTTCCAAAGTGTTGACCTGCATCTCTGGAGTAATGTTACCACATTCTTGGATAATCCTTTCTTGTAATTGTTCTAAATTTGCAACTGGTGTTTTAAAAATACTGTTCTTTAAATGAGGAAAAACGAAGTAATCCATAACCGTTAAACAAGGTCATCTAGGTGGGAATTCAATGTCTGATCGAGAACTGATCAATCTGTCGTCGAAAAAATTGCGTAAGTAGTTAATAGTTTCGACGGCTGTATGGGCGGTTGCACCGTCCTGTTGAAAATATCCAAAACGTAGTTCGTCGTCAAGTAATTGGTCCACAAATGGATTCAAAATATTGTCTCTATACCGCTGTGCTGTAACTGTGTCATGGAAAAAAATAGGACCAACAATTCTTCTTCGGGAAACAGCTAACCAGACACCAATTTTTTGAGGGTGCAATGGGGATTTTCACTACTCCACATGCGTGTAGTCTAAGAATTCACATAATCGGAGAGGTGGAACCAGGCTTCATCCGGTAAAAAAAAGTCAGGTCTAATAAATCATTTCCAATAAATGTTGGGTAAACCATTGAGAGTAATTCCTGCGCCTTTCAAAATCTGCGGCTTGTATTTCTTGGAATACTTGCACTTTATAAGGAAATAAATGTAGCTGCTTCTTAAGAATAGTCCTGCATGTTCCATAAGATCTTCCCACTTCTTGGGACAGGCGTCTTATACAATTTGTGGCGTATTTTGCATTATTTTACGAACGTTTGCAACAAGTTCTTCTGTTCTTACAGATGGTCTTCCTGCTCCTTTTTTGTGTTGTATAGAACCTGTATCCCTAATCACAGCCACGGTTATTTTTAGGCAAGGCGCACGGTACAAGGCATTGAACGTTGGTATCTAACTCTAGACTGATTGTTAAACCTTTTTGTTAAATTCTTTCAATATCACCACACAAACGTAATAGCAGACAAGTTGGCAACAGCATGGACGGTGATATATGGCAGTCAAATTTGTGACAGCCATATTCTAGACGATGATGTTGTGTGTGCAGTCACCTCCCACGTTTTTCAAACAAATTTAACTTGAGTATTAAGGTAATGTTATAAGCGGGATTGGTTTCTCAAACTAAAAAGCATGTCGAAAGCACCGAGCTTATTAGCTCTTGATATAGTGCACCTGTACGTTTTCTTTAAACGTATTTTGGTCACACAACAGGGATTGGATAGACAAAGGTGTGCCTGGAAAAACCTAAATCATAATTTCTAACAACATTTTACCATAATATATTGTATTGTCGTTGAAGCAAGACCACGATTTGTTCACGCTTGTTGGGTTGGAATCTCACTCTCATTGAGAAAAATGATCCAATACATTGCTAAGACTTAGTTTGTATTGATAGCTTATTTTTTATTAACCCATATTAAATAAATTGCTAGTCAAACCCGCTTCAGTGTTAAATCAATTCCAGATTTGAATAATAATAATAATAATAATAATAATAATAAACAATCTTTATTCAGATAATCATTACAGTAAGTAGAAAAGATAATAATAGAAATAAAAATAAAAATCCTATTCAATGATATCTGAAAAGGCGAAGTTCATCCCTTGCTAGTAACAAGGGTTGGTCTTCCACTTAACCTCAAACAACAAAAATTACAATGTATATAGGTACACCTTTAAGTCATTCCAAATTAAATAACAAAATAAAGATCATGTTAATAACACTAAAATAAATTCTGTACTAATGCAAAAATATTAATAAGTAAAGACAGTGCAGGAGACGGATGAAGGAAAGAAAGAAAAGGCAAGAAAAAGAAAAAGCACGACCCGAAAGCAGAAAACTTTAAACACCCAGTAATATACTTTTATATATTTTTTTAAAAGTTAAAATAGATTTAGTTTTAAGGTCTAGACCAATAGAATTATAGATAGCGGATATGTTATAAGAAAAACTACGTTCAAACAGAGCAGTTTTATGGATAGGTGGTGTAATGGTGCCCTTAAATCTAACGTTAAGGTTGTGTACATCTGTACGGAAAACTATTTTTTTGTGCAAATATGACGGATTTCTAAGCAGTATTATTTTGTGAAAAAGCACAGCCGAATGAAAATGTATTCGCTGCTTCATACTTAACCACCCAGCATCTCTCAACTTGTGCCTGACAGAATGACGCTTCCGGACACCGTAAGCAAATCTTAAACAATAATTTTGTATCTTTTGAATTATTTGAGAAGTCACAGCAGTCAAGCATGGACCATACACAACATTACAGTGATCAAATGTGGACAACACTAGCGATTCGCATAACATAAGCTTAACGTTTGAATCTAATACAGTGCGAGAATTGTATAGCAGCTTAAGCTTAAACATACATTTTCTGATACACTCAGAAATATGCTTATGAAATCTCAAATCTGTGTCCAGCCAAAGTCCAAGGCTTTTTGCCACCTCAGAGAAGGAAATTGGCACCTCGTTAATCTTTATCTGTATATTATTTTGGACCGATGTTCGATCTTTGTTTTTGCCAAATAGAAGTGCAATAGTTTTAGATGGATTAAGAGATAATGAGTGGTCTTTAGATGCAGTGTAAATGGCATTTAGATCCTTATTAATTAAGTCACATGCTTGGTTTACATCAGCCGGGTCAAAAGAATAAAACATCTGAATATCATCAGCGTATATTTGTCTTGAACAACTGACAATAACATTTATAAGAAACGCCGTATATATTATATATAATATAGGTCCTAATATGGAACCCTGCGGAACACCATTGGAGATACTCCTGGAATCAGAAACCCGTCCACCCAAGATCACTCTTTGCTGTCTGTCTGCGAGGTAACTGTCAAAAAATGCAACCGAGGGCGCAGACAAACCAATATATTTCAAAATTAACTTAAGTGAACTATGATTTAGCGTATCAAATTTTTTTGTTTAGCCTCCTTTAAATGTGAGACGAGCACTTTATTTATCGTTTGATCTTTTTTAATCAGATCATGAGCAATGAAGAATTTTGTATTTTTTAACTTATGTACATTCTTGAAAATATTGACCTTTACAAGGTACGAACAAAACTCTATTACCAATAGCGACTTTGGTTTTTTGCCAACAAAATAAACGTTGTTTACATCGCGCAAGGTAAGTTGAACCTGTAGAAGACTATTTAGTTGAGCAATAGTCCAGTCAGCCAGATCATCAGTTGAGCTGTAGTGAGGTCGTTGAAACCCAAAGACTACAATGTTATTGTTTTTTGCGTGACGTTCCAGCTGCTCGATTCTTTTCTCCAAGCCAATATTGTGCTGCCTTACGGTTTCCAACTCAGATGAAATTTTATTTATTTTCAGTCCAATAGCGATAGTATGACTGTTGATCATTTCCTCAATCTTTTTGTTGTTAAGATCGAGCAACTTCCTTATTTCCTCCAGCTGCGCACCATTGCTGATGTCATCTACATTAACCATTCTTTAGATAATATTTCCCTAATATACAAAAAATACACGTAGCGAAAAATTCACGTGCACGGAGTCTTGCAGATCCTTAACCCCGCCTTCTCCTGCCCAATTTGTTTATCATTCAACGAACAAAATGAACAGTCCGGCAACAATTGATTACTTTTTGGCGCGAAACTGCGACAGTTCGTAAACAAACCATTCCACGGAAAACTTAAATGCTCTTAATGTTCCCGTTCCTTAAACAAATAAATGTACTTACAGGTTCCGACGGCACACTTAACTACCAGAACATATTTTTTAAACAATGCATTAGGTATAAAACAACGAAAATTTGTAGATAACTAACACAAACAACCTAACAAAGGAGCACAACGTTGCCAATTAATAATGAACTACTTTTAATACAGCAATTTTGTTAAAAATTTCTCAATGCGACGCATTTTTTTTTTCAGTAAAGCAGTTTCTCTACAATAAAGAAAGCAGAACAGCGTCCCCAAAAGACGTTGGTAGGGGGTCAGTGGCGGCTCGTGACTAGCGAGTCAGGGGGGGGGGGGGCGGGCGCTGGTTTAAATAAAAAAAATTTAAATGTCTATTATTTTCGAAAGTACGTGTCTGTTTTTTCCGAGGTTTTTTCTAACTTTCTCGTTGTGAATTTTAATTTCATTAGCATAAGCACTACTTAAACAAGTTAAAATATTAGTTTGTCCTAACATCTCAAAACTTACCATATTATGACGATGTTTTGCACTATTTTCATGTTTTTTTATTTTCTCTGAAAGATGTTTTAAGTCCTGCACCCCATTTATAGTCCAATTATCATCCCCGTCAAAAAGAAGACACACGAAACAGAAAAAATATTTTTTGTCCTCACAACCGCATATCCAGGATTTTTTATTATATATTTCTTTGTCAAACTTACGCGTAAACTGTGCCTTACTTTTACATTTTGATTGCACTTGTACTATGTTCAATTTCTAGCATTTTTCAAGTTCAAGTTTTTCACTTAAGCTCAGAGAACTAAACACAGGCTTCTGTAAATCACTTACCTTCATATTACACGACATTTTCCACTTTTATAACGTAATTAATAAATAACTCAAAACAAATAATAAACAAAACGTCAGCGAGTCAACGGCATCGACAGACGACATGTCGCATCGCGATTCGCGAACAGTGGGCGCGGAAAATTGGAGCTCTCCGTGGCCGCTCGTTGTGCGATGTGTAGGTGACGTCAGGCCTCCGTCGTCATGACAACCCATCGAGAAGGCGCGTTGAATCGGGACGGATAATCGGTCGGTCGCCCGCCGCCGCCCGCGCTTAGTACAACCTTGAGAGCGCGCAACTCGCTTGTCTATGAGTATAGCCTGCCCGTTAGAATAAGGCTACGTTTGGTTTGAAGTATTTTAATTGATTGCTTACATACATTGCGTTATTGATTTTTTAAGTAAAGTATTTTTGGATTCTGTTCTGTTCAGGTAATGATAAAAATCCCCAGCAATAAAAGCAACGTTAGGAAAATGTTGAAAATCGTCCATGCACAAACCCGGATTGTATTGCCACTCACCATTTACTCTAACCCCGTTGCCCATTGTGTAAATTATTGTTCAAGAAATTGGTAAAATTAGCGATGAATCAAATTACTTGTAACGACTGTCAAAGATGACGGAATAACTGATCGATTGTTAATTCAGGTAGTTACTAACACCCAACAGGTATTAAGCTCTACGGCTAAGCATTACGTCCTTAGATGCAAGGCCTTCTTTGGTGCACGGTAGATAAAGAATAGTACTTGATTCGTGTATAATGAACCATAATACATTCGGATGATTATATAACACAACATTATACGCTCGTTAAATAATATACTATGAATTAAAAAAGAGCTGCGTTTTTAATTTACCTTTTATATTTATTAATTCCAATTTGCTCCGGATGTCGAATAAAAGCTTTAAGTGGATTGGCAGACATTTCGAATTATTATAATTCGGTAGTCGCATTAAAGAACCGTTAAAGTTTTTACTAAAAATTGTTATAATTTATTAAAAACAATTAAGGATAAGATAATGAAAACTGGATCCATATAACCCTGACGCAAATTTAAGCTTTAAACGAGTTTATGATGTTCAATTCGGCATATTACTTCGTATGATGAAAGAGCTCCCAGTTCCAGTTCCCCATCTTATCACTATTTAGTTGCAGTTGATATTTTAACTCGCTTATGCTATAAAATAAAACGATCAACTTTTAGGTGAATTTTTATGGAATAATTCAAAATAAAACCAGTTGATGCCACCATTAATTCTCGGCCATAAAATGAAACTTGAGCAATAAAAAGAATCACTTGGCATCTCAAATAATCCAGAAATGTTATTTCTTTTATCTAGACGTTTGCTAACCATAACAACGTAGCAAACCGTGTAATAAATGGGTCTTATTTTTAGTTCTTACCTGTGTTTTGTCGCAGATCGCGGATAAGAAAAACAAAAATGGCTTTAAACTCGACGGCTAAGCTTTGGAATTGTTATAAGAATTTAACGAGCATATCTTGACAATACAATACTTATATCTCCACGAATTGGGTGCTTTTTATTTTTAATGTTAAATTCTTTTATAGGTGTCAATGTACCTTCTTTCCGGTTTATATAAACACCAAATTTGAGAATCTAACTCTTAGGCTTCCTTGCCCAACCGATGAGAACGTGAGTATAGGGGTGTGCAACAAAATCGATTATTTGATTAGAGATTATTTTTTTATCGATTAATCGAATATTAATCTAAAAAACATATTTTTCGATTAATCGATTATTCGAAAAAAAAAATTATTTTACGATTTTTTGATTAATCGATTATTAAGTAATCGAAAAAAAAACGATTTTTCGATTAATCAAAAATCAAATCAAAGTGGAAAAGAAAATTATTTTTCGATTAATCGATTAACCAAAAAAAATCTTTTTCGATTAATCGATTAATTAGGTATTTGAAAAAAAAAATTTACGATGTTTTGATTACCTAATCGATTATTAATCGAAAAAAAAACACTATTTTTCAATTAATCAATTGACCAAAAAACTATTTTTCGATTATTCGAAAATATAGGTATGGTTTTGGATGATTGAAGTTGCTAGTTACGTATTATTGCTGTAAGTCTCTATATATTTATAAGCAACCCTATTACCCTAAAAATCGGTTTAAAAAATATTATAGCATAATATTGTATTATTGCAAGACAATCAACGAAATAATTTGACCAAAGTTTCAATCTGTGCGCCCTTCATAAAATTAATATTCTTAACCACAGTAACGATCTAATATTTGAATCGACTTTTTGATTAAATCAATCGATTATTTTCAATTAATCGGTTATAACTAACTATTCTCGATTAATCGATTAATAAGAAATAATCGATTATTTCAAATAATCGAAAATCGATTATCTTTTTCGGTAGGCGCACAGCCCTAAACGTGAGTAGGTAGTTCGAAATCTTGAAGCGTTACTACATTGGGGTTATAGAATGATCTTGCTTAAATGTGTCCTCAGGTTAGATGCAATAATAGAACACCAATACTGAAAAGGCAGCGTTACTGAATTTGTGACTCACTTGCTTCAAGATGATCCTTGAAAAAATCAGAATGCAAGGTCCTCGCAAATCTCCGCAAGTTTCGCGGCATATTTAGATACATCAAAGACGAAATCTCTGGGTCATCAAAGCAAAGTTTGCTCATTTACTCAAAAGCTAAAGGCTGCGGATTTGCGGAAATTTGCGAAGGATCATATTGAAACAAGTGCATGATGCTACAACCACATTGCAATCTTTCGAACTACTCATCCGTTAGGCAAGAAAGCCTAAAAGTTGATCATCAGTGTACTTTTATCAATCTTAACAAACCTGCAGGCATTAGCTCGGAACTAAACAGGGACATTTGGCTTGAAAAGTGCCAACGCACTAGGCTGCCACAAATTTTATACAATATCTAGGTATGTCACTATCATTATTATAGGAAGACAATGATATAATGCTCGGAGTGGTTGAAACAAATTTTCCTAAACACCTTTTATAGTGCTTAAGATATGCCTTTATCTAGATAAATCATGCAAAGAATCACAAAAGACATTAAAGCTGATGTCTTTCAAATTTGTTCGGACACCTGTGTCAAACCGAGACCCACCGACCTGCCTGCTATGCTTTGTTGTAGTGATATAAAAGAAGACCTTTTATACGCACGGGGGCACAAGCGTGGGTACATTTTTTTTGGAATTTATTTAAAGGGGGTAAAAGTTATAGAAATAATCCACGCAAGATCATCATCTAAAAGTCTAAAAGCCCTTTAGATTTTTGTCATTAAGTGAACAAAGAAAATATGAAGATACCTAAGTCATATCAGGATTTTTAATAGGACTATTATATTATCAAAACCAACGCAAAATATGATCAAATTGATCATCAAGTAAATGACTTTTTGCGTAGGTACTGCCAGTAATAAAGATGCGTGGGTAAGATTTTTTTTATATAAGTACATAGCTTCGAATGTAGGTACTCGTATATCTTACATATGGAGGCGGAAAGAGAGTCTCATTTATAACTTAAGTAAACTACAGCTATCAGATTTAAAACTACGGTTAAAGGTAAGTTAAAGTTGCTCAATTATATTTATGTAATATATCAAGTTCGATTACGCTTGATATCCAACGACTTATCTAAAAAAGGTAGGTGGACTGGACATTGATAAGAAATGATCTTGTCTTGGTTTAAATTGTTGTATTTTTTTCGATCTTACCAGCGATAAAGTCGAAATGTAAATGGAGATTTGGATTAAAATTAATTGTTCTGATCAAATACAGAATGTTGCAAAATTACAGGCATTGTAAAAGATTTAATAGTTTTTAATAATGGAAGACGCCACTGAGCTTTGCTATGCTCGCCCCTCACTTGTATGGCTAAGAGATGACTTTGAGTTCCAAAATTAAGGTTATTGTGCGAGATTCACTTTAATATAGTAGGTATTGTTGGCAGGTTTCTTGGAATGCGTTATTTATTCATAACAATTTCTTCAAAGGTGCTATAATACTTTTATCAGATGAAGTCTTGTTACAATAATTTATTTTTATTGTTTGTCTTGTAGCATTTTAAATAGGACATTTTTTTTTAAATTGGAAGATACACACCCAACGAAACATATGAAGGAATATGAGCATATGAAAATTGTAGTATATGTTTGCATATAACATTACATCTACATCACAGCCTACATGGCTAATCATTAGTTCAACACTCATTGAAACGATTAATATTGGGTTGCACAACGTTTTTAAATCAACAATTAACTAACCAGGCAATTTTTATTGTGACATCCGACATCACTGACAATAGTAGAATTGATCTACTCAGAATTAAAGTGATCCGGTCAATCAAGAATTAAGCTAACCGAATCACTTTGACTGTTGGAAAATCATTTCTATCACAGCCAAAGGTGTATGGTCAGTTAATTATTGATCTTGATCAAACCCGACATAAATGCTTTTTTAGCTATTTTAGTATGTGAATATACCGTGCGAGCAAAAATTATTTGCATCAAAGAGGGCCTTGCATCTGAGGACGTAATGCTTAGCCGTAGAGCTTAATACTTGTTGGGTGTCAGTAACTACCTGAATTAACAATCAATCAGTTATTCCGTCATCGTTGACAGTCGTTACATTTATCGCTAATTTTTCTAATTTCTTGATCAAGTCACACAATGGGCTTTACGGAACAGCACAAAACATTCATGGTTGAAGCGTATTTTCGAAACGGGGTTAGAGTAAATGGTAAGCGGCAATACAATGCGGGTTTGTGCCTGGACGATTTTCACGAACAACGTTGCTTTTATTGCTGGGGATGTTTATCATTGCCTGAAAAGAACCGTGGCTGTGTTTAGGGAAACAGGTTCTATACAACACAAAAAAGGAGCAGGAAGAATATCTGTGGGAACAGAAGAACTTGTTGCAAACGTTCGTGAAATAAGGCAAAATACGCAAACAAACAAATTGTATAAGACGCCTGTCCCAAGAAGTGGGAAGATCTTATGGAACATGCAGGACTATTCTTAAGAAGCAGCTAAATTTATTTCCTTATAAAGTGCAAGTATTCCAAGGAATACAAGCCGCAGAAGTATTATAATTTTGTAAACAACAAAAATAAATTTGTATTTGTCTACTTATTTTATTACTCATTAGTATGGCAAATCATTTCATAAAATTAATTTGACAAAATTTTAACCTAGATTTGCTTAGATATATCGTCCCCAGTCACCATATCATTGTATTCTAAACCAAGCCCTACGTTTTCCTCTTTGATGCAAATAATTTTTGCTCGCACGGTGTGATTTGAACATAAAATAATGCACAAAATCTGATTTCCTTTTTATAAGGACCTTAAACCACATTAATCTTGATATGTGCAGGGCAGGTGGGTATAACAATGACAGGAAAAATAAAAACCGACGTTATTGTAATGTCGAAAAGTGTTTTCTTAAGTGAACGTTTAAGAAGTGTTTTTAATTCCTTACCGACTGGGATGAACTTGAATATCGAGTCTATTTATAGTATTTATACATGGATAGTCAGTCAACGTTCGATGGTAATCGATTAAAAGCATCTTAGTTGAACCAAGAAAAAATACCTGATATTTTACCGACTTTGTGCATTGTTGCAAAGAATTAGTATAACGGCGGATGATACACAGTACAAGCAGGAAACTATTTTACGAGGTAAATTAAATAGGTTTACAGAGTTGCTTTTTAAGCTTGTAATGATAAAGTTATACCATTATTACCAATAATATATTCAAAAATTAAAGACCGAAGAAACCATCCATACCTCGAAATACGAAACCCTTTTTTATGACTTAACAGTTTTTTTTTTGCATTTTTGTGAATTGATTAAATTGTCATACTATAGCTAAGCAAACATATTTTCTTTGAGGCTTGATTTGGGACGGCGAGGGCTGCGTCTCAACCAGGGGCGTCATTTCACATTTCTCTTGGGGGGGGGGGGGGGCATACCTAATTTAAAAAAAAAACTTTATGGTCAAAAAAAACACTTTATTGATGCCAAATTAACAGAAAAAAATTTTTTTTGTAAAATATACATTAAAAAAAACAAAAAAGCTCAGACCTAAAACTAAATTAATGATATACCTACTTAATATTTTTCAAAAATTTTTTTTACCTTGTCTTATTAGAACTGTCAGCTCCAGTTCACATTTAAAACTTTTTAAACTTTAATTTCCAATTAAGGAATGTCGAGAACCAAGATTTTAAACTATTATTACTTCTACTCCTAAACAAAGAATGTCTACAAATTTATGTCATGTAGAGTCTACATGACATAAATTTTTTATAACATCTACAATTTTCAAATTTTATATATAATTTTCTCTCCTCACACTTAACGGTGTTGTTTCACCAATATGTGACCTCACACAAAATTATTTCTTTATTAGTCCCTTTAATTGGTCAATTGAATCGACTCTCATTTTACTCAATTCTTTCTGTTCCTTCTTCACAACAATCAGCTTCTTTCTCTTTTGATTACAAATACTCCTACATTGACACATAACTTACTGCTGTGATAACTTTCTGACTTGGTTTCTGCTTATATTTTACGAATGGCCTCTCGTTAGGTCTATCATTATGTTTGCAGTTTCTCCAAATACCTAACTCTACCTTTTCATCATCTTGTAGCTCCGTTTGGACTGTTCGCACCTATTGTATTTCTTATTTTACTTATTCTATTCTCCTGATAATGAATGTATATATATTCGAAACATGTAGAGAATTTACCCTTCAATAAAACTTTATTTTAATATACCCGTGGAGGAAGACTTAGTGTCTTATTTCTCTCCTTTCACTAAATTAATGGTTTACTGGGTAACGGCGATGCCTTATTATCAATGATCTGCTAGCTAGCAGATCATTGCTTATTATAGCAAATTCGTCAACTAGATTGTAGAAGTACACTTAGTTGCACAAAAATTGCTTACATATATTGAATCCCACGATATATTTAAATGGTGACACATGTATTTTACTTTTCCATGTACCTACGCATTTTCTCTGCAACAAAGTGTACAAACTATATGCGATGCGGTAAACCGTAGTAGGTATATTTAAGTTAAAAGATATTTTTATTTGTAATAGCAAAATTTTGAATTTTGTGTGTGAATACTCAGGGCCCCCCCCCCCCCCCCGTATTGACGCCCCTGGTCTCAACCTGCAGCCGACCTGCATTTAAACCAGCGAAGTGCTTAGGAACATCCTGCCACTCCAGTTATCCAATTATAGGATCCAGATCGTCGATTACAATTTTGTGATACTTTTGGAATGGATTTTTTATTTGGTTGAGTGTACTTTTTTATTAAATGATTGTGTAACGAAACACACCCAGATTTACCACCAATTTCCCAAGGCACCATCAGCAAAATTGGAAGACGTTATCGTGAAGTGGGCCACGATAAGGGAGCCTGGAATAACGAATAAAGACATTTTACTTGCTCTTCGAGAAAATCCTATTACTCCATTGTAATGTGATGATAAATGCACTTGATCAGCATTTAGTAGATTTGGACTGAATCTTTTTACAGATGAGTGTACTTTTCTACTAAATGTTGAACTCAATAAACATAACTTTACTGTCGATATTGGTCCGCAGAAAATCCTCACTGGATGCGAGAAACACAAACCCAGCTTCCGCAAAACTTAATGTTTGGGCAGGCATAATTGGCGACCGAGTCTTTGGGCCAATATTCCTTGAAGGTAACTTAAATGCCCCTACATACATAACTGGATTTTTTGCAAGGAGAAATTATTTTAGCCCTGGCTGCTTTATTTTCTCAGCATGTGCAGATATTCCTGATGATCGAATATAGTTTCAGCAGGATGGTGCACCGCCATGTTACGCGCAAGATGTTCCACAACATTTGAATGACTGACAAGATCGACATAATATGTTAACGTGACAAAACTAGAAAATTTAGAGGAACTGAGGCAACGAACGAACACATGAAATCCGACAAATAGCTCCAGAAATAACATTTATTATTTGAAGGAATGTACGGATTCTTTGTTACCGAATTTATTCCAGCTAAAATACTCACCCTGTGTATCTCCAGTTGGCTACTGACAACGAGTATTGCCGCAGTACCCATTACATATTAAAAAAAAACTAAACTTCTTCAATCTCCATTAAGCAATTGGTGACAGGGCGCACCCATTCGCCCGAGAGTATTTGCACGCCGTGCACAGACTGTTTTTTTTTCTCGATATCTTCAAACAAATGACCAAGTAGTATTGAGTGGTTTTAAGAAATCTCGAAACGCGTGGGTTGTCCACTAGTTATTTCCTTTCGCAAATATTACTACACACACTGCTTTTTTTCCGTTTTTAATTAGTTTTACGTGGGCTGGCGCTTTTAAAGTTGAGTTTATTGAATACGCATCTTGAAGTATTCTATTGACCGTATTGGAGCGTTGTTTGATTGATGTTTAAGGAGATAGTTGTTGGAATTTTGCCGTAAATGTTGTAGGCTCAAGTGTACATCGCAGTTTGAACTGAGATGACTATAAATGACCATTGAGATAATTATTATAGTTTTTCGTTAGATAACCATGATATACATAAAAAATTACTAAGTTTTGAAACATATTAACTATGAGCATACGATATTGTGGTTCACGTTAATATAAGCTTGGTTATAACCCAGATTTATTCCTGCATGGGTCATTTCCAGCATGCATGTCAATTACATTCTTATCAATCGACGAGGATTTTTTAGCCATGCACCAGAACTCATGCTATTTGTTCAAAGCAAAGTAATTTTTTGATTTTTCTCGGAAAAATTAGATGCACTTATGATATTACTTACGAAAATCCCAAACGAAGAAGTTAGTCGTCTGGGGCTAAAGTAAACTCCTAGAAACTTACTGGTTTATAGAACATCATACCCAGTATAATAAAAAGGTTAATGTCTGGGCGGGCATTGTTGAAAATAGCGTAAACGAATCATTTTTCTTTGATGAGAGCCTTACTGGAAAAATATATATATAAATTCATTCGAAATGATCTGGTTCCAGCTCTTGCCACTTTATTTTCAGATGATAATGATCCTGATTTACCAAGTTTAAGCTTATGGTTTCAACAGGATGGTGCTCCCCGCATTATGTTGCTCATGTAAGATCGTATTTTAATACAATTTTTCCGGGGCGATGGATAGGTCGACCGAGATCAATAGAGCGGTCACCCAGATGGCCCGAACTTCACCCGCTGGATTTTTTTTTTGTGAGGCTAAGTCAAAAATTTAGTTAATAAATCTAAACCCAACTCGATTGAGTAATACGAGAAATTTCTCCACAAGTAATACAAAATGTACAGTGTGGCCCATTAATAAGGGACGCCGGCTATATCTCGGAAACCTTTAATCGTACAGCTTTAGAAAAAAAAATTATTAGTAAAGCGGTCATGAGAAAATTCTGGAAATTACTTTCAAGTTCCTAATTTCGCCGCAATGGGGTACAATTGAAAATTAGTTTTTTAAATTTTAAATTTCTCCGAAAATTCCCATATTAAGGTATAACTCTGATTATATCATTGAAAAGCTTAGACAATTCTGCATCATTTTGGTTTAAGGCTCGTTGGCATACCGACCTTGATAAGAGTGGGGGAAGCTATTGAATGTGTAAACATTAAAATCGCCGTAACTTCTAAACGACTTATCCGATTTTACTAAATTTAAGCTTGTTTGGAAGGGAAAGGTAAGTAGCTTCAATCGTCGTATCCAATGGTACACGATAGTTTCTAATAAAATTGCTAGAGGGCGCAATTTGTAATAATAACAGTTTTTTTGATTTTATCCCAAAAATTCAAATCATACGGTATACCTATGACATCATAATCGGAAAGTAGATGGAATTTACAAGAAAAGATGTGAAAACCGCAGTTTGATATCTTTGTTCGTTTCAGAGTTATTTCCAGAACAATAATTTTTAATACAAATTGCGCCCTCTAGCAATTTTATTAGAAACTATTGTGTGCCATTGGATACGACAATTGAAGGTACTTCCAAACAAGCTTAAATTTAGTAAAATCGGATAAGTCGCTTCAATAGCTTCTCCCACTCTTATCAAGTGAAAGTGTAAACATTAAAATCGCTGTAACTTCTAAACGACTTATCCGATTTCACTAAATTTAAGCTTTTTTGGAAGGAAAAGGAAAGTACCTTTAATTGTCATATCCAATAGTACACAATAGTTTCTAATAAAATTACTAGAGGGCGCAATTTGAATTAAAAGTCATTGTTTTGGCAATAATTCTGAAACGAACAACAATATCGAACTGCGGTCTTTACATTTTTCTTGCAAATTTAATCTACTTTTCGAATATGATGTCATAGTTATACCGTATGATTTGAATTTTCTGGATAAAATCAAAAAAACTGTTACTATTACAAATTGCGCCCTCTAGCAATTTTATTAAACACTATCGTGTACTGCTGGATACGACGATTGAAGGTACTTACCTTTCCCTTCCAAACAAGCTTAAATTTAGTAAAATCGGATAAGTCGTTTAGAAGTTACAGCGATTTTAATGTTTACACATTCAATAGCTTCCCCCACTCTTATCAAGGTCGGTACGCCAACAAGCCTTAAATCAAAATGATGCAGAATTATCTAAGCTTTCCAATGATATAATCAGAGTTATACCTTAATATGGGAATTTTCGGAGAAATTTAAAATTTAAAAAACTAATTTTTAATTGTGCCCCCTTGCGGCGAAATGAGGAACTTAAAAGTAATTTCCACAATTTTCTCATGACCGCTTTACTCATAATTTTTTTTTTCCGAAAGCTGTACGATTAATGGTTTCCGAGATAAAGTCGGCCTCCCTTATTAATGGGCCACCCTGTACAACAAAAATTTTTAGATCGATTAATCTAAATCTATTGCAGAACATTTAATGGATGACATTTTTAACATCTTATAAAATGGTGTCTTTTTGTAACATGTGTAACGTCTATTTTGTTTCAAATAATATTTCGTAAACTGTTGAAGGTATAGGGCATGATTTATGAAAAATGTCTAGAATTGATTGTAGAATGTAATAATATACAATATGTTTCATTAAAAAAAATTAGTTGACACATGCAGCATTTTTATGAACCACCTCGAATAATATATTTTTCTAAAATAATGCATTTTAAAAAAAAAATCGTGATTAAGTGGGCGGTGTTCTATATCGTCGGCGACACAATAAAACCTCGTAACTCCATTTTGTTAAAGTTTACAAAACGACTGTTAGCATTTCATAAGTAAACCCTCTTAACTCCATGACAAATGTAAAATAAGTATATTAAGTTTGTCGACAGAAATCCTCGTAAATCCATCAATAAAGTAAAACAGGTAAATACACACTAGAATCGAAACATATCAGTTAAAAAAATATTTAAAAATATATAAAATAACTTACCTAAGATAAATTAAGATGATTATACTTATAATACCAAATAAAAACAGTAAAAATTCAACTAACAAGCACGTGTCGATGTGTCTTTGACGTTTACGTCATGGCGCCAATGACGGCGATACGAGGTTTTTCGTGTCAATTTTGAATGCATCGGAGTTACGAGGTTTTATTTAGCTGGAATACTTATTTATACTTAATTTTTGGAGTTACAAGACTTTTTTAGATGTGTAGATTTAGAGTTCCACTAACAGATGGCACAAAAAAGTAATTTTTGATATTTTTGGAGTTACAAGGTTTTATTGTGTCGCCGACGAATAAAAGCTGATCCGATTCTTTAGCACAACCCTGCATATATCAACGAGATTAAACGTTAAATTTTATTGATATGGCGCATTGCATTGGTTCGAATATATTACAAAAATAATTACAACTCCTCTTAAGTTCCTAGCAGCTCTCTAATCGTAAGTACATCAAGTATTTGCCTTTTAATTTCACGGGCTCCATTCATGGCCAATAGATAGTTTTAACAACGCTATTATTTCAAAATTCCAATACTGGATGCTTCTTCAGACAAAGAACAGGAGGAAATCGTTTCCATATAGATGAAAAGAAATGATGTCATGATGAGAGAACCAGAAAAAAACTAAATACAAAAAATATATCATCATCCCCAAAGTATTTTTCAAGAAAGGACTTAAATTTGAATGTAGGTATTATAGATTTTTCTGTGTAGGCATAATTATCAACGCGTTGTCAAAAGGTAATAAGAAAGGCTAACTAATAGTAATAATAATTTATATAAAACAGTTTTACGCCTCCCGGAGACTTGAACTCAGAAATTTATATATAGTGTGAATTTGTAAACTCAGTAAATCCAGTACACCGGGTGTTTCTCAAAAGACGTTCACCCCTATAACTTTTCTGTATTTATAGATATTAAAATGAAATTTTGAGATTATGCATAAGATATGAGTCTGCATTTATTGGCATCATTTTCAATTTGTTAGCACTTCCGGTTTGACCAGAAGTTACCTTGACTTTGATATTTTAAATGGGACATCTTGTATATTTTTACTTATTTGGGTTCAGCATAACATTATGAGTGAAATGACACCTCACTTGTCATTTTTTGACGGTTATAACATTTTTATGTTTATTTTTTATTTTCAATCTAGAGTGCTACTAATTAATTAAACCTGGTAATTTATAGTCAAGTAGTATATGAAAATTAAAATTGTCATAATAATTGACTTTCTACGTTTCATAAGCGTTTAAAAAATTAAATTTTGTTTTGTTGACGTTTACTCCATTTTTCCAAATGGAACGATGTTGGTTCACTAGGATATATTTAAAACGAGCATTTTCTTTCCAACAATTTGATACCGATGCTATTTTAAAATTGACACGAAATATTTGTCTTAAGTCCCAATTGCAAATTTAGAAGCGTTATGCATTATTGCCGTCCTGTCTTTTCTAAAGAAATATAAAGGCGGCTTTGAAAAACAATGGAATGGTTTTGAAAACTAATATGGTTTTAAATTAAAATTGTAATGTCATTCGTTTATTAAACTTTTTCCTTTTCAGTTACAAACTAACATTGTATATTTAACAAAGACACTAAAAAACTTTTTTTCAATAATGTATGTTACTTCAAAAAACCCAACTTTGGTAGAACTACTCTCATCATCGTATTCGAGCAAAAATATAAAATACATTCATTGAACAAAGACTCTTTCTTATGTTTACATAAACCGTTAGACCAATATAAAGTTAAGTAAATACATACATACATACATACATACGACTTCCTTATCAACAGATGTAATATTCTTGACCCGTGTTATTATCTGTCAAGTTGCAATTTTTCCACATTCACAATTATGGCTGGTGAATGAATTAACCGCACGATTTGTCGTAATTTGTTGAAAAATCATTTATTACGAATGAAGTCAATTAATAGACCAGGGTCGATAATTTTTGTAACCAAAAAAAATATTAGTAGCATGAAACCCATTGGAAAAGGAAGAGAATATAACAAAAATGAAAGGAAAAATAATTTACGGGCGATCCGAGGTCGGGAAGTGGAAGGGGGTGAGTTTTTAAGGGTAGAAAACGATTTATCTCGATATCCGACAAAACTACAGGTCCTATGGAAAAACGTTAAACAGAAAAGTTGTAGGTAATAAAAAGATCTACAACTTTAGTATTTACACTTTTTTCACATAACCTCAAAATTTATGTGAAAAATTCAAATAACCAAGTTTTTTGTTTTATCTTTTACAAAAAAAAAATTTTCACGAAATTTGGTGAAAACTTACCTTTTTATGTCCCAAACACACCGTAACTTTTTTGATTTAAAATATTTATTTTTTCACCCTATTTTCACTTAATATCGAAAAAGCACCCCAATTTTCAACCGAAAATTCTCACGTTAAAATATCTGCTTTTTTAAAAAAGTCGGTGGGCTTTTTGTTCGTTAAAATCTCTACTTTTTGATGGTGTAAAAAAATATACATTACTATGGTAAATGTTCTCAAAAAATGCAAAGAAACGAAAAAAACCCGAATCTGAAATTTTTTGTTTAATCATTATGTACAATTTTGAGCTATTTATTAAAATTTATACTTTAATTACTCGAAAAACGTAAGATTCCATGTTACATTGATAAACAAAAAAATTACAAGTTCATAAAACATAAAGATCGCAAAAAACATGCGAAAATAGTTGTTCTAAATATAATAAAATTAAAGGTAGGATTCTTTGCATTTTTTGAGAACATTTACCATAGTAATGTTTATTTTTTACACCATAAGAAAGTAGAGATTTTAACGAACAAAAAGCCCACCGACTTTTTTAAAAAAGCAGATATTTTGACGTGAGAATTTTCGATTGAAAATTGGGGTGCTTTTTCGATATTAAGTCAAAATAAGGTGTAGAAACAAATATTTCAAATCAAAAAAATTACAGTTTGTTTGGGACATAAAAAGGTAAGTTTTGACCCAGTTTCGTGAAAAAATTTTTTTTTGTAAAAGAAAAATAAAAAACCAAAAACTTGGTTATTTGAATTTTTCACATAAATTTTGAGGTTATGTGAAAAAAGTGTAAATACAAATGTTGTAGATCCTTTTATTACCTACAATTTTGCCATTTAACGTTTTTCCATAGCCCTGCAAAAAGAATAAAATATATTTATATTAGTTCAGTGTCATTAATTGCCATATTATTAATATAAATACATATAGTGAAAAAGCCCATTCTAATAACTGTAAACCGTTTATTTTCGAAAACTTTGGCTTTTTAGCTAAACAAATAGCTGTGATAAATGTGGAACTGCATAATGAATGTATATAGACGCATCAAAGTAAAATACATTAACGTAAAGTTATGTTTGGCCTATTTTCTGTCTATTTTGTGTTTTCGAGTAATTTAGTCACCTGTGTTTTAAAGCGCTTTTCCGCATACGTGTCCAGTGGTGTTGTTAGTTAAAAAAAAATCTATCGAAATGTCTTTACATACAGTGTCACCAGAAAGTCCGCATCATATGGGATTTTTTTTAATAATAACTTTATTCGAAATTTGATGTCATCAAGTTTTGCTTCGATCGAGATAAAAATTAAGCAAAAAAATAGTAGTCACGTGATTCGCATTATCTGTCAAATTTTAATTTTTTCCAAAAAATAATTCAAAAGGGGAGTTATTTCTGAAAATATCGAAAAAAGTTTTTTTTAATGGAGTTTCTAGCCCACATGCAAAATTTCAGCTGCATAAGATAATTTTGATTTTTTACCTATTTTTTGTAAATTGCACCACTTTTGCAAAATAAGACTCAACGCAACCTACATAAAACTTCTTAGTTTTGACAATGCTATATTTCAGATACATTTTCTTTAAATTAGCACCATATTAAATGTGTGTTTTTCTACAAAATCAAAATTGGGCTATTAAAATTTGGTCGCATGTGATGCAAAGTTTATTTGTATTTGACCCTGTATAAGGTAACTTCATAAAATAAGTATTTTTGAAAACGTAGTTTGTGTCTGAAAGTAATACACCTTAATATTAAGATAAAAAAAGAACACACAGTGTCATCAGTAAAGTGTTCATTAAGTGGAAAATAAATTTTAGTTTAACTTAACGTAATGTTTATCTATTTTCAACGACCAAATTTTGTATTTGTATTTTAAGAGCCCGATTTTGATTTTGTAGAAAAACACACATTTAAGATGGCGCTACTTCAAAGAAAATGTATCTGAAATAAAGCATTGTCAAAACTGAGAAGTTATGTTTATGTAGGTTCCGTTGAGTCTTATGTTGCAAAAGTGGTGCAATTTACAAAAAATAGGTAAAAAATCAAAATTATCTTATGCAGCTGAAATCTTGCATGTGGGCTATAAACTGCATTTAAAAACACTTTTTCTAATAACTTTTTTCGATATTTTCAGAAATAACCCCACCTTTAAACAATTTTTTTGGAACAAATTAAAATTTGACAGATAATGCGACTACTGTTTTTTTGCTTAATTTTCATCTCGATCGAAGCAGAGTTTCATGCCAAAGTCAAATTTCGAATAAAGCAATTAATAAATAAAAATACCATATGATGTATAGACCCTTAAAGTTACAAATAATAAGAATGATGTTTATGTTATCATAAAAAAACTGTTATGTTGTGTAATTACTAATATAGTGGGATAATTTGAATTAAAATTACATATGTATTATATTGTAACAATAAAAATGTTAATCATGAACTTTGACGTTATTAGATAAAATACAAAAGTAGGAAATTGCGTGGCTCGCTCGATGCAGATAAAAACAAACAAAACCACAAACATGCGTAATTTTATTCATTGACAGTAAAATCCGCGTAATTACCAAATTCCCATGAAATATTTATTAATGAGATGTTATTGCAACACCGTTTGTCTATTTGTTTAATTACGTATCGTTCATATGCAATTGTATTATTGTTTTACACTTACGAGTCATTCAGTAACCAGTATTTAGTAAATTCTGATATCAGAAGCATTTAATGAATCAGATTATGCTTCGGAACCTGTAACTTCCGATTCAATTCCACATTAAGTGAAGTAAGTAAGAAACGAAAAGACCTCTTCCCGTACGAGTTAAAGAACATCTGAAACATCCCCAAAGAGGCGAAACTGCGAGATCAGGTATAGCGGAATATGAATGAACCAACCAATATAATATACAGTGTTCAGAACCAAGAACACGGAACAGCACTGGCGAAAACGCAAATTTTATGAGTCGAAATACCCATATATTTAGTAAACCAAGTATAGATATCCCCAATATCTGGAAGCCTCTCCTTGTCCAAAACAAACAGCTCAAACTTCACACTTATAAGCACGTAGGCGGAGTCATCAAGCTTTATTGCACACGGATAGTATTTAAGACAGTATATTTTTATAATTTAGTTTGCATTAGAAAACGGTTAGAGATACTAAGGCCGGCTGCCGTACACACCGGAATGTCTATCTGAATTCAGAAACGGAATTAAGAATCTGAATTCAGGAACGTACGGAATTGTATACAGTGAGGACAAAAAGTATGGAATAAATTCATTATCTAAAAGACAATTTATTTTATGAACAATCGCTCGGACACGTCAACTTTCTTTTTATTTTCTACATATTTTGAAAATATTTTTCCTTATACAGGGTTGCCCAAAAAAGTAGGACACAAGTCAACTTAACTTTTTTAAATAGATCGCCCTATATATTATTACATTTTCGAATTCTACGTAAAATTCTAAACAATTTTCGTGTAGCATTTGATATACCTATTTCGAATAGTTTCAGAATTACACAGGTTGAAAATTAATTTGTAATACCTATTAATAAAGTAGGCTTTGGAAATCCGAAAAGAAACAAAGCGTTAAATGTAATGTCAGCAAATTATTTCATTAAAGTTTACTGTCAAAGAAGAAACATCAAAATTTTTTCTAGTCAAAAATTGCGTGAATTAATTTCATCTAATAAAAATGTAATTAACCGAAACAGAAAGAATTGAAATATTAATGGTGAAGTTTTTCCAGACAGGTGGATCGGGAGGAGGGGGTTTATTGAGTGGCCAGCGAAATCACCTGATTTGACACCTTTGGACTTTTTTCTATGGGGTTATTTGAATAGTAAAGTGTTCAAAACAAAACCTATAGATCTTGAGGACTTGAAAATTCGCATTCGAAATGAAATTCGACTAATACCTCCTAGTGTAGTGCATAACAATCAAAATGAGTTTGTAAATAGACTTGGATATTGCCAAGTAGCAAATGGTGAACATTTTGAACATCTAATTAAATACCATTAAATTACCTTCAGAGTATCCAATATTATGCATTACTTACTATTAGTGTTAATACTGTTTGATAATAATTTTTCTGAAATTTAGCATTGTTGTTATTAAAAAAAGTTTCTCAATGTCTATTTTTGAGGAACCCTGTTTAATTAAAAAAAAAACATATATTGAAATCCATTTATATAACTTTCAGACGTTCATAATTTCCGTCATGTTGGAAAAGATTTTGCGGTAATTAATAACTTCGTTTTTTTTTGCTACTACACCACAGAAAATAAGAATTCAAATTAATTTTCAACCTGTGTAATTCTGAAACTATTCGACATAGGTATATCACATGCTACACGAAAATTGTTTAGAATTTTACGTACAATTCGAAAATGTAATAATATATAGGGTGTTCTATTTAAAAAAATTAAGTTGACTTGTGCCCTACTTTTATGGACAACCCTGTATAAGGAAAAATATTTTCAAAATATGTAGAAAATAAAAAGAAAGTTGACGTGTCCGAGCGATTGTTGATAAAATAAATCGTCTTTTAGATAATGAATTTATTCCATACTTTTTGTCCTCACTGTATATTTTTATTATACAGCACACACATTCTGATTTTTTCAGATTATGAATTTTTCAAATTTTCATTGGGCCGGAATTCAGATTCTGGATTCCGTTTCTGAATTCAGATAAACATTCCGGCTGTGTACGGCCAGCCTAACTGACAAGGTATTTTTTTTGATAATACTTCACTGCCTAGCACCTTCAAACAAAAAACGGTCTTATTACACATATCACACCCAAATTTTATTTATGGTAACTTGAAATCATTATCCCAAATACAGAGTGGCTGAGATTTTACGTTAGGCTACTTTTCTTGCGTATTTTTGAACATAAAGATAAATAACTCTTGAATAAAAATCAAATATTTGCTCCTCCCCTGTCTAGGGTTGGATTAGGATGCGTACCTATTTCAGTTTTAGGATATGCAGAGACTATCTGAGCTATTTTTTTAAAAAACGAAATAAAAATTTTGAAGAAGTAGTCCATACTGAAAGTCATAGGCGTAGTTAGACTGTCAAGACTGGGGGTGCTAAAGTCCAGTGGCGGCTCGTGACATGTTAACGTGGGGGCGCACAAAAAGCCCGCCGCAGGCGAAAACTTTTTCAAGACCCGCCCAAATTTGGTCAATAATTTTTAGTAAATATTTTAATGTGATGTTAATAGCAGGTTTAGGTCTTTTAATGTTCTTGACAATCACTTTCTCCTCCAACGGTAACTTGCTAAAAGATTTTTTCAAAAATTACACGGTGTATTTTATATCCGACGACGCACTAATTGTTTTTTCGTGTTTATTTAACTTTAAACTTTAACTGAATTCAATAAAACCATATTAAACCTTAATAAACAAAAAAAATAGTCAAAATACCGGCTAAAAATTTCCGCGAATTTGAACGACTTCGACTGGTTAAATTTAAATTAATGCAGAATTGCAAAACATGACATACACAAGATATTATGCCGCTTTCGTATTTTACGATATTTTTATGATCATAGACCCGCTCTGACAAGTAAACTGGGCGTGAACTACACGGTACACGGAGAGAAATTTCCAACAGAATCCGCAACTATCTAAATATTCTTGAATTTGTACCAGAATTCGAATGCTTGAAATATTAATATGAAAAATTCATTACATATAATGTCTATTATAAAAATAGGTTAGTTCTAAAATTAGCATATACTTATATTGTAAATTTTTTTTGGGGGTGCTAATTAAGATTTCGGGGGTGCTTAGTACCCCAAGTACCCCCCCCCCTAACTACGCCTATGCTGAAAGTAGAGTTAAATGTGTAGAAAAAAAAGAAAAGCACAAAATCGTTCCCCACAAGTTTATTAGAATAACTAGGCGAACCTAGAATAATTAATAATAATTCAACATGTTTCGAGTGTAGAAACAATCATCATCAGGAAAACAAAGTAAATATTACAATGCTGATGTTGTTAGCAATAGAGAAAATAATAAGTGGGATTGAGCCGTAATGGAGCTTTTAATGGTGTACACAAGGTGTAAAAAATGAAAAGTCAGAAGACCGACAAGACTTCGGCATACTGGAAAGTCAAGGTCTGTCTTGGGCAGAAAAATGAAGAGAGTAAAAGAAAAATTAGAGAGTTTTAACAGACTTTGTGTCAGTTAGGTAAAAGTAGTGAAAAAGTTTCATTTAACTTTGTCGGAGACATTTAAAAGTGTTGAAATGGGAGGGAAAGAAAAAATTGCTTTTTGTAAAAGTCAAAGCATCTGTAAAAGATAAAAAAGGGAATGTAGAAAAATGAAATTTAATAAAATGAGGTAGATTGGCTTACCATTTAGCTTGAAGTAAAATGCTGTTGGGGTACTAGAATATATGCAACTTGCGTACGTGCAACTTGCGTACAAGGATTATTTCTTCCAACTTGCGTACACGGGTAGGTAGGTCCCGCGAACCGGGTAAAACAGCAAGAATACATTATTCCAACTTGCGTACATACACAAATATTAGAAGCTTATAAACAAACTAAGGACATAAAAAATGCTCTGATAACAACGAACAAACCGGTTGCCAATACACCTGTTAGAACCGATTGAAGAGGGCGTATTATTACGGTCCGTTTAAAACACTGTGTATGTGAAGACATAAAAAAATGCTCTGATAACAACGAACAAACCGGTTGCCAATACACCTTTTAGAACAGATTGGAGAGGGCATATTATTACGGTCCGTTTAAAAATCTGTGTATGTGAAGACATAAAAAAATGCTCTGATAACAACGAACAAACCGGTTGCCAATACACCTTTTAGAACCGATTGAAGAGGGCGTATTATTACGGTTCGTTTAAAACTCTGTGTATGTGAAGACATAAAAAAATGCTCTGATAACAACGAACAAACCGGTTGCCAATACACCTTTTAGAACCGATTGAAGAGGGCGTATTATTACGGTCCGTTTAAAACTCTGTGTATGTGAAGACATAAAAAAATGCTCTGATAACAACGAACAAACCAGTTGCCAATACACCTTTTAGAACCGATTGGAGAGGGCGTATTATTACGGTCCGTTTAAAACTCTGTGTATGCACCTAAGTTGGAATAATGTACTCTTGCAGTTTTACCTGGTTCGCGGGACCTACCTACCCATGTACACAAGTTGGAAGAAATAATCCTTGTACGCAAATTGGACGTACGCAAGTTGGAGGGTACCGGGGTACTAGGCTTGTTACGGCCCAGTTACCCCGGCAGGAGTCAAAACATACACATTGTGTGCAAAATTAATTTTTAAAAATATTTTTAAAAAAATTTTTCAAATATTTTAAATCTATCTACTTTCTTTATTGCTAACAACATCAGCATTCATATTTACTTTGTTTTCCTGATGATGAGTGTTTCTACACTCGAAACATGTTGAATTATTATGAATTACTGAAATTACTCTATAGGTTCGCCTAGTTTTCTAATAAAATTGTGGAGAAAGACTTTGTGCTTATCTTTTTTTCTTAACAAAAATGTTTCCCGCATGGTTCTTGTGCTGCCACTGTATAAGCGAGCTGGCACTGATCTTCTAAAATACCATAATTATTATAAAAATGCTAGAAAATATAAATATACAAAAAACTTATTGAGCTGGTAATAAGTAGGCGGTTAAACATATCATGTCGTCTTGAACCAAAGCAATATACCGCTATTCGGCATCCCAAGGTATTAAAACAAAGGCATAATGGATACCAATAAAGCTTCCACGAACCGTGTTTTTTCTCCCTGTCGCTGCAATGTTTTTTTCTTATAATTACCTTTAAATTACCTTAAAATACACTTATTATATTTCTTGTTTTACTAATGTAACCATATGGTTACAATAACACGGTTGGGAAGAAACCATAAAGAGTCCCATTGATTCATTGACAATAAGATTTCCTTAATATTTGACTAGCTGTATCTTGAGGCCCTCGTGGTTATGTAAAAGAACCTCATCACACCCACCGAGGCTATTTAATATTCATATTTAAAATATGCAAATGATTTTCAATAAAGTGGAATTTCCTTAAATATAGATGCGGGATAAAAAAGCTACGGCTGTGTTTGGAAATGACAATCAAGTATTTTTAGCATTTAAATTGAGATACCTTATATTGACATTTCTCGTTTCTATAGTAACGGCTAGTGATGTAAAAATTACCACCGTAATATATGTTTGACGGTAATATTCGTTAAATTACGAGAACTTACCGCAATGGCTACTTTATACCTCAATTAAATTAAACTAAACTTAATAAATTAAGAGAATTAGGAAGTTAAAATACTACATTCAAATGTAACCATTTATACCTACAATTAAGGAATTAAACTAAACTAAGAAGTTGGCCAACTTTTAACTTCTTAGTTTAATTTAGTTGATTCGACATAATTCGTTGGGCGATCGGCATAATCCGTGATTCCCGTCATGTCATTTGTCATTTCGGTGAATGTAATAAAGGAGAATTTGTACACATAACCCTAAATTCTTGTTTAATTTTAGAATTATATTTTTGATATTTTGATTATTCCAAAAAGTTTCACGATAGTTGTTAACGACGGTACATTGATTGAATTAGGACAACAGTTCCCATGCATTTATGATAAAACGGACAAGAACCAATAAGATAGGTTAGGAGCACCTTCTTTGTCTCTCGTAGTTTTATTAAGTTACTTAATGTGGAGGTATAAACCATCGCCTTAATTTCTTAATTTAATTTTCTTAGTTTAGTTTAATTTAATTGAGGTATAAAGTAGCCATATTTTATGAGAATTTTAGGAAATTTAACTTTTTCTTAAGCAGAATACTACACTTAGTCGGTAATTTATTATCCTTGTTTAAGAATATACTATTAAACAAAATTTTCATATTTTACCTTTAAAATTGAGCCCAGAATGAAATATTTTGTATTAATTTTATTTATAATTGATTGTATAATATGTATATTATTTATTGTATATATGTATATATAAGTAACTACCTACAAATAAAAACCAAAACAGATAAAAATATTTTAAAAGGTAACAGGCTATTTAGAAGGAATACTGAGGAGTGACTAAACATGAAATAACTTAAATATTTTCCAAATAGGAAAAATCTGCTTCTCTACACTCGAGTTAGTATCGTGAACTGAAAATTCTTCTGCCCTATCTGCGTCAGAAGAACTATCACTCTTCTGTTCAATTTGTCTTTGCCTCTTTAGTGCCTGTTTCGCTGACCTCAGACTGCTATTATTGCCATCAAGGCTATCATTATTAGTGGTTTTATTTACTTCAATGCGTCCCTCTTCTATAATATCATTAGTAAAATATAAACTGGCAGACATGTTTTGATCTAAAAGTTTAAAGTTATGCGCAATATATAGAGGTTTTCCAGCTCTTTCTGTAGCAGCTGTTGATGGTGGTAACCCTAGAATGGCAACAGCTACATTTTTAAGTTTGGTTTAATTACAAATGCCTTTTCCACCAAGTAATACAGTCAGACTTTTTGGCACTTTCCCACAGAAAATCGATACTCCATCGATCATTACTGCCAAAGAAGTTTGTAAGCTAAAGAGTAATAATTTCTTTGTGTTCTTGAAACAGAATATGGTTTGAAATTAAATTATCTATGAACTGCATTGCTATAATATGCTGTAGGTACATTATATAGCTCCAGTTCAGATTGATTAAAACAAGGGTCCAGTAAATAGGCAGCTAAATGGATAGGTTTAAAGATAAGGTCTAAGGATTATATTGGTAACGATTTAATATTATCATTAATATATCCATCAATTTCAGTTAGAGCTATAAAAACCTGAGAAAATTCTTGCTGCATCGCCTTCTAAAATCGTTATCCATTTAACTATAAGCTTCAGGATACCTTTTAGCTTATCAAGTACATGAGAGCTCCGCGGAACTACACATAATCTAACCAGAATGCATTTAGGTATAATAATATTACCGGGAATGTTCTCGGAAATATATCCGTAATATCTTAACCAAAAGCGAATATTCCTTTGAGGGTGAGCGAATATTACCGTAAGTTACGGAATTTATGGAAATATTCGGTCGTCGCATTACTAGTAACGGCAATGCGGCGCGGCGTAAATGACATTAGATAGTACGGGAGTCTGATACGGAAACACCAGCGATAGCATAGTGCTTTTACTATCATAAGAATTATGCACCTATTACTAATTGGTCGTAGATATAGAATAGTAGATTCTGTAACGAGGTTGGAATGAAAATTCGACCCGGGTGGACGTGGACAAGTATCGAATTTTCATTCTAACCGAGTAGCAGACTATATTTTCTCCACGACCATCCAGTTCCATATCTGATTCATCCGATTTTTCACTCATTTTTTGACTTGCACTAAAATTTGTCTGAAAATAATTATTACAACGCGGCCATTTTTTCATCTGACACTGACAGTTTCGAAATTCATGGCAACCTATGTCGTTTATATCAATTACAGAATATTCATTCCGTATCTTGTTATGGAATGAAAATACACGCAAAACGCATAAGAAGCAAGTGTTTCAGAATAAATATTCCAACTCAAGAGCGAGAATTTTTACATTCTATTATCAAAAATAATTTTGGAATTATTGCATTCAGTAATGGTCGTGGAGAAAATAATAGCAGTTCTTTCCAGATAACTTATAAGGGGATTTCATTAGGAGTGTACCATGAATCAGAAATTAATTATCGTAGAGCTTTGGAATAAAGATCATCTTAAGGAAAGTGGGCAAGAGAAATTCCTTATTCTTTACTCTACAGCTAGGTTCTTACCAGTGGCGGCTCGTGGGGTAGAGCCACAGTGCCATGGCACTACCTGCCCTCCTGTCCAGCGTCCTGCCCTTTACAAATTACCAAAACCTATTAAAATTAATATTCTCCTTTTTAAAGCAATTAGCAAAATAATTTAAAAATGGAACACAGTCGGGTGCAAATTTCCATCTATTGAGGAAGCGATTATGCGTAAAACGGTAAAGTAGCTTTCGCGCCAAAGCGACGAGGCACACGGGAGGCCCGAAGTTATGGCGTAATTGCCATAACACACCAATAAAAAACATTGGAAAATTACCTTGAATGCGAGCAGAAAAACATCTCCGTGTAGCCAGGCCCTTTGACCCCGTTTGACGTTTCAAATTCAAACAGTTGTTTGTCCGCGTCGTGTCGTGTAAGGTTATTATTATTATTATTATTATTATTATTATTATTATTATTATTATTTTATCAATAGCAAGCGGAAAGTCCGATGAAGCTATTGTTTTAGTCTCTTTAATTTGTTTTTCTTTCTTTAATTGTTCATCGTGATTTAAAATGTCTAAAAGTCCGTTGGCTAGTTTAAATTACTTGTTAAATTCGTACGCGAAAGTTATGTAAACATGTACACAAATATCATTAAATATTTAAAAACGAATGTCATCAAGCACCGTAATGCACAAAGTTTTGAATTAACTGCTCGAAATTACAATCAACTTGGTTTTTAAAGGAGTTTACACTATTTGCACAGACTGTACTTTCTTCAAGCGAGTTCCATGTGTACACCACCCGATTGATGAGGAAGTTCTTTCTTGGAAATGTCGCTGATTTTTCTTTGCTTAATTTTTTTGAGTGTCCCCGAAGCTGTTGATTCTGATTTAAATGAAACAAATTTCTCAAGTTACAAGAATAGTAGTTTGTTAGTATTTTAAAAGTTTCTATTATATCACCCCTAGTTCTTCTTTGCTTCAGAGTAGTTAGCCCAAATCTTTTAAGTCTTTCGGGATAAGGTAAACCTCTCAATTCAAATGGAATTCTGGTAACCCGCCTTTGGACCCTTTCCAAAATTTCAATATCTTTGATGTAGTAGGGGTTCCAAATATTGTATCCATATTCAATTTTTGGTCTAATATAGGAAGTGTACAGTATCTTTACAATCTGTAGAGAGTGATCTTTGAAAGTCTTTTGCACCATAAAAATAAAACTATTGGCTTTCTTTACCATCTTAATAATATGTGCTTCCCATTTTAAATTAGAAGAAATCACTAACCCCAGATCTGTTTGTTCTGTAACACTAATAAGTTGAAGATCATTTAGCAAATATGTTTCACAAGGGTTGTTTGAGCCAATATGCAATACTGTACATTTTGATACATTAAGCTTCATGCACCACTGGCTTGTCCATGACTCAATACGCCTCAGATCTCTGTCTAAGCATTGCTTTTGCAACAATGGATTACAGAATAACTTGGTATCGTCGGCAAAAAAAATTATGAATGTCTCAATATTCCATGACAAATCGCTGATGTAAACCAGAAACAGCAATGGTCCTAAAACAGATCCTTGAGGGACCCCACTTATAACTGGATGTTTATTGGATAATATACCATTGACCTTTACTTGATAAAAGCGTTTGGTGAGAAAGTCATTGATTAGACTAAGAAGCTTGCCTCTTATACCAAAATGTTCAAGCTTGTAGAGCAACAATGAATGTGGTACTTTATCAAATGCTTTCTCAAAATCCAGGTATATTACATCGGTAGGTTGCATGTCATCGAGAGCTTTGGTCCATTTATTAACGCAGCTTAAAAGGTTAGTAATTGTTGAGCGCTTAGAAATGAAACCGTGTTGTGAATCTGGTAGAACTTTGTTGTTAAGTAAGAAGTCAGTCAATTCTGTAGCTATGATTTTTTCTAGACATTTGCAAGGATTACTGGTCAAGCTGATGGGTCTATAATTTTCTGCAATATGTCTGTCACCCTTCTTATAAAGTGGAGTAACTACTGCTTGTTTCCAGATTTCTGGAATTTTTCCTGAATTCATACACTCCTGAAATAATAGCGAAAGGTGGTTGCTAATAGAGCCTTTGCACTTTTGCAGAAATATTGTTGGAAAACCATCCGGGCCTGGACTGGAGTCAGACTTCATTTCACTTAAAGCTTTGATTACCTTCTCTTCTGTAAATTCTATGCTGTCTAACGTATTAGTTACTCTTGACGCGTTTGGTAAAGTTGGTGTGACGTTCTGATTTGGACTGAATACTTTATTAAATTGTACGGCGAATTGTTCCCCCATATGTTTAGGATCAGTTATTAACGCATTGTTATCGTCTTTTATCGATATAGATGATACTTTAGAGTTAAGGCTTTTTGTTACATATTTAAAAAATTGCTTTGATGTGCCATTTGTTGCTATTCCATTTTCGTATTTTTGTCGTGCTTCTGCAATTGTTTGTTTTAGTTTATTACTTTGAATCCTATAATTCTGATAGTTTTCTATCGTTCTTCTGTTGACATATTTATCCCAAAGCCGTCTTTTTTTATTAATTTCTTTAAAAATATGCCTATTAATCCATGGTTTTTGAGAATTGACTCTTACGGAAACGTTTGGTATGAACCTATCTATTGTAGAATTTAAGATATTTTCAATATCATTGTAAGTAGTGTTGAAGGGAATTATGGTTGGTGTGACATTTTGAAACTGTTCTTGCAAGTGATCATTAATACCAACGTAGTTTGCATTCCAGAAGTTACGCCTGAGTATATTTTGGGTCGGTTTAATAATAGTTTTTATTTGCGATTTGGCAGTAATTACTAAATGATCACTTTTTCCGACTGGTGGTTTACTTTGTATATCGTAGACAGAGTTTTTTGAATTGCACAAAAAAAGGTCAAGAAGAGAGGAATTGTTGTTTC
The DNA here is from genome assembly GCA_963969555.1 of Polydrusus pterygomalis. NCBI lineage: Eukaryota > Metazoa > Arthropoda > Insecta > Coleoptera > Curculionidae > Polydrusus > Polydrusus pterygomalis. The sequence continues at coordinate 42,808,275 of OZ018381.1, read as the reverse complement.
TAAATCTTGTTGGAAATGATATTAATTGATATGCGTTGATTTCGTAATACATGTCAAGAAAGTCCTGGGACTTCCTATCAGCAATTTCTAAAGAGCTGTTATTCCAATTTATATTGGGGTAGTTAAAATCGCCCATGATGAAAGTGGGTACTGGGGTAGAAAAAGCTTCTTTAATTTGGTTAATCATTTGCAAATTAATAACTTCTGAGGTTTGATTCGGTCTATATATGCATGCTAAATGTATATTGGTATCATTAATTTGGACTTCTATCCAAAGAGAATTAACTGGCAGTTCAATTTTATATTTTTGTGATATATTAGAAGCAAATATGTTGATGTTGTCTACTTTATTTTTGATATATATACATACACCTCCTCCTTTTTGATCCGCTCGATCACTTCGAAAAAGAGTATATCCATCTAGATTAATTAAGCTGTTGTTTATATTATTATGTAACCATGTTTCGGTTAACATTATGACAGTTGGGTTTGATTTTTGAACGTCTATTTTAAACTCATCTACCTTATTAACTAGTGAACACGTATTAGTATACCAAAATGAAATTTCAACCACCCCATCTGTTTTATGTAAATTTAGTTTTTTGGTTTTTCTGTTATAATAGTAGGAACTCCCCTTATATATTTAATTTTCAAATTTTGATTACCCTTTCTTTTTTCTTCTTCGAATTTCTCAATGACTTCTTTAAGGTATTTTCGCTGTAGAACTGTTTGATCGCTTTTTATGTACATACCGCTTTCTTCCACTGCTCTTCTATTCTTTAAGACTGTTAAAGCTTCTTCTTTGGATGGGAAAATTACTCTAATGGGACGCATTTTTCCGTCAACATAGCGTCCTAATCGCATTATTTCAGAATCTCTTGGCAAATCTAGCTCCATTTTTTCAAAAATCTTTAGGATATTTTCTTTATCTTCATCTTTTCTACCTTGCAATTCTTTTTTCTTAGATTCCTCTACCCCAAATACTAAAACATTTCTGGCTCTGCTTTCCCTATCTTTTAATTCCACTAAAGTAGGTTCCAACATACGCTCCGTAATAGGATTTGCGTGATTTGGTGTCGAACTTATGATTTCAACCTTTTCCTCTAAATTCTTAAGAACTTCAGCGTAATTTTTTTTGGGTAGACGTTCTTTAATTTCTTCGATATCTTTGCTTATTATAGCTAAATCTTCTTTAAATCGGGTGGAGGTTTCTACTTGTTCTTTCATTTGGGCGTCCAAAGAGATTTTATATGATTCTATATCAGTTCTTAACTCCATTGTGGTTTTAGAGGTTTTTTTTGAATCCGCTAATGATTTAGATAAGTCTTCTTTTAGAGTTCTTATTTCCTGTTGAGCTTTAGTGAGGTCCTGTTTCATTTTTGGAATCGCCTTAATACAATCCGGACGGTTGTTTGTAAACTAAATAATTTTCGTTCGGCCGGCTGATTTAATATAAATATTTATGGAAAAAATACTTGGGTGTGCGGTTGTGATAATTCTAATAGACTATTTTGTTTTATGTGTGTTTTGTTTGATGGGGGAGCAAACTTGGTCCCAAAAAGGTACAGATGATTTGGTCCATATCTGGGAAAAAATGAAGACACATGAAAAATCGAAGGTACATTTAAACAATATATTTAATTCCAGTATGCTTGACACTCTATAAAGCCCAGATTCGACCATCACTGGAATACTGCTCTCATATCTGGAGTTCTGCGCCGAAGCATACCCTTCGGTTGTTGGATTCCATCCAAAGGAGAGCCGTTCGTCTACTCGGCGACCACGAGCTGACTAAGAACCTCGACAGCTTAGAACATCGAAGACAGGTTGGTGATTTGGCTCTCTTCTACAGATATTTTCATGGCAAGTGTTCGACAGATATTGCCCGCTCGATTCCACCTAGAGTAATGCATAGCAGAAACACACGACGAACCACTGCCGCCCATCCCTATGTGGTTCAACTTAGTACACCCCGAACATCATTGTTTCAGAACTCTTTCATTTGGAGGACGTCATCTTTGTGGAACGGCCTTTCTGAGACCGTGTTTCCAACCGAATATAACCTCCAACAATTCAAGAAAAACGTGAATCGCTTTCTTCGCACACGCACCGCTCCCAGAGCGCCTTAAAGGATTTTCCTATAGTGCTTGTGCTCGATCATAAAAAAAAAAAAAAAAAAAAAATGCTTGGTAAAATTAACATTAAAACTCAATTAAATTCTGCATATCACAATGAAATAATGAAGAAAAACGAACAAATTGATAAAAACAGATACATATTAAACCAAATTATAAACTGCGTTCGGTTTGTGGTTCTTTCGGTCTATATAGTACACTCTACCTAAAGTATTTTTTAAAATTCAAGATATGATTGTAAATTCATAAATTAAATTAGGTGCCTTTTTGCTTATTTTTCCTACTTCAAAAGCAAGAACTATTAACAAAAAAGGGCGTGGCACCCAAAATTTTTTTGCCTGCTGCGCTAAGGGTTTACCTGGCCCTACTTCACTAAAATGGCACGAGCCGCCACTGGTTCTTACTAGAAAATATGACCGTATTAGTTGTCAATAAAGTGCTTTTTGGTTTAATACATTTTACTGTGTCTACTGATTAAAGTGCCTAAATTTTTGTTTAAGAATGAAAGCCTTGTTGATTAAAACAAAATTATAGACATGTCATATTCATTTTTACATCTTTCGCTGGAGGGCGTTATTTGATGTCACCATTTTATTTTATAAAAATGCATGCAGGTTGAAAACACAGTGTTAGGATCGACAGGTCGTAGTACTTTGGCACATACCAAATTTGTATTTACCGTTGCTTTACACACAATAGAAACAGAATAATAAAAAGCAAACAATTCTGTCGTTTAAGCATTTATTGCTGATCTTGCTTAAATACAGATTGTCTCAAAACAATGTATGACATTGTAGTGGAAAATTATAGGTATAAGATATAAGGTCATCGCTACGTAACACATGCGCGTCTTGTACAAGAACCAAAATAAACAACTTACCAAAAAATATTTTATAATTTAACAATAATATTTTGTTTTAAGAAACCACTTTTTTAATTTTCATATTTTTAAAAGTTTTTAGACGTGTAAATCATTGTAACTACCCTGTATATCTTAAATTAGAATGTGTTAGAAATAACTATTCGCTAAAAAAAATTATAGATTGGATAATAATGCAATGTATCAATAAAATTATAACATAAAAATTAAAGTCGTCAGACTTTTTCAGTTGAATTAAATTTTTTTTTGATAAATAAAATACCAGGCAATACGTAGACTATACCCCCTTTACCCACTTTTTGTCTCTCCGGGTGTTTCTCAAAAGACGTTTACCCCTATAACTTTTTTATATTTATAAATAATAGTAAAATGAAATTTTGAGATTATGCATAAGAGCATAAGAGATGAGTCTACATTTATGGGCTTAATTTTTAATTTGTTAGCACTTCCGGTTTGACCGGATATATTTTTACTTATTTGGGTTCAGCATAACATTTTGAGTGAAATAACACCTCACTTGTCATTTTTTGACGTGTTATAACATTTTTATGTTTATTTTTTATTTTTTGAAGCTAGAGTGCTACAAATTAATTAAATCTGTTAATTTATAGTCAAAGTATATGAAAATTAATATGATGTCATAATAATTGACTTTCTACGTTTCACAAACGTTTAAAAAAACTTGACGTTTACTCCATTTTTCCAAATGGAACGATGGTGGTTCACTAGGATATTTAAAACTAGCATTTTTTTTCCAACAATTTGATACCATACACTCCAATGCTATTTTAAAATTGACACGAAAAAAATTACCTTAAGTCCCAATCGCAAATTTAAAAGCGTTATGCATTATTGCCTCTCTCTCTTTTCTAAAGAAATATAAAGGCGACTTTGAAAGACAATGGAATGGTTTTGAAAAGCATTATGGCTTTAATTTAAAGTTGTAATGTAATTAGTTTATAAAACATACAATACATACAATCTTGCGGATTCAGAAGTCTTTTTCTGGTCACTCCAAAAATTAGGAGCATATCAATTTGTTCATTTCTAGTAAAACTAACCATTTTATCTGATTTACAATGTAAGTTTAATAAACAACAACAACAAACCCGAATGACATTACAATTTTAATTTAAAACCATATTGGTTTTCAAAACCATTCCATTGTTTTTCAAAGCCGCCTTTATATTTCTTTAGAAAAGAGAGGGCGGCGGCAATAACTTAAATTTGCGATTGGGATTTAAGGCCAATTTTTTGTGTCAATTTTAAAATAGCATAGGAGTGTATGGTATCAAATTATTGAAAAAAAAATGCTCGTTTTAAATATCCTACTGAACTACTATCGCTCCATTTGGAAAAATGGAGTAAATGTAAAGAAAACAAAATTTCATTGTATATAAACGCTTGTGAAACTTAGAAAGTCAATTATTATGACATAATTTTAATTTTCATATACTACTTGACTATAAATTAACAGATTTAATTAACTTGTAGCACTCTTAATATCTATAAATACAGAAAAGTTATAGGGGTGAACGTCTTTTAAGAAACACCCGGGATACCTTGGTACTACAAGATATTAAAATATGATTAAAATTTTTTTTTAGATTCTCATAATTTTTAAATATTATTAACTATTTGATCCGCCTATAAATTATTCAACATCCTGTAAATATTTTAAATCTTTATAAGTAAAAGAAAACGTTAGGTGTCATTTTCCACCATTAAAAAAGAAAGTTTATATAATAATTTTTAAAAAAGTGGCAAAGCAGAAAATCTGACAGAAATTGCCAAAGTTGAAAAGGCCATAAATCAAAAACTAGTCATTGGATGGGATTACGGCTATGGACACTTTTATTTAGGACATCAAGATCTACAAATAATGAGGGGCCCATTGCATTTTTGAAACACACAAGGGGGGAGACCCTGGATCCCCTGCTAACATAAGAATTTTTTTATACTCTACTTTGTATAAACTAATCAATACCTTGGCGTCAGAAACGGCAGGCATAAATCTAAATAAGAGTATAAAAATTGCGTAACGCACACAAGATAAAGGTTCTTACGTTCATTAGCATAGAAAAATAATAAACTTTTATAAATATTTCGCGTGGTATTCTGTTTAATGTACAAAACAGCGAAAACACAAAATTTTAGAAATTTTTGACCTGGAATTTTTTAATCTGCCTTAGATATTTAGGATGTTCTTCAATGTGGGTTAATATTGTTTTTGTTTCTTCTCATCGTGTATGTCTGGTTTTGGATATTTGGGTGGCGCCAAAATAATCTTTAAAATCAACAAACACTCTTTGATAATGATTGTATTTGTGGGCTTATTTCTCTGTGGTTACACATCAATAAATACAAATTAAAAAAGGTATTTTGTATACAAGCAGTTTTAACCTAAACAGTTGGAAGCAGGGTTGGCAAATATCATGATATTTATATAAATATCAAATATCGGATATATTATATCCGATATATATCTGATATATGTATATCAAATAATTTTTTTCAGCTGAAACAGGTTAAACCATACTATAGTAGAGTAGCCAAGTAAAATCAAGGAACTAGATATTTAAGTAAATATTATATTTTTATTTTGGCATTTTAAATTTAAATTTTATTACGGATTAACGTTGTAATAAAAAAAAAGCACACACAATGTACAGGCGCGTCGACAAACGCTTCAGTAATGAAAAATAATAATGAAATAAATAGGGGATACCAATCGTAATAGCAACTCTAACCATACAACATTCGGCAGTACATAAATTAAAATTTCCAAAAATTTGTTTAATATCGTTGTTTTACAGTTTTCTCAGCACTTAAAAAAAGTAATTTTTTAATAATAAATATCATGATATATATCGAGATATAAATATCATGATATATATCAGTGATATATATCATGCCAACCCTGGTTGGAAGTTTCTTGTAACTAATAGAAGGATGTTCCCAGATATTTAACTCGCAAACGCAATAAGATCTTGTGATTGAAAACTTGTGGGTCGGCAACTTTATTTCAATTATGTTTTAGGTTCATTTTTCAATCAACAACTGAAATGACCGCTGTTTTGTGTATTAAAATATGTATAGAAACACCGGACGTATAACTATACACTGAAATTTTGGTTTATTTTCTAAAAATACTATTCAAAACAAATGGGATTTCTATTAAAAACCAGACTAAGGTATTTATGCGGTAACGCAAATGCCTCTCAACATTTCTGACAAAATTGCGGCATTCTTAATTTCAAAATCACGCCGTGTCGCGTCCGTCAGGTTTATGAATCACTTGGTGCTTTGCACCTGTTGTAAACCACCTTACAAGTGCATGCAATTGAGTGAAATTGCGGTAAGTGCGGCAAGCAACAAAAAAAACCAACACCTGTGGATTACGGATATCTTCCCACGCAAACACCTTTGCCTATTTTTATAGTTTTATTCAAATTTTTAGAAAAAAAAAATTAGTCAATAATTATTATTAAAAATTTGATAGGTACTCAGACAACGTTGGTTTTGAAAATCAGACCAAGTGGAAGGTACAGGAACAATTGTCTTCTACTAAATTTATTTTTGGTTATCGTGATTTTTTTTTTTTGGTGGGTGTGCAATTTTTAGTTTATTAAAGAACTTGTGTAGTTAATATGCATGAAAACTTTAGAAAATTAATAATTAATTACAGTGTGACCAGTAAAGTCCGCATCATATGGGATTTTTTTTATTAATAGCTTTTTCGAAATTTGACTTTGGCATCAAGTTCTGCTTCGATCAAGATGAAAATTAAGGAAAAAAATAGTAGTCACGTGATTCGCATTATCTGTCAAATTTTAATTTTTTCTAAAATATAATTTAAAAGTGGGATTATTTCTGAAAATATCGAAAAAGGTTATTATAAGAGGTTTTTTAAAATGCAGTTTCTAGCCCACATGCAAAATTTCAGATACATAAGATAATTTTGATTTTTTAACCATATTTTGTAAATTGCACCAATTTTGCAAAATAAGACTCAACGCAACTCAATATTAATGTGTATTACTTTCAGACACAAATTACGTTTTCAAAAATACTTATTTTATGAAGTTACCTTATACAGGGTCAAAAACAAATAAACTTTGCATCACATGCTACCAAATTTTAATAGCCCAATTTTGATTTTGTAGAAAAACACACATTTAATATGGCCCTACTTTAAAGAAAATGTATCTGAAATAAAAAAAATAAAGCATGTAGGTTGGGTTGAGTCTTATTTTGCAAAAATGGTGCAATTTACAAAATATGGGTAAAAAATCAAAATTATCTTATGCAGCTGAAATTTTGCACGTGGGCTAGAAACTGCATTTAAGAAGACTTTTTCTAATAACTTTTTTTCGATATTTTTAGAAATAACCCCACTTTTGAATAATTTTTTTGGAAAAAATTAAAATTTGACAGATAATGCGAATCATATGACTACTATTTTTTTGCTTAATTTTCATCTCGATCGAAGCAGAACTTGATGCCAAAGTCAAATTTCGAATAAAGTTATTAATAAAAAAAAATCCCATATAATGCGGACTTTACATGGTCACACTGTATATAGGGTAATTATTTCTACACAAAACAAGCTTCCTACTGGTCAATTTTTAATCCTTTTTCCAATTTTCCCGATCTTCATCTAAGTTCTCAACTTTGAAGATAAGAATTTTTTTTCCAAAACTCCCAGAAAAATAATGGGTCCATAGAAAAATTTGTCCTACAATTTGTCCAATGGGTTTGGAAACAAAGAAGTCGCAGAGATTGATGGTGGCCAAGTTTCTATTTTAGAACAGAAATATTCTAAAAATCTTAATTTTTACGCCCTGAGGACATGTAGGTGATAGCTTGCCCTTAAGCTAAAATCAATAAATACTCACTAATAGGACAGAACACAAAAAATCCAGAGTCTGGTTAAAAAAAAGGAAAGAAAATATTATGTATTGTTGTAAAAATCAGGGATTTACATGAAAACTGAAAATAACACAGGTAAAAAAATTGCATATGACTTAAAATTGAAAATTCAAATATAAATCAAATATCCTATTATCCGGTTTTTGGGTCAAAATAGAAACTCTCTAGGTAAATTGAAGACAAAATACAAAAATTTTGCCAAATCATTTATTTTAAAGCAAATTTGTCCAAAACCGTCGATTTAAATCCTAGCTATCTTAAAGATTCGAGACTGACTCGGAAAACAAGTTTTGACTAATTTGTATTCCCCAGCGAATTGTTTAAACATGGCGGATGTTTTCCAGATGAGTAGAAAGTAATTATGTAACTTTATCATTGGCGTAAACGAATCGAGTTTTTGAAAGCGCAACCCCTATACAGGGTGTTTTAGAACATGTGGGCAATCTCTCGGATTCATATAGATTAGGTGAAAATAACATGATAAGTTCATATAATATTTTTTCCTAAGAGCCCCCCTCGAGGAGATATATGCCCCTAAAGACCGGCCCTGAAAACTATTTTTTTATTGATAGCCTTTGAATCGCCCTGTATATTTTGATTAAAATTTAGTATAATCTACACTATGGAAAGCTTTATTAAATAGGTTAATAATAAAATGTATAGTTCATTCTGTGGGCCAGGGACGGACTAGCTTGGGCATAAAAAATCTTACATCTTTGACAGGTGTCATGCAATCGGGATTTTTATACTATTTTTGGATAGCTTACGTATTTTAACGCAAAATAGATACTCTTCGTAGATTTCGATAAGTTAAACCGTTTTCGAGAAAAAGACAATAACGTTAATAATTATTATAACTATAATAATAGGAAAATGAACGGATTTTTACTTAATTAAAAAATTTATAACAAGGCTCAATGTGGGTTCCCTCTACTATAACACACTCCCGGGCATGATGTACTGAAGACTGCTGCACCCTCCATAACACCCCTATTATAACGAAAAAACACGAAACAGATTCGGGTACGATTAAACCTTTTTAAAGTATGTTAACGGTCAAGTTGATTTTTCTCGAAAACGGTTCAACTTATCGAAATCTACGAAGAGTATCTATTTTGCGTTAAAATACGTAAGCTATCCAAAAATAATATAAAAATCCCGATTGCATGACACCTGTCAACGATGTAAGATTTTTAATGCCCAAGCTAGTCCGTCCCTGGCCCACAGAATGAACTGAACATTTTATTATTAACCTATTTATTAAAGCTTTCTATAGTGTAGATTATACTAAATTTTAATCAAAATATACAGGGCGATTCAAAGGCTATCAATAAAAAACTAGTTTTCAGGGCCGGTCTTTAGGGGCATATATCTCCTCGAGGGGGCTCTTAGGAAAAAATATTATATGAACTTATCATATTATTTTCACCTAATCTATATGAATCCGAGAGATTGCCCACATGTTCTGAAACAACCTGTATAAAGCAACGAGAAAATGTTTGTGTATAACCCGTTAAATAGGCTAATATTTGTCACCAATAGAAAATGTGCCATGAAAATAATGGAAAAATGATTACGTCTACCCAGTTTAAAGTTATAGTGCGAGCACTATAACAAATACATAAGGTCACATTTTTCTATTCCGCCATGAAGTAAATGCAAACATAAAGCACGCCCAGACAGATCCTTTATCATTTCATATACGCAACCATCGGGTTTATTAGTTTGCTCGAGAGTAAAAATGACCTGATTTACGAGCAGTTCCGCAATTTGTAGCACCATATAAATATGAACATAGAACGGAATGGGACAAGAAAAATTGGACGACATTTCGAATAAATGTCGTGGCAGAGCACGAAGCGTGATCTACAGTGCTGCCACGCTCGGGAAAAAATTTAATTTGTCTATTCGTAAACATTAAACACTAATATTTATCGGTTCAAATCAAATCACTTTGTTTGCCAAACTTAAGCTGTTAAAAGTATGTGTGTAAGTATCACCGGCGTAGCTAGGGGGGGGGCATCGGGGCATTTGCCCCCCCCCCAAGAGCCATGAAAAAAAGTAATTATCAACAATATTTCAAAAACTTTTAACATTTCATATGGCAAAAATAAAAAAAAGACTACAAATTATCAGTTTATAAGTTTGTTATTTACTTATTTTATTATATTTAAATTTAATATTTGGTTTCAAAATTTTTATTTATTTCATAACAACATAAGTATTAGAGTTACAGACAATGTTTGTCCAATTTTAATGTTATTATATATTTAAATAAAGTGTATAATAATTACTATATAAAGTCGCCACAGTGGATCTTTGCCCGTGCGTCATCAATCAACGATCAGGACTCAACGTGGTTAATAACTCTGCATCCTTGTTTATTACAGTAACAAGTTTGAATAAAAGCATAAAAGTACGTCTCCAAGATTCCGCAATAATATAATGTGCTAGACAAGAATAAAACTATAAACGTCAATTAATTCCTTTTTTTATTTGTTTAGTTGACAACCGTTGTATTTTAGAACGTCATTGTCAACCTTATTTTGATCTGCCAATCTAATTCGTATATTGTAAATCTGTGTGCCTTAAAACTGTTTCTGTTTCTAAAAATAGTTCTTTTTAGAGGTAATTATAAACACCATCTGTTTTGGCGGTAAGTATTTATGGATTTGTATAATAACTAATTTATTTATTTTAAATATTCTAACCATGAAAGTTCTTTGAAACGTTTACGGCAGTGGCTAAATTCCCTTAAATGAGAGGATGTTAAAAATTTGACTTTTGCGATTTTAATAGTCAATAAAACACCAAACTTTTCTAGATTTTAAGCTTTAAAAATAGTTTTAAATGTATTAACATTTGTTTGTCAATTTCTTTTAGATAATAGAGAATGCCGGGCAAAACTTAAAATAAATAATCATTTTTCGGGATATTATGTAGGTACGTCAAACGGTAGGCAGGCACGTCCATTTTATGAACTTAACTTAGTTTTGACTTTTTTTGTCTCGTAATTTTGATTTGATTCATATGATTTTAATGACGTAAAAGTGATGACGCACGGGAAAAGAACCACTGTGGCGGCTTTACCAATATTGCTATATTATATTGTATATTTTCTCTCACTGTTCTTATGTCGCTAGTTTTTACCATTGTTTGCCAGGGTATAAAAACAGCAACACTGCTAATACTGTCAAATTTAGCAAAATTTGGCCGTGGTCCAAAAAAATTTTCGCCTGCGGCGGGCTTTACGCCTCTGTGCAGCTATATGCCCCCCCCCAAGACAATATCCTAGCTACGCCAGTGGTAAGTATGATGTGGAAAATTAAAATCTTTGTCCAAAACCTTATAAAAGTCTGCAGTATGGCAACGCAGCAGCAAGATGCGTCCGCCACGACATTGGTCTGAGACAATTATAACGTTACCGTTTAGGGATGTCCACAGAAAATGTATCACGGAAAAAACATCGAAAATTTTTTTTTGATAAAATTAGAATTACAAAACACGTCACAAATATAATTATTCCAAGCTCACACCTTAACTGAAACGGTTAAATGATTATTTTACGAATAAAATTAAGGCCTAATACATCGATTAAAATACCTCGATGCATCGGCAAAATCCAAAGGCAGAGATGCATCGCATTGAAAATATCGATGCATATCGAACATACCTATTTGGTGTTTCTTTGACAGCGGTTTGAAATATTCTTCGGTTTATCGGTTTTGTGTAATAATTGCTGTGTTTTTAGTGTTTTGTGATATTTTTTTGAGGAATCGAAAACATCGATATTTTCTAAGCGATGCATGGAGGATGGAGGCCATTTGATATTTGTCGACGCATCGATGAATTAGGCCGTAATTTTATTCGTAGTATAATTATTATTTGTTGCCTCTCGATCTTGATTATACCATTTACCTTTGGTTTTAGTTAAGGTGTCGGCTTGGAATAATTAGATTTGTGATTTGTTTTGTAATTTTAATTCTATTAAAAAAAAAATTCCGATCCATCGCAAACATCGAGGTTTTTCCGCGAATATTTCCTTTATTTCCTTCCTATCAATTTTTATCAATTACTGACAAGAATTCGTATGTCATATTTAATTTTCAAGTGAAACAATTGCATGACAGCTCCTGTCAGTAATTTTTCCGGAAAAATGTTTGATAGGTACTGTCAAAATAAAAAATTGTTGAATTTCTATCTATCTGTATTTAATACTATTATATTACCACATTTTCTTTATTGTTCTTCCATTTTATATTGTGCTAGTGAGGAAATATTTGATAAATTACAAATTTTACAAAATAAGGCAATGCGGATTATTTTAAATTGTGACAAATATACAAAAATTAATTTTATGTTGAAAAATTTAGATTGGTTAAATGTCAGAAATTAAATTTTTTATTTGGTTTGTATCTTTATACATAAAATTAAAAATAATTTATTGCCTGATTGTTTAAAAAAATGTTGTTCTTTTAATAATTATAAAATAAGAACTAATCAAAATTTTTATGTGGATAGAGTGTCTAAAACATTAGCTTAAAAATCTATTTTTTATAAAGGTTGATAGAATATAATAATTTGGAAAATTCTATTAAATCTCAAAAATTATTAAAACTGTTTAAAAAAACTTTAAAATTACATTTAATTAAAAAACAAAATGATACGTAATATTTGGTACAATTTGCAAAATGTTTAACTTTTCTGTCTGTTTTTGTTAAAAGAATGTTGCGTTTTAAACTTTAAAAATAAATCTATAAAAATGGGTTCAAAAAATGTATTAAAAAATATTTAATTGTAGCTTTTTGCTAAATAAAACATGTTACTACTACTATCAGCGAATGACTTTAGCAAAACCATTCCACATAGCAACCTAACAACATTACTAGTAAATAGGCTTTTTTTGTTCAGTCAGGAAATAATCTTGCCAAACATCATTCGTGCATCTAATTTTTCCAATGAAAACATTCAAATAACTCGTTGACAAGTAATTTGCCAACTCGTTTTTCCAAATTTTTTCGGAAAAATTAGATGCACTTATGATATTACAGCCGATAAATTTTCTGTGCCATCTCTAAACAGAAATGAGTGAAACAATAAAATTAATGTCGCGGCGATCACATCTTTGGAGGAGGATATTTACCTACTACGTTGCTATACGCCAAACTTTTTACAACGTTTTAGACTAAGATTTAAATTTTCCACGTCATGTAAATACTTTTAACGGCGTAAGTTTGGCTAACAAAGTGGAGGAGCTCAGTTTGGATGTTGATTTACTTCAAAATGGAATAAGATTTTTTCGATAGGTTCATTCGTTATTATTTCATCTATAGGTACCAGATCAATGTTTATTACCACAAATTATGGCCGCGGCACGCATCACACGAAACCCCTAGGATCCAATTTCTTCCAATTACGTGTTGCATACCAGCATCTCATTCCGCGACTGAGACACGTCAACGAAGAAAAGCAAAAGTACCATCTAATCCATACACGGAACCAAATGACCACTAGGTGTGCCCCAGATCTTAGATCGCATCGATATAAGTAGATTGTAACTATATATACGTACAATCACTATCTTTATTGGGCCGGGATGGTATCCCATATACAGCGATAACGCCAGAGTATTAGACTAAATTATCGCCTAATTACCGGCATGCCACTTCGACGTCGCCGATCGTCGCAAATCAAAAGGAAAATTATAATTCCTTATGCAGGTCTATTAAATTCACGCATGCATCGGCCAGCGGATTCCCATAAAACTTGCAAACCCGGAAGGGCGCTAACGCGAGCAGACGCAAAAATTACGTATGAGCGACAAACCACATACCGTCTTCGTCTTAAAGGCACCTCGCTTGCACTTGTCGGCCCGCAATATAATATATATACGGAAAATTAATAACAAGTCCGTTTTTCTTATTGAACAGCAGCAAAGATAACCTGCAGGTTGTTAAAGTCATCATGTGTAGCAGGACGAGGCGTGGAGCCCGGGGCTCACAATGTAGCGACTCCGGTAGTCTAGACCGCTTTTCCTGAAGACCGGGCGATATTTTACAATATGCTATACACTTCCTTATCGATGTGTTATCACCTGTTGCAGTAATACATTAGAACATTTCAGTATTGAAACTTAAGTGTGTAAGTCATCGCCTTTTCAATGTTAAGGTTTGCGAGCTGACGAAAACATGTACAGTACGTTTCTCCAAAAAAATTAACATATGATTGTTTTAATCCCATGGAGGGCTTTTCAACAAGATTTAAACAGACAATAAAGGACAAGCCGTGTACCATTTGACAAGACATTACGGCAACTCCAACAGTTGATGAATAGAGTATATGCGTTCTAAAAGAGAATTCATCGTGATTTAATGAAGTTAATCAGCGCAGAGTTGGCATACTCATCACCATGTCACATGACACCAGAAAAGCAAATTAGGATATTAAAAACGTGGTCACACGATTTAGACCAGTGCTGAAGCCTTTGAAAATGGTAAAAAGTGAAAAAAAAATAATAGTAGCATGAAACCCATTGAAAAAGGAAGAGAATAGGACAAAAATGAAAATAAAAATAAATAACGGGCGATCCGAGGTCGAGAAGGGGGGGGGGGGAGGGGTTTTAAGGGTAGAAAACGATTTATCTCGATTTCCGGTAAAACTACAAGTCCTATGGAAAAACGTTAAATCGCAAAGTTGTAGGTAATAAAAAGATCTACAACTTTTGTATTTACACTTTTTTCATATAACCTCAAAATGTATGTGAAAAATTCAAATAACCAAGTTTTTGGTTTTTTACTTTTATCTTTTACAAAAAAATTTTTTTATCCTCAAAATTTGGTAAAAACTTACCATTTTATGTCCTAAACACACTGTAATTTTTTTGATTTAAAATATTTATTTTTTACCCTTATTTTGACTTAATATCGAAAAAACACCCTAATTTTCAATCGAAAATTCTCACGTCAAAATATCTGCTTTTTTAAAAAAAGTCGGTGGGCTTTTTGTTCGTTGAAATCTCTACTTTCTGGTGGTGTTAAAAATATATACATTACTATAGTAAATGTTCTCAAAAAAATGCAAAGAAACGAAAAAAACTCAAATCCGATTTTTTTTTTAGATCAATATGTACAATTTTGAGCTATTTATTAAAATTTATACTTTAATTACTCGAAAAACGTAAGATTCCATGTTACATTGATAAAAAAAGAGTTCATTAAAATCATCAATTCACAAAACACATTGGGTCAAACGAATTGGGTCTGTTATCACTAAAGGGCGTATTATATGTAGTGATGTAAAATTATCGGTAATAATCTTTTGGAGAATATTCTCAAGTTAGAGAATTTTCTGAGAATGGTAAGAAAACCGCTAGAAATAGCAATAAAAAGAAATTAAAAATGACCTATTCTGCTTATTTTCGGCAAATGTCAAATGGCGTTAATCAAACAAAACGTAAAGAAATAAAATTTTTATTTAAAAAACATAACATACCTTCCCAAGAATAACTAAAAACTAAACAAAAAAACAGTCAAATAAAGAAAGGTCACATTTAACTATTAAAAACATGAGTATACGTTCGCGCTTCTAGGGGATTTCCCTGAATCACTGTTGCCAGACGTAAAACACTGTTGCCAAAGTTATAGAAAAGGTTAGGGAAACTCAAAATTTTAAAAATCATTGCAAAATTTTTCAGTGTAAATCGAGGCGGTGTAAATTATGTAGAAAAACTTCTCTAGAGAATATTCTCCTCTCACATCACTAATCATATGCACTTAAATTCAGCCAAAATAGGCGCATATATATGCCTTGTTTGAATTTTTTTACCAAATATGCATACTGGTATGCAATATTTCTTAATTTATTATATTAAAATGAGGTAAAGAAACACATTGGGTTCTAAAAAATATGTTTATTTTTAAAAAAATGCAAAAAAAACAAAGAAAAATAAAAGTAAACTGGACTACTTCTTCAAAAATAAAAGTAAACTGTTTTTTAACCTAAAATTGTATAAAAGGCATTTATTACTAAATATTTTTCAAAATTTTCAACTAAACAGGATTGTCTTCTATAACTACAAATATGTTTATTACAAAGGGAAGCTTTTTCAACATCTACGGATATAATCGGAAAATACTGCAACTTAGGTAGCAAAATATAAGGCTAAGATACAACTTCGTTGGACGGTTTACCCTCATAAATGCTTTTTACTGCAGTTAAGTATTTAAATCCTTCATTATTTTGTACAGTTACATCCAATTAGTACCTTACTTGACCTACTTTACCGGGAATGTTGTTAAATGTAGCGGAAAAAGTTTCAACAATACTAATTGAGTCTCTTAAATAGGGATGTTACGGAATAGCTTTTTCTCGTACCTAGTTGGACCTGTACCTATTCCAAACCCGAACCTATTCCAAATACCTATTACAGGTCCAAACTATTCCAGGTCAAACTTAAACGCCGCTCCGCCGATTGGCGCTATTCCGGCTGCATGGCCGACACGAGTTTTTAAAGAAGGCCGCTAGAACTCCAGCGTGGCCAGCAGTTTCCGATTGTTCGAATTAAATTTCGTTATAAATTTTTGTAACAGATTAATATTTTTCGCACCAGACTTTTTTGGAAGATTTGATTGTAATGAAGGCCTATTATTTAAAGAAACATGAAGAATAGGCATAGGTACATTCACCATTTTTCCTCATTGCTGGTTGCATATCCTACATTAAATACGCTATATTTTGTTGCCCAATAAATTATTACAATATTTTTAGAAATATTTATTATTTATTACTATTTCCCTTTATCTTTATTTAGTGAGATTATTTTAATTATTGCAATGTGCTTGTAATGGCAACGTTTAAAATTCTCAACTGCAAATTCACCATATTATAAACATATTATATGAATTTAAAGCAAAACCTGTAGCCGTTCCATTCCCTATATCGTACCTGTACCTGACAACTTGAAAAAGGAATAACAATGAAACCAGAGAATCAAACATGTGACAGTGCCAACGGACCTGGAATAGGTACCTGGTAATAGGTACGCGGAATAGGCAGATGATACCTATTCCAAAAGAACAGGTCCAGTTCCACTGTAACACCCCTACTCTTAAACTTAAATTTCTACTCTCCAACGAGGATATTATTATCTCCGGTATAAAACTGAAATTAACCTTAATAAAAACAAGATCTTTAGCTACACTTGCACTTTTGAACAACTCTTTACTTTGTACAACACACTGCGAATCGTCATCTAAATCCAAAATTAGTCCTTTAATGGCTTCGAAATAATAGAATATTGCTGCCTTAATCCATGTTCCCCACAGGGCCACCGGGTAATTACAGGTTCTGGAGGTAAACTAACTGCGGGTAATCTCTCTTTGTACAAATGCACTCTTAGAGGTGCTTTAAGAAACACTTTTTTTACATTTAAAATTAATTTATTTTCCAAAGGATATTCAGTTATGACGGTTTCTGTGACTTGGTTTATTCCATGTAAAAAACATGTACCATTTTAACACAGTGAAAATACTGAAATCTTTCGACAAACTAAAACAGAAGTATGTATTACAAATCGATATAAATACAGTTTAAGCAGGTAATAATAACGCATTATTAAGTGACAATGAACGGGCAACAACCCCTTACAATATACCTGCAAACCCTGGAAACCCCCCATAAATATCTTGGGTATAACGTATAACCAAAATGTAAATATAAATTATTATAATCTTCAGTTTGGAATATCCCTGAAATAAGTACTGAACTGGACATTAAACCTTTAACGTTATTAATTTTTTTGATAAAGCCGGAAACATAAAAATATGCTTTTAAAATAATAATTTATGAAAAATATGCATTGTATTATAAAATTGACAAAATATGCAAAAAATGCATACAGTGTCACCAGTAAAGTCCGCATAATAGCTTTATTCGAAATTTGACGTTGGCATCAAGTTCTGCTTCGATCGGGATAAAAATTGAGCAAAAAAAAAGTAGTTACGTGATTCGCATTATCTGTCAAATTTTAATTTTTTTCAAAAAATAATTCAAAAGTGGGGTTATTTCTAAAAACATCGAAAAAAGTTATTAAAAAAAGTTTTTTTAAAGGCAGTTTCTAGCCCACATGCAAAATTTCAACTGCATAAGATAATTTTGATTTTTTACCTATATTTTGTAAAATAAGACTCTACGCAACCTACATACTTTATTTCAGATACATTTTCTTTAAAGTAACGCCATATTAAATGTGTGTTTTTCTACAAAAAAATTGGGCTATTAAAAGTTGGTCGCATGTGATGCAAAGTTTATTTGTTTTTGAACCTGTATAAGGTAACTTCATAAAATAAGTATTTTTAAAAACGTAGTTTGGGTCTGAAAGTAATACACCTTAATATTAAGACAAAAAATAACACAGTGTCATCAGTAATGTGTTCATTAAGTGGAAAATAATTTTATTTTAACTTAACGTAAAGTGTGATGCGGACTTTACTGGTGACACTGTATATTCCGCCCACCATGTCACATGACACCAGAAAAGCAGATTAGGATATTAAAAGGCAGAATAACTTTTTTAATGTTTATAAGAGTTAATCGTACAAACAGGAAGAAATATACAGTGTAGAACAGGTTATGAAAAAAAAACTAATGACCAAAGATTAAAAATCAAACAAGAATTCGTAAACATTATTTCATTAAAATCATCAATTCACAAAACGAACTGGGCCTGTTATCACCATCAGTCATGTGTTGTGGCATGCCGTATTCAACACTTAAAATACACTTTAAAGTGATTTTTAACAGACCAAAATGTGATTTTTATACGCTCATAATCCCATTAATTTATGTACATTATTATTAAAAAAAGTCCTATATTACCAAAAATCAATTAGCGTTGGCGTATATTTGACGCAACTCGTAAATTTAAAATCGACAAAAACTCCTTAATTAGTAAGATGGAATAATATTTACATTAATGCTCATTGCTAGCCCAATTAAACAGATAACCGTTTTAATAAAAAAAAAATCTTTTTAACGTGCTATAAAGAGAGAGCCATATTTATTTGCCTTTTAATGTAATCGTAACCGTACATGGATATATTCCGTTATAATTCACCCACATCATTTTTTAACACACTTTAGTGAGCTTAAATATATATATCATTGTACGTAGGTTACTAGAAAAGTTTTGCAATACACAGTTACTTATTATTTTGTTTACAGATTACTCTTCTTCATAGAAATAAAACCACCCATTAAGTCATGTACGGAAACAAGCCGAAGCCACATGGAGCAAGATCGGGACTGTATGAAGGATAATCTAAATAAAGTAGTAGCCCTCAGACTATACAGTGATGACCTAAAGTCCGTCCCCTCCCCCCCCCTCTAACTTCTAAACCGTTCGGTATATTTTAATGAAATTTTGAACGATAATATTTGAGCAAGTCTTGCACTTTTTGACAAACCAATGGACAGCTTTAAATGCCAAGATGACAGCTGGGTCCGCTTTTGGAATATTTTTTTAAATGGAACACCCTGTATATTTTTACATTTTTAAATTCCACATAAAATTATAATTATTTTTTATTAAATGCATTATTAGTCTATACTTCATAGTTTCCGAGATATTGACTCTCGAAAAGTGACATTTTTGAACTTTGACCGCTTATAACATTCTAACAGTACGTCTTAGAGCAAAACGGCTTACATGTTCCTATCTTCAATTTTTATTATCTTCCCAAAAAAATCAACTTCCAGTTAAACCGGAACAACTATATTTCCTGCTTTCGAGTTACATCCGGTTTAACCGGAAGTTGATTTTTTGGGAAGATAATAAAAATTGAAGATAGGGACATGTAAGCCGTTTTGGTCTAAGATGTACTGTTAGAAGATTATAAGCTGTCAAAGTTCAAAAATGTCACTTTTCGAAAGTCAATATCTCGGAAACTATGAAGTATAGACTAATAATGCATTTAATAAAAATAATTATAATTTCATGTGGAATTTAAAAATGTAAAAATATACAGGGTGTTCCATTTAAAAAAATATTCCAAAAGCGGACCCAGCTGTCAACTTGACATTTAAAGCTGTCATTGGTATGTCAAAAAGTGCAAGACTTGCTCAAATATTATCGTTCAAAATTTCATTAAAATATACCGAACGGTTTAGAAGTTAGAGGGGGGGGGGGACGGACTTTAGGTCCTCACTGTATACGGATTTGTAGGCAGCGCTTTGCTTGAAGAACATTCAATTCGAATAAAAATCGGCGCTACTTCGACATGTAATACTTGTTCTCGATCCCACCAATTCCTTATTAATTTTTCTGTATGTTCCACCGATTTCTTCTAGTACTCACGCGTAATATGTTCCAAAAAATTTTGCCAAACTATCTCTACTTGCGAGGATTTAAGACCATCAAATACATGTTTTTCATAAAAAGATTTTGCCCCAGCCCATATTAATTCTATCGCATTAAACTGGCAATGATATGGCGGCAGTCGTGCGCGCCTCATGGCCATTAGCAGTTCGGATTTTAACATACAGTAGAACTCCAATTATCCGAATTAATGGGGACCGGGACCCATTCGGATAATCAAATATTCGGATAATCGGATTTGTTTTAAAAAAAATTGCCATTGGAGAGAATAAAAGCTACGTTTTGATATTGCACTATTTTTTTATTGAATTATGTACTAAATGAAATTTTCACATGTTTTAAATAGTATAAATAAAATGTACTTATGTACAAGTTTAGAAATAAAAATCATTGTTTTTTAAACATCTCCGTCAATGTAAGCTGTTTTGCGGTCTTCAACCGTTTTCGGGCAGCCAGGTCACGCATTCGCTTGACGGTGAGCAGTTGTTTGTGATTCGGATAATCGGCGATTCGGATAGCCGGAGTTCGGATAATTGGAGTTCTACTGATTTGGTAAAGGATTTTGGGTTATGTTTTTCAAGCCACTTATAAATATCACTTTTTCGCCAAGATGAACTAGGTTGAGGTTGTTTATTTAAAATTCTTGAATGATATGATGCATTGTCTAATACAATTAAAGACGGCTCATCTAAATTTGGGATTAATTGAGCTTTTAGCCATTTTTTCAAACATTTCGCAATTCATATTGTCACGATAGTCAGAACTTTTTGATGTGGAAGAAAAAATTAAGCTTGCACCTGGAACATATCCTGTTACAGAACCGGCATGTAAAATAATGAACCGCTTTCCTGTGCCACATCCCTTATTTCTTTTCACGCTTTTCACAGAATCATCTTGCCAAGATTTACCACTTCCATTTAAAAATATCCATGTTTCATCTAAAAATACGACTTTTCTAAATTTCGATTTGTAATTTTCCGTGTATTTTTCTAAAAACTGAACACGCTGACTCACTATCTTTGGCTGCTCACATAAAAATCTCCGGTTACAGTCTTTTTTATAGCGAAACCCCAACTTTTTTATTAATTTTGATTCAAGTCCGATTTCCAAAACACCCCGAATATTTAAATTTTCTTTTAAAACTAGAAGAGTTACCTACATTGGTTTTTCATCTGTATAAATCATAAATAAGTTCCGAACTCTCATTTTAATATTTTCGCTCAAATCTTCAGTCTTTGACTTTCCTCGTTTACATTTTTTAGTATTTTTCGGTATTATATTATGCTTTCTTTCATGCACAATTTTCTGCACAGTCCTTAAACTAATTCCCAGTGCTTTTGCTACGGTTTCCTGCATATTGGTTGGCGAATTTTCACTTTTTCTTTCATTCTCGAAATAGTTTAACAAATTAAGCGCCATTTTTTTTTGCTTGGGGATGCAAAGAACCAGAAAATTGCTTTTTATCGTTCATTTTGTCAAATTAAATTATTAATTGTCAAAGTCAACATACATCTTTAAATCAAGACGAAGGTGGCAGGTACAAACTTTTGTGAATCGCTGAAAATTAAATAAAACTATGGAGAACTATAGGGTAGGAGGCCGATCGACAATGGCAGCATTTTCAAATTCTGTCCCGGCTTTTTGGTTAGTTCGCTATTGACCGATAGATGGCTCTCGCGTCCGAAGTGGGCTGATGTTGTCTTCTTCTTCTTCGTTTTTAATATGGAAAACTAGATCCTCCATAGTTTTTAACTTTTACTTAAACCCTTTATTTTTCTGTGCTTTTACTTTTGACAATTGACATTTTATTTTTCGAAATAACAAATAATGTTTGAAGGCAAGACAAGACAAATAACGTTGTATTGTAATTAATTTCCATATTTATAATAAATAATGGTACAATTTATAAAAGTAGAGTTTGCTTTGTGTCGGGGTGTAAGATAGGATCTTTTTCAGAGAGAAAACGCAGCCAAATAAGTCTCTAGCTCCAAAGGTATAGCTAGAATATTTAATACCCTGTATTTTAAAAACCAAGCATCGTTGGAACTTTATACAGGCCGAGTTTACTAATAAGTATAACAAAGTAAGTGTAAATTCATATAAAAGTCCTTATTTGTTCCTTAAAGAACTAATTTAAATAAAAATAGTTATTGCGTCCATAAGAAACCATTATTTGATAGCCCACTTCGAACACGCGCGCCATCTTACAGCGACTCGTAAAGCTGAATTACCGATGCTAATTTGGGACCGAATCCAATGCATTGCGATCGGCCTCCTACCTCAAGTCCTCCATAAATAAAACACATAATATTCTTTTCTTTTAGGTATGTCAAAATTGCACAAGTCTGTCATATTTGTCTTACGGATTTTATTTGGATAGTATGATTAAAAGCAATAAAATAAATAAAAATTGAAAGTATGTCTTCGTTAAATCGTAAGACCCGCACGATAAGACCAGATCTGACTTTAGTAAATGTTTCCAATTTCACTTTGTCTGAAAAATAATCTATTAGGTAGAAATTTTAAGTTCAAAACTTTAAAATAATTTGAACTGAACAAAAATAAACCATAACACATTAATACACCAATTTTGCTTAATTTTGTAGTCTGTGGGTTACTTAAGACTGTGAGGCCTAAATGTTCCAAAAATTCAGTTGTTCGAAAATATCTACGAGCTAGTGCATTATCATGATGGAAGTACCATGTCTGAGACTTGGAACAATAACGAGGAAGTAAGTAAAACAATATTTTGCAATAATAAAATAATACACCTACAAAATTTTTGACCTCTACAGCTAAATACTAAATGTACCACAATAGTTTATTCTGATTTCAGCTGTTCCCGCTTTTTATAATAATAACATCCTCATATTTTATACGGCCAGTGGCGGACCACCTATAAAGTACATTTTCCATAATAGGAGTCTTCATATGATATTTTTATTATATAACGAACCATGTAGATAATATGAAATATTATGAATACAATAGTGCAAAATATAACTTTATCTGCGAAACAAAAACCTAAAGAAAGATACCAGAAAGCGAATACACTTCAGGGCAAAGCAACGTAGACCAAGATGTTCGTTAACAAGAAAAATGATTACCTTAAATAAGATTTAAATTTAAAAAATCGGCAAATACCTTTCCGCCCACTTTCCTGCCTAAATAAACTTTAACAAGTAAACACACATACGCTTTTTCAACGTTATAACAACGTGTACGTTACATATGTAAACGTTAATTATTCGTTTTAAAAATACACGTTATTGATAACGTGAAAAATATGTGTTTAGAATGTTTTTCAACCTTATATTAACTGTGTTTAAATTATTTATTAAACAATTAGTACAAGGAACTGGGATAGATGAGCAAGACCAACTAGGGTGAGTGCAATGGGGCATCCGGCCCTTGGACGGACCCTAGGATAAAACAAATGGTATTAGCAATAGATTGTATGTTTATTTGAAGTGGTATAAATGAGCTGCAGCTGTCAGTATTTCGTTAATGGTGGATTTTAGGTACCGTGCGAGCAAAAATAATTTGCTGTGTGTGGGAAACAGGTTCTATACAACACAAAAAAGGAGCAGGAAGACCGTCTGTAAGAACAGAAGATTGTATAAGACGCCTGTCCCAAGAAGTGAAAAATCTTATGGAAGATGCAGGACTATTCTTAAGAAGCAGCTACATTTATTTCCTTATAAAGTGCAAGTATTCCAAGAAATACAACCAGCAGATTTTGAAAGACGCAGGAATTACTGCAGGAATTTATGCTTGGAGCATGGCGGTGGCCAATTTCAGCAATTTATGTAATTATTTTTCTTTTTCTTTCTGTATATTCTTACTTTGTTAATTTTGTAAACAACAAAAATAAATTTGTATTTGTCTACTTATTTTATTACTCATTAGTTTGGCATAATATCATGTCATAATATGAATTTGACAAAATTTTAACCTAGATTTGGTCAGATATATAACGTCCCCATATCATTGTGAATTGTGATCTAAACCAAGCCCTACGTTTTTTAATCCAAGCCCTCTTTGATGCAAATAATTATTGCTCGCAAGGTATGTAGGAACCGTAACACATAGCTAATTTAATGGGTTTGATCCCCAGAATTCGAAAAATGTTATAAAATAAAACGTAATCCATTTAAAAAAGCTAGACCTATATTTTTTGACCTGCTTTTTGAGTCACCCCCTAGCCAAGAACCGCAACTGTGCATCGTGCACCTCTTATTGCGGCCTATCTAACATTAAAATAATAAATTGATTCGCAGGTGTTACAAATATGTTGGCCACCCACAATAATTACCAGCGTCTATTTATCCTAGAAAACACATTAAACAGTCGACTAGTTTTTGAGGCGTTGTGACTCAGCTGTTTTTAACCTACTAGTGCAATATAGTCCAGTGGCTAACCTAGTTATCAAAATCATTCATTTATTAAGGAGAGTTTGTTTCGTTTCGTGAAGATAATATGGTTTATTGTTTCTTACATATTTATTTTAAAACTGAGATATCATCACATCAACTTTAAAACCTATTTTAATTTTGGGAAAGAAAGAAAAAACTAAAAGTCTTCCTCCACAAAATTTAATAGAATAAAAAATTATTTATGGGTCTCTACTACATGTTTCGAATGTAGAAACGTTCATCATCAGGAGACAGAGAACTTATTTAGTGCTGATGGTTTTAGCAGAAGAGAAAATTGTGTAGAACCTTAATGGAGCTTTTATGGAATTAAAAAATTGATGTGTAGAAGTGACATAATATGAAGAAATTTGAGAAAAGTTAAAACATACTGAGTAGGTATGTGAAAAAGTCAGTAAAGGAGGTTTAAACCAACCAAATAAACTGGGGAAGAAGAAAAAACCCGTCTAAAAAGAAGGTGTCGAGGGTTATTTAAAATTTTAATAACATATTTTTTTGAGTATGTCTGTAAGACATCATAAGGATAAAATTAGTCATATATAGTATTACGAAGATATCACAGTAAAATATTATTCAATAAGTGTTTTGTGGGGTACTGAGGCTTAAAGCCCAGTAACCCCACAAGTGGTTAATTTAAAACCAATGTAATTAATTAACAAATCACTTATATTTTTAGAAGATAGACAGTTAAATAGTTAAAAGTTAAACATTGTAAATAATAGTGAATAATAGCAAAATAAATAGGACGTAACATATAATTTGGAGTAAAAAAACTGAGGTTTTTAAAATCTCCACTGGTGCAACTATTTTCTGTTTAATATATTTAATGTGTTTACTCCAATTAATAGCTTCATCTATTACCAACCCCAAAAATTTAATTTTATTTGATTGTTTTAAATGCCCGACTTTTAATTTTAAATGCCCGACTTTTAATTTTAAATGCCCGACTTTTAATTTTAAATGCCCGACTTTTAATTTTAAATCACTTCTGTATAAGGGTCATTCTCACCAAATTCAGTGGAAGCATGTTACTTGATTATTATTCTAAGTATAAAAATCAATAAAATCAGGTTTGGCAAGAAGTGAATGGAATACATTAAAATGTATTTCCTCAATATATAAAAATGTTAAAAAAAAAAAAAATGTGTCCAAATGTGCCTGACAGTATAAGAAAATTCACCTCCGTTCGATGTTATTTTTCAATGTGTTTAAGATTACTGATATTTTTATTATTCTTCTTAGATATAAATCACAAAACCTAAGTGTCCAACGTTTGCAAAAAGAAACGAACTTCTAAATTCTAAACGTTAAAAAATAGAAACATAGCGAATAGCAAATAAAAAAAATGAAAACGGCTTGTTACTAGTCAACCATTCACCTCCGTGCTAAGGTGCATAGTTCAAAAAACAAATGTAAGATGGCGCCATCGAACTAACCTATTAGATTTCTGTATGTGGATGAGCTGCGCCAGTAAAATATGAAGCTAATTTCAGTCTGTTTTTGGCCCTAATAGGAGAAGGTCGCGTTTTCTTTATTTTTCAATCAAGTTAGAACCTGAGTGACCGGACTATTGTTTCACCTCCATTCCACGTGTTTTGGGTAAGTTAGTTAAAAAATATGTATGGATATTAGTTAATAATAACTAAATACTAATTGGCTGTCAACTTTTTATATTTGTTTAATTTAAATATTGGAGTTTTTGTCAATTTTAGGATATTTTTAAATAAAATTCACCCCCGTTCTGTTCACCTCCGTTCATAATCGTTAGGAACGGAGGTGATTAGCCAAAACGGAGGTGAATTTTTAAGGTATTCTTTGTATTAAATAAGGTGATCAGATATATTTTTTTTTAATTTATGCCCGTTTTAAACAAAAACAGATATAATATCACGGATTTTCACTTTCAAGAGTTGCTCACCTTATATTAAAAAAATAGTTTATTGCATGATAATCATATACATATTTTTAGTCGAAAAAATATGCCGTCAAAAGCTGATGAAGCAAAAAAAAGGCGCGAGACCGAATGCGACGCAAACGGGAACAGATTAAAAATGACCCAATCAGATATGAGGAAGCTAAGAGAAAAGAAAGAGAAAGATATACCAGAAGAAAGGCAGATGGAAAAATTAGAAGTGTAAAGGATTTGACAGAAAGAAACCAGAGGACATTAAGAAAAAATTGGAACGAGAGGGCAGCAAGACACAAGAAAAAAATTGAAGAATTAAAAAAATTAGAGGACTATTCTCCTCCTCCTACGCCACCTCCCGTTTCTGTTCTTGGACCATCCATTAAGAACTTAAAAAGTGGTGCAAAGAAAAGAAGAAGAAAGCATTTAAAATAATTAAATAAAAAAGGTGTGAATTTAAAGGCAGAATTGCACAAAATTAGAGCTTAAAGAAATAAGTACAAAATGAGAGCGGCAAGACTAAAGAATAATTTCTTAGAAGATAAAAAAGTGTCAGTAATTGAGCAAGAAATAGCATCGCCAGATACTCGGGCTGATTTAATAATTAAATCTGGAAATACGGAAGAAGTAAGAAGATTAGTTTTTGGTGAAGTGATGAGAACCTACGATATACTGATATACATAGTGACTCAGAAGACGAAAGCGGAGACAATGAAACTAGCAACTTACAAGATCTTGAGAATGCACATAATCAGGAAAATGTAATGCTGAAGAAGCAAGCCCTCAAAATTAATAATTTTTTTCTAGTCAGGTTTCTGACAAAAAAATTTGTCAAAAACTATGTAGGGCTTATTTTGTTGGCTGAAGGGAAAAATGACTTCAGCATAAAATTTTTGCGAAAAGTCAGTGCAAACAAATTTTATTTTCCAGAAAATGAAGATGTATCTCCGACAAATAAGTCTGACATAGTAACAAACTTGCCATATCCTACGTTAAATAACAGGGATCAGTATATTTTTAATTATAGGTTTCCTTAAATCACCTGTTAACTTTTTTACATAACTTTTTGTTATTAAAACTTACACATTTTCACCTCCGTTTTAACTTATTTCACCTCCGTTTTTATTTTTTTCTAAAATCCCCAGTTTTTCGTAAAATACTTAGAAAAAGTTTTGACCACATATTGAACGGTACTCACCGAATGTAAAGTAACCCGATTTACCCAATTATGGGTTAATTACTTGTTATAAGGTTGGTTACAAGATTACTGCAGTTTTAAGTGAATCTGATGAGAATGACCCATAAATTGTTTTTTTTTCCTATAGATAAAAAGAGGATTTTCCAAATTTAATGTTAATTTATGACTATACATCCATAATTCAATCATTTTCATGTCATGATTTATAAAATTTTGTATAATTTCATATGAAATAAGAAAACTATAATAATTTAATTATTAGAGAATTTAAAAAACCCACATATATTTAGTTTATTATTTCTACTTAATAGGTACACACCACAAATGCATCTAATATGATAAATATAACCTTCGTTCTCAAACACAGGCGTTAGATCTAGGGCAATCATTATTGACTTCTGTTAAAAACGATTTCTGTTAAAATGTAAATAATTTTGTTTTCTTATACAGGGTTTTTGGGGACGAAAGGGCAATATTTTGGGAATGTGTTCAAAGGGTGAAAATAAGAGAGATAAACCCATATGTTTTAGTTCGATTCTCAAACATTTCTGAAATAATAGGTTCTAAAGTTTTTGTAAGTTTTTTATTTTTATTTTAAAAGCGAATAATTGCAGGCACTGTAGTACAAACTAACTTTAGTATTTTTAAAAACCACTTCCCCAATTCAATACATTTTTCGGCACGTTTGTTAATCGTTTGGATAGCACGTTGGATTGAGTGAGGATTGTTTTTTTTTTATAAAAGCTGCAGCATTGAAAATTCGATGGCGGAGTGCTTCTCTCGTTTCCACTCGTGTTTCATATACTAGCGGTTTCATCCATCCAGGCAATAATCAAGCGGGTTTAAGTTTGGTGACCTCGGTGGCCAAACTTGCGGACCACCTCTGCCAATCCAGCGATTAGGAAAACGATAATTCAAGAAATTTCGCACACGGAGACTAAAATCAGGTGGGGCTCCATCATGTTGGAAGTACATTCGTTGTCGAACATTTAAAGGAACATCATCCAAAACCGTAAATATCCTTCTCTCGTTTAAAACTGAAGCCTCCTTCATTATTTCAATACAAAAAAATTCAGAACCGATTATTTCAGAAATGGTTGAGAATCGAACTAAAACATATGGGTTTATTTCTCTTATTCTCACCCTCTGAACACATTCCCAAAATATTGCCCTTTCCTCCCCAAACACACTGTATACTTATTAAATGTCTGTGATTTTAGAAACTTTTTATTTTCTATTTCTATCACATTCTATACTCCATCATATTTAATTACCTTTTTCAATTATTATTAAAAACAGAAAAGTTATGTATTTGCAAAGAATCTAATAGAAAATACTTAATTTATTTATTGTTGTAAATTCCCAAGAGTGATTACAAAGGCACCGCATTCATAGTTTAAAATTGCAAAATTTTATTGACCAGCCTTTTTGAAAACATGAAAATATTAATTACGTTATTAGAATATACCCGTTACATGCCCACCAACTATAAAAAGGTAAGTAAACAAACGCATTTATTTCATGTTTCTGCTTATTCGTTACACTGGAAAAAAATGTATGTTTCTTGTTTATGGTCTGTTCATTTTATCTTGGGAATGATGACAGAAAATTCACCACATTGATCTGCACTGCCACATATTTGGGGCATTTTCCATTTCTTTAATTTACACGTTACATTAAATAAGGAATTAGATCTATCTCCATCCTTCTCACATTCGGCATTTCGCCTTTGACCGATAAAGAACAATATATTTATTGACAAAAAAGGAACACTATTGTTTTTAAAACCTAGGCAAGTTGATGTTTTGTCAATACAAGTGTATTGTTGGTGGTCTGCCCTTGAAGCGCTAGAAATAGTATATGATGTTGCACAAGGACGAAAAATGTAGTATTTCGGACGTAATGCGGGAGATTACCGGACGAGGCAAAGCCGAGCCGGTAACACGCATAGAAAACGTTTTCTTAGTGTATATGGCGGATTTATCGAAAACGGTGAAGTCATCTACTATATTTGGTCGCAGTATTCCATGCTACGTGCAGTGGTAAATGTTAAACACAGCATTGATATATCAAAATACATGAGATTACGAGCATTATTGAAACGAAAAAGTGTTGGTTATTGTCCAAAGAAATCAAAGGCCCTAACTAAAGAAGAGTTTCAAAAATTACTTTGCCATGCTCCAGATGACAAATTCTTAATGTTGAAGGTAAATATAGCTATATAATTTTATTTTATATTTCTTACTAACCATTTTCTTAATTACATGTTGCTTTTATTTTCGGAATCGCGGGCGCATGTCGTCGAGAAGAACTGGCCCATATGAAAATTGATGACATACAAGATTTGGGAACGACATTGTTAATAAAAATTCCCTATAATAAATCAAACAAATCGAGATCATTTACGGTGACGGGAGAATATCCAAAGTATTATAGAAATTATATGGCTTTACGTCCAACATATGAGTGATGGGCGATTTTTTGTGTCTTATCGCAATGGTAATGCTATAAGCAAGTTGTCGGTATACACAAATTTAGCTTCATACCTCAGAAAATAGCGTCTTACCTAAAACTGTCGAATGCCAAGGAATTCACGGGACATTGTTTCCGAACATCGGCCACATTGCTTGTAGATGCGGGAGCAGACATAACTTCTCTAAAACGGCATGGAGGCTGGAAGTCTTCTGGAGTAGCCGAGGGCTACATAGATGATTCCTTAAGCAATAAGTTAGAGTTGACCAAGAAAATATTCAACATTCCACAAACTGAACTGCAATCAGTACCGACTCAGGTATCGCAATCCGTCTTCCAATCGAGTTTACATTGATGGAGAATAACATCATAACGGAGAATAAAAATAATAACATCCTCAAAATAAATCAAATTTACACACCCTGTTCTTGTTCAAAATTGTTCTAATTTTAGATTTAATATAAATATTGTAAATAATTGACAATAAAATAAACAGTTTGTTGAAGAAATATTAGCGTCCGAAAAATATTTTTCGGCCTGGGACGAAAAGTGTTATACTTCATACGAAGTCAGTTGAGACAAAATAAATTTTGGGATCAATTTACTGCATCACACACTGAAACTACAATACAAATATAACAACATTTGTATTGATTGCTCCCTATACAGATAGATGTTCAAAGATAGTCCACGTGGTCTTGACAAGTCTGTCATCAAATTTTTTTTAGTTTTTTTATCTGTCTCAACTGAGATCGTATACACTTTACCTAGCTACCAGCGCAATAGTCAATACCTTATTGAGAAGGTTAACTTTTCGTACAAATATCTGATCTATAAAACGTCAGTTTTTGACACAATCGGATAAAAAGCACTTTTGGATTTTCATTATTGATTGCGATTGATACATTCAATCCTTAACTACTATATACTATACTGCTATTTCTAGGATATGTAGGTTCTAAATCAGGATAACAATGTCAGTGCAGCAGTGCTAAATAAAATAAATACGGTTATAGTGAAAAAGCCCAACATTTTTTGCTGTGTATTGCACGCGGTTTAATAGCCGCAACCGGACGAGTGCAGGGGCGGACAGGGAGCAGATGGCGTGCTTTAGACGTGGGCGACGAGAGAGCGGGCCCCCGCGTACTCGCCGCCCGTTATAAACGTCATCGCTAGCACGTGCTTTGCGGTGCATCTACAAGCACGAAGATAATCTCGGTAATAAGGTGGGAGCAAATAACCGCTTGTTTAAAATGCGGCTTTATTTTAATCGCAGTTGATTTTACACTTTTACCTATCTATACTATAATATTGTAAAGTGACTGACTGATTCATCAACGCACAGCCTAAACCCCTAATCCTAGAATCGTAAAATTTTGAGGATATCTTCTCCTTGTAACGTAGGCATCCACTAAGAAGGGATTTTTCGAAAATCAACCCCTGAGGGGGTAAAAAACGGGGGTTGAAATTTCTGTATCGCAAAGACTAAAACTGGTGGTCTAAAAATTGGTATACATACAGGGTGTTCATTTGAAAACTTCCCACCTCGATTTTCCTGCTTTAAAATGAAAATGTGGAAAATCGCTCGGACCCGTCGATTTTTATTTCGAGGGGGACATCTTTTGCGTATATTGTCAATCTTGTTACTTCAAGCCCCTAGGAGGGAGGGGGGTAAGATCTAAATCTTAAATGGATACCCCTATTTTATATAATTTTTTTGGATTCTGCATAAAATCCTGAACATTTTTTAATAAAAGCATTATTAGTCTATACTTAACAGTTTCCGAGATATTTACTCTTGAAAAATTACATTTTTGAACTTTGACAGCGTCTAGCTTTCTAACTGTACGTCTTAGAGCAAAACGGCTTACATGTCCCTATTTTCGATTTTTATTATCTTTCCAATAGTGTGAACTTTCGGTTAAACCGGATGTAAGAAATATAGTAGTACTTCGGTTTGACCGGAAGTTGACACTATTGGAAAGATAATAAAAATCGAAGATACGGACATGTAAGCCGTTTTGCTTTAAGACGTACAGTTAGAAAGCTAGACGCTGTCAAAGTTCAAAAATGTTATTTTTCAAGAGTCAATATCTCGGAAACTGTAAAGTATAGACTAATAATGCTTTTATTAAAAAATGTTCAGAATTTTAGCAGAATCCAAAAAAAATTGTATAAAATAGGGGTATCTATTTAAGATTTAGATCTTACCCCCCCCCCCCCTACCCTCCTAGGGGCTGGAAATAACAAGATTGACAATATACGCCAAAGATGTCCTCCTCGAAATAAAAATCGACGGGTCCGAGCGATTTTCCACATTTTCATTTTAAAGCAGGAAAATCGAGGTGGGAAGTTTTCAAATGAACACCCTGTATAAGTTGTTTTAATAAAATAATAATATACGTGTTTCGTAATTTTATCCAAATTGTAAGCTACATTGTTAAAAATTCATACAATGGGGTTATATACAAATTTATATTGGAAAAAATATGTTTTGACGGACCTTTTTGAAGACTCTAATATAAAATTAATAAGACACGTGGTTCTTATTTTTTGAAATCACTAGGATAAAAAGGGGGTATAAAGTTTCCATTAAAAATATATTTTTTGGAAACTCAGCATAAATACTCTAAAACACAAGTAATGAAACAAGCATTTTTTATCTTTTTGGAAACCGGCCCCTAAAGGGGTGAAAAGGGGGTATAAATCTTTTTAAACTCAGCATAAATACTCTAATACACAAGTAATAAAACACGTATTTCTTATTTTTCTAAAAATTTGTGTCTAAAGGGGTAAAAGTTTATATTTAAAAAATATTATTTGTCGGATTTGTTTGAAACATACAATACAAATAATGAAACAGGTACTTCATATTTTTTTGAAAGTCGGCCATTAAACGGGTGAAAAGGGAGAATAAAAGTTTCTATAGGAAAAATATTTCGGTCTTATTTTCATAAAACATAAAACAACAAAAATACCCTACAACACAATCATGAAAAATGTCCTTTTTTATTTTTTTTTTAAATCGGAAAAGGGGTTTATAATGGAAAAAATATGGCTTACTGAATTGCGCAAGCGAACCTCGGGTACCGGCTAGTAATGGGCGGATTATATGCACTTAAATTCAGCCAAAATATGCGCATATATATGCCTTATTTGCCTTTAAAATATGCAGTTTTATAATGCGTGTAAATTTTTGCAAAAATCCTCTAAATTGCGGATTTTGCAATTATTTTAAAGGTATGTTTGCTGCGACCAAAGCCTTGCATAAGTCTTCTTAAAAAATTTCCATTTCAGATTTCGATTTTTCTCGGACATTTTGAAATGCGTTTGTTACACTCAGGTGAAGTGGCTCAGATTAAATTTTTTGTGACTTTGACTTATGCAGCGGTGTTTTCCGATGTTGATCGATTTGGAACTTCTTTTCACAAACAATAATTTTTGTACAAGCTTTACAGAACACTTTTTCTCCACTAAACTCTAACTCTGGGCAGTAGCGGATCCAGGATTTTGCTGGGGGGGGGGGGCGACTAAGTTTTAGAAATGAAGCGCCGTAGGCGAAAAATTTTCGCGACCACGCCCAAAATCAAAAATTCACTCTGAAAAGAAATGTTAAAGATAAGTTAAACTAAAAACTGTAATATCTACCTACCTACAAAGAGACGAGCAGGATAGTGTCGGGAGAAAAATTTTCTTGACCACGCCCAAAATTTCTCAAAAATTCACCATAAAAAACTGTTAAAAATAAGTTAAACTAAAAACTCTTTTTTTATAAAGTTGTACCTTAGACATAAACTATCTGAAAGATTATTTGGGAAATTTTCTGAAAAACTTAAAAAAAGATTTTTATTCATTAAGTCAAAAAATTGTACCTAATTCATGCCAATCTGAAAATCTTAGTTCAATCTGGCCTTTTGTAGTATCTAAAATATCATTGAAAAGCTGCTTATAATGAAGTTTCTGCGAAGGTCTGCGTGTTTGGTTTGTTTTAATTTTAATGTTGTAAATGCCGCCCCCTAATATTTGCCGCCCTGGGCTACAGTCCTTACAGCCCCCCCCCCCCTAAATCCGCCGCTGCTACCAGTTAAGCCATATGCATTTATCATAAAATAACAATGTTGATATTTTCTTTTATTTTTAAAACATGACAATAAATTTATTTATATCATTGGCTGGCTTGTTTTATAAAATATTCTATTATTTCTATTATTAATTATGTGAAGTTGAAATTAAGGTTTTTCTTATATTTATTTCACAGGAATTCGCGAATGACGTATTTGACTTTAGGTGTGGTTAAGAAGGCTCAGGGGGGGGGCGAAACCCCCGTCGCCCCTCCCCTAAATCCGCCGCTGACTCTGGGAAACTTTTAATCCACGAAGACGTTTTCGCCACCTTAGACATTCCGAACGCAAATATGAAATTACTAGTTTCACACTGAAAATACTGAAAAGTCTTTCGACAAACTAAAACAGAAGTGTGTATTACAAATCGGTATAAATACAGTTTGTTAAAAAGGTAATAATAACGCATTATTAAGTGAGAATAAACAACCCCTAACAATATACTTGCAAACCCTGGAAACCCCCAATAAATACCTTGTGTATTACCAAAATGTAAATAAAATTATTATAATCTTCAGATTGGAAAATCCCTGAAATAAGTACCGAACTGGACGTTAAACCTTTAATGTTTTAAATTTTTTGATAAAGCCGAAAACATAAAAGTATGTTATAATAATAATAATTTCTGAAAAATATGCATATATATGTATTTTGAATATATTCCGCCCTTTATTGATAAATAAAGTCCTAAATTTTAGAAATGAAAAATTTCATTGTGTTTTTGTCGCCTGCAATTATCAGGTGTCTTGGGAACTGACGTGCTATTTGATATTTTTCTAGTCGGTTCTTAGCCTAAGTAACTACGTACAGACATACACAATATACCCGCAGCTTCCGTATGAATAAATTATAATCTTTAGGTTCGGCTACATGGCGCTAAACGCAAAGCTTAAACACAAATCATCATTACACGAATAGGCAATTAAAATTTTTCTTTCACGGTGTGGAAAAAGGAAAATTCACCTAGGCAGGATAATTTTGCTGGCTCCCATTTAATATGCGTAATCAGCGAGGTAGTTGGCTTTCTCAGTACTCTTCGTGTATGAGAATATTAATAAGGAAGCAATTTTATTAGTTCACACTTACTGGATGAAGGGCGTGGTTTTCATTTAAAAATATTTTAATAGTACAGATATGCCCGAAATAAACAGTACTGAAACTAAGTTGGCGGTGTTTTTATGCGTGCGCTGTCACACTCAAGTTAGCTAGTATAGACCTGTCAAGTAAACCTCAAACAAGTAATTAGTAGGGCCTAATTGTTAAAAATGGTGTTAAGTACAGAGGAGAAAGTGTTTCTGGTAGAGCATTATTTTCGCTCATACGGAATGGGCCGACATAATGGTGCAAGTTTGCTATACGTGTCTGATCAATTCACACAACGGTTTAATAAACGTTCTCCAAGTAATGCTGTAATTTTGAAGGTTATTGAAAAGTTCAGAAATACGGGTAGTGTATTGTGCCAACGAAAAGGAAACTCGGGGCGTCCCAGGACAGTTAACAACAACAATAACCATGAACGTGTTTTTGAGCAAATCTTACAAAATCCGAAAGCCAGCCAGGCAAGGACAGCGTTACAACTTGATTTAAAAAGAACTTTCTTTCAAAGAATCCTGAAGGAGCTGGGTGCATTTTCGTATGTGATTCAGGTACATCAACAACTACATCCTCGGGATTATCGCAGTAGAGTGGAATATTGCGCCAGAATTCTCGCGTTACAGTATGAAAATCCTGAATTTTTGAAAAATGTTTGGTTTTCAGACGAAGCACACTTTCACTTGTCAGGCTATGTGAATCGTCGCACAAATCGATTTCTGGGCTTTGCCAGACCCGATGAGGTTCAAGAGGTTCCTTTACATAGTGCAAAAGTGAGTGTCTGGTGTGCTGTGTCCGGACACGGAATCATTGGTCCGTACTTCATCGAAGAGAATGGTAGGCAAGTCACACTTAATCAACAGAGGTACAGACACATTTTAACACGATTTATCCCTGATCTACGTCAATTCTGTCGTGCACGTAACTTGGCATTTCGAAACAAATTTTTTCAGCAGGACGGGGCAACTTGCCATACTGCTGCCGCAATTCGTCAATTTCTTCAAGAACATTTTCCAAGCAAATTCATTTGACATTCTCCAGACCTCACACCTCCAGACGCATACATTTGGGGCATGGCTAAAAATGCCGTTTTCAAACAGGCACCACAAACCATCGATGAATTAAAGGATGCCGTTAGAGTCTTCTTCGCAGCTCTGAGACAACCCTTATTCAATAACATGACCAGAAACTTAGAACATCGTTATGAAGTCTGTCTTGAACGAGGAGGTGCACATTTAGAACATATAATAAAGTGTCAATAATATGTATTTTTTAAATATATAATACGATTACAAGTTCAGTACTGTTTATTTCGGGCAATACTGTATTATCAAATTTTTATTTAATAATATAGTGGTACACTGTCTACATCAGTGATTCCCAAAGTGGTCCAGGTGGACCCCCAGGGGTCCACGGGAGACTCGACGGGGGTCCACGTTGGCGTGACAAAAAAATGGGGGTTCACAATTAGTAAGCGGGGTACCACGAAAATTTATCTGGTTTTGATAGTGAAAAACTAATTTTTTTTGTTTTTATAGAAGTTACGTTACGTTATTAATGATTATTTTTAATTATATTACGACTGTTATCATATTACAATGTAATGTAAACCTTACAATGTAATATGATAACAATAATAACTAATAGTGTAATAATTACATATTTGAATAAATACAACACAAGAAAATATACTATTTTTCTTTTTATTTTTACCACTCCGAGAGTTTTCTGAATAAAATAAGTGAGAATTAATTATTTGTTTCTTGTGCTGTGAGTAGATGACAAAAAAGTAAAGTTGGATGTAATCAATTTTTTGATTGCCCAACTTTACTTTTTTGACATCCACTCACAGCACAATTAACCAATCAATTCTCACTTTTTTCGAAAACTGTTAATTCGTGGTTGGAACTCAGCCGCAACGCAAAATTTCCATAGTTAGATCTAATCTTCACGTTTTTGTCGAGTTTTGGGAATATGGTAGAAATGTAGCTGCAGGGGGTCCACCGGAACCAGCAAAATTTTTAAAGTGGTCTATGAGAAAAAAAAGTTTGGGAACCTCTGGTCTACATCATTGACGCAAATGCAAGCCCAATTGGGATCTTTTTTGACCTCACCAGGGCTTTTGATTGTGTTAATCACAATATCCTCTTTTAGAAATTAAGGAAGTATGGATTATGAGGAGTGGATACAATACAATCTGTTGGAAATGAAAGGAGACAGTTTGTTAGCATCAATACCTTTAACGGAAAGTCAAGAACGTACAGCAGTGGAGAAGTGAATTTTAATAAAATTGAAGAGTGACTGAAGTCACAAAATTAGTAAAGTCACATTAGTGTGAGGAGTATTTAAAAAAATTGTATTTAAAATGGAAGGAGTGTAAAGCAAGAGTTCTTCCACCTGAAAAGCAAAAATAATTTTTTTCCGAATTTTTTTTTCTTTCAACGTTAGAAAACTTTTTATATCAGAAAATTAAATAGGTGTAAATTTACGTTATGTGGGTATCCTCATTGATACCTTGCTTTACACTCCTTCCATGTTAAACAATTTTTTTTAAAATACTCCTCACACTGATGTGACTTTATTAATTTTGTGACTTCAGTCACTCTTCAATGTTATTAAAATTCACTTCTCCACTGCTGAATTTTCTTCTCCTCACACTTACGTAACCGGTTCTCTAGTATGTGACCTTTCAGCTACTCCTCATTTCAACACTCTTCTCCTCACATTTACTTAAATCTCTGTTTCACTAATATGTGATCTTCAACTACTCCTCAATCTCTGTTTCACTAATATGTGATCTTTCAACTACTCCTCAATCTCTGTTTCACTAATATGTGATCTTTCAACTACTCCTCAATCTCTGTTTCACTAATATGTGATCTTTCAACTACTCCTCAATCTCTGTTTCACTAATATGTGATCTTTCAACTACTCCTCAATCTCTGTTTCACTAATATGTGATCTTTCAACTACTCCTCAATCTCTGTTTCACTAATATGTGATCTTTCAACTACTCCTCAATCTCTGTTTCACTAATATGTGATCTTTCAACTACTCCTCAATCTCTGTTTCACTAATATGTGATCTTTCAACTACTCCTCAATCTCTGTTTCACTAATATGTGATCTTCAACTACTCCTCAATCTCTGTTTCACTAATATGTGATCTTCAACTACTCCTCAATCTCTGTTTCACTAATATGTGATCTTCAACTACTCCTCAATCTCTGTTTCACTAATATGTGATCTTCAACTACTCCTCAATCTCTGTTTCACTAATATGTGATCCTCAACTACTCCTCAATCTCTGTTTCACTAATATGTGATCTTCAACTACTCCTCAATCTCTGTTTCACTAATATGTGATCTTCAACTACTCCTCAATCTCTGTTTCACTAATATGTGATCTTCAACTACTCCTCAATCTCTGTTTCACTAATATGTGATCTTCAACTACTCCTCAATCTCTGTTTCACTAATATGTGATCTTCAACTACTCCTCAATCTCTGTTTCACTAATATGTGATCTTCAACTACTCCTCAATCTCTGTTTCACTAATATGTGATCTTCAACTACTCCTCAATCTCTGTTTCACTAATATGTGATCTTCAACTACTCCTCAATCTCTGTTTCACTAATATGTGATCTTCAACTACTCCTCAATCTCTGTTTCACTAATATGTGATCTTCAACTACTCCTCAATCTCTGTTTCACTAATATGTGATCTTTCAACTACTCCTCAATCTCTGTTTCACTAATATGTGATCTTTCAACTACTCCTCAATCTCTGTTTCACTAATATGTGATCTTTCAACTACTCCTCATTTTATTAAATATACTTTTTACCCCATCTGACATTCCAATTTTAAATATCCCTCACACTATGGTGTTGTCTCTTTAATGCGACAATAGGGTACTTGCACGAAATTTAAATATTAAAATTTTTTATATTTTTTCATAGTAAATGGATAAATATTGTATACATATTTTTTTTTTGCCTTAAATCCAAATACTTTTTAAAATATTCAAGATTGAAATTTACTAAAATTTTAAATATTCAAAAACGATTTTGATTGGTTTTACGTCACTAATAAGTAAAACGTTGCCAAATATATAACAATAATTGTACAGTTTTGGCGTTGCCAAACGTTTCACATTTTAATTGTACAGTTTCTTTATAAAAGGTATCGTAGTTAAAATAATTATTAATATCAAGTCATACTCGGCCTTATATTGATAGGGTGAATAATTTTTAAAATATAAAAATAACTATAGCAATCATCAATAATTGTTTAGAAATTCTTCATGTCGGGAAGAGAAATATATTCCCATGTCGATAATTTGATTTGGCAACACTGTAAGTGGCATGAAGACCGGAATTTCGGCATCTGCGACCACAGAGAAGAAAATGTTTTACGTCCGACAGTTTCAACATATCGACACTTTAAAAACCCGTCAACCAATTTCAATAAATCAAGTATTAATGAAGGATAATTTAAGAAAATATGAAAAATAAAACAGCATAGCTAATATTAGCCTTTTTATGAAATAAATAAGTTTTCTTTTAATAGATAATTAAACATAATCACGTTTAAGGATGTACAGATTGCTTTTTCACGATCGGTGTAAGCTAGAGTCATTGCCAAATGAGGTTAGATCAGATCCTGTCAAAAAAAATCAAAATACTCTTTTGATATTTAAGTAATTTTTATTCCTAGTCTTCGGTATTAACAAAATTACAACTGAAGCCCGAACAGTTTGCTAAACCTGAAAGCTTTGTGCTAAGAGGTGTGAAAGCCATGTATTTTATAATGCTGCTAAAACTTTTATAAAGACAGATAAGTAGGTATGTGCATTTTTATATTGGGTATATTGTAATTTGTAATATATTATTTTTTACATTTAAATGTTAATGAAGGGTGTATATATATAATTCTTAAATTTTTTTAAAGGGAATTAGGCTTACTAAATATTATATTATGAACTGGAACATTAAAGTCATAATAATTCTGTTCGATAAATACTGATAGTGAGTAAAATTGGAATACAAATTAGGTACAATATCAATAATTATTTTTTAGTGATAAAAAAAACCGTGATTCTACTATTGAATACTGGAAAAGCAAGAGGAAAACATGGATAATAATAAACAATGGAAAAATGTGTTCCGAGCATAGGGAGAGCCAAGAAACAGTCAATGAAAGACAGTAGGAAATGAGTGTTTTATCATGATTTTACTGCCCTATCAGTTATTACAGTAATTATTTTTTAAAGTAATTTACTGAAGAAGAATGGATTGTCCCATATTGAATTGTAAATAACTAGTTGATCTACTCTTCTTTCCACATCAGTACATTGCTATTTAGTTTATTTAAAATTAGATGATAAAGGTGCGGTAACTCTGAGGAATACCCAGGTCTAACGAGGAACCATTATAAACTGAGACTCGATGCTACCAGGAATAATATAAATTTGATGTTGTGCTCCTGGAACTTATTACAGCAGAATAATTTTAGTGTCATTATATTTTTTTATGTTATTTGAGTTTAAAATACCATTAAGAGTTTAATTAAGTACGGCCAGTAATAATACATGTAGGTACCTACTTAGTAATATTGGTGTAATAGGTATAAAAAATATATTTTATCTGAAAAAATAACCTGTAATGAATCTCTACAAGTGATATCTTAAAAATATTAAAGATTAAATATTTGTAGTTTATCTTTTAATTATTTTTGACAATATTAGTTTCCACCTAGAAATGAAACTGGCAGCAATAATTTAAGAAATCAAACTAAAGTGGGATGGAATCTTTTCTTCTGTTTTGTTTCTTACGGTGAAATAAGGTAGAAATGATACAAATGTAAAAAAATATTATTTATCTTTATTCTTCTAAAGGTATACCTACTTCAGTTTGTTAATACTTAAATTTAGTTAATCAAATTTTTTTTTATTTGATAACTATGCTAAAGCTTACATTGGCAGTTATAGAAACACAAATTTTTGGGGCAAAAACTTTTCAGGAATTTTACTTTAAACATTAAAAAACACTAGAAACAAACATTATTAATGGTTCGTTCAAATTAATTTCTCAGTCATCCAGCATAAAGAATCTTATGTCCAGTGTCCGTTGAAATCTTTTGATTTGTATTATTCTTAGGGTAATGTACTAGCATCCTTAAATATTTTTCTGCCTCTTAAGAAGTGGCTTACCAATCACCAGACCACACAGGGAAAAATATGTTTCAAACGACTGATGCTAAGAACTTCTAAGCTATATATCTTAATTAGTGATCTTCTTAACTATCTTGATAAGTAACTTTAGATTTCATATTCCGTATTATGTCAAAATTGAGAGGCGATACCTCGGTACATCTTTTTAAAAAAAATTTCTTATGTGGCTCATAAATTTCCATATCTTCAGATAACCTAAAACTTTTTTTTTAAATTGAATTAAATTTTTATTATTGTTACTCTACAGCAATACCTATTTGTAAAATATTTCAAAAAATGGAAACAGATTTAATATAAATTAATTTATACTTACAAAATCAAAGAAATTGTGGATAAAAAGCCTGGAAGAACAACTAGCTGCTGACTGTGGGTTTGTCAACGAACCATCTCAGATGGAACTTGAATAAATACGTTTTCCGATGGAAAGACCAGGAATAAGTACTTTTACGTTTTACAGAGAATTTTAAACGTAATAGAAAAAATAAACAATAAAAAGTATGGTTATGAATCACTCCGGTACATTTATTTTATTTAAAATTGTATTGTACAGCGGAATTAAATTGTACCATCGGCGTATTTGGCAACATCGCTATTTACTTATTATTGACGTCACGAAAAAGGAAGCGTTTTGGCGCGTGTTTAAAAAAGAGGAATTTTATTTGACGATATCTGCTAATATTTTGGTTTTTATGAAAAAAGAAAAATGGGGGGCGTAATATGAGCCTATAATGAGTTAAATTAAATTAAAAAAAAAAATGTGCAAGGACCCTATTACTTACTTTACTTAATTTCTTTAATTATTTCACATATGGCCTCTCGGTAGGTTTACCATTACGTTGAAAAAAAATTTCAATACAATTTGCTTGTTTGTTTTTTTTTCATCAACTTGTAGCTCCGTAAGGACTGTTTGCACCTGTTACATTCTCAAATTTCCTTATTCTATTCTCCTGATGATGAATGCTACTGCATTCGAAACATGTAGAGAATTTACCCTGTGTTAATAAACATAAACCTTTTAATATACCAGTAGAGGAAGACTTAAAGTGTCTTATTTCTTTCCCTTCAAACATACACTCCACTTAAAGGATGGACTATTTCTTCAAGTTGAAAACGTCATTTTGTTAAAAACGGAGACCTACCCAGCTTTAATACTATAGGAATAGGGACCAATTCAGTATCCAACATTCTCGATGTACCATAGCCCATAATTCTCTTAGAATTCTTGGTGTTAAAATTTTTAACGTACTGCCGGATGAAATACAAAAGTTGTGATAATAACAATTTAAAAAAAAAAGTTAAAAACATTCTTGATCTGAAAGTGTTACTACAGCATGGATGCGTTTTTTGACTGTGTGAAATGACCCAGTAATCATGTATGTATCTGTAATCATATATTTGTTGTTGTTTATTTATTTGTTTTCTTGTACTATGTTGACTATCGGGAAAATGAACGTTTGAATTTTGAAGTACTTTGGATACAATTATTACCTAAATTAGCCCACAGATTGCAGGTTTAAACTAGGTGGCCGCAAAATATCAGCTGGGGTGCTAGTGCCGAATATGATAAATTTGGTTACAGTAAAAAACATAATGTGTTAGTACTTCTTGTATTCGTAATGACACACGTGCACGTACTTTAACTTATTTATAACGATCTTCATGTATATTGGCTTTTGTTCTTTAATAATAATAAAGCTATCACATTAGCAGTAGCCGGAGTTTTTTTATAGTTTTTTTAAATGTAAGCAAATATTAAGATGTTTATGGATTAATTGATATTTGAATCTTCGTTAATAAACCATTAAATAGGTTTGAGTGTTTATAGTGGATCGCTCTTTGAAAGGAAATATTTACAGTAACGTATACAATTTTAAGTACATATTGTAATTAAAAGAATTTACAGTTTTCCAATATACGAAACACTTTAAGGCCTTTTTTTGGAAAATCCATGTGCAAGCTATACAGTATAGCTATTTTCTGCTTTTTATCAATTACTATATTGCTTTCACAAGTTATTGCCTTTATAAACATTACGCTTGATGTCCCCAAGTCGATCTCAAGCATGCTGGGGCGGACTCATTTTATTTACATATTTTTTGTATGGACATTGGCTACTTTTTAAATAAGGATACTGCGAACCAACGTGGCCATGATGGAGGTTTCAAAAATTAAGTATTGTAAGCAATCTATCTATTTTCTCTCCCCCGTTAAAAATGCATACTCGTTGGTGGGGATGAGATGTTTGAAATAAAGATTGTAATAGTGGGTTTGTAGTTTTAAACCAATTTTTGAACAGGTGAAGATACAATTTTTGTTTTTTGGCATTCGTTTTTTAACATTGAGTCGAATGGCGCTTACTTGTAAAAATACCATATTAGGAACAAATATTTAATTCACATATACCAGAACCTGGGTAAGTATCAGATGATTGAGTCAGCGCATGAGCACAATACAAGATCCCGTAGGGATATCAGGATCGACTTTCTGAGGCTTGGGAGGTCTTGGAATGCGACATTGCACCATGCACCGGCGTTCTATAATAAATTGCCTGTCAGAGTTAGGGAGCTGCCAGTAAAACAGTAATACAGCGTTGATAAGAGGATATTTATTGAGGAAATGTTTTTATAATGTAAGGTAAGTGATTTTCTGGGCTCTTTTGTGGATGAGCAGGAATTCTCTCTCTGATCTGTTTTATTTTAATCTGTCTTATATTATTAATGTCTTATCTTAATGTGTTTTATCTTAATGCATTTTGTATTATTGTGTAATAGTGTTTTCATATTAATTGTGATTTTAAATGATAAACTTTTTTTGGGTAGGATCTGCTTAAATGATTTTTAAATTTTATTTATTAAGAAAATATTGTTTGCTACTTTTTTTATTGTTACCATTTTCTTATTTTTGGTATCTCTTTATTGTAATGTTATATGACGA
The DNA here is from genome assembly GCA_963969555.1 of Polydrusus pterygomalis. Taxonomy (NCBI): domain Eukaryota; kingdom Metazoa; phylum Arthropoda; class Insecta; order Coleoptera; family Curculionidae; genus Polydrusus; species Polydrusus pterygomalis. The sequence goes on along the minus strand of OZ018381.1, from coordinate 42,763,564 downwards.
TTGTAAGACTTTGTAAAAAATCACATTTTTTACTGAAGCGCGGGTTTGTTGTTGTGTGGCGATCCCCCACCATTTTACATTTTAGGGTTTAGCTAAGTTTTTAACATCAAGCTTTGTAGTCTTCAATAAAAGCCAAAAAAAATGAATTTTTAAAGAAACTATATCCAGCCCTCTTTTAAAAGTCAAATATTTTCTGTTGCAATCAAACATTTTAAACAGATAATTTGCCGGTCTGCTTCATAACAAATTTCTTATGGTTATTAGCTTAACAAAAACAAAAAATTATGTAAGATCATTCATCAAAACATTGAACGAACGGTCTGCCAACATTTTTACCTTCTCAAACAAACTATTCGCGCGATGCCATTTTGAAAATAGACCAATTGCATTTATTTTTAGCGACGCCGACGACGCCGTAGAAATGATAGTCGGGGGTGTTGTAACATTTAAAAAAATTGGCAACCTTGTATTTGTATAGGTAGGAGAGAAATAATGACGACCTATATATATTATAAGTTTATTTTGCGGAGGTATCTACAAGTTCAAATAAAGCAACGTTTATTCATTCATATCTTCAAAACAAATTGATTTGTCTGTCACTATTTCACTGGAGTGTTTAAATACTGGCAAAATATCATAACAACGGCCTGTTTTCTAGTGGAAAAACTCTTAGGTCTGTTAAATCAAGAAATATGTAACAGTCGATTATTATTATTTAACAACGCGATAACAGCAGAATAAGGAAAATGGGTATTTTGACTACTTTTTAACAGACAGTTAGGTAACATTAGATTAAGTCGGAATTACATATGACAACGTTGCACAACACGACCTACGCCTACTCCGTGTCGAAGAGTAGTCACAGGATCAGACCAGTATTTCCTCTGTGTAGGTGTCCGCTAACCAACCTAACCTCAAATTTTTATTTGTTTTTAAATTGGTTGGTTCTTGTTTTGGTAAAACTAGATAAAACCAACTGTGGGTAGTGTTTTTTTTATTGATGTAAGTACAGAAAAATCAATTTGTTATGCCAATAACAGATATTTATACTCAATTTTATATGACTGCTGTTTTAATATTGTTGTACCTAGTTTTATTTTTTAGAAACATGAGTAGCCCACAGCGAAAAAAACGCCGTAATTTTATGTTTATTGCCTTAAAATTCACATGATGTACTATCTACCAACCCACAAGAACTTTAAACTTTTGGTGTCTCGAAAATTTTTCAAAGCATCACATTCAACAATTTTAATAATAAATAAATATTTTCACTTTTTTTAAGGTTAGAAAACATACTTATATCTCATGTTAACTATATATCCGCCCGATTTATTACCGGTTAGTTAACAAAGAATTAACAAACATTTACCCGACGGTAAAATTGAATCAGGAGTGAAAATACCATAAATTTCGTTTAACAAAGGAATACAGTTTAACCGCCTTTTAACCAATGATGAAGATACCGGGCCTTAATTATATACACCTGGACAAAATCAACAAGATGGGTTTTCAGCGACACAATTTTGATAGATGTCAGGTAAAAACTATTGTTAGTCTGACAAATGTCATCCTGGTTTGAAAAAGACAAAATGAGCAATTTAAACGAAAATGCAAGATTTGGGTGCCAATCTATCCAAGAAATAAAAAAACCGAGAGCTGAAAATATTCCATTTAACACACAGAAATCCAAGAACTCAATTTGGGCACAGTTTTCAGGGTTTCTAAAGGAGTACACGCATTGAATCGACTCGGACCGGTCGACTCGGAAAAGAGCAGTCGGAAATTTTTGATATTCATGTAATTAAATTAGACCCCGCGCACTGAGTCGGACCGGTCGACTAGACCCGGAATTGCTTGCAGGGGCAAAAACTGCCGAATGCTCTGACGGCGAACTACGATTTTTGTATGAAATTTAGTGTAGCGGAAAAACACCAATAAAGAGAAACGTTATAATTGTGCTATTTGATCGATGCCGCCGTGACTTTAAAAAAAAGTTTAAATGTCAACATATTAATTTACCTTGATATCGAAATTCTCGAGCCTTAGTTTTAGTAAAACAAACTTGAGTGTAACTTTTTTATTGCACACTGTAAAAAGTGGGTTGAATTTTACATGATAGTTCCTTAAAAAATATAAAAATATAAATTTTACACATACTTTCATGTGGTAGATAAGGATACATTAATGTTTTTGTAATATTAAATTTTATTTTAATTTTACAATAAAACAAGATATTTTTAACAGTGATAAATAAACAACTTTATATAAGTAAATTTTAGGAAAGTTATGGAAAATTAAGACATACAATTTAAATTGACAGCTTACAAAAAAATTTAAATTTATTTTTATGAAAATTATAAATATTAAAGGATTTTTCATGCTAACACACCGTAAAAATATTTCCTTTAATTATTTTTACATCTACTACTTAATGTCACTACAAACCCTAGTATTTTTCATAGTTAAGTTAACGAAATATTACATAAAGATTAATGTTATTTTAAATAAAATTTTAAGGGATAATAATAAAAACGATTAAAAGTTTATTGAATATAACATTGCTTTTTAAAAATCTCACGAAATATAACATAAAAGGTAATGGAATTTTAAAAATAATTTTATATAATTAAATTATTTTTACCTAATGCTTTATACATTTTCTTATTGAAATTATGTCATTTTTATCTTCTCCTGCTCCTCTATACTCGACTACTAGTGGACGACTGCCGGCAAAGCGAATTCAATTCGCGGCTGACGTTGTCATTCCGAGCTCTTTTCCGAGTCGACCGGTCCGAGTTGATTCAATGCGCGTTGATATTCCGACTGCTCTTTTCCGAGTCGACCGGTCCGAGTCGATTCAATGGTAAGAAATTATAAACTGTGATGGAACTGGCGAAAATCCTCGAAGATTACGCCTTTAATATGAAGAAGGGTAATGGCGAAGACTATAAAGAATCTTCTGTAAAGGCTATAAATTCAAGAATTCAAGAAATTTATTTTACAGAATACGAAATAAAGATTGACCCTTTTACGGATATTTCTTTTAAAAAAGCGCAAATGGCAAGAGACGCAAAGAGAAAGCAGCTGCAAAGTTGTCAGGAAAAGGGAACAGTAAGTTCAAAAGCATTATCTACCAAAGATTTACTAACAATAATGCAAAGCTACAATGAAGAAAACCCCGATGAAGCACAAAAAAAGTTTTTCCATCACTGCTCATTTGAAATAGCTTGGAGAGGCAATGAGGCCGTAAATTGCAAAATTCAATATTTTCAAAGTCGACGTTGTGGTCTAGTAGTCAGCGCAGCGGCCCCACAGATCGTAGGCCCGGGTTCCATTCCTGGTGCCGGCAACGTCGATGTTAAATTTGGAATTTGGTTTAAGAGGTGCGCCGTCTTTCGGAAGAGACGTTAAACTGTGGGCCCCGTGTCATGGATGTTGGCACGATAAAGAACCCTACCCTCGACAAAGAGGGATTCGGCAAAATTACCAGATAGTGTGTGACAAATTCCCTGGCGTCGGTGATTGGCCTCGTTGCGGAAAAAGGCCGACGTAAAATAAATAAAAATAAAATAATAATATTTTCAAAAGGAGTTTGATACCATGGGAGAATTTACCGGACGAATTGAATATAACAGCATATTTTCCAAGACAGTTCAAGGTGGGTCAAAAGGATTAGCAAACAGCAAATGGTTGCTAAGAAATTCATCAAACAAAGACATGCCCTGTAAGTACAGACAGACTATTTCTCTCCGTTCATCCAAACTGGCAGAAGGGATGTTAAAAAATACTCCACTCGGAATAAAAATACAGAATCTAAGTGGACCAAAACTTCAGCGGAAAGAATTGGAATAGATACAAAGAAGCATAAAATCACAAATCATTCTCATGGATCTGCCGCTGTGTCTGCCCTATTTAAGCAAGGTGTTGAGGAACAAGAGTTGATTAAGTTAACAGGCCACGCAAACGCAAATTCCCTGAAACGACATCTGCAGCTAGATCCTAGTCATCATCTGAAGCTCATCGAAAATCTCAGAACAACAAATGAAGCATGTGGACCTTCGACTTCTCAAATGCAATTATACCCAAAACCATGCTTTGATAGAAAAGAATGGACCAACTATTACTTATAACAACTGTAAGTTTAATATTAGTAATAAATAAATAAGTGTCTAGTTTGCTAAATAAACAGTGTGTTTTTATTGTTTTCTCGTGAAATAGTCTTGTCGAATATCATTCGAGAGAAAATTTTGTATCGGCAAAATTTTCTCTTGGTTTTATTCAATTTTGTTGCTTTTGGTAATTGTTGCCAAGCAACAAACTTTCATACCAGTCGAAAATTTTACCGGCAAAATTTTTTCTCTTATGATAGACGACTAGGGGAGAGTGGGGGAATCGTGCGCAGCGGGGAATCGTGCGCATCAAATTATTTCATAGTTCGCGGGCTTTTAACCGCCACTGACGAGTGCAACGCTGTCGCCTTCCTATTGTGGAGCACAGACACCATTATTCAAATCAGTTGCAAACGTTTGCATGGAACGAGCTCTACTTATTTGAAATCAAGCAAATTTTTATAATTTTTTGATATCGGAAAATAAGACGGTGAGTCAATTTTTTTTCCCTAATCGATAGAACATATTTATTTTATGTAAAAGTATGATCTTGTGCATCTAGTGATGCTTGTTTTACATTGTTAGGTTAAGTAGTTTGCTAACTGAATTAAGATTGTCATTTAATACCTAAAGGGGTAATGATGCGCGTGCATGCGCACGATTCCCCCACACGTAAAATGGTAATTTTTTCTTATAGATGCCTAAAACTTATACAAGGAAAACCACAATTCTTGCATATACGGCAGAATATTTAAAAAACGCATTATTAGGCGATAAGAAATGATAGCAGAAAAATAAGGGAGGTAGGAAGGGCCTTCAATATTCCTGGATCGACACTCAGAAAAAAAAACCTCGGAAAATGACTCGAAGCTTCCTCGTTTCGGTTGCCAGCCTGTGTTTTCAGAGAAAATAGAATCTGAGTTAAGAGAGTACGTTTTAAGGCTAGCAAAGCTATTTTATGGCCTAACACCCATGTGACGACTAGCTTTTAGGTATCCTGAGCAACATAACATTGTCCATAAATTCGGCAAAGGAAAAGGATTAGCTGGGAAGGACGATGTATGGATTTTTAAGGTGGGAGTATCAACATGCTTGCCAACCTATAACCTATTTCGCGTAGATTTATTTATGTTTTCTAGCTTTTATACAAAATTTAAAGAAAATCAGTATCGACTTGATATTCTATAGGTAATAATTGACATATTTAATAAGTATCAAGGAATTTCATAACTTATTTTAGGAGAATTGCATAGCAAAAAATATCGGGTAAGATTTTTTTTAACATTATTATGTCATTGTCACTCATGGTTCTTCCACTATACAATTCTCCCAAAATTAGCAATGAAATAAATTGATATTTTTGTAATATATCAGATACTACCTAAGTAATGTACCGACGATATTGATTTTCTTTAAATGTTAGTTATTAAAATAATAAACTCAAAAAATCAACGCGAAATAGGTTATAGGTCGGCAATAGATTTAGTGACGTTGATAATTCAACCTTAAGGAGATCACCTGAGATACGCCGGAATACTTAAAACTTTGAATGCGCACGATTCCCCACCCTCTGCGCATAATTACTCGAAACGGCGGGGAATGGTGCGCAAGAGCACTCTTGCACTTTCAGCAATATTGTACTTTAAAATTTTTATTTTTTCCTAAAATTGATTTACATGCTGAGAGTAAACTAAATAGCCCTTTCATTACGGTATTTACATTTAAATTATCTACAGTAACATCAGTGCTATAACGATTTCCGCTTAAGTGCGCACAATTCCCCCACTCTCCCTTATACCTATATATTTTCCGAAATGCATTTTTTTCGCTCCGTTCCAAAAAATACTAAAAAGTAAGGTTTTATACATTTAAAAATTATAGTTATATATATTCAAAGCTTTGTCGACCCCTTTCTACTCAATAAGAAGAGCGATCATTTTCCGCGGGAGTACTTACATACATTTTTCCCGGTATACACATCTGTATAGCTATTTAGGATTCGCGTGGGCAGCCAGGAATCTCTGAAAATACCGGTAATTAACGATATCCGCTTTCAGATGACTTATTAGTCGTTAAGATGGTTTTAATTCTTTTTGTTTTAACGCACTTACATAAACGAAAATAGTGGTTTTCTTCGTTACGCTTCAATTTTTATTTAAGATTTCTTCACGGTGGCCTGCATGCTCTCCACTTTAACTATAAGGATATTATCTCAGACCATAGTGCTTGGTCTGAGGATATTATTCTTTCTGTCCCGTGAATAGCTGTATAGCTCCGAAACCGTGTGTCGAACTATATTATTTTTCAATGAATTTGTATTTTTAGGTCTGTATTAAATATAATAACTAACGGCATAACGGCATAAAACAATTGTTATGTTATGGCCGAAGTTGGTGAGATAATTTCAGAGTTTCCGTAGCGCAATTGGCAGAGCGTTCGATTGGTAATCGGGAGGTTTCTGTTTTCAATTTTTAAAAAATCTTCCCCTCCCCATCATGTGGCGTACTTTTTATAGTAACACACTTTGTAGATGTTACCCACCGTGCGAGCAAAAATTATTTGCATCAAAGAGGACTTGGATTAAAAAACGTAGGGCTTGGTTTAGATCACAATGATACGGGGACGATATATCTAACGAAATCAAGGGTAACATTTTATCACATTCATATTATGACATGATATGCCAAACTAATGAGTAATAAAATAAGTAGACAAATACAAATTTATTTTTGTTGTTTACAAAATTAACAAAGTTAGAATCTCGGTAAGAATATATAAATAAATAAATAAATAAAAAAATAAATAAAAAGAAAAATAATTACGTAAATTGCTGAAATTGGCCACCGCCATGCTCCAAGCATAAATTCGCACGTCTCTTCATATCTTCGAAAGTGTTGACCAGCATCTCTGGAGAAATGTTACCACATTCTTGGATAATCATTTCTTGTAATTGTTCTAAATTTGCAACTGGTGTTTAAACGAGGAAAAACAAAGTAATCCATATAACCGTTAAACAAGGTGATCTAGGTGGGAATTCAATGTCTGATCGAAAACTGATCAATCTGTCGTCGAAAAAATTGCGTAAGTAGTTAATAGTTTCAGCGGCTGTCGGCACCGTCCTGTTGAAAATATCCAAAACGTAGTTCGTGGTCAAGTAATTGCTCCACAAATGGATTCAAAATATTGCCTCTAGAGAGTAATTCCTGCGTCTTTCAAAATCAGCGGCTTATATTTCTTGGAAGTGCAAGTAGCACTTTATAAGGAAATAAATTTAGCTGCTTCTTAAGATTAGTCCTGCATGTTCCATAGGATCTTCCCACTTCTTGGGGGGACAGGCGTCTTATACAATTTGTTGGAGTATTTTGCATTATTTCACGAACGTTTGCAACAAGTTCTTCTGTTCTTACAGATGGTCTTCCTGCTCCTTTATTGTGTTGTATAGAACCTGTTTCCCTAAACACAGCCACGATTCGTTTCAGGCAATGATAGAAATCCCCAGCAATAAAAGCAACGTTAGGAAAATGTTCGTCAAAATTGTCCATGCAAAAACCCGGATTGTATTGCCACTCACCATTTACTCTAACCCCGTTTCGAAAATACGCTTCAACCATAAATGTTTTGTGCTGTTCCGTAAAGCCCATTGTGGGAATTGTTCAAGAAATTGGAAAAATTAGCGATGAATCAAATTACTTGTAACGACTGTCAAAGATAACGGAATAGGTGATTGATTGTTAATTCAGGTAGTAACTGACACCCAACAGGTATTAACCTCTACGGCTAAGCTTTACGTCCTTAGATGCAAGGCCCTCTTTGATGCAAATAATTTTTGCTCGCATGGTATAAGTTTGATACTTTTCGTAAGAGTACCGATGCTCCCTGCGATTGATACATGACCGTTTAATCTTTCATTTCAAATTTGTTTTGTTGGTGGTATCAATTAAATTGTTACTGTTGTGCCTATTAAGAAAAAAAACCGTTTTTGATAAGACATTATTTTTTAATTAATACTGTTTCAGTTCATTTTAAAATTCAAGATACTTATCGAATCGAAGGGAAGTTGGTTTTCATATAAATTTTAACACATGTTAATTTTGAGGTTTTAAAAATCCCTAAATTTACATTTTGGTGTGATAAATAATACGTGAAAGCGTAGAACAAAATTTTACTTTGTGTAATCTAGAATTTTAAAGTGTATTAATTACCATAAACTTGAGTTAAAAAATTTCCCACAAAAGTTAAAATAAATAAAATCGCATTTAGTTTCGTTTGATGTGATGCCGATTATCGTTTGGTCGACTTTTCTTGTACAGGGTGGCCCATTAATAAGGGACTCCGGCTATATCTCGGAAACCATTAATCGTACAGCTTTCGGAAAAAAAATTCTATGAGTAAAGCGGTCATGAGAAAATTCTGGAAATTACTTTCAAGTTCCTCATTTCGCGGCAAGGGGGCACAATTGAAAATTAGTTTTTTAAATTTCAAATTTCTCCGAAAATTCCCATATTAAGGTATAACTCTGATTATATCATTGGAAAGCTTAGACAATTCTGCATCATTTTGGTTTAAGGCTTGTTGGCGTACCGACCTTGATAAGAGTGGGGGAAGCTATTGAATGTGTAAACATTAAAATCGCTGTAACTTCTAAACGACTTATCCCATTTTACTAAATTTAAGCTTCTTTGGAAGGGAAAAGTAAGTACCTTCAATCGTCGTATCCAGCAGTACACGATAGTGTTTAATAAAATTGCTAGAGGGCGCAATTTGTAATAATAACAGTTTTTTTGATTTTATCCAGAAAATTCAAATCATACGGTATAACTATGACATCATATTCGGAAAGTAGATTAAATTTGCAAGAAAAAATGTAAAGACCGCAGTTCGATATTATTGTTCGTTTCAGAATTATTGCCAAAACAATAACTTTTAATTCAAATTGCGCCCTCTACCAATTTTATTAGAAACTATCGTGTACCATTGGATATGACAATTAAAGGTTCAAATATTGACAGCAGTCAAATTTTGACAGAAAAATTTTTTGCTTATTTTTCCCGAAGTCTCCGCATCGAATACTATACGACCCCATAATTTGTTTCGTCAAAATCGCATCTTCGTTTTAAACCTGACAGCTGTCCAAATTGACAGGAGAATTTTTTGCGTATTAGATTATTGTATTGTCAGCGGTTCTTGATAAGTCTACAAAATATAAATTAAATCTGATTAAAGTGGGTCAAAATCGGGTTAAAAGAAGTCGGTTACAAACAAACAAACAAACATTCATACATACATACAGGCAGTGGCGTATTTAGGGGGGGGGGGTCCGAGGGGTCTGGACCCCCCCCCCCGTGGGCTCAACATTAAAAAAAAACTCAGAACAGATCAGATGCCTTGTTGCATTTAATATATAATTTGATTAATTCCTCGCAGGAGGTAATTTGTGATTTTTTCTTAAATATGACCTATTCCGAAAATGCTTGGTTTTCGAGTTATTTCAATTTTTTTCTTGTTTTTTTACCTGCGTGTCTAATTTATTTAATTTAAAAAAATTGAAATGATGTTCACTTAGTTTTGTAATTTTTTTGCAAACTAGAACTATTAGCAATACTTTGTTTTTACAAATAATTAAGTAACTGTGTCACAGATAACAAAACAACATGGCCAAACTTGGCAAAAAAAAATGGCAAAAATAACTTGGAAACCAATCATTTTCGGAATCGGTCATATTATGTAGAAATATATATTTTTAAACATAAATATTCAAAAAAATATATATTCTCATTATTGCGTTTATACAGTGTCACCAATAAAGTCCGCATCATATGGGATTTTTTTTTATTAATACCTTTATTCGAAATTTGACTTTGGCATCAAGTTCTGCTTCGATCGAGATGAAAATTAAGCAAAAAAGTAGTAGTCACGTGATTCGCATTATCTGTCAAATTTTATTTTTTTTCAAAAAATAATTCAAAAGTGGTGTTCTTTCTGAAAATAGGGTAAAGTTGGTAGAGATGCCCCACTTTTTCTTAACCTGGCCTAAATTTTATAAAAATAAATAATAAAAAAAATGAGCATGCTTTTCAGTAATTGAAACTTTATTCAGTTACGATATTTATAATAAGATGCAAAAAAAACAAGTTTTATTTCACAATAATGCATAAAGAAAAATTTTTGTAATTGGCCATCTCTCCCTTAGGGGTTGGGTAAGATGCCCCACGCAGGGTGGTAGTGATGGCCTATGTACGCGGATACAAAATAAGTTAGGTCTTCTTTTTAGTAAAGTCGATTCGCTCAGTAAACCTGCAAGATGGCCGACATGTCATATGACAAAAGTCATTGAAAATGCAAAAATTCACTTTATTTAGCTGGAATATGACTTTTGTCATATGACATGTCGGCCATCTTGCAGGTTTACTGAGTGAATCGACTCTAGCTACTCTTCCACAGGGATAGCAAAAAATAACAAATTTGCTGCATCCATCGTGATACCATTGCTCGCAGTGTATACATTTTACCCAGTCATCTTTTCTGGTGGTTTAGGAATATTTCTCTCCACATCCCGCAATATTAACAGGCCATCTCTACCCACTTTGACTAGGGCATCTATACCAAAAGATGGTATAAGATGCCTCACCATGTATTTTGTATAAATATACAGGTACATGTGTTTTGAGGTTAGAATATTGTAGCACATGCATTCCACAATTGTTTGACCAAATTGCAAATTAAATAAAAACATATTAATGATTTTACAACCTATAGCGTAATCATGTATAAAAATTTGCACCTACCTCAAAAAAACGATCACAAAACTTTGTCAAAACCAGACAATTGTGAGCAGCTACACCACTTTTCAGGCTTTAGCATAAACAACTGATTGGGTTTGGACAAACCAAACGATCGTATATGTAAATGTTTTCGAGTTATAAAGGTAGGCCATCTCTACCACTGGGGCATCTCTACCAACTTTACCCTATCGAAAAAAGTTTGAAGAAAAAGTTGTTTTAAATGCAGTTTCTAGCCCGCATGCAAAATTTCAGCTACATAAGATAATTTTGATTTTTTACCTATATTTTGTAAATTGCACCACTTTTGCAAAATAAGACTCAACGCAGCCTACATAAAACTTCTTAGTTTTGACAATGCTTTATTTCAGATACATTTTCTTTATAGTAGCGCCATATTAAATGTGTGTTTTTCTACAAATTCAAAATTGGGCTATTAAAATTTGGTCGCATGTGATGCAAAGTTTATTTGTTTTTGACCCTGTATAAGGTAATTTCATAAAATAAGTATTTTTGAAAACGTAGTTTGTGTCTGAAAGTAAAAAAATTAGAAAATAAAGTAAAGGGGTTTTAAATTAAATCGTTGAAAATAGATAAACTTTACGTTAAGTTAAACTAAAATTTATTTTCCACTTAATGAACACCTTACTGATGACACTGTGTTCTTTTTTGTCTTAATATTAAGGTGTATTACTTTGAGACACAAACTACGTTTTCAAAAAGACTTATTTTATGAAGTTACCTTATACAGGGTCAAAAACAAATAAACTTTGCATCACATGCGACCAAATTTTAATAGCCCAATTTTGAATTTGTAGAAAAACACACATTTAATATGGCTCTACTTTAAAGAAAATGTATCTGAAATAAAGCATTGTCAAAACTGAGAAGGTTTATGTAGGTTGCGTTGAGTCTTATTTTGCAAAAGTGGTGCAATGTACAAAATATAGGTTAAAAATCAAAATTATCTTATGCAGTTGAAATTTTGCATGTGGGCTAGAAACTGCATTTAAAACAACTTTTTCTAATAACTTTTTTCGATATTTTCAGAAATAACCCCACTTTTAAATTATTTTTTGGAAAAAATTTAAATTTGACAGATAATGCGAATCACGCGACTACTATTTTTTTGCTTAATTTTCATCTCGATCGAAGCAGAACTTCATGCCAAAGTCAAATTTCGAATAAAGTTATTAATAAAAAAAAATCCCATATGATGCGGACTTTACTGGTGACACTGTATTTAAAAATTTTATTAATTTCTTCCTTTTTTGGGTTCAGCTATCAAAACATAGAAATTATAAATTTTGATAGTTCAAAATAGGGCGTGGCACCGAAAAAATTTTCGCCTGCGGCGCTTTTTTAAAGAAAAAAAGAAAGAAAGATAAAACGTAAGGTATATACCCCCCCCCCCGTGGCAATATTCCAAATACGCCACTGCATACAGGTGAAGCTAATAAAAGCGTGTTAAAAAGAAAACTGCCGAAGAGCAGAGAAGAAAGAGTAAAGAATCAATTATTAGTAAAAAGAAACTTAACAAACAAAACAGACGGGCAGTGATTTAAAAACTTCAGAATCATTAACATTAGAAAGTGACGATTCCTCTTTACGGGACGAAGACTTCGAAGAGCCCAAGGCTGATAATGACACTTTGCCATTCGAATCAGTAAGCTTTGATCCTCTGATGGAAGGTGCAAAGAGCAATCAATCAAAATTCGTATATCTCTGTGTTGTCCAAGAGAAGAAAGCTAACTTTTCAAGTTATGGTACTCAAATCAGCAGCCAAGGCCAAGAAAGAGTTCATACCAAACGAGCTGATGTATGTTCTATATCTTTTGACGGGGTCATTGATAGAGTTCGTTAGCAAGAAATTTTAAGCAGGAAAAGGATTAGTTAGATTTTTAAAAAAACACTGCCTTAAAGAAATTTAAAGTAGCACGGTTGCAGATTATTAACATATTACGATTTTTTTTTGACGCTATGTTTCAAATTGTTAACCAATTATTAAAATAGGTACTCTAGGAAAAATAGTAGGTGGTGTCATCTGGTTTAAGGTGGGAGTATCAACATGCTTGCCAACCTATAACCTATTTCGCGTAGATTTATTTATGTTTTCTAGCTTTTATACAAAGTTTAAAGAAAATCAGCATCGACTTGATATTCTATAGGTAATAATTGACATATTTAATGAATATCAAGGAATTTCATAACTTATTTTAGAAGAATTGTATAGCGAAAAATATCGGGTAAGATTTTTTTTAACATTATTATGTCATTGTCACTCATTGTTCTTTCACTATACAATTCTCCCAAAATTAGCAAAAAAATAAATTGATATTTTTGTAATATATCAGATACTACCTAAATAATGTACCGACGATATTGATTTTCTTTAAATGTTAGTTATTAAAATAATAAACTCAAAATATCAACGCGAAATAGGTTATAGGTTGGCAATAGATTAAATGACGTTGAGAATTCAACCTTAAGCCTATGGCATCTACTGGTTTTAGGGAATCCAATCCCGCACCCAAACTTTAATCCCGCAATCCTGCGGGATTGAGCCCATCGATCCCGCGAATCCGCGGGATTTGCGGGATAGCAAACAATGAACTGCGGTATTTTTGGTCGACGCGTCGGGGTTTCCCCGCCCTGCTGGGCTATTGAAAATACGTTAAACAGGACAGTTTTCTTGCGTTCGTGCGAAAGTAAGAGCGTTATTCAACTAGTATCTAGTAACATTTATCAAGTGGTTGAATATAATACGTGGAATTTAAACAGCAATCACAAAAATGAGTGTCAGTGTAGATTACAAAGAGAATAAATGTTCAAGTTTAGTTTGGAATAATTTTTTAAAGTCTGAAGATGGTCTTACAGCTAAATGTAAGTTATGCCCTAGCATTATCAAAATCTCTGCTCGTTCCACCAAAGGTCTTCACACTCGCGTGAAAGTCCAGAGCAGCCGCGGTAGTGCTGATATTGATAAAAAAAAACACAGGAAATGAAAGCTAGTACCAGCAGCTCTAATAGTTCGTTAAGTTCTATTGCTAAGCGCTCAGATGCAGTGGCGCAACCAGAAATTTTGTTCGGGGGGGGGGGGGGGCTTTAACTTCTTGCGAAAAATTTTTTGGGTGCCACGCCCTTTTTTGGGTAAAAGACTTATGATTGACGAGAGCGACAGCCCCCTAAAACCTCTGCAATAATACGCCGCTAGCCCTAACGAAATATTTATGAAAAAAAAATGTAGAGATTTTATTTTAATTAGTAAAAATGTATTTAAAATAAGTAACGCATATATTAAGCATACTTATACTAAAACAAAACAAAAACCTTATACAATAAGTAGTAAGTAATCACTAATAATACTAATATTAAAGTAAAATTCTTCGAGAATTTCTTCCACGGTAATATCAATATCGTGGTTCGCATAAATAGGTAGACCAGGGTCGATAATTTTTGAAACAAAAAAAATAATAGTAGGATGAAACCCATTGGAAAAGAAAGAGAACATAACAAAAATGAAAGAAAAAATAATTTACGGGCGATCCGGGGTCGGGAAGTGGAAGTGGCTGAGTTTTTAAGGCTAGAAAACGATTTATCTCGATTTCCGGGAAAACTACAAGTCCTATGGAAAAACGTTAAATGGCAAAGTTGTAGGTAATAAAAAGATCTACAACTTTTGTATTAACACTTTTTTCACATTGCCTCAAAATTTATATGAAAAATTCAAATAACCAAGTTTTTGTTTTTTTTAGTTTTATCTTTTACAAAAAATAAAATTTGGTGATAACTTACCTTTTAATGTCCCAAACACACCGTAATTATTTTGATTTAAAATATTTATTTTTTCACCTTATTTTGACTTAATATCGAAGAAGCACCCTTATTTTCAATCGAAAATTCTCACGTCAAAATATCTGCTGTTTTAAAAAAGTCGGCGGGCGTTTTGTCCGTTGAAATCTCCACTTTCTGATGGTGTAAAAAAATATATACATTACTATGGTAAATATTCTCAATAAATGCAAAGAAACGGAAAAAACTCGAATCCGAAATTTTTTTTAATCATTATGTACAATTTTGAGCTATTTATTAAAATTTATACTTTAATTACTTAAAAAACGTAAGATTCCATGTTACATTGATAAGCAAAAAAATTACAAATCCATAAAACATTGAGATCGCAAAAAATATGCGAAAATAGTTCGCGTGACATGAAAAATTGGTTTGCAATTAAACGAATAGGCTAAGTTTCTAAGCTCGGGGGGGAGGGGGGGCTGCGGCCCGGCAGCCCCCCCCCCCCTGGTTGCGCCACTGCTCAGATGTCAGTGGTTCTTCTGTGCTACCTAAAAAAATGAAAATTACAGATTTTTTTTCATCTGAGAAAAAAGTTTCCATGGAGGAAAGAGTGTCTCGAATGGTAGCTAAAGATGGTATACCCTTTGGAAAGTTTATCACATCGACCGATATGCGCCAACTATTCGAATTAGAGGGCCTCAAATGTATTTGTGCCCGCCCGAGCATCACTTGACCAGTTACTGAAACATAAGATGACACTTTTTGAATGCGGAGGGAATACAGGAATGCACTTGCAAGCTGCATATAACTGTGTAAAATCTATTCCGCCGACAAGTATCGAAGCTGAACGTGCGTTTTGCGTTTTCAGCCGCAGGATACATGCGCAATAAAATAAGATCAAATCTAAAAGATGAAATATTAAACATGTTATCTTTTCTCCGAAAATACTTCCAAAATTGTAACGTTAAACTATAGCACAGAATATATAGCTACGCTATATATTCTGTGACTATAGTAGTACTATTGTATTGTACCTATATGCAATAAATATTTTCCTGCTACTCTACTATCTTTTTTTTTTAATTGCATAAAACAAATTTTTATTAACATATAGCACCCACATCGAGTCCCTCAAATCCCGCACATTTAATCCTGCTAAATCACCGCGGGATCCAGCATTTGCGGGTTGGATTCCCTAACTGGATTATTTCACTTTAGGGGTGTATGTTAAATTAGGTTAAAATGTAGTGTATAATAAATAATTTTTTTCCTATATTCGCATAAAAAAGTATTCTGTACGTTTACCACAGTTAGTTATTTCAATAACACCCTGTATTTAAAGGAAAAAACAGATATATCTTTACTTTTATAACGATCGTTTAAAACCTTTAATAGATGCAGCAATGTGCCTGTCGAGGTCTAGACAGCTTGATGAATTGCTTTCAAAATCACTTAGGTAGGATCGCTATAAATAATTAATAAATCTCATTGTGTAATTGTTGTTGGTGTGTACAACTACGACAGGTTTTTTTTCTACAAGAAAATAGAACCCGGGTTTAACGAACCAGAGAAGAATAGATCGTTGGTCGATGGCTGCTATGTTATAATAAGATATTTTGTATGTAGGTTGTTTTAAACAACATAATAGTTAGTTGCGAATACTATTTTACTAATTCTACCGTGCGAGCAAAAATTATTTGCATCAAAGAGGGAAAGAAATGATTTATTAGACCTGACATTCTTTTCGGATGAAGCCTGGTTCCACTTCTCCGGTTATGTGAATTCTTAGAATACACGCATGTGGAGTAATGAAATCTCCATTTTTTGTAGAGTCCACATTGCACCCTCAAAAAATTGGTGTCTGGTTAGCTGTTTCCCGAAGAATTGTTGGTCCTATTTTTTTCCATGACACAGTTACAGCACAGCGGTATAGAGACAATATTTTGAATCCATTTGTGGAGCAATTACTTGACGACGAACTACGTTTTGGATATTTTCAACAGGGCGGTGAAACCGCCCATACAGCCGCCGGAACTATTAACTACTTTCGCAATTTTTTCGACGACAGATTGATCAGTTTTCGATCAGAAATTGAATTCCCACCTAGATCACCTTGTTTAACGGTTATGGATTACTTCGTTTTTCCTCATTTAAAGAACACTATTTTTAAAACACCAGTTGGAAATTTAGAACAATTACAAGAAAGGAGTAACCAAGAATGTGGTAATATTTCTCCAGAGATGCAGGTCAACACTTTGGAAAATATGAAGAGACATGTGAATTTATGCTTGGAGCATGGCGGCATTTCAGCAATTCATGTAATTATTTTTCTTTTTCTTTCTGTATATTCTTACTTTGTTAATTTAGTAAACAACAAAAATAAATTTGTATTTGTCTATTTATTTTATTACTCATTAGTTTGGCATTTCATGTCATAATATGAATTTGACAAAATTGTAACCTAGATTTGGTTAGATATATCGTCCTCATATCATTGTGATCTACACCAAGCCTCACGTTTTTTAATCCAAGCCCTCTTTGATGTAAATAATTTTTGCTCGCACGGTATAATTATTTCATACAGATTGGATCATGGATATTTCCCATTGCGTTCAAGGATTTTTAGGGAAGCGGATGCGCTATTATCTTACATGACCTGTTTTACAGATAAATTATCAGCTATAATATCCCTAGGACATTGATAATGTATGAGATAATTTTATGTCAACCGAAAGCACGTTGCCTTGGTAACAACCCCTCCACCCGGATGGAGTGAGTCTTTGGATTCTTTAGCAACAGCGTATTATTATTCTACAGTAAAAATGCATCCTGCTAAATCGTCGTTATTAATTAATCGCCGCTTTATTGGCCAACTACGCACGAAATTGACTATAAAATCTGCTGGATTGATACAATATTTCATATCTCCAGATACCTGGACTTCTTTAAAGTGATCTGCAGCATCGGTAATGATTTTATCCATTTCAATTAGGATTGGAAATACTATACGCCTCTCTAATCTCATGTGGACTGCATAAACTATAGTAGGTAAATATGTCATTTTAAGTACTTATATTATGAGCAATGATAATTTTAAATAAGAATTTGCAATTTGAGCGACTGTGAATTTAAATATATAATTTAATTTTTTTTCTATAATTTTATAGCTTTTTTACCGTTAACCCATCAGACGTGTGCCCAGCATCTGCTCATGTGGGTTAAAGGTCGATCACGCTGAGCCAGTCTGGTAATATAAATTAATAGATGTATGATTTATTACAATAAGAATTTGTCAGTCAAACGTTTGCAAGCAAGGTTATTAATACGATATGCACAGCAGATAACTCATTTTCTAGTCAGTTTTCTACACAGAAAAAAAATGGTTTTTTAAAAATTTTACCACAAAATAAAAAGACTAGAAATAGTTATTTTCCTAACAAGTGCGCAAAGTGATACTTTTCCGCACGCAAGTACAGTTGGACGAACGACGCGAAGCGGAGTTCGGATAAGTTCTTGCGTGCGGAAAAGCACTTTGCGCACTTGTTAGGAACAACATTTTTCCTACGAGCTTCATATCAGATAACAACAAAAATAAAAATATGATAATTTATTTAATAATTTTTAATTCGACTTTAAAGAAAGAACTATAATATACTTACAACTAAAAATTACATAACAAAAAAAAATAATAGAAAATTAAAAAGTTACACTTTTCCGCACCCAGTGCGGATAAAAGTCTTATCCGCACTAGTGCGGAAAAGTGTAACTTTGCACACAAAAATGCGTGCGCAAAGTACTACTTTGCGCACGCTCGTAGGAAAAAGTATTTTTCTTGCCAAGTTGATTGAAAAATCTAACTGTGCCTAGTAACTTAGCGGTACTACTTGTCTATCAAATTTGTATTTGTTTCGTTTTTTATTTTTTGTTTTCTGCATTACTGTATTCCCCCAATAATGTGATAGCAACGCGCTTTCCTACTGTAAGACAATGAAAATATAGATATTGCAGAATGGTTTATAGCCATTATTGCTCTGAATACTAAACAACTGAATAGTAATTATCAAAAATTGGGGGTGTAATCTGGTTTTATATACTGTATTAGTTGCGACTGGCAGTTCTAATGAAACTTGACATTAGTGATAATATTATTTGCTTGCTACGGTTAATAAAGCATACCACTAACAGTACTGATACTGTGGTACTCAAAAATTTAAATAGCTTCTAATGTGATTTTGTTCTTGTCGTTTAACATTGCATATGATTATCTATTATGCAACATGGTTTACTGAGATGGTTTAAATTCGTCCATAGCTTATAAAGTCCAATACTAATGATGGGTTGTGCGAATTAAGAATTTTCTATAGCTTTCTCTGAGATGCAAAGTTTAAAAAACTTAAATACAAAGTAAAAATAAATTAATTGAAACAGGTATTAACGATCAATAAAATTCAAATTCAGAGAGGACAGCTAGAAGACTCCGAACAACGATGTGATTTTCGCAACAAATACGTTAAAATTAATAATAAGGCGCGCGGCCATTGCCGATTGCTACGAACCCCCACCAACGTCTTGGAGATTATAAGTTCTTACGGATACAATTCGTTTTTGAAGACGCTGTTCTGCTTTTTTAATTGCAGAGACAGCGCTTTACTGGGAACAAAATGCATCGCATTGAGAAGATATATGCAATTTATTTGTTAACAAATTGCTGTATTAAAAGTATGTAGGTAGTTCACTATTCAACAAGACTGTGCTACTAATGGAACTGATTACTACCAATATAAATACGGTTCTAGCAAATGTGGCATTGATATAACACTAAAGTGGGTTTGATACACTAGCAATTTATTTAATATGGGTTAATAAAAAAAGCTATCATTACAAACTATCTCTTAGCAAACCTGTTGTATTCGATCATTTTTCTCAGTGTATGATTCAAAGAAATATTGCCACTCCATTTGTCTGGTCTTCACAAAGATGCTCTATATCTAATGAATGACTTAAATTTTGAAAACTGTAAACTTTTGTGGTATTGGAAAATCATAGTGTCGATTACTGTCGATGACTTAAAAGTTTCCCCAAAGAAAGACAATAGTGTTGTAGTAGTATTGAATCCTTGTTTTTACAAATCTGTATTAATTTTCTGTACCCGAATATCTACAACTTTGCATTGTTTAATGTACAAGTGCATTCGTGGATAAAACAAAATATTGTGAGAGAATTCCTATAAAAAACAATTAAATAAATTAAGTACCCATCCTATAATGTGATATAATAATAGTAATTTTAAATGGAATTGTTTTACTGTGTAGAACCTACCAAACTAGTGGTTTACTGGTTATTTAACTTCATTGTTTTCCGGTATATGAATTTTACGGCTTTTTTATAGTAGCCATAATTTTGGTAAAATAATAATTTTTTGGAAAACCAATGAAATAGGTATAAATTACTTAATTTAATAGCGAGTTTAATTTTATAGCTCTTCTACCATTAACTACGGTGAAACTTGATAAGAAAAAAAAATTAAGCATCTTTTCTTTTCCAAATTCCATGCATTTTCATTTATGTGGAGCAGAATACGAAATCGATTCTATCAAAATGAATTCAGTGGGCAACGTCTTTATTGGTAGAATATTTAGACTTAAAAGGATTTCGTAGCTAAACCCGCATTTCCAGAGTCTTTTCGTTCGGTTCCGCTGGCCGGTGGTGTTGCGGCTCCGAGAGTCCCTTTCGCCACGGATGTTAGAAAGAGAGAAAATCAGTGGGCGACTAAGATAGATTATTAATTAGGCTTAAGATTAAAAGAAATCTTAAGGTTTCTATTTATAAAAAAAAACTATTATTTCCTTAAAAAATTGTTTTGATTAAATTTGTTTAGAATTAACTACAGAATATTGAAAAGTAATTTACAGACAAATTTTTAAAATGAAAACAGTTTTACGCCTCCGCTAAGATTTGAACCCAGAACCTCTCGATTACCAGTTCCTAATATCGGATTACTGCAGAAGTCGCTATACCTATGTCGACGACGCACTTGATGATGAATAATAAAACAGATCTAAATCAAAGTCAAAGTCAAGTCAAAGTATGCTTTATTGTATAAAGATACAAGATCTCATTTACAAAGCAGTTGCACTATAAACATAACATAAGATGATGTTACAATACTAAGATAAATAACCGAAGCATCAGAACATAAAATATCCAAAAAGAGAAAGTAAAGAAATACAAGTCAATCACAATAAGGTGTGTTTACATCATAATACTAAAATCACAAAAACAAAATATGATAAAAGTAAGTAAAAAAGAAAATGTTGTACTTAACAAGAAAGTTACAGTAAATAAAATAAAATAAATCAAATTAAGTTAAATCAAATTAAATGCTCACACAGGGAAAAGAACAAAAGAGAATGATGAGGGCAGACTAAGTTGTGCGACAAGTAATATTAAATTACAAATTACATAAGTTACAAAGTATCATTGTAATATTCAGTTATATCGTAGTATGCCTTATCAAATGTTCAGTGGTCATGAGTGAGTTCATTTCCCTTAATAACTCCCTCCCCTGTTTCAAATCACAGGGTATTTCAAACTGTATATATACTAACATTAAAATTAAACAAAGTTGTATTGCCGAAGTCTCCGTGGAGCAATCAGAAGTGCGCTCGACTGGTAATTGAGAGGTTCTGGGTTTCAGGTATATTAAACTTAAGGCAAAGTTTGCGGTTCAGTCACAATAACTTTTATAATGCACCGATTTCATAAAATGCTCAGAAAGCAGCCTCGAACAATTCATAAAAAGTTCAAAGACCCACGTTGTCACTGTAACCGATAGAACACCCAATGCATCAAAATCAATTAGACACCCGTCAGCTATCCTATATTGGTTTTAAAAGGAGTGTTTTAGTTTATGATAGCATAGACAGCTTAGTCACATAAAGTAACTAATTTACAGGGAGGCGAAAAGTTGTGCATTTAATATTTTCGCGTTTATTCAACAAAATACACTGTCGGTAAAGAAAAACAGGACAAAAAAAATATTAGTACATTTTAATTTGCTAATGACTTTTTAAATCTTGAAGCGGTTTGGATGATTTTATTTTTAATTAAAGGCTCATTATTTGAGGTTTCTTGCTGCATTCCAGTTATCGTATACTAAGCCGTGTGATCTAAAGTAAAAAAGTAAAAAAAAAATTTCTTTAGCAGTTGTCTTCACTAGACAACTGAAAAATATATGTAGAACGACAGGAATAACAGTTTTCGTACTTAGTGAGTTTTACCTTTAAACTCCACGATATTATATATTTAACCCTAAATTTTGAATACCCCGTGGGAAAATTGGGAAGTAGGATACTGATGAGTGGCAATACAATCCGGGTTTGTGCATGGACGATTTTCAGGAACATTTTCCTAACGTTGCTTTTATTGCTAGGGATTTTTATCATTGCCTGAAAAGAACCGCAACGTAAAAAAGGAGCAGGAAGACCATCTGTAAGAACAGAAGAAACGTTCGTGAAATAATGCAAAATGCGCCAACAAATTGTATAAGACGCCTGTCCCAAGAAGTGAGAGGATCTTATGGAACATGCAGGACTATTCTTAAGACGCAGCTAAATTTATTTCCTTATAAAGTGCAAGTATTCCAAGAAATATAAGCCGCAGATTTTGAAAGACGCAGAAATTACTCTCAATTTTTATTGGAAATAAATGATTTATTAGACCTGACATTTTTTCGGATGAAGCCTGGTTCCACCTCTCCGGTTATGTGAATTCTCAGAATACACGCATGTGGTGTAGTAAACAAATCCCCATTTTTTTGTAGAGTCCACATTGCTCCCTCAAAAAATTGGTGTTTGGTTAGCTGTTCCCCGAAGAAGAATTGTTGGTCCTATTTTTTTCCATGACACAGTTACAGCACAGCGGTATAGAGACAATATTTTGAATCCATTTGTGGAGCAATTACTTGACGACGAACTACATTTTGGACATTTTCAACAGGACGGTGCAACCGCCCATACAGCCGCAGAAACTATTAACTACTTACGCAATTTTTTCGACGACAGATTGATTAGTTTTCGATCAGACATTGAATTCCCACCTAAATCACCTTGTTTAACGGTTATGTATTACTTCGTTTTTCCTCATTTAAGAACAGTAACCCCCTTTACCACAATTAAAATTACCGAACGTTTTGCTGGTCAAACGAAAAGAAAAAATAAAAATTGATATTTAGAAAATAAATTCTACTTTAAATACCCCATCCAGAAAAGTAAATGACGATCGAAAATATTCCCAAAATTTCTTTTAGAACTTTTTTTTTATTTTTAGTAATTTTGTAATATCTTAAACAATTCTTTATTGGTCAAAAGCAAAATGACTTTCCCGGGTGTAGAATGTTGTACCAAACAATTTTTCTTAAAGCCATTTTTCAATATCGGTCTTACTTTTTTCTCAAAAACTTTGGGCGCGTAAACCCACTTTACACGCTTAACCCATTCAGTGCGGATGACGCCAATAGGCGTCAAATATAAACATTCTCATATGCGGGTGACGCCATAAGGTGTAATCGTCTGCTTTCCGTATTGTTACTGGCCACTATTTAGTCCATTTGGTCATTTGGCGTCATCAGCATATCTTTTAAAATTTCAAAATATGCTGATGACTCCATTTGGCGTAAGCAAAAAAATACATATTTTATACACATTCTATGTAAAATATAAGAAAAACAACTCATATAAACTCACTAAATGACATTTTGATCAAAAATACAAAAAAAGTTCGCACCAGGCGATAATAGAATATTTTTAATACGCAGCGAATGGGTTAAATTCACTTTACGCGCCCAAAGTTTTTGAGAAAAAAGTAAGGCCGATATTGAAAAATGGCTTTAAGAAAAATTGTTTGGTACAACATTCTACACCCGGGAAAGTCATTTTGCTTTTGACCAATAAAGAATTGTTTAAGATATTACAAAATTACTAAAAATAAAAAAAATTTCTAAAAAAAATTTTGGGAATATTCTCGATCGTCATTTACTTTTCTGGACGGGGTATTTAAAGTAGAATTTATTTTCTAAATACCAATTTTTATTTTTTCTTTTCGTTTGACCAGCAAAACGTTCGGCAATTTTCATTGTGGGTTACTTCCTCTTAAAGAACAGTATTTTTAAAACACCAGTTGCAAATTTAGAACAATTACAAGAAAGGATTATCCAAGAATGTGGTAACATTTCTCCAGAGATGCTGGTCAACACTTTCGAAAAAATATGAAGAGACGTGTGAGTTTATGCTTGGAGCATGGCGGTTGCCAATTTCAGCAATTTATGTAATTATTTTCCTTTTTATTTCTGTATATGCTTACTTTGTTAATTTTGTAAACAACAAAAATAAATTTGTATTTGTCTACTTATTTTCTAACTCATTAGGTCAAATTTTAACCTAGATTTGGTTAGATATATCGTCCCCATATCATTGTGATCTAAACCAAGTCCTACGTTTTTTAATCCAAGCCCTTATTGATTCAAATAATTTTTGCTCGTACGGTATTACAAGATGGAAATTCGATAATATTAGGGGTTATAATAAAATTTAGAAATTCAAACCACTCTGTAGTAGACGTACTGGCCGGCCAAACCAGATCAATTATTATTAAACATTATCGTTTATCTTTTCCAATTTGTATGCGTCTAATACATGCCAACGGGTTTATTTGTTTTATTGACTTATAAGACCAACCTGTCTAAGGTCTATAAATACATAATTTTTTTAAAAACTTCTCTCCTGTAATGGGCACAAGTTCAGAACAACGCTAAAACGAAGAACTAGTTAGGTAGCTTGATATGCACGACGAAATAACTTTATATCTAAATAGGATTGTTGGTTCTGTTATAGTTATGAAAATATACTATTACTAGCGGGTACCTGCGAAACAAAGCAGTGGGTATCATACATACTATCCAATAGAACCTTCAATATAGGTACAAATATTATTTTAAAAGACATTTCTTTGCTGCATTCTAACATTATTTCTTTCTCTCTCCTAAAAAATGTCGTTTATCTTCTACCTTTGTTCATAAAAATAATACCAAAAATATAGATTCATAATCATTCATATCTATTTCATTACAGATCGATAAGAATGCTAACAGAACCCTTCCATGGACTTTGCTTTATAAACACTTTAGGGCAGCGGCGCACCCAGGATTTTATGTTAGGGGGGGCCCGCCAACCAGTGCTGGAAGCAAATTTTTTAATAAACTTTTAAGTTACGCATTTTTCTAGAACTTTGGAGTTTTTTAACAGGTACTCCTGCAGGGAAGATCGCAATAGCCTAGTCATGGGAGTCGTTAAACGGTCTCTTAGGGGGGGGGGCATTGGCGGCTTGTGACTTGTTAACTTGGGGGTGTACTAAAAGGCTGCTGTAGGCGAAATGCGCCGCAGGCGAAATTTTTTTAAGACCACGCCCAAATTTGGTCAATAATTATTATAGTAAATATTTTAAAAATTTATGATTACCTTCTTATTCTATTGAAAATGAAATAAGATAAAAAATAGAAAGGCTAATTTATTTTTCATTAGTGGGTACATTGTTTAAAAGTAAAGTTCATTCATATGTTTTTATTTGCAGCAAACTTATCAATAACAATAAAGTTCCTAGATTTACACTTTGTGGTATATATCAAGTTAATTTCGAGAGTTTAGGTCTTCCCTTAATTTTAATTTCAATTTTTTGCTCAATACTTAATGAGCTAAAATTGTTTCTCAAACATTCATAGTCGTTTTGGCATTAAAACTGTTTATTTTTATTAAAATAAGTCTTTACTACCCCAAAATAAACCAAAATTAAACCATATTAAACCTCAATAAGTCAACTTTTGTTAATAAGTCAACTTCCAGGGGGAGGGGGAAATGCCCCACCTGGCCCCCTCAAACGAGGTCCGTGAGGTAAATCTAAAAAAATTGACTTTTTAAAACACTTATCCACTTTCATAATTTTTATTTCATTGGGGGTTTTGGGGGGGGCCCCCCCTGGGTGCACCACTGCTTTAGGGGTTACTAGAGTGTAGTGTGTGAAGTAAGTCATGAAAGTCCGTCAAAAAATATTATTTCCAATATAAACGTTCATACCTCTTTTTCCAGTTCCTACACTGAGGTAAACAATCTAAGACAACAGGTTTGCTAAGAGATAGTTTGTATTGATAGATTATTTTGTATTATTAACCCATATTAAATAAATTGCAACTGTATCAAACCCGCTTTAGTGTTAAATATCAATTCTAGATTTGTCAGAACAGTGTTTTATTGGTAGTAATCAGTTCCATTAGCAGCCAGTATGGTTGAATATTGAACCACTTTTAATATTGCAATTTTGTTAAGAAATAAACTGATATCTTCTCAATGCGACGCATTTTGTTTCCAGTAAAGCGCCTTTTCTACAATCAACAAAGCAGAACGGCGTCCCCAAAAACGAATTGTATCCGTTAGAACGTATAATCCACAAGACGTTGGTGGGGGTTCGTAGCGATCGGCAATCGCCGCGCGCTCCAACATTAGTTTTAAGGTATTTACTGCGCAGGTCACATCGTTGTTCGGAGTCTTCTAGCTGTCCTGTCTTAACTACAATTTTATTGATCGATTCATTTATTTTTACTTTGTATTTAAGTTATTTTAAACTTTGCATGTCAGATAAAGCAATAGAAGATTCTTATTTCGCACAACACATCATTAGTATTGGACTTTATAAGCTATGGACGAATTTTCATCTCAGTAAACCATGTTGCATAATAGATAACCATATGCAATGTTAAACGACAAGAACAATATCACACTAGAAGCTATTTAAATTTTTGAGAACCACAGTTCTGATTTTTAGTGTAAGTATATGCTTTATTAACCGTAGGAAGCAAATCTTATTATGACTAATGCCAAGTTTCATTACAACTGCCAGTCGGAACTAATACAGTATATAAAACCAGATTACACCCCAATAGAACTTGATAATTACTGTGAGTATTCAGAGCAATAATGGCTATAAACCATTCCATATGGTAGCATTAACTTCTAGTTACTATTGGCTATATAAGAGTTTATTATTATTAAAATACGTAGTTTACCGACCACCTTAAAAAGGTAAGGTTCGACGCGCTTGTATTATTAAAACTTACAAAAAATGAGGTTACAAACATCACATAAATAATAAAAGTGTAAAAGTCAAGAAAGATAAAATTTAAAATTTATATTTAACTTAATTAGTTAATCTGTCAAGACTCTATCTCGTGCAGTAAATCTTATTAATTTATACCTTGCCAACATTTTATATAAATTTAATCATATATTTTTGATTAAGTTAGCATTACGTTACTATACTTCTTATTTAAGAATTAAGGGTATTTAAATTATCTTATTTTCATTATTTTGGCGATTATTTTCTTTAGTTTAGAAACATTACTCCAAATTATTGGGACATACGATTTATTTGAGGATAAAATAATAAGGTTGATCCTGTCTTGCTGTATTATTACTAGAAAAAATAATGTTGTTGAAATGTGCAGTTTTCTTTTTAAATTATCCATTTTTAGTTGTCATCGTATAAAACAAAATAAATTGGTTGGTATCACTGGCTCTTCTTTTGTTTTCGCTATCTTTTTATGCGATTTTGTATGTTTTTTTAAGGTGTTAACCGTCTGTTCGCTCGGTTCAAGTGGATCGTATTTATGCGTTGTTTACATAAAATGATGACATTTCTACTGGTACTTAATCAGCACCAATATATCAAAATACGTAGTAAATCTTATTAATTCTGACCGATAAAGTAGTGACAAAAGCTTTTAATTTGAGATAGGTTCACTTGCACTTCTTGTATCTTTTACGGTGATCAACAGTTACGCTAAATGAAACGTGTACGGCGGATAAACCGCCTAAACTTATTACGAACTCTCGCTTTTCAGGCATGTGCGTTGAAAAAATGAATAATAGGCAAAATAATGACGATTTTAATTAATAAAAGTAGTTTTTTGATGTAAACAAGTAATCATAATACAGTGTCACCAGTAAAGTCCGCATCATATGGGATTTTTTTTTATTAATAGCTTTATTCAAAATTTGACTTTGGCATCAAGTTCTGCGTCGATCGAGATGAAAATTAAGCAAAAAATAGTAGTCACGTGATTTACATTATCTGTCAAATTTTAATTTTTTCCAAAAAATAATTCAAAAGTGGGGTTATTTATGAAAATATCGAAAAAGTTATTAGAAAAGGTTTTTTTTAATGCAGTTTTTAGCCCACATGCAAAATTTCAGCTGCATAATAATTTTGATTTTTTACCTATATTTTGTAAATTGCACCACTTTTGCAAAATAAGACTCAACGCAACCTACATAAAACTTCTTGACAAGGCTTTATTTCAGATATATTTTCTATATTAAATGTGAGTTTTTCAACAAAATCAAAATTGGGCTATTAAAATTTGGTCGCATGTGATGCAAAGTTTATTTGTTTTTGACCCTGTATAAGGTAACTTCATAAAATATGTATTTTTGAAAACGTAGTTTGTGTCTGAAAGTAAAAAAATAAAAAATAAAGTAAAGGGGTTTTAAATTAAATGGTTGAAAATAGATAAACTTTACGTTAAGTTAAACTAAAATTTATTTTCCACTTAATAAACACTTTACTGATGACACTGTGTTCTTTTTTGTCTTAATATTTAGGCGTATTACTTTCAGACACAAACTACGTTTTCAAAAATACTTATTTTATGAAGTTACCTTATACAGGGTCAAAAACAAATAAGCTTTGCATCACATGCGACCAAATTTTAATAGCCCAATTTTGATTTTGTAGAAAAACACACATTTAATATACTTATATAGTTATTATTTTATTATATATACTTTAAAGAAAATGTATCTGAAATAAAGCCTTGTCAAAATTGAGAAGTTTTATGCAGGTTGCGTTGAGTCTTATTTTGCAAAAGTGGTGCAATTTACAAAATATAGGTAAAATATCAAAATTATCTTATGCAGCTGAAATTTTGCATGTGGGCTAGAAACTGCATTTAAAAAAACTTTTTCTAATAACTTTTTTTCGATATTTTTATAAATAACCCCACTTTTGAATTATTTTTTGGAAAAAATTAAAATTTGGCAGATAATGCAAATGACGTGACTACTACTTTTTTGCTTAATTTTCATCTCGATCGAAGCAGAACTTGATGCCAAAGTCAAATTTTGAATAAAGCTATTAATAAAAAAAAATCCCATATGATGCGGACTTTACTGGTGACACTGAATATTGGAGAAAAAATTAGAAGTAGGTATTACTATTAAATAGGTTTACTGTAAACCTACTATTCTGCTCCATTCTTATAAAGCGAACACATAAATTGTACAGGCAGCGGTCAAAAACCGTCAGCAAATTATCGACGCATGCGAACGTGTTTTAAAAGCGTTTGCACACGATAAAAAATTACAAAAACCAAACCGCTGACAGAAAATCCGTTGTAACGTAAACGCAAATTTAAAAAATTCCAACCAGTTAAAAACCATGCATGCGCAGAGAAAAGTGAGCTTTATAAGAAGTTTATTCGATGTATATTTACTAAAATAGCTATAAAGTGCTCAATATTTGTACTTAAATCTTAACCTGAGTTACCAGTAACGGTACTTTGTTTGAAATAAGGTAGTACCTAGAAACACTTTTTAGTCTATCATTTACGTTTTTTAAAACTCAAGTATTTTTAATGAAATAAATAAAGTGTCAATTAAGTTGGAGCCTATACAGGGTGTTAATTAATGTCATGCAGATATTTCAGGGGATGATAGTACTCGTCAAAATAAGAAAAAATGCAAATATATGCATGGTCCAAAACGCCTTATTTTCGTTATACAGGGTGGCCAAGATTCAATTTTTATTCTCGTATTTTGCATTTTCTCTCTTATATTCTGCGATAATTGTTTCAAATTTGGAACATTAACCCTTTTTTAAAATATCTTCAATAAAGTATCAAAATTGCCGGTCGCAGTATACAGGGTGTTACATTTTCTTGAATCGGCTATAATTTTATCTTTCAGAACTTTTTTTTTTGCTCCCTGTATGAATTCCGGTATGAAATTTGAACTCTCTGTTCCTTTGTTTAGCGTTCTGGTCTCTTGCACTATTCTCGTATCTGTGACCGTTTCCAATTTATTTGCAAAAATATCCATCGATGAAAATTAAGTGTAAAAAAAAAGTTGTGAACGATAAAATTGTAGCTGATTCAAGAAAATGTAACACCCTGTATACTGCGACCGACAATTTTTATATTTTATTGTAGAGATTTTAAAAAAGGGTTGATGATCCAAATTTGAAACTATTATGGCAGAATATAAGAGGGAAAACGCAAAATAAGAGAAAAAAAATTGAAACTTTGCCACCCTGTATAACGAAAATAACGCGTTTTAGACCATGCATATATTTGCATTTTTTTTTTATTTTGACGAGTACTATCACCCCCTGAAATATATGCATGACATTAATTAACACCCTGTATACGTACAGTGTAACCCACTATCGATGTTATTTTCAATAAATAAATACTTTTGAATATTTATTATGAATTTTTCAAAAACACGTAGCCTATGTAGTAGAATTTTTAGAGGTTGTTCGTTAGTCATCACATCACTGTGCTTGATAAATGGCTATCGTTGCCAATTAGCAAGAGAAAAACGAAGATTTATGTCAAAATGTTTGTGGCAAGTGTAGGTTGACATTCAAATTCAATTATTTTTGTTATATTACGAGCTGCTCGCTTTGCAATCAGACTTTGAACATTTACCATAGACGAGAAAGGACTGTCTTTATAAAAGTTTTTGGAAATTTTTAGAAATATAGAAAACTCCTTTTTTGTCATATATTTTTAAATCATTTATTTTCTAATTTAGCATCAATATATTATTGACTTTCCAATACTCTGTAATTATTTCTAAAAAACTTTTTTCAAAATAATTTTCCAATAAAAAAATTATTTTCTTATAAAACGAAATCGTAATTATAAGTATAATTCTAAGATTAATATATTATAATCCATCTGTCATCTGTCGCCCTCTGATCGTCCCTTTCTAACATCAGTGGCGAACGTTACTTTTGTCAGAGAAACAGCTATAAAATGAAAAATTCCTCTTAAGCAATTATTGTTACTAAGCGACTCAGGAATACCGGCAGCAAACACACCTAAAGAATCCCACCTTTTTCAGTAAATTCTCTACTATAAACAAAGTTCTCGTTAAACTATGTTTTTAGTACGAAACACATGAATCTTTTAAGACTTTCTTGGCTTATCTTAATCTTTTAATTTGTCTTAACGTTGGTGTTGGTTTATTAGTATTTATTTTTTCATATAAATGCACCAAGTAAAATAATGTGTATTTAACTGACTTAAAAACCAGATTTAAAGCATAATCAAATAAAGAAACCTATAATTTTATGATGTTTTTCTTTTATTTGTACACTGAGAAAAAAGCGTTCTCTTCCTTATTATAATTCTACTTTCTACAACTGTTTAATACTATCTGAGACAGCAACGCGATTTCCTACTGTAAGACAACGAAAATTGCTAGACCGTTGTGTAGTGATAATATCACGGTAATTTAGCCAATAAAAAATAGGAGTTCTTGCTACTATAGAATGGTTTATAGCCACTATTGCTCCGAATAGTCACAGTAATTATCAAGTTCTGTTGGGGGTGTAATGATAATATTTACTTGCTACGGTTAATAAAGCATATACTTACCACTAAAAATCAGTGCTGTAGTTCTCAAACATTTAAATTAGCTTCTAGTGTGATATTGTTCTTGTCGTTTGACATTGCATATGATTATCTATTATGTAACATGGTTTACTGAGATTGTCCATAGATTATTTAGTCCAATACTAATGATGGGTTGTGCGAAATAAGAATCTTCTATTGCTTTATCTGACATTCTGACAAGTTTAAAAAAATTTAAAAACAAAGTAAAAATAAATTAATTGAAACAGGTATTGGTACGATAAATACAATTCAAATTCAGACAGGTCAGCTGGAAGACTCCGAACAAGAATGTTTTCGCATCTTCCATGCAAAGCCGGCATTCATCAGTTGGGGCTATTCCAATTTTATGCATATGGTGTCGCAATCTGCAATGGCCGGTGTACAATTCCACTAGTGCTTTAAGGTATGACCTGTTGAGCACTAGTAGTTTGTCAGTTAATTGTTGGTTTATATGGCTGTTTTCTGTTTATAAATGCTTTTGAGTGTGTTAGACCTGGTAGATTTAACCAGTGTCTTTCCCATTTGCTTTTTGCTTCAGCTAGTATTGTTTTCCTGGCCGTAGCATGAGATTTACTTATTACCGGCTCGGGTCCTGTGAATTTTAGTGCGTAGGGTTAGTGCAATTGCCGATCGCTACGAACCCCCACCAACGTCTTGTGGATTATAGGTTCTAACGGATACAATTCGTTTTTGGGGACGCTGTTCGCTTTCTTAATTGTAGAGAAAGTGCTTTACTAGGAACAAAATGCTTCGCATTAAAAAGGTACAATTTATTTCGTAATAAAATTGCTGTATTAAAAGTGGTTGATTATTCAACAAGACTGTGCTGCTTATGGAACTGATTACTACCAATAAAAACACTGTTCTAGCAAATCTGGAATTGATGTAACACTAAAGCGGGTTTGATACAACTATCTCTTAGCAAACCTCTTGTATTAGATCATTTTCCTCAGTGTATGTAACAGAGATCTTTATTTTTACTTCTTATTTTAAAAGGACAATAACAAACATTATTTTTACCTCAATTCATTAGAAAACTGTAAACCATGCATGTAACAATAAGTTATTTAATTATTTAAAAAAATTAAAGCTTACGGCAATAAAAATATTTTGAAATAAATGAAATATCGTTAATTATTTCCGCTGTTGCTGTTTACTTTCGGAGGACCAAAATGGTGGTAATTGTATAACATGTCGTAATAAACTTTTTCTATTTCACGTTCATAATGAGTTCAGTACGATCCTCATTTGCGGATCGTAATGAAGCTATTTCGATACGCGTTTTTTCTTTATTTGATGTTGGTAACATTTAAATATTTTATTTCATTGACTTGCGCGGCCTTTGTGATTTACTAGAAAACCCATTTTTCGCATAGGAAAAATAGCTTGATAACTTACTTTTTTATTCTGTGTGGATAACAGTCATGTATGTTGGTTGCATAAATCTATAAATCAATCTTTTGTAGATGCTTCAAGCTATCATTTTCTGCCAAATCCTATCCAAAATTCAATCTACTAACCTTCTAATGTCGATTTTAACTTCAACTTTATTTGAATTTTCCATCTTTCCTATACTAAATTGCAATGCCGTGACGTAAAATCACGTCTTTTGAAATTCGAAAAAATGTAGCAAAATCTCCCGAATTTCCGAACGCTCTGTATATGTACCGAATGTACAAGGATCACACAACGTATTCCGTCCAATTTCAAATCTCATATCGCTAAAATAACTTTAGAATCTCGTGGTGAAAATGGGTCAATAAATCAAAAAATTACAGTTTGCAAAATAATTTTTGTTGTCCATGATAAAAAATAGTATTACAAACATAAAATTTAGACATAAAAATTTACAAAATTTGAAGGATTTATTTTCTTTTTAAAATGTATTTTTCTTGATTATAAAAGGTGAAATAGAAAAAAATGTATAAAGCACATGTTTCATAAGGCGTTTTAGCGCCCGTGTCAATAAAAAAACTCGCCACTTCGTGGCTCGTTTTTTAAAATAGACGCGGGCGCTAAAACCGCTTCTTATAAAACTCGTACTTTAATATACTATTTAATGAAATGCTGTAGTACAACTAAAGGTAAATGATTTTAATCATGTAATGTTAGTTAACATATTTTCAGGCACTAATACCGTGCGAGCAAAAATTATTTGCATCAAAGAGGGCCTTGCATCTAAGGACGTAATGCTTAGCCGTAGAGCTTAATACCTATTAGGTGTCAGTAACTACCTACCTGAATTAACAATCAATCAGTTATTCCGTCATCTTTGACAGTCGTTACAAGTAATTTGATTCATCGCTAATTTTTCCAATTTCTTGAACAATTCACACAATGGGCTTTACGGAACAGCACAAAACATTCATGGTTGAAGCGTATTTTCGAAACGGGGTTAGAGTAAATGGTGAGTGGCAATACCTGCGGTTTGTGCAGGGACGATTTTCACGAACATTTTTCTAACGTTGCTTTTATTGCTGGGGATTTTTATCATTGCCTGAAAAAAACCGTGGCTGTGTTTAGGGAAACAGGTTTTATACAACACAAAAAAGGAGCAGGAAGACCATATGTAAGAACTTGTTGCAAACGTTCGTGAAATAATGCAAAATACGCCAACAAATTGTATAAGACGCCTGTCCCAAGAAGTGGGAAGATCTTATGGAACATGCAGGACTATTCTTAAGAAGCAGCTCAATTTATTTCCTTATAAAGTGCAAGTATTCCAAGAAATACAAGCATCAGCATTTTCGAAAATATGAAGAGACGTGTGAATTTATGCTTGGAGCATGGCGGTGGCCAATATCAGCAATTTATGTAATTATTTTTCGTTTTCTTTCTGTATATTCTTACTTTGTTAATTTTGTAAACAACAAAAATAAATTTGTATTTGTCTACTTATTTTATTACTCATTAGTTTGGCATATCATGTCATAATATTAATTTGACAAATTTAGATTTGGTTAGATATATCGTCCCCATATATCATTGTGAACTAAACCAAGCCGCGTTATTTAATCCAAGCCCTCTTTGATGCAAATAATTTTTGCACGCACGGTATAATCTAGATTTTGATCTAGATATTGCATGATATTAATACCTGGAACGCAAGCCAGGATCATAAATACGAAATACCTACCCAATACATATTATTTTTACAATTTTATAATAAATGATGGTTGTAATAAATAGTCGTATAAAAACATACCATTTGACTACTTGAACAAGCCATTAGCTTAATAATAATAGATATTTAATTTTATACAGCTTTAATTTCGTTATAACACCTGGCGAAATTAATTAACAAACTTTAAACTTTTAAAAAACATGTTTTAAATAATATCCGCAGATATGCAATAAATTTGGTATTTTTTGGAAAAATATCCGGTTTAACGTCGGATTTACCGGCAGTTAAAGATGGAAATTAAAGGATTTATAAATGACAACCTCTGGCGGAATATAGATGCATAGCTCAAACCAAAAACATAAATAAATGCATGGCAAGTTCTTATGGAATTATTAGTTTTAGATAGTGGGTGTCACCCATCAAGTCTGTAGTACCTGTGTGGGTAGAATTATTTTGTACAACAGGCTACAAAATTATCAGCAAGACCTGAATATAATTAATCGGAGTTTAATAACATGAAATTTATATGCCACATGGTTCAATACGTTCCATATACTCCAAAGACAAATCGTTAACTTCGATGGAACCTCACATACATAACTGACCCTGCGAAGATGCTATAACTATCTTTGACATTGACACTACAGTTTCTCCCAAATCGTACCGCTATGACTGGCACATCAAAAAATAAACTGTCAGATTTCGCTAACTCGTATCTATTCCATATTAGCGATATTCCACAATATCCACTTACATTTCAGTTTCACGGAAAACCCACATATACAGTGTGACCAGTAAAGTCCGCATCATATAGAATTTTTTTTTAATAATAGCTTTATTTGAAATTTGACTTTGGTATCAAGTTCTGCTTCGATCGAGACGAAAATTAAGCAAAAAAATAGTAGTAGTAGATTTGCATTATCTGTCAAATTTTAATTTTTTTCCAAAAAATAACTCTTTTTCGATTAATCGAAAAAAAACTATTTTTTGATTAATCGATTATTCGAAAAAAACATAATTTTACGATTTTTTGATTAATTGATTAATAAGTAATCGAAAAAAAAAACGATTTTTCGATTAATCAAAAATCAAATCAAAAACGAAAAAAAAAGATATTATATAAATATTTTTCGATTAATCGATTAATTAGATATTCTAAAAAAAAAATTTACGATGTTTTGATTAATCGAAAAAAAAACTATTTATCGATTAATCAATTGACCAAAAAAACTATTTTTTGATTATTCGAAAACATAGGTATGTTTTTGGATAATTGAACTTGCTAGTTACTTATTATTGCTGTCAGGCTCTATATATTTATTAGCAACCCTATAGCCCTAAAAATCGGTTTAAAAAATATTATAGCATATTATTGCAAGACAATCAACGAAACAATTTGAACAAAATTTCAATCCTTGCGCCTTTCATAAAATTAATATTTTAAGGATCTAATATTTGAATCGACTTTTTGATTTATTTTGATTAAATCAATCGATTATTCTCGATTAATCCATTATTATTTTCGATTTACCAGAAATTATTTATTATTCTCGATTAATCGGTTATTTTCGATTAATGGATTATTTTTAATTTTCGATTTATCGATTATTTTCGGTTAATCGGATATAACTAACTATTTTAGATTAATCGATTATTTTTAATAAATCGATTATTTTCGATTAATTGATTTATTAGGAAATAATCGATTATTTCAAATAATCGAAAATCGATTATCTTTTTCGGTGATTGCACAGCCCTTATCACAACTTCTGTAAGTAACCAAGTTGATCAGTCATTACTAATACAAAAAAATTAAGATTATTTTAATATCTAAACCATTTTGTCATATAGATTTGAGATTGGCATCGACGTACACGGTGTAATAATACATATTTTTAAAAGGCGCGTGACGCTGAAACATTAAACCATCATTTTAAAGAACGTTCCTAATTCTCCCATGTTCCGAAATAGATTTTTTGTCGCCGAATAATTACGGGTTCCGAATGAATCAAAACACCTCAAGTACCAGACACTTAGTGAAACAATAATGATTAAATCAAATGGGCGGGACGTCGATCTTCCCAGTCGTATATTAACTTTAATAGTCCACTTTGAAAGGCAGGTAGTTCGGCCATTAGACTTGTTTTTTATAACGTTTTATCTAGATTACATAATTAAATGATTTTGTGTTTTAGTGATTGTTCGGAAGCCGTTCAGAGCCGTATTCGATTGGGACAGATATTTGGATCGATCTGATCTTAAAAAGGTAAATCAAGATATTCTCTGACAGTCAAGTTGCATTAAAAGCTCTTAAATCGAGGTGTACCTCAAAAACGGTGTGGAGCTGTCACGAAACACTATCCGAACTAAGTTTGAACAACAAAATAACCCTAATATGGATACCGGGACACATGGGTCTAGAGGGTAATGATGTCGACAAGCTCGCTAAGAGAGGTGCAGCACTAAAATTCACAGGACCTGAGCCGGTAATAAGTATAACTCATGCTACGGGCAGGAAAACAATACTAGCTGAAGCAAAAAGAAAATGGGAAAGACACTGGTTAAATATACCAGGTCTAACACACTCAAAAGCATTTATTAACAGCCATATAAACCAACAATTAACTGACAAACTACTAGTGCTCAACAGGTCATGCCTTAAAGCACTAGTGGGATTGTACACCGGCCACTGCAGACTGCGACACCATATAAGCATAAAATTGGAATAGCCCCAACTGATGAATGCCGGCTTTGCATGGAAGATGCAGAAACAGCAAGAAGAATCAGATTAGTCCTATTCGGCGAGGTGATTCTGCTGCCGGATGACATAAAAAATGTCTCTCCCAATACCATCATTAACTTCATTAAAAAGTTAGACCTATTGGGGGAAATATAAACAAGGTGTGAGCAAGGTCGCAGTGGAGGGTTAGCTGTAACCCACTCACTTTAACCTTTTCACCTATCCACTCTTCTCATTCATGTACAGGAAATATTATTTAGCTAGATGGGTTCAAAAAGACGTAATTCATCCATTTCTCCTTCTATATCACAGTTAACTTTCTTGAAAAACGATATAATCAAAGAATACTAATAAATACCCCACGAAAATCTAAAAACAGGAAGAGAATGGAACCAAATTGTCAGAAAATTTTAAAGCAATTTGATCGGACGACTTGGTCGCTCGGTAATCGCCCAGTGAATGAACTCTTTAAGTTTTAGAATTCAAGTTTACCTTAAAGTCCACAAAGTAATAAAAATGGTGCTTTTATAAAATTGAATTTTTAAAATGTGTCTAAATTTTAAAAGAGCGTGAGGCGTTTTAAAGCGGATTACATATTTTACAGCATTTCGTAAATTTACCTTGTACCTTATTTTTTTTAAACTACACAATTCGCTGTGATATTCACGGATAAGGTTTACAGTGCTTATTTAAGTGGAAATTCATTATT
Organism: Polydrusus pterygomalis; assembly: GCA_963969555.1. NCBI lineage: Eukaryota > Metazoa > Arthropoda > Insecta > Coleoptera > Curculionidae > Polydrusus > Polydrusus pterygomalis. Next base: position 42,725,525 of record OZ018381.1, on the reverse strand, counting down.
AGTTACAACACATCTTCCATCGGAGCCCTTATATTTTGCATATTCCCAGCTTAAATGACTTTCAATTGGATTAAAGTGGATGGACAATAAAAATCCACAGGAAATGTTTCATCAGCCCCAGTTAAAGATCAAACAAATCTAATTCCTTACGTACTTAGACTTGACATTATGATTGCATAGGTGAATCAGTGGTGGGCGACCAAATTACAAATCTGTGCCTTGTGGGTGGGTACTTTTCGTGTGATATTCTTTGTTGGTGCATTGCGAACCATCAATAGGTGTTAAGGTGGTATAAATTTGGATATTCTGTAACCATTTAACACACACACACACACAGACAATGAGCGCATGACCTCATTTGGTATTAAATAAAATTTAAAGGATCACTAACACTAGAAGAAAAATACAATAAGTGTACCAGATTTATATACCTATAATTAATTAAAAGAAAAGCATTTTAAAAAGTATAAAAACATTAATTCTCGTACAGCAAACACTCAAGTAAACGAGGGAAGTTTAAACCCGAAATAAAAAATGTCCATAGGAACTATCTAATGTGTGTAGGGAAAGTCTCAGAGATAATCCTAGGTACTTCTGGATATATATTAAGGGTCAAAGAAATAATCCTGATATCCGTGCTAACTTAAGTTTAAATAATATTAATTTTGAAGGTGCCAAGTGCATTTCTGACGGTTTTATCATGTTTTTTGGCTCGGTCATTGATCAAGAAGAAACTCTTAGTTGTAACAAACATTCACTTAAAGATCATTTTTGCTATAGGTACACCAATTACTAATGAAGAAGTTTTAGCAGCCATAAAAAAATTAAAAGGGAACAGAGCACTGGGACCTGACGGGTTACTGGGCTACATTGTTAAGGCATGTAGTGATCTGGCAATTGACCCCCTTACACATATTTTTAATCTTAGTCAATGCTGTCTCCAGAGTATTGGAAATAGTCATTTTCAACAGGACAATGAAGTGAGGGGCAGCATATCAAATTATCAAAATGAGTTTTACCTAAAACACCTATTTTAACTAATTTATTTTCTTTTTCACAATATGTTTACGAGATATTAAAATATTCACAGACATGGAGAAAGCATTTGACAAGATAAAGCATAGCATTATTGTGGAATCATTATCGAATATGAATTTAAATAGCAATTCAATGAATTTAATCTTACCTTACAAACAGGGCGCAATATGTAGAAGTCAGGGTAGCTAAATCCAGCTCATATAGAATAATTAATATACCGATCGCTCAGGTATCGCTTATATTTGCTAAAGGATTACATCATTGATGATAACACTTTGAAAAGAGTGACAACTAGTAAGGATTTAGGTGTATTTTTTAATGAAACGTTAAGTTTCAATAAAGTTATTACAGCTAGAATTGCTGCCGCATATAAGACCATCGTAATCCGATCGATCCGACATTTTAATACATTTCTTTAAACGGTCAATGTAGCGAATTGCAAAGTTCTAAATGTTTGCTGCTACGTAAAGAACAACTACCGAAGAAATTCTTGTTCCGTAATTGAAGGCATTGTGTGAAAATGTGTAAAGTCGTTGGTTTTGTTCTTTACAAACTTAGAAATAGAAAACTATCATAGAAATAATAAATTAAATAAATTTACAATCCATATTCGACCAGTAAAAATTAAAGCGTTTAGGTGTGTTGACCGAAGTCAACTTAAAAAGTTGTTTTGTCAGACATTCCCGGACATCGCGCCACTGAAATCTTGATGTGAATATCAGAAGACTTGAAACAATTTTACCCGTTTTGGCACTTGTTTCTTGTCCACCGGCCGTTGTCTCGAGCCCCATTTAGAAAATACGAGCAAAAACAATGGCGGCGAATCGGTTAACACAAAATTTAACTGCACATTTTAACTTTCAATGTAAAATGGACGACTTCGCCATAGCAACGGAATAAAGCAATCCTCGACCGAGTCTTATACGGGGTGTTATGGAATAAATGGAATATACTTATTACATTTAAAAGGGATTTCTTTCACTACATATTTTCTTAAAATTCATCCAACCAAAAACTTCGGTAGGTGCTGCAGTGTACTGCAATTTGTTTTCATGTCAGAATCGGCCGGTTTAAATATAATAAGATATTTCCACAACACTCAGTATGAAGATAATAAAATGTTTGATAGTATAGGTCCAATGCCAGGTTTGACTCAAAGAGGTATATCGGCGATAGGTAACTACCAGAATGATCTCCCATGCCGATAATGTCTCTGTGGGTGGAAGCCAGACCAAGAGGAATACTTCCACGAACACCCCCACGCACCGTTACACACACAAAAACCCTTTCCGGCAGATCTAACACCAAGGTGTTATGCGAATCGAGCTGAGGGGTGGATGATGTTGAGTCTGAACCAATCAACACCTTTAACGGAGCCTTCGATATACCAGGACATCTCTAGGAGCAACCTTGTCTTGTACCTGTACAGAAGGCACTGCAGGTGTTGACCGTTTAATTCCTTCCTACTCATGAGAACTTTATGGATGATAAAACATAAAAGCAATACTAACTAGATAGCAAGGAACTTGAAGCCGCCCTACTTAACAGTCTTGTGTCAACTGATGTGGACGATAACAACACAACATTAACTGCAGTATCCGCAAAGGAGGATACAGTCAAGGCCAAAGAACCTGAGTTGAATCTCGACCTCAAAATTGGAAAACCTTCGAAGAAACAACAATTGGAATGCAACTTCTAATGTGCACACAGTTAAAACAAATGACTGGCTAGTTAAAACTTAAAAGGTCATTGCCACTTAAGACAGCATCTTCAACGCATGGAAATTTACAATGAACCCATTGAATGCAGACTTTGCGGTGAAGAGGACGAAAACGCTTCTCATATCAAATACAGCTGCGAGGCACTCGCAAAAGATTCAATATTGCTGCAATTTTGCAGTTAAAAATATTTTTTAAATTGGTAACTCATTTTGTGTTTGTGTCTGCGTCCTTCTATGTCCCAGATATCAAAAGTTTACCCGGTATATTAAGGTTATTCGTTCTCAGTGTTAGATTGATAAAACTCGTTTTTAATCAGAAACAACAAGCTAATAATTGAATATCCTTTGTATATGCGGGCGCATAATAAGTCATAAACCATTTAGAAAATTAAACCTAAATGCCCAATATACATTTAGATTGGATCGGATTTAATGTCATCATGCCATGATTTGAATAAAAAAGATGAGTTTTACGAAAATTGGGCTGGTCGCATGTAAACTTCATTGTTTATTTTAGACCAATATATTTATGTTAATTTATTAAAATATGAATAATTTGAAGAACTAACACATCGACGTTACATAATGTAAGGTACGTTTGGCAAGACAAATAAAAGGAACCAGGAGCCAAGAAATGTCTAATCATTATTTTAGCCAATGAAAATCGCCGCGCATGCGGTTAACACAGTAAATTGTCTCCTAGTTTTATGACTTTACGTATCCCATAAAGAATCGATGTCAACATCCAGCTAGACTTTTTACGTTTGCACCGTGTTCTCTTTCTTTTTATGGGTTTATTTTATGTCGTCGTTTATAAAAGCCATCAGGACAATTTTCTTTTGCCAACGTGTTCCTTATAAAGACAATTCTACAAAAGGATTTTCTTTTGTTTTTCTACGAGATCATTATAACTCTAATGAGAGATTTAATCTCTTACAATTACATGTCATGACCATTTTGGTTGGGTTACATTTCTGACTTTATGTGATTGACATTGGCAATTTATGGGTGTTTATAACTAAACCTGTAGGAAAAAGGAGTGATGGTGGCAGTCGTTTCTATTAATTGTATGATTCCTGTTGGGTATTTTCCCCTTTGCATTTATAAGGATTCAGTAGCTACCCGTATTCACAGTTTTTTTTTTCAATTTTTCTATTCCGCCGGCCGGCGGCGCGTAGCTTCTCCTAGACTAGTGTTCGCCAGTGATGTTACAAAGCCAGTAGGCGACTGATGTGGATTATTAATTATGCTTTGAATTAGACTGCAGTGGTTCCCAACCTTTTTTCAGTCATGACCCTTTTTGGATTTGCTTAAAAGGTCGTGACCCCCTCATTTAAAAAATATTGATAGTAGTAGGTAACTAAATATATAAAAAAAAAACAATTTAATAACAGTAATATCATTCATTTGGTATGGTAATGTGATAACTGAGCTTGCATCTGCATAACAAGGTTTAAAATTCTTGGTTGAGTACATGTCAAAGCCAGTCTAAGGTCATCTTGAACATTCAGTTTATTTCTTGCCTTTGTTTTGGGCTTTAAGCCTTAAAGGCTGGCGAGCCCCCCAAGTAATCATCGCGACCCACTGGTTGGGAACCACTGAATTAGAGTAACCTTCGATTAGGCCTAGTTCGCGTGCCTAGTTCGCATTAGGCTAGTAATTTAGTCGAGTGGCGTCTAATTTAGTAACTAAACGTGTACGAACTGCGAAAATTTAGTCGAGTAGTGTAGTAAGTAATTTAGTCGAGTCAATCCATTTTATTCAATTTTTTCGGGCGAGTAGCACCTCCCGCCACGCTTTACTGTCTACTAAATTCAAGTCCGAACACCGTGTTTTAGTCGAGTTCATTAGTTCGCCCCACAATGTCTCGTTGGAGCGAAGATACGACTGTAAAATTTGTTACGCAATGTTTACAACATGAGTGTCTCTGGAACATTAAATCTCCGCTTTATCATCTCTTCTATTAATCCATTTTCGTACCCATAGTTTCTTTACATTCATCTGACTAATTTCTTCCTCCAGCTCTTCCAAAGTCGTCATTGCAGCAAGCATTATCATCCTATTTATTACCTTTTGTTTTTTGCGTTTTAGCCGGTTCCTTTTGACACCACCACTGACGACTGTACTCGTCTTAATGTGAACACTTCTTGGCGATGTTTACTTATTTTAGTTACTACATTACTCGCCATTCGACTAAATTACTAGCCTAATGCGAACTAGACTTAATGCGAACTAGGCTTAAAGCCTAGAGCAAGGCAAAATGGCTTTTTATCCGACTCGCTCCTATCCGAAAGATGTCTCGAGTCTTGTTTCCTGTTACTAAGCTGTCCTTTACTATTAAAGTTATCGAAACAAAGAAATAAAAGAATTTTGGGTAATGGAATGGCCTAGACTTCCGATGCAATATACTATTTTGGCGTGCTGTCTAAAAAGTTAACATATTCTTTTTTACCTGTATCTTATTTTAATGGGAGTATAAGGTTGCTTTCTTGTATTTCTTCGTGTATGTAAATCCTGTCCAACAAGCACTCACCTGCAAAAAAAAAATTACGTAAAATACACGTTACACGATCAGAGCAATGCAATGCAACTAAAATACCGTGCGAGCAAAAAATATTTGCATCAAAGAGGGCGTTGCATCTATAAGGACGTAATACTTAGCCGTAGAGCATAATACCTGTTGGGTGCCAGTAACTACCTGAATTAACAATCAATCAGTTATTCCGTCATATTTGACAGTCGGTACAAGTAATTTGATTCATCGCTAATTTTTCCAATTTCTTGAACAATTCACACAATGGGCTTTACGGAACAGCACAAAACATTCATGGTTGAAGCGTATTTTCGAAGCGGGGTTAGAGTAAATACGTAAAGTAAGTAAGTAAGTAAAAGAACCGTAGCTGTGTTAAGGGGAAACAGGTTCTACAACACAAAAAAGGAGCAGGAAGACCATCTGTAAGAACAGAAGAACTTGTTGCAAACGGAAATAATGCAAAATACGCCAACAAATTGTATAAGACGCCTGTCCCAAGACGTGGGAAGATCTTATGGAACATGCAGGGCCATTCAAGAAGCAGCTAAATTTATTTCCTTATAAAGTGCAAGTATGAATTGTGTAAATACAAACTTAGAACAATTACAAGAAAGGATTATCCAAGAATGTGGTAACATTTCTCCAGAGATGCTGGTCAACAATTTCGAAAATATGAAGAGGCGTGTGAATTTATGCTTGAAGCATGGCGGTGGCCAATTTCAGCAATTTATGTAATTATTTTTCTTTCTGTATATTCTTACTTTGTTAATTTTGTAAACAACAAAAATAAATTTGTATTGGTCTACTTATTTTATTACTCATTAGTTAGGCATATCATTTCATAATATGAATTTGACAAAGTTTTAACCTAGATTTGGTTAGATATATCCTCTCCATATCATTGTGATCTAAACCAAGCTCTACGTTTTTTAATTCAAGCCCTCTTTGATGTAAATAATTTTTGCTTGCACGGTAGTATATTGTACTACAAGTTTTGAAAATAACCTATTTCATGCCAGAAAGACGTTTGACAAGGTATTTTTAGACGTGTTGTTCACTGTACTTTATATACAATGGCAGAAAATTTAATAATCTACAAATCTACAGCATATACGACTTAATAAGGTTTCCACATCCCCCTCCTCCTCCGCAATAAACGATTTAATACATAGGTAGTTGTTTTCAAACTACTATTTTCTGATAAAATTTTCAGACTGCGTCACTGTTGCCAGGGATAAATTTTAAGTTATGCCAGGGTTTTCGTATTGATACGCCGGCAACACTGCAGTGCATACTACATGGATCTACACTTCAACAGAAACTAATGTTCTCTGGCTAATTGCTAAATTATATTTTATAGGTTCCTATAAATTTAGCATCATTTTATGGCAATAGCCGTTATTTTTGCAACGCGTGGGAGCGACGTGTCGGTTTTCGAAAATAAAATACCATCACATCTGTTTTAAATACGTTATTTGCGTAACTAATTCCAAATTATAATACCCAGAGCTTAAAGTAAGATGAATTGAGTAATTTCAAGAATTTAGGTATATTTTTTAATCTTCGAAATAAATAAAAAACACAAAGTCCTCGACTTACCGACGTCAAAATTTATATTCAGCAATAGCAAAAAAACTGATGCATAAATAAAAGAATTGTTAAAACATCACTTTCGATTATATTTATATTTCTGAGGTACCTGGGTCAGCGTTGCCAGACGTCCCGATTTTGGCGGGACGTCCCGATTTTTAAATCAAAATTAAATGTCCCGCGCGGGACAGGCTCAGTCCCGCTTTTCGGGGATAATGGCACCAGCTCTTTTAACGTTTCCAAAAAAATATACCAGGAATATGTTTAAACTAGCGTCTTTCATATTAAGTATCCCAACATCAAACTGCTTTCCTGAATCCCAGGCGCGTAACTACATGGGGGCCGCCTCCCCCCGCCCCAGACGTCGCTAGGCCCCCCCCCAGAAGAAAAAGGCTGACTTTGTAACCTCGCTTACAGTAATAAAATTATAATAAATGTATTTTGGTTGTCAGCCTCATAGTTATTTGGCAATTTTACTCGTTGAACTTTGGGCATGTTTATTCAACGATGTACGAAATAACCTTGCCAAATATCACTCGACCATCATTTTTTTATTGGTTAAATTTTCCATTCTTCACTCAAACTTTTTGGCAATACTCGTTGAACTATATGGGCTTGTTTATTCAAAAATTAAATCCCTCGAGCTTCGCTCTCGGGATCTAATCAGAATAAACATGTCCAAATTCAACTCGAAAAATTTCCAAAAAAAGTTTTCGTTACAGCTGAAAAATCTAACCGAGAAAAAAACGAGGTCTTGTGGTATTACTGTTGATTATTGACCAAATTTGTTAAAACGTGGTCCGCATTTCGCCTGCGGCGGGCTCTTCGCCGGCCCGCATTTACACGAGCCACTACTGCAAATCACAATAACAGGCCCACCCTAGGCCACCCCCAGGTCAGAGGGCTAGTTGCGCCACTGCTGAATCCGTTTTTTCCCAGATAAATTTAAAATGGTCGGATGCCAGAAATAAATGCTCCCTAAATTTAATGAAAGCAGAATTACTCATCCAGTTTAGTCTACAGCTATCCTGTGAAGAGTTCTTCATCTTTATTAAAAACAAAAGGAAACTTTAAAAGAGGTTAAATCTTCACAGAAATATCATGAATAAGTAATTCTTATAAATAATTATTCTCTTATTGTAAGTTGCAATTTGTCACACTCACTCCTCAGACTATTGTTTGAAATGCGCGCCATATTTTTTAATGAATAAAACTTTTTTGATTTTGATTTCTGTTTTTTTTTTATTTTTTTTTTATTCAGAAGACGAATAAGACTCAACTATTTAACGATAGGGTAAATCTGATTTAAAATACTATATTTTTATTAAAATCTATTTCCTATGGCTATTTTTGCTATTTATTGTCACGTAAACGTAATTTGAACTTAAATAAAAAGATAAATATCTAAAAACTTCTGCTTATATACGTTTTTTTACTATGTTCCGCTTTCGGCGAAAGAATCCCGCTTTTTCACTCAAAAAGTTCCAAAATCCCGACTTGGCAAAAAAAAATGTGGCAACGCTGCTGGGTACTATGAATGCGTTTATTTGGATTGTGGATTTTTACTCTAAACGAATAAAATGTCGCCTACTAGCAAATATGCCTGTATAATGTACCTGACACTTTTAATCAACGAAATAATAATACAAAGGAAGTAGGGTTTTGCATAAACCGCCCAACAAAATTTGCGACGGAAGTCGGCCATCTTCAGAACCCACAAATGACTCCATGTTTGTTTTGGTGGTTGACCGTGGTTGACAGGTCGAGCTGTGATTTCTGCTTTCTTGGCCGTTTTTGAGTTATTTTGCATTTTAATTAGTTAACAACCATATTTAACGAATACTAGTAAACTTATAATTACTTTAGTGTGACAGTGGAGTATACTTTTAGCGCTGGACAGTGATTAAAACATTTTAATTAGTTGTTATTCTGGGTTAATTAATAAGCTTTAAATATGGTTAGTTGTGCTGCTTGTGGGTGCTCCCAAACGCTATGAAGTAAAAAACTGGGCATTACATTTCATCGGTAAGTTTATGTTTAGATATATAAACTTTTTTAATCTGTATAGAAAAAAAAAATATTTTAATTTAATATCAAAATACACATAACCTCCGAACCTCGCATGTCATTCATGGGCGTTCGTCTTATAAAACCAGAAAAATATTATTTATTTATTAATCAACTGGATTACCCCATTTCTACAAAAAAGCAAATTAAAAATACTTATTGGTTTTTAGTTTTCCAAATAATTACCTAAGAAAAAAGGCGTGGTTGAAAATTGTAAACCGAAGTGATTGGGATCCTACACGAAATACAGTTCTTTGCTAAAAGCATTTTCCTGAAGATTGCTTTGACGGAACCTCAAGATTGAAAGTTAGATTGGTCCCAACTGCAGTAGTGCCTACTTTTGAAGTAGCCAGGTTAAAAAGTGTAAGTTTTGAAACTATTGTATCCGGTCATTACATAATATATTGGAAAATATGTAGGTAGGTACTTAAGAATATGAATACAAATAATTCTGCATTATTTATGCTTCTGAGGAAGCTGCTTTGTCACTTTTTCATAAATTATGTATCGATAAAAGTTTTTAGATGTTTTATTGGTTTAATCTACTTTTAAAATTTTAAACTCATGGATAAAGAATGTAATAAAATATGGAAGTGTAGGTACGATAAACAAAGAAATTCATATTTAAAGACTGAAGACAATGATGTTTCTAGAATGATAGAAACGTTTTCTCAATATTCACCTGAGGACGACTGGAGATACCATTGATTAAAAAATAAATTCAAAGCAAGTCCCAAACCTTCTATCATTTAAAGAAATTCATATCAAAATATAAAAAAAGAGAGTTAGTATCACGTTATAGTTACTTTTGTGTCATTTGGTAAAGGTACCAAACAAATAATTAAAAAACTTATATTTTTTTGGCAGGTACGTTCCTATGCAATATCTTATAAGACACCCTGTCAAAACCTGCCTAAAGATAATTATCCTACTGTGAATCTAACTGGAACACCTTCTGGTTACAACATATATTGGACATGGCTCTTCCAGGATATGCCTCTTCCAGGACATGGTTCTTCCAGGACATTTTACTATCCAACAATACACCTAAGATTTTAGTATATTCCTTTAATCTTATATGACAATCATTAATGGTTACTGTTTCCAGATTCTCCAAAGTGTATGGGTTAGTCTTAAACAAGGTGATAACGGTCTTTGATTTATTTAATATCAGTTTATCTTTAGAAAACCAATAATTATTTACTTCAATCATAAATTGTTAAATATGTTGCTCGAGAAGCTCATGGTCTTTATATGCTAGGATTTATAATAAGAACTTGTAAATACTTTAAAAATGTTAACGCCATAATAACTTTATATAAATCCCTGGTAGCTACAAAACTTTAGTATGCATGCACTATTTGGGATCCTCAGTATGCCAATAAGATTGCTCTTTCAAAATCTATTCAGCGTAAATTTAAAAAATTTTTGTACTACAAGTCATTTTCAGTTTATCCGCCAAGAGGTACAGATCAAGGGCTTTTTTGTAATTTGTTTAATATCCCTTCTTTAAGACTATTGTGAATAGAAGCAAGAATTATTTTCTTATATAAAATATTTAGAGACAAAATAGATAATAAAGAGTTCTTAGGACTGCTTCCGTTTAGAATAGGCTTAGTCAATACTAGATCCGCACATGTATTTTATATTCCTACACCGAGGACAAATCTATACAAAAACTCAACACTGTGACTGTGCTCTATTTTAATAAATATTGTGGAGACATTGACATATATAATTTAAACTATCAAAAATTAAAATTAAGGAATGAACTGCTTGGGCAAATGCTAATTGAATATTTATTATAGCTTAGGATAGCTTTTAGAAATGGGGTTTATGTATCTATAATTAACTTGTTAAGTTGTTGATACTACAAATAAATAAAATGTTTGTATTATCTGCATAGTTTGTCATTTGACAATTTTCTTGTATACTAGAAATATCATTAATATTATTTAGGTACATATTATAATAAACAGCTAGGACTATATTATATTATATTTTATTATTTTCTTGTGATTTGGTTCATGAAGAAAGAGTAAGGTTTTTTTAAAATTTTATTTTTTAACGTAGACGTTTTGGCAATAATTTTGCCGATTATCTGAAACAATTTGTTTTCTGCAATTTTTTTTTAATGTATAATAACAGGTGTTTTTTAGTTATTTAACCAAAAATTTACATTACCCTTTCACCTCCGTTACCTTATTTAAATAAATAATTAAAAGAAATAGTTGTATTGTTTTATTACACCAACCTTACCGTATCTTATATATATGAATCTAAATATATTTTTTATTTTTTTCGTCCAAATAAAATTTCATTAATCATTTTGTTATTACCATTTTAATGATACGCCACAGGTACACCGGAAACGCGCGTGCGTTAAATGTTGCCGCCATCAGACCCCATCCCGGACAACTGTCAATCTACCATACCCTACTTCCTTTGTATTCTTATTTCGTTGCTTTTAATAAATTTATTGATCCGCATACAATCTTATCGCAGTAAAAATGCTGTTGGTAAAATGTTTAAATAGTTTTATCTGAAATATTTAGATAACATATTTTAGTTTTTTCTTATTTTATCAAAATTTATTGGCTTTAGGATTACAAAAATAGTTATCTCGCAAACGTTCTTTCCTAATAAAAATATTAATCTTGAAAATATGATACAACATAAGCATACAAATTAAGTTAAGAGCTCAAACGGTTTAATAAAAAAGTTGTACATACAGCGAGATTACTAAAATATTTTACACAGGGGATTATAAATCAGAAGTGGGGTTTGTTCGAAACACTTATACTAGGCAAGGGCGGTTTTAGCTTTTCAACATGGGGAAGGTATTCTCAAATTCAAATTTTTTCAAAAAAATGGTATCAATTACCTATGCATTTAGATAAGTACGTTTTTCTTTAAACAAGCATGCACTAATAAATAGAAAAGCTTTTAGTAAAACATCTTTAAGTGAAAAAGTATATTTTTATTATACCTTAAACTTTAACATTCAAAAACTAAAACATAATCCCCTTAAAGAAATTCAAATAAAATAACCAACAAAAACACATTAACATAATAAAAGTAGAGATACGAAATGACTCCTATGCACAGCACAAAAAAAATAAACATAAATAAAATTATTATTATAGTATAATTTAGACATTTTTACTAAATCACAAATTCTTTAATTCGCCTTTTATATTTTGCGAACGTGTCAATAACTTGGTTTATGTCAATTGGGACATCCCTATGCATATGCATAAGAGCCAAACCACACAATCGCTCCTGGGTCTTGTATCTATTTTAATGTTTTTGATTTTCGCTTGTTTAAGATTCTAAATTCTAAATTCATGGGGTAATTACCCTATTCCCCCCCCCCCCCCCCCCCGTAAAAGCGCCCTTGATACTAGGTATTGGAAAAAAACCCCACAGTCGTCTCCACAAATATATTTGTGGTATATCTCTACAGCTCCACTTTGAGATAATGGACTACTTCCGTAAAACTTATACTAGGGTTTCCAGCCCAGGATCCCGGAAGATTTTTGTCCCTGAAAATCCCGGGATTGAAGTATAGCAATCCCGAAAATCCCGATTTTTGCGCCATAACTTAATTTTTTTTTTGAAGAAATAATCCATGCTTAAAGTGGCGTTGAAAGTATGGGAAAGGAAGAAAAAACTAAAAGTCTTTCTCCACAAAATTTAATAGAATAAAAATTCTCTTGGGGTCTCTACATGTTTCGAACGAAGAAACGTTCATCATCAGGAGACAGAAAATTTATTTAGTGCTGATGGTTTCAGCAGAAGAGAAAATGGTGTAGAACCTTAATGGGGCTTTTATGGAATTAAAAAATTGATGCGTAGAAGAGACATAATATGAAGAAAATTGATAAAGGTTAAACCATACTGAGTATGTGAAAAAGTTATTAAAGGGGGGTCTAAACCAACCAAATAAACTGGGAAGAAGAAAAAACCTTCATAAAAAGAAGGTGTCGAAGATTATTTAAAAAGTTTTATATTACAATTTTTTAATTCCATAAAAGCTCCATTAGGGTTCTACACCATTTTGTCTTCTGCTAAAACTATTAGCACTAAATAAATTTGCTGCCTCCTGATGATGAACGTTTCTACGTTCGAAACATGTAGAGACCCCTAGAGAATTTTTATTCTATTAAATTTTGTGGAGGAAGACTTTTGGATTTTTTTTTCTTTCTCATACTTAATTTTTTGTTTACAAAACGTAAATCTATAAAAATGGTTATTATTTTAGAGTTTTTTAATAAAAAGTTTTTTGCCATATGTCTGCATTTTTATTATTTCTCTTGCTACTCGCTAGTCTTAGATTTTTTAATATTAAATATTATTAATTATTAGGGTTGATTCCGGGATTTGATTTTTAATACCGGTATCTCAAAACGGGATCCCGATCCCGAAAATTGGAAACCCCAATATATACTTTGACCTAGCTGATAAATTAATGCAAATCGGTCTGTTTTTCTGCGTCTATTAGTCCCTGATTATCTACTACACAATGCCAACAATGTTAGAAAAAATAAATTCTCAAACATTATGCGAACAAGTCATTAAATAAAACTATTTACTTCTGGAACATTGTAAAATTAAACCCTCTGCCATATATCCTTCTAAATCTGTACCTACCGGAGTAATAAAATATTGCTGCCGGAGTGTTAATAATTTCTCGTAAAATACAGGTAATAAAATTCAACCCGTTTTTACAGCTTCTGTCAATTATGGCGGCCGCTATGTCTAATGTGCCATTCATATAAAGCAATAAAAACTTCATAATCGCGCGATAGCGCACATTCGCCTATAGTGTTATTGCTAGTTTCAATGGTGCCATAATTTATTATAACTCTATAACACATTTATCTGTAAAATGAATTAATTTACTAGTGGTCTGCATCGTCGTCTGGTCGAGAATTATGAGTATAGTTATGAAAATCAGAACTTTACTACGTTACGTCGTCACTCATCGCTGCTATACTGGAGACATTAGGTACTTCCTCATTGTCGCGCCTATTGGATTAAACATTCCTAGAATGACTATACTACTACTAGCAATCGTTATTTAAATTGCCAAACCAAAAACTGCATTTGAAGCATAGACTTCTTATAGAATATACTACTATTATATACTACTATGGAGTATCACTTGTGTTCTGTACACTGTACTATTATTTGGCTCTAATATTATGTAAAATTATTTTTGTAATATAAAAGGTGCTTTGCCGGTTCATATTCTAGTAATAAGTTAATAAGAAGAGGAAAAATAGTAAATGTCGCAAAGCAAACAGAAATGGCCAGATTATGTTTTCCCCCCTTTGCGAATGCCTCTCTAATTGAATTATAATTGTAACTTGTAAGTGCTATTAACGCTGTCGAAAGAAGATGTACATTGTACCGTGTTGTACAATGCTGCAAGATGCGTTTTTGTTCCGTAAGAAAATGCTATTTCAGTTCATTAAATCCCAACGCATTATGGAAAATATTACAAACATGTGACCCAAGTGTATAAAAATGTTTTCAGTTATTGAGCCTCATGAATACAAATTAAGCAATTACTTTTTAGTAAAAGCAATTGCTTGACTAGCAAATGCTATAAGTAAAAGCAATTCCTAATGAATAAAATTTTGAAGCAATTGCTGTTTTTCTTACATCTCTGTAGTAAATGCTTATTCAACACAAGTTCAGACGTGGCTTATCCACTTGTTCAGATTATAAATTTCATGTTCAGTTTGGTGCCTAATGAGCAAAAGAGTTGACGTAAATACAACAACGTTGGCCTATTTATTTAGTACAATAGTAATCTGTTACGTTTTTGTGATAGTGATAGTAGTGATGAAGAAATTAAAGACAAGCAATTGATATTCATTCACAAATAGAAGAAACATAAATAAATCTCTCTGACCACAACCGTTTAGCTTCCACAACAGCTTCAGCACTCGTAGGAAATTTAATAAAAATATTGGCCTTCTCCAAAACTGTATCTATTACAGAAGTGTATGTCTTACAGACAGTAGTTTGGTGAACACCGAGTTCTTCACCTACAGAATTTTGAAAGCCCGAATCCGACAATTTCCGCAGAAAGACTTTAATCTTATTTAAAGGCGACAGTGCACCCCCTCGCCTTTTACCAAAAAATAATTTGCCAACCACTTAAACTTTTCGCAGTCAAATCGATATAACTTTCTGAAATCATCATATCTGCAATTTTTACGTACACTGTAGATTTTTCTTTTACGGACGTTCATATTATCCAGCCATAATTGAATACACAAATTAAGAGCAACGTACGTGTATGCCGCGGAGAACTAAAGTTGACTGCTACCAAGCAAATGATGCAGGGGTCGACCTACCTTAACAAGTTAAAAGCAATTGCTACACTAGAAAAAGCAAATCCTTAATTTATTCATCACATTTTAAGCAAACGATAGCAATTGCTTCTATTTTTTAAGAAAAAGCATTGACTAGAAGCAATTCCTGCACTTTTAAGCAGTTGCTGGACGCAAAAGCAATTACCTACTTTAGTTTTTATTCTTTGGCTTTCAAGAAATTACTTCGATTTTATAAGAAAAAGCAATTGCTACATTTTTATTCATTAGTCTCAATGTCTGCACCATGACGATCATTATTGTGTGTCCTGTCCATGCACCCCTTCCTTAACCGTCACAACCAACGTACGTATATCAAGATAGTACCCGGGAACCCACGCCTAGCCGAATCGAATAACAAAATTAAACGACCTGATTTAAGATAGGGCGACACGTCGTATAATGTATCAGTTTAGAAATATCGCCTTACCGACTTGGGTTCGAAATAATTGGGCCCAAGGCGAGTCATGCGGCCATTATTAACATTCAAACCCCTTTTATCGAAAATAAAAATCGTTCCAAACGAGATGCCGTTGACAGCAACACCTCGTTAAACTAACATGTGTTTCCCTATTGAAACGACAACCGAATTAATTTAATAAGAATGATCACTGAAATGGTGAGAACTGATAAAAAAAATTTGGTCAAGAGGTGCATTGTTAACTAACGAGATCCCCTAGCTCAGTTACCCATTATGTTGCACACACAATGCCTGCATAATATAATGTCTGGTAGAGATGCCATGGTTTGGTTCTTAATAGTACGTTGATGGAAATGCGAAAATAAGGTCTGTCTTTTTGCAATTTTTACGTCCTTAAGAGCAAATGAAAATAATTGACATAATTTGCTTAGATTATTCAATATTTCATATCAATATTCATTCATTTAGTTCATGCCAAAGAGATGATAAATTAGGGTTTACATGCATAGTCCTTATATATAATGAAATCGCACACCGAATTTTACTATCAAAATGGAAAATAGTTTACAACAAACTCAAAAAAACACAAACTTCACAACAAATACTACGATTAATCACAGAAAAAAAAGGTTTGTTCAATTACTACAGCTGTTTTTGTTGCTACCCAAGAATGGCCGACGCGTGAAAAGGGAAAGCGAGGTTGCCGCCAACATTCTAAATTTTGTCACCATGAAACTAAAATAAGGGGGTAATAAATACAAAGACCTGAAATAATGATATTTATTTTATTTAAACCACAAAACAAAAACTTGTTCCACCCATATAGTATCTTATTAACGTTTGTAATTTATCTGAATTATATTTGAAAACGTGCATTTTATTAATCTAATATAAGGCTGAACAGTAAGTTTGACAACAGCGCTTCTTTTGATGCACGTGTCAAGTATAGTGGACCATACAGCTAACCAGACAAATTACTTTTGTTAAAAAAATCAAAAGACGAACCTTTAAGCTGCGTTTATTATGTAATGGAATTTAAGATTTAACTTTCGTTTTCAAGATATACAGTAATTTATATTAATATAAAAAGCTATTTTTAAGAATTATTTTCTTTGAATGGAAGCCTTAAATAGAAAATTTCTTGAATGGCAGACACCGTTTGAACCTTTAGTTATCCAATGATTCAAATGAGCGTGAAGTTACCACCCAGTTGTCAGCTTCCTAAGTTTTCACACGACCTATTTAATTTCGCGCGATGCTCGATCTCACTGCATTGGTGTATTCTTTAGGTTTATCTTTTTAAAGTAAGATTTTATTGAAAAACTGTCAAGGATGATCTTCTTTTTAGAGTATATATGTCAAAATAACTTATTTCCTCCTATAGTGTTCTTAGGGTTAGGTTTTGAAATTTTAATTTTTTTTATTGGAAACTAATAATGATGATCCGCTTTATTGAAGATGAACGTCAAAATAATTTAAATTTATTCCCCCCGATTAGTGATTAGGACACACGAGAAAAATGACACAAAAATGACAAAAGTGACAGTCGAGCTTCTGCACCTAATTTTAAAAATTTGTTTTAGTTTAATAACACATATTATATAGATTTATTGACTGTAATTTATTTTCAAAAAATTTAATATTAGAAACACAAAAAAATATCTAAAATCAATTTAAATACGATTCAAGATGTCACAAGAAATAATTTATTTAACTAAAAGTGTTTTTAATGTTCTTGGTTTATTTGGAAGCTTTTAATAATCAATTAATTATTTTCAACGCCATTATCCATTGACAGTTTTTGAAATAAATGGTCTATTTTATTTCGAGTTGGTCTGAATAGACAAAACACCAGACACAAAATAACATTAAAATGTCGCAGACAATAGATTGTTTTGATACGGAATATAAATTATTTTTATATTTTTGTAACAATCATAAATATTTAAGTATACTAATTAGGAGTTGGGCTAGTTAGTGACGCATTTTTTGCCATTTAATTTTTTTGATCCATATTTCATCATTCTTTTTGTTTTATTTAGAGTTAGTATACAGGGTGTCCCATAATGAAGGGACCATACTGCAACAGGAGATAGTAGACTTCAAAATGGGTCAAACTTTCGACACCCTGTACAATTCGTATATACAGTATGTCTCTGTAAGTTTGCATCATATGGAAAACTTTTTTATTATTCATTTTACGAAAAAAAGTTATTCTTCATAAAAATCTCTGCATGGTCTAAAACCTAAAATGCAACCATCAAATATCGAAATTTCCCAGTCATATACGAGGTTTGTCAAAAAATGTGAATTTTTCCTAAGAATGTAATTTTTTCCCAAGAGTAAAGTACCTTTATTTTTAAAATTATCAAAAATTGTTATTAAAAAAAGTTGATCAGAACTAAAAACCACGTCTAAATATGCAATACCACGTATTAAATTATTTAAATAATTAAAAAAATTAAATAATTAATAATAAATTAATAAAATAATTTTTCAACATAAATGCGTATAATTGCATATTTAGACGTGGTTTTTAGTTCTGAGCAACTTTTTTTAATAACAATTTTTGATAATGTCAAAAATAAAGGTACTTTACTCTTGGGAAAAATTTACATTCTTTGGAAAAATTCACATTTTTTGACAAACCTCGTATATGAGTGGAAATTTTCGATATTTGATGGTTGCATTTTAGGTTTTAGACCATGCAGAGCTTTTTATGAAGAATAACTTTTTTTCGTAAAATGAATAATAAAAAAGTTTTCCATATGATGCCAACTTACGGAGACATACTGTATATTAATCAAACTTTACCGTCAGATTAACGATGCTGTTAGACTTTATTTAATACTAGCGTGTACCCGGCATGCGTTGCAACCCGCTGGTATAAATACAAACCCGAACAAATCCGATATATTAGTACCCGGCATGCCACTTTCTGAAATTGCACCCGTGCGAAGCCGGGGCGGGTCGCTAGTTATACATAAAAACCTTCCTCTTGAATTACTCTATCTATTAAAAAAAACCGCCTCAAAATCCGTTGCGTAGTTTTAAAGATTTAAGCACATATAGGGATATAGGGACAGACGGGCGATAGCGACTTTGTTTTATACTACACTACTCAAAACAATTATCGCATATTTTCTTAAATGGCCATATTTAATCAGCAAATAAAAATAATTTTGATTTAAATATTTTTTACAGAGTAAGGACAAATGTTTGAAGGAATTTTACGAAGTTTTGCAAAATTTACATAAAGTTGACGAAATAAGGCAACTTTAATTTGTTAGTGTTTTATTTGCATTAAAACTAAAGAACAAAATTAATATGACTGTCCGGCCATAACGAACTTTACACTACAAAATATAAATTAATATCGAGAATTACCCCCTCTAGCCGTTACAACTGCCCTGCAGCGCCTCCCCATACTTATTATTAAATTTTGAACATACTGTTCGGAAATTCTATTCCATTCCTCTATAAGAGCGTCAGACAATTGTTCCAAAGTTTCCGGTGGATTTAATCTTCCTCTAACGACTCTCCCGAGTGCATCCCACATGTGTTCAATTAGATTTAGGTCGGGTGACCTTGCTGGCCAATCCATGACATCAATATTCGTGTCCCGCAAGAACCCCGTCACAATGCGTGCTGTGTGTGGGCGGGCATTATCATGCATTAATATGAAATTATCGACTACAAATGGGGCAAAAGGAATCACATACTTTTGAAGGATATCAGTAATGTACCTTTTACCATTCAAAGTACCGTGTTGTACAATATGGAGGTTGGTGCGTCCATGAAAGTTTATTCCTCCCCAAACCATAATGCCTCCTCCACCGTAAGCATCTAACTGACAAATGTGGGCTTGTACAAATCGGGTTCCTGGTCTTCTATATACCCTTACACGACGATCATTTGTTGAGAGTGTAAATCTGGACTCCTCGGTGAACAAGACCGTGCCCCAATCAGCTGCTTTCCAGTTCAGGTGTTCTCTAGCGAAGGCTAATCTGTGTACGCGATGTTGCCTGGTGAGTCGTGGTCCCGTTGCTGCTCGTCTTGGCCTTAATTCATATTCTTTCAATCTGTTTCTAACCGTTTGATCACTGATCCTAACCTGGTAAGTTCTTTTTAGCGCATTTTGTAAATTCCTTGCTGTAGTTGTACGGTTTCTTAAAGTTTGCAACCGCAAAAATCGATTCTGTGCTGCAGTTGTGGCCCTAGGACGGCCTTGACCAGGACGTCTTGAGAATGCCTCAGCCTCCCTATACCGTCTTAACACTCTACTTACTGACGATTGGGTAACATTTAATCTGCGCAATGCGGACTTGATTGTATCCCTCAGTTGACAGAATAACAGCCGTTTGTGCCTCAGCATTTGTCAAATGTCTAGTAAGGCGTCTGTTGTTGTCGTTCATATCTCAAATTTCAGCAAATTAAAAATTTCGTGCGAAACTCTATGGTCAACTAATCGAATAGTACTGCCATTGATAAGTAAAAAATATAGCATTTTGCAGTTGTAGGGAAGACCATCAGAATAAATGATAACGAACCACATAAAAACTCATATTTGCTGTAATTTGCATAAAAAAGATTTAATGTTTTTAGTACTAAATATCTTAGTTTACCAATTTTATGAATAAAATATTTTGTACAGGGTTTTCAAAATATGCGATAATTGTTTTGAGTAGTGTATGTTAAGAAGTACCTACCTTGTATAATATTATTAACAAGGCATTATTTTTATGTTTTTCTGAAAATCAAACCTAGCATGCTACCAACTGCGCCACGAGGACTATGAAATTCTATCGTCAACTAAGGCCATACTATAGGTACCTTATTTAATTTGTTAGTACATAGTATATACGCTTGGAATCGCCTGCGATTTTAAATTTGGGCAAGGGTCATTAAGGCAAAGGAACTCAGTTACGACCACTGATCATTAAGAACTATTTTTACCTTTCATCCATGCCCTTTCGACATTTTTGTTTACTGTATGCTGTAGGTTCAAAAGTAAAATTTAGTTAAAAGACCATTAAAGATGCATCGAAATCAGAACGGAAATGTTTCTTAATAAATGTATAAAACACCTACTCAAAGACGATATGAAAGTACAGTTGTATATAGATAATACACCCACTCATGCGATTCACTGGCCCGTGCCAGCAAACACCATGTGTTAATACAACCATACGTTCTTTTTAAAGGTATGTTGTAGGTTTTTTTTATGTGCCACCTAGTGAAATAGTATCTTGTAGTCCTTCTTCGTAGCTTTTAAAATTAAAAGATAACCATATAAAGGACAGTATATCTATTATATATTATAAATCAAATAAAAATATGTACATGAAATGTAGAAGTATGGAGCTGTGGGTGCTAACTGTTCGTTAAGAGCAGTAACCCCTTTTACCACAATAAAAATTGCCGAACGTTCTGCTGGTCAAACGAAAATAAAAAATAAAAATTGGTATTTAGAAAATAAATTCTACTTTAAATACCCCATCCAGAAAAGTAAATGACGATCGAAAATATTCCCAAAATTTTTTTTAGAAATTTTTTTAATTTTTAGTAATTTTGTAATATCTTAAACAATTCTTTATTGGTCAACAGCAAAATGACTTTCCCGGGTGTAGAATGTTGTACCAAAAAATTTTTCTTAAAGCCATTTTTCAATATCGGCCTTACTTTTTTCTCAAAAACGTTGGGCGCGTAAATCCACTTTACACGCTTAAATTCACTTTATGCGCCCAACGTTTTTGAGAAAAAAGTAAGGCCGATATTGAAAAATGGCTTTAAGAAAAATTGTTTGGTACAACATTCTACACCCGGGAAAGTCATTTTTCTTTTGACCAATAAAGAATTGTTTAAGATATTACAAAATTACTAAAAATTAAAAAAAATTCTAAAAAAAATTTTTGGAATATTTTCGATCGTCATTTACTTTTCTGGATGAGGTATTTAAAGTAGAAATTATTTTCTAAATACCAATTTTTATTTTTTCTTTTCGTTTGACCAGCAAAACGTTCGGCAATTTTCATTGTGGTAAAAGGGGTTACTTCCTCTTAACCATCATAGTTTTTTCCACCATTGGTGTACTGCTAGTATCCCTTTAAAATTTTTGGAAAAAAATAGAATGCAGCGCATGGCGCATATAGCGTTGATTTAAGACACCTTGGAAAGAAAAAAAAATAATTTTACGGTTTCAGTTTTTAACATTTTCAATTATTTACTAAATAAATAATGGCGAATAAAAGACTGGCGCTGATAATTGAATGACATGTTAAGTATCTGAACTGTTTTCAAACTTGCTGGTTCCGCGGCGTCTATTTAAGGTTTGTGACACTCTAGGAATTTTTTTTATTATACAGTGTGACCAGTAAAGTCCGCATCATATGGGATTTTTTTTTTGTTTAATAACTTTATTCGAAATTTGACTTTGGCATCAAGTTCTGCTTCGATTGAGATAAAAATTAAGCAAAAAAAAATAGTAGTCACGTGATTCGCATTAGGTATCTGTCAAATTTAAATTCTTTCCAAAAAATAATTCAAAAGTGGGGGTATTGAAATTTTTTTTTTACTTTTAAGTGCAGTTTCTAGCCCACATGCAAAATTTCATCTGCATAAGATAATTTTGATTTTTACCCATACCACAGAATATATAGCTACGTAGCTATATATTCTGTGCCCATACCTATTGTGTAAATTGTATCACTTTTGCAAAATAAGACTCAACGCAACCTACATAAAACTTCTTAAATGCTTTATTTCAGATAAATTTTCTTTAAAGTAGTGTCATATTAAATGTGTGTTTTTCTAAAAAATCTAAATTGGGCTATTAAAATTTGGTCGCATGTGATGCAAAGTTCATTTGTTTTTGACCCTGTATAAGGTAACTTCATAAAATAAGTATTTTTGAAAACGTAGTTTGTCTGAAAGTAATACACCTTAATATTAAGACAAAAAAGAACACAGTGTCATCAGTAAAGTGTTCATTAATTGGAAAATAAATTTTAGTGGTGGGTAAAAAATCAAAATTATCTTATGCAACTGAAATTGCACGTGGGCTAGAAAATGCATTTAAAAAAACTTTTTCTAATAACTTTTTTCAATATTTTTAGAAATAACCCCACTTTCGAATTATTTTTTGGAAAAAATTAAAATCCGACAGATGATGCGAACCATGTGACTACTATTTTTTTGCTTAATTTTAATCTCGATCGAAGCAGAACTTGATGCCAAAGTCAAATTTCGAATAAAGCTATTAATAAAAAAACATTCCATATGATGCGGACTTTACTGGTCACACTGTATATATTTTTAATAGGTTCTAACGTATGATGTCAATGCTAATTATGTTAAATTCGTTAATAATGAAAAAGCCCATTAGGAAAACAATCGCATAATTATAGCTATAGCAAACTAAAAGTTTTTATTTTACAAAATATTGTGTTGAAGTCCTGTCTTCCTTCCTAAAGTAGGATCAACGAAATTTTATTTTATGGTTGCAATACCCGAACTGAATTTGAAATCGTGTTCGCGAATACGAGTGTAGATGCCTCTTGGTACTTGAGGTATTTAAACCCAAATGAACCACATTTGAGATTTATATGTATATGCACAATTCACTTTCGTTGCTAATTCCTTCGTATACGTGTTCGGAATCGTAAACAACGCGGTGGTACCAATTGGACACGTTTTTCAATGTAATGCAAACCGGAGAGAACCGAGAACCCAATTTTTTAAATAATATGCAAGCCGTGTACCAACGTCCGCCCGGTGCAAATTATATACGTGCTCCATGGAAATAACCTCACGGACGTAACGAATCGGTACGAATTAGTATCGTACCAGAACCCAAAGCAAAACATTGGTTTGAGGCTGAGTACGGCCATTGTTTTTTTCGTTTTGTTGTAATTTTTAATTTGACATGGTCGTGGACGAAATGCCCCTTCTATGGTAAATTAAAGGTCGGATTTCGGCTGTTTTGGCAGTTTTTATTGATTTGATCAATGCCAACGTTTCGGTGTAGTCAACATCATCATCAGCTAGATTTGTATTGGTAAATTCGTTTACGTTTTAAAAAAATCAATGATTCGAGCGTTCACAATTTGTCTGGTTAGCTGTATGGTCCACTATACCTAACACGTGCATCAAAAGAAGCGATGTTATCGAACTTACTGTTAAGTCACATATTAGATTCATAAAATTAATAAAATGCACCTTTTCAACTATAATGCAGATAAATTACAAACGTTAGTAAATACAAAACAAAAAACAAAAATATCAAAAACATAATCAAATAAAAAAATAAATAATATATTATATCGAAAATTGCCGGACAAGTAGGGTACTTTAAAAGAATCAGTTCTAATTTAAGTTTGTTTTCTAAAAAAACTGTATTTAATACTATTATATTACCACATTTTTGTTCTTCCATTTTATATTGTTCTAGTGATGAAATATTTAATAAATTACAAATTTTACAAAATAAGGCAATGCGGATTATTTTAAATTGTGACAAATATACAAAAATAAATTTTATGTTGAAAAATTTAAATTGGTTGAATGTCAGAAATTTAATTTTTTATTTAGTATGTATCTTTATATATAAAATTAAAAATTATTTATTGCCTGATTGTTTAAAAAAATTTTGTTCTTTTAATTATGACCATCATAATTATAAAACAAGAACTAATCAAAATTTTCATGTGGATAGAGTATCTAAAACATTAGCTTAGAAATCTATTTTTTATAAAGGTTTGATAGAATATAATAATTTGGAAAAT
This sequence comes from Polydrusus pterygomalis, assembly GCA_963969555.1. Taxonomy (NCBI): domain Eukaryota; kingdom Metazoa; phylum Arthropoda; class Insecta; order Coleoptera; family Curculionidae; genus Polydrusus; species Polydrusus pterygomalis. The sequence continues at coordinate 42,700,987 of OZ018381.1, read as the reverse complement.
TCTATTAAATCTCAAAAATCATTAAAACTGTTTTAAAAAACTTTAAAATTACATTTAATTAAAAAACAAAATGATACGTAATATTTGATACAATTTACAAAATGTTTAACTTTTCTGTCTGTTTTTGTTAAAAGAAGGTTTCGTTTTAAAATTAAAAAATAAACCTATAAATATCTTTAAAAAATGTAGGTATTAATAAATATTTAGTTTTTGACCCTGTATAAAGTAACTTCATAAAATAAGTATTTTTGAAAACGTAGTTTGTGTCTGAAAGTAATACACCTTAATATTAAGACAAAAAAAGAACACAGTGTCATCAGTAAAGTGTTCATTAAGTGGAAAATAAATATTAGTGGTGGGTAAAAAATCAAAATTATCTTATGCAGTTGAAATTTTGCATGTGGGCTAGAAACTGCATTTAAAAAATGTTTTTCTAATAACTTTTTCAATATTTTCAGAAATAACCCCACTTTTGAATTATTTTTTGGAAAAAAATAAAAATTTGACAGATAATGCGAATCACGTAACTACTATTTTTTTGCTTAATTTTCATCTCGATCAAAGCAGAACTTGATGCCAAAGTCAAATTTCGAATAAAGCTATTAATAAAAAGCCCCTATGATGCGGACTTTACTGGTCACACTGTATAAGAAGTCTATGTTAAAAGCCGATTTTGTCGAATGTCAACAAGGAAATTTCCGATCTGCGCAAATTCAACAGGACCTTATCGAATGCTTTTCTATACCTGTATGTGCTTATAAGGCCCTTTTTTATCGAGCAAAATTATGAAAAAGGTTAACATGTAATATTCTGGTAATACAATAAACCTTATGTTTTATTATAGCGCTATCGCTCCATTATCTTACCGACTTTGGTGAAAACTGACCATGTCTTCATCCCACATTTGATTATGGACCAGCCTATTAATAAAATCTTTTCAAGATTCAACGGCAGAACAACCCGTATTGTATAATTTATTAGTTGTTCCTTATCTCGATTTTAAATTGCGTGAAGATGTTAATTTTAAACGGTCATGTTGCCATGTACGCTCATTGCCCATTTACTAATATGGAGACAGGTATCGTTCGTGTCTACATTTCGTTGATTATTTCCCATTAATATTTTTTAATTATGACAGCTTGTATTCCGTTACATCGTTTAAGCAATCTGAATAGTTAAATACCTCGTTCTTCGATTACTTTTAATCATATATGGTTTTAAAAAATAGCATAAACTAGAATTTTATGTATTTGTTGATTGAACCACCATAAGTTTACCTTAATGTATAAAATGTCCTTTGAAAAGTATAAAAATGATGCCAAGTATTAATCCACCCAAGCAGATTGAATACAAAATATACAGAGTGACTTTTTGAAAACTGACAATGGCTATATTTTCTATGGTAAAGAATATATCAAAAAACCAAAAATACCATTGGGTATTTTGCGCATCACCCTCCCCGGAAGGACTACCCTCACCCACTTTAAAATCTTAAACTGATGAACTTAAAAACCAAAAAGACTTACAAAGCAATCTAAATTTAGTATGTTGGAGCACCATCACCCCATGCAGCTGTGGCGAGAGAGTGGTTGGACCAAAATGATCCAAACAAATGTATATTGGGAGAAGAGGTATAATTGAGTGGCCGCCACGATCACCTGACCGTACCCCTATTGACTTTTTATGGGGTTACATTAAATCACTAGTTTACAAAACCCAACCAACTTCTCTGGAAGCATTGCATCAGGGAATAATTGATGCTTGTCAAAGTATTACAAGATAAATTTTCGGAAAGCCAGGGAGGAATTTAAACATCGATTTTATTTCTGTTTAGAACAAAATGGCAATCATCTAGAGCACTTAGTTTTAAAAAAATACCATTTTTGTAAAAAATATATAGTTTTAGCATTACAATCGCTATAGGCTTGGCATCAGTTTCCATCATTTAGGTTTATTTCCTAATTTTGCCGAATCTTACACGAGCCAGTTTTAAAACATTTTCTCAAAATTTGGTACTTAAATTTCGTTAATTTTGGTATTGCTGAAAAGCGCTTTTGATCAGCTTTCTAGAGAGGTGTTACAAGTAAGGTAGTGGCATTTAAGATTTTAAAATGGATGAGTGGTACTGCTTCAGGGGTGGGTGAAGGTGGTCCGCGTTCTTGTATTGATTCTTTAGTGTAGAAAATAAAACCATTGTAAGTTTTCAAAAAGTCAGCCTATAAACACAGCTGTTGTAAAATGAAAAAAAGCATTCTATTTCTTATAAGAATTCACATACCCTTTATACAACTGCTTAATACTATATTTTATGTGACAGCAACGAGCTTTCCTGCTGTAAGACAACGAAAATTGCTAGACCATTGTGTAGTGATAATATCACGTCAGTTTGGACAATAGGAAATAGGAGTTACTGCTACCATAGAAGGTTTATAGCTATTATTGCTCTCAATACTTCAGTAAATATATAGATTATAAAGTCCAATAATATTAATGAGTTGTGCGAAATAAGAATCTTCTAATGCATTATCTGACATGCACAGTTAAAAAAAAATTAACAAAGTAAAAATAAATTAATTGAAACAGGTATTGGTACGAAAATTAAAGTTCAAATTTAAACAAGACAGATAGAAGACTCCGAACAACGTTGTGACCTGCGCAACAAATACGTTAAAACTAATATTACTGCGCGGGGCGATTGCCGATCGCTACGAACCCCCACGAACGTCTTGTGGATTATAGGTTCTAACGGATACAATTCGTTTTTGGAGACGCTGTTTTGCTTTCTTAATTATAGAGAAAGCGCCTTACTGGAAACAAATTGCGTTACTGTATTGAGAAGATTGTGCTGCTAATGGAACTGATACCAATAAAAAAACTGTTCTAGCAAATCTGGAATTGATGTAACACTAAAGCAGGTTTGATACACTAGCAAGTTATTTAATATGGGTTAATAAAAAAATTAGCTATTAATACAAAATATGTCTTAGCAAACCTGTTGTATTAGCTTATTTCTGTACTATTTTAATGGGCTTCTATAAATAAATTGTGCACTTGACTGGCTGTTTTTGTATAAACACAAGGTCATGGCCAAAAACTGGCTACTAACTGACACTTAAAATCAGGTGTGCCAAATGTATAAGTGGCCATAATTGGGTACATTACACCTGTCCAATTACCCTAAACCGCTTCTAACTTCAAAACATTGAAAATATAAGTAATTTAAAAATCATCCCGAACTTTTCCTTAAAATGTAAAATCTACATAATTGCATTCTTCCAAAAAAATATTAGAGTCATCTGAGGCAAATGAAGCGCGATGGGTAAATATGTATACAATTTAGTGGGGTTGCTGCCGATTGGAGATCTTGGGCTGACCCTTGGCTGTGGACATTTTTACGTCGTAGAAAACTGTCAAAATCTCGTCTTGGGAGTTAGGTAATTAAATTTCAAAATGTCTTTATTCCAAACTAACTTTTACAGTTCATTACATGGAAAGTGACAACATAATATAGAAAATAATAATCATTAAAAAAAATAACAACAAAAAAAAATTAAGTTAATAAAGTTAATCCAATTTAATTCATTAATAAAATCAATTAAAAAAAAATAGTATAAATAATTTAATTTCGTAAATATCTATTTAATTGTTTTTTAAAAGTTGCCAATTTAATTTTTTTGATATTTTTTGGAAGATTGTTATATTTTATTATTCCGTCACTTTTTACTGGTATAGTTTAATAATTTATACAACTTCTGGTGTTATGATCATGTAATGTCTTATTCTCCAGAAGTGTTATGTTTGATTTTTTTTCTTTTAAAATAATAGAGTGAATTAGAATACAAATTTTTAATTTATAAATGTTTTGAACGTGTAAATACCCTTTCGGTCTATATAGATTAACAGTGGTTAAATGTGGTAATTTGTGTATACATTTAATAACTTTATTTTGCAATTTTTGTAATGGTTTTAAGTCTGATAAACAAGCAGATCCCCATGCAGAACCTAAGTATTGTAATTTTGAATATATTTATGAAAAATATATATTTTTTAAGTATTTCAAAGGAATGAAATATCTAGCTCTGTACAAAACAGATACCAAAGGAGATATCAAGTTGATAATATACTGGATATGGCATTTCCAATTTAAATTCTCGTCTAAAACTAATCCTAAAAATTTTGTCGTCTTTGAATATTAAATGTTAAGGGGTTAATGATGGAATTTATTTTATTTTTAGTTATAAACATAAAAGAAGATTTTGTAAAATTTAACGTAAGTTTATATGATGATTGAAGCCAAGAAAGAAGTATTTTTAAATCATTATTAATATCAAAATACATTTCTGCAAGAGTTTCAGCAAAATAAATAACTGTTATATCATCTGCAAATAGCTTTATATTGCCCTTTAAGTTCAATTTGGAAACGGAGTTAATGTAAATTAAGAATAATAACGGACCTAATATTGATCCTTGTGGAACTCCAGATATTATTTCTTTTTCCGAACTTTTTCTTTCCCCAATTTGAACAAATTGTTTACGATAGCTTAAATAACTTTGAAGTAGTTTGTGTGTATTTCCCCTTATCCTAATACTGTATAATTTTCTTAATAAAATATCATGGTTTACGGTGTCAAAAGCCTTACACAGATCTAAGGATAGTAAACAGCATTTTTTACTGCTGTCGACATTAGCTTGAATATTTGTTATGATAACTCCTACAGCTATTTCTGTATCCTATTACATTACATCATTTTGATTGTTACTCTAGAACGTAGATCAGAAAACTAGCTTTAGCTGGGTCCAGTGTATGTATGCAAGTATTCCGACAGATTGTAAAGTTGTAAAAAACTTGAAATACGTAGTAAATTTTTTATACCTTGCATTTAAAGTATGAAAAATAGTCTACCAAAAAATCGCTCTCCTATTTTAAAGGTCCTATTCGGAGTTTGTGCGCACACTTGCCCCGTATGACTCCACTATATTGCCAAAACAATGTATTCATGCGTGTTGCAGAAGACCCATACAAAATGTATACCATTATTACAGAAAGGCGATTGCTCCACGCCTACTTTGATCGCATTACGTCGAAGATGGAACGAAAAAGAACTAAAGAAGAACGGTTTAATGGCCACCCTTACGTGTCGTACACACGAAACCAGTTGGTTTTGAATAATTTATTGCTCATTTAAGATGCTGTTTTTAAAGTGAAATGCTTGCGTCTAAGTAATTTTGTAAAAAATATTCCTATCTTGAACGGTACTTTTTGGTAAACCGATTTCTTCAGATATTGAGCCTAATGACTAAAAATTAAGCAATTACTTGAAGCAATTACTTTTTAATAAAAGCAATAATTGCTTGACTAGCAAATGCTATAAGTTAAAGCGATTGCTAGATCCGAATATGAATAAAATTTTGAAGCAATAATTATTGCTGTTTTTCTTACAGATTATAGATTTCATGTTCAGTTTGGTGCCTAATTAGCAAAAGAGTTGACGTAAATACAACAACGTTGGTCTATTTATTTAGTACAATAGAAATCTGTAACGTTTTTGTGGGAAATAGGAAACTTATATTTGTGATATTGCAGATTTCAGTGAAAATGAGGAAAGTGATAGTAGTGATGAAGAAATTAAAGGCAAGCAATAATTGCTATTCGTTCACAAATTAAAGAAACATAAATAAATCTCTCTGACCACAACCGTTTATTTTCCACAACAGCTTCAGCACTTGTAGGAAATTTAATAAAAATATTGGCCTTCTCCAAAACTGCATCCATTACAGAAGTGTATGTCTGACAGACAGTAGTTTGGTGAACACCGAGTTCTTCACCTACAGAATTTTGAAAGCCCGGATCAGACAATTTCCGCAGAAAGACTTTAAGCTTATTTAAAGGCGACAGTGTACCCCCTCCCCTCGCCTTTTACCAGTATCAGTCAAAAAATAATTTGCCAACCATTCAACATTTTCGCAGTCAAATAGATATAACTTTCTGAAAGCATCATATCTGCAATTTTTACGTACCTACACTGTAGATTTTTCTTTTACGGATGTTAATTTATTCAGCCATAATTGAAGACACAAATTAAGAGTAACACACGCGTATGCCGCGGAGAACTAAAGTTGATGCTACCAAGCAAATGATGCAGGGGTCGACGTACCATAAAAAGTTGAAAGCAATTGCTACACTAGAAAAAGCAATTCCTTAATTTATTCATCACATTTTAAGCAAACGATAGTAATCGCTTCTATTTTTTAAGAAAAAAGCATTGACTAGAAGCAATTCCTGCGCTTTTAAGCAATTGCTGGACGCAAATACAATTTCTTTAGTTTTTATTCATTGGCTTTCAAGAAATTACTTCGATTTTATAAGAAAAAGCAATCGCTACTTTTTTATTCATTAGGCTCAATGTCCTTACTGCACGACCCTCTTTAAATAGAATATCCTTGTAAATCGTTTAATCTGTTCATTTTTTGAAAAATATATGTTTATTAGAATTGTTTTTTTTTTTAAACCTAAGTATAAATATATATTATATTGGTTGCCTATAACAACCCCAATTTATCCAAAGATATTCAGTTGCTCAAGATTTGTAATTCTGAATTTTTGAAACAAGAAACGTCTTCGACTTTTCTTTATACTGGTTTAGTAACATATTGTAAGACATGCATTCCCTAGATAAGAGGTATAGCGTTACAAAATGTTCAACACAAATATCCGATTTCTTGTAAATGTAGGTACAACTCGAGACAGAGCTGGTTTGTGAATGCGTGCAGACATAAAACTTTTCATTTCATCAGCTGCGTTCATTGCAACTTTTTGGAACGGGGGATGAACAATACATTTTTTTATATAGTCTTCAAGAAACGCAGGAATTACTTTTCTAGGTAGTGGAAAACAAAAACAAACACGAATGGCATGATAGGTAATGAGCCTAATGAATAAAAATGTAGCAATTGCTTTTTCTTATAAAATCGAGTAATTTCTTGAAAGCCAATGAATAAAAACTAAAGTAATGGCTCTTGCGTCCAGCAATTGCTTAAAAGTGCAGGAATTGCTTCTAGTCAATGCTTTTTCTTAAAAAACAGAAGCAATCGCTATCGTTTGCTAAAAATGTGATGTATAAATTAAGGAATTGCTTTTTCTAATGTAGCGATCGCTTTCAACTTTTTAACGTAACGTCCGTAAGAGCAAAATCTAGTGTACGTAAAAATTATTGCAGATATGATGATTTCCGAAAGTTATATTGATTTGACTGCGAAAATGTTGAGTGGTTGGCAAATTATTTTCCACATGGACTACTTCCGTAAAATTATTTTTTTACTGATACTGGTAAAAGGCCAGGGGGGCCACTGTCTGTAAGACATACACTTCTGTAATGGATGCAGTTTTGGAGAAGGCCAATATTTTTATTAAATTTCCTACAAGTGCTGAAGCTGTTGTGGAAGCTAAACGGTTGTGGTCAGAAAGATTTATTTATGTTCCTTCAATTTGTGAACGAATATCAATTGCTTGTCTTTAATTAATTCATCACAACTATCACTTTCCTTATTTTTACTGAAATCTGCCATATCACAAATATAAGTTTCCTATTTTCCACAAAAACGTACTATTGTACTAAATAAATAGACCAACGTTGTTGTATTTACGTCAACTCTTTTGCTAATTAGGCACCAAACTGAACATGAAATCTATAATCTGAACAAGTGGATAAGCCACGTATGAACTTGTGTTGAATAAGCATTTGCTACAGAGGTGTAAGAAAAACCGCAACTGCTTCAAAATTTTATTCATATCCCGATCTAGCAATTGCTTTTACTGAAAAGTAATTGCTTAATTTTTATTCATTACGCTCATTATTAGTATTAGGATATCCCCATAAACAAATTTACCTTGAAATAAATTCAACAGCTCAAGTCGTTTTTGAGTAAACGTTAAACCACTCAAGGGATTCTGTAAAGTTTCTATTCTGCACGCGTGTGGAACGATATATGAAGGCCAGGTTAGCCCTATTAACTCCGTACATACTGTAAAAGACGAACAATTATTGATGTTTAAATGAGCGATACTGCAAAATATATGCCAGTGATTCCTCATTTGAGGACGTAGCCGGGCGCATTCGGCCATAAAACATCGCACCTCTATCCGACGTTGGCATCACTAAAAAACGTCAACGCGCGACGTAAAACGTTGAGGTAAGAGGCGAGCTTTCGTCTCGCCCAAGCCATCTCATTTCAAGATCTTCAACGTGCATAATAAGTGTTTTCTACAGGGTGACATAAACAACTTCATGTATCTGATGGTTGCAAGAAATATTCGAGTCCGGCCGTAAAAACCTATTTTTTTCGGATTACTCGGGTTAGTCATGTCGGTTTATATGTCAAAAGACTCTAACTCAGTGTTTCACATGAATCACAACATTCTAATGGCGGAATCCATGTAACAATCGTAAAATATGCTCCAAACAGATTCCGTTGCTGGTTAAATTGCGGTTTTCTAAGCGTCAAGTGGACAGGACTCAAAGGATCTGTGAAACTCTTTGGCTCCAATAGCAAAGTTCAGTAAATCTGACACTGCCCCTCCCCCCTCCCCCCTCCCCCCCTTCTAATCCTCTTACATTTTGTTGTTCAACAATAAAAAGAATACAGCAAAAACATCAGAAGACTATACATACAGGGTGTCCGGGAAAATGTGGGAAATCTCCCGGATATGAAAAAAACACGTGAAAAGAATACTACAAGTTCATATAAACTTCTTTCGTATCGGCCTCTTCTTCGGAGATAAATGGGCTCCCATGGAATTAAGTTTTTGACACATAATTATTAAACCAACAGGTATATTTCAATTTTTTTCATATGATCTATACCAGGTAAGACCCTTCAAATTGCTATCCCAGAAAGTGTTGCGAATTACTCACAGCTGCAGGGACGGACTAGCTGTGACACTAATGTGCCCATTTTTTTTACGCCCTGTATGATAAAAACTTTGGACAACGTTTTTATTACTATTGACTAAAAATTAAGTATTCTTCATTCATGTCGCTAATTCTAACCGTTTTCGAAAAAACGTCATTTCATATTATTTAAATCATGTATATTTAGCGTATTTCAATAAAAGATAAAAAGATACATCTTTGTTCCTGTAAATTATAGTTCACTTTTAACTGCTTAATATTAATACATGATCGCAATAAAATGACGTTTTTCCGAAAACGGTTAGGATTAGCGACATGAATGAAGAGTACTTAATTTTTAGTCAATAGTTAAAGGTATGTAAAAAACGTTGTCCAAAGTTTTTATCATACAGGGCGTAAAAAAATGGGCACATTAGTGTCACAGCTAGTCCGTCCCTGCAGCTGTGAGTAATTCGCAATACTTTCTGGGATAGTAATTTGAAGGGTCCTACCTGGTATACATCATATGAAAAAAAATTAAAATATACCTGTTGGTTTAATAATTATGTGTCAAAAACTTAATTCCATGGGAGCTCTTTGGGAGCCCATATCTCCGAAGGGGAGGCCGATACGAAAGAAGTTTATATGAACTTGTAGTATTCTTTTCACGTGTTTTTTTCATACCCGGGAGATTTCCCACATTTTCCCGGACACCCTGTATAACCCTTATAACAAATATATTTCTTCATCACTCTGTATTCGGCATGTCACATCTCCGAAAAAGCCACTTCGAAGGACAACCGTGACAATGGCTTCTTCGCCTCGCTCGCCTCAGACCGTGCATTCGTTTCATTAAATTTAAACTGCGTCAAATTTAATGCCCCGCGACCAACAAAAAAGCCGGTCTTCTCACCCGAAAGCGGCGTTATCGTCGGAACTATCGCTACAACCGAGAAAAATATTTAAAACCGCATCCCAACCAGTTTTTTAACACATACTTTTACTTGTAAAACAAGGGAATTATAGGTATTTTTGTTAGTGTCGCGATAAGCAGAGCGAGAAACCACAAAAGTTTTGTGTTGTTCTTTTATTAACTTTTCACTCGACAAAAAGTATTAAAATTGATTTTTCTCGTGGGTTCGTTCAGTTTTTCCTTATAAAAATTGTAGAGAGGGGCAATTAGTTCTTGACATTTTTGTCGGTAGTATCAGAAATTCAGCTAGAGTAGCTGAAGGAATGTTATTTCCGAAAATTTTTCAAATTTTGTCAAAAAATAAACGTTGAAAATTGTTTAGGGAGAAATTACTAAAGACTTTCTTTAAATTAAGATAAATGTCTTTAAAGTTTTGTAACATATTGTAATAAACTGTTTCATACCGTGCGAACAAAAATTATTTACATCAAAGAGGGCTTGGAATAAAAAAACGTAGGGCTTGGTTTAGATCACAATGATATGGGGACGATATATCTAACCAAATCTAGGTTAAAATTTTGTCAAATTCATATTATGACATGATATGCCAAACTAATGAGTAATAAAATAAGTAGACAAATACAAATTTATTTTTGTTGTTTACCAAATTAACAAATTAAGAATATATGTACAGAAAGAAAAAGAAAAATAATTACATAAATTGCTGAAATTCACACGTCTCTTCATATTTTCGAAAGTGTTGACCAGCATCTCTGGAGAAATGTTACCACATTCTTGGATAATCCTTTCTTGTAATTGTTCTAAATTTGCAACTGGTGTTTTAAAAATAGTGTTCTTTAAATGAGGAAAAACGAAGTAATCCATAACCGTTAAAGAACCTTTTCCCTAAACACAGCCATGGTTCTTTTCAGGCAATGATAAAAATCCCCAGCAATAAAAGCAACGTTGGGAAAATGTTCGTGAAAATCGTCCATGCACAAACCCGGATTGTATTGCCACTCACCATTTACTTTAACCCCGTTTTGAAAATACGCTTCAACCATGAATGTTTTGTGCTGTTCCGTAAAGCTCATTGTGTGAATTGTTCAAGAAATTGAAATAATTAGCGATAAATCAAATTACTTGTAACGACTGTCAAAGATGACGGAATAACTGATTGATTGTTAATTCAGGTAGTTACTAACACCCAACAGGTATTAAGCTCTACGGCTAAGCATTACGTCCTTAGATGCAAGGCCCTCTTTGATGCAAATAATTTTTGCTCGCACGGTAGATATATTTAAAAAAATATCACTTATAATCTCCATAGCAGCAGAATTATTACCGATATTTTTTTCAAGGTCACGAATGGTTCGTGGTCGTCTTCGACTCGGAATAATTTTCTATCAACAAAAACATGAGTGCTGCGTGGGAGATTCGGTAAGAAAATTTCATAAATTGGAGTTTCTTTTAATATGATGAGATGATGAGACCTACGACCTATTCTCAATAAAAATTCTAAGTTAGCAACAAAATGTATTTTGATTTTATTCTGAGTGACGTTTGCTATAAAAAATAAAGCACTTCATTTTTGACAGAAAAGTTATCACTTATTAATTTTATTAGGTTAATAGGCTATAGACTATCGCGATAGTCTCCCGTCGCTATAAGCAACGCAAACAAAAATTGGTTAAAAATAAATTTATGAAATTTTCAATCTAAAATAACTCAGAGTCATCCTAGTAATCTTGTGCGAACACAGCGCCTTACGTTTTGCACCATCTCTACAAATATTTCTTGGATTTTTTTCTACATTCTGTGTTCCTCGCTTTCACCTCATTTTAGGAATCGTAAATATTTTGCGGAAAAAGGCCCAAAGTCTTCTATGGGACGTCTTGGACAGGCTGGGAAAGATTGTTTGGGGGACTGATGTACTTCGGTACAAATAATATGCAAATATGGTCCGGTCAGTTTTCAGTCTGACGCAATCTTGGTATTCTCGCTAGTTCCTTGACTGTATATTTTTTTTTATATTACCAACCACTTCGTGATAATATAGTTCGATAATATCGTGTCAATTTTCTTGCTTAATCCTCAATCTTATCTTAGCCCTTCTCACCAGTCATGTGGCTCTAGGTCACGCTTCACACTCCTTCAATGATTTCTTTTAGCAATTGTTTCATTAGATTAGGCTCGTAAAGTAAACTCAAGGTGCTAAACAGTTTTGTTTTCAATGTCAACTTGAAATTTTATCATTATGGGTACCATGCATTAGCATTAGAGCATCTAATACAACCACGCCAACATACCAAACTCTCTTTGGGACGTTGACTTATGAACATTTAATATTCCGGAATAAGAACAACGGAAAAATTCGATGATAAATCATGGTCAACAAAGTCGTTTACAAAAAAAAAAAAATAGAAGTCCGTCATTAAAAAAAATATAAAAATTGGCATTTCTGTTATTTAACATCAACAGTTGGTACCTAATTTCGGAGACAGCTAAACCATAAAGCCGACATCCTATGTCCATAGAAATTATTAAATAGCGCCTTTTTAGTACCACATACCATAAACGAACTTTTATAAACGACCATACAACTTCCACACTCCGTACCTTTAAATGACGGCCGTAAAGAACAAGTGAATTATTCCCAAGATTGTACGTAGGAAGAATCGTACGAATAATTTTTTTTATTGTGGTACTTGAGAAGAAAAGATGTATAGTGGCAACCATATGGTCCGTTAGTTCGAGTATGAGTGGTTGTTTGCTGCATCTGGTTGATCAATTTGGATTTAAGTCACTTATGGAACTCAATAAGATGATAAAGTGTTGTTATTGACAGGCGTTACTTTACTGTAGTTCCTATATGGGTTGGAAGAATCACGAACACATTCTGGTTAGAAAGTACGTTGTGACAACTTTTACTGTGACAATACCATTTATGCCACAATCGCAAATATCCAGTTAGTTAATTAATCAATTAGCTAATTAAACAACTGGTATTGTAAAAACACCATATCTGCCAATGGCATTTAAGTTACAATCAAAAGTGTCGGGATAATTATTCAAAAAGTGGGTAACCAATCGACCCACTCCTTTGATTGTAACACAATACGTTCTAATTTAAATATTCCATGAATTGAGTGTAAATTAGAAAATAAATGAGACACTAAGTTTTCTTCCACTGGTATAAAAATGTAGCAATCGCTTTTTCTTATAAAATCGAAGTAATTTCTTGAAAGCCAATGAATAAAAACTAAAGTAATTGCTTTTTCTTATAAATTCGAAGTAATTTCTTGAAAGCCAATGAATAAAAACTAAAGTAATCGCTTTTATTTTGCGTCCAGCAATCGCTTAAAATTGCTTATAGTCAATGCTTTTTCTTAAAAAATAGAAGCAATCGCTATCGTTTGCTTAAAATGTGATGAATAAATTAAGGAATTGTTTTTTTCTAGTGTAGCAATCGCTTTCAACTTTCGGTCTAGTAGGTCGACCCCTGCATCATTTGCTTGGTAGCAGTCAACTTTAGAACTCCGCGGCATACACGTGCGTTGCTCTTAATTTGTGTCTTCAATTATGGCTGAATATATGAACGTCCGTAAAAGAAAAATCTACAGTGTACGAAAAAATTGCAGATATTATGATTATTTCAGAAAGTTATATCGATTTGACTGCGAAAATGTTGAGTGGTTCGCAAATTATTTTTTGTCTGATACTGGTAAAAGGCGAGAAGGTGCACTGTCGCCTTTAAATAAGATTAAAGTATTTCTGCGGATTGTCGGTTCCGGGCTTTCAAAATTCTGTAGGTGAAGAACTCGGTGATCACCAAACTACTGTCTGTAAGACATACAGTTCTGTAATAGATGCAGTTTTGGAGAAGGCAAATATTTTTATTAAATTTCCTACTAGTGCTGAAGCTGTTGTGGAAACTAAACGATTGTGGTCAGAGAGATTTATTTATGTTCCTTCAATTTGTGAACGAATATCAATTGCTTGTCTTTAATTTCTTCATCACTACTATCACTTTCCTCATTTTCACTGAAATCTGCCATATCACAAATATAAGTTTCCTATTTTCCCCAAAAACGTAACAGATTACTATTGTACTTACTAAATAAATAGACCAACGTTGTTGTATTTACGTCAACTCTTTTGTAAATTAGGCATGAAACTGAACATGAAATCTATAATCTGAACAAGTGGATAAGCAACGTCTGAACTTGTGTTGAATAAGCATTTGCTACAGAAGTGTAAGAAAAACAGCAATCGCTTCAAAATTTTATTCATATCCAGATCTAGCAATCGCTTTCACTTATAGCATTTGCTAGTCAAGCAATTGCTTTTACTAAAAAGCAATTGCTTCAAGTAATTGCTTAATTTTTATTCATTATAGGCTCATTATCAGTAGCATCGCTACTGCGCACCTGCTAAAAGAGGTAGTTCCAAACAACTCCTAAAGTTATTCTATTTCAATATTTATTTGTCTTAAAAAATTCTACATTTTAATCGCATGCAAATCAGCGAGATCTAAATATGCATTTTTCTACGAATTTTAAATACCAAATTTACATACCCAAACCGAATTTAATTCTTCAATGTTCAGCCGCAAATTTTTTTACAATAACACCTCCAGCGAAATTAAAAAAAAAAGGAGAATCAGCGGAACTTCGCCGATTACGAAACAAGCGAAGAATTCTTTTGTTTTGAGATTGTTTTGTTTCTTTGCTGTCTCGACAGCGAAAAGTTGGTGACGTGTTTTACAAACAGTTTGCCGCGCTGCAGGATGTCAACAGGCGCTTGCTTAAATTCCTGTTTTAATTTATTCATTTATAAATTCATTAAGGATCAATAATCAGGACTGTAAACCATTTGAAACCTTAAATTCAAGCTTAAAACGGCGTGATATAAGGTCAATGGTAGTTTAAATCTGATAAATCATATACAATGTATTTCAAGTACAGGTGAAGATCAGCCTTTATTTTAGACTAGTAGATCATCCTGACGCCAAACTGACATAGAACCAACTAAACAAAGCGAAAATGTGCCTAATAAGATGCAGAAGACTGTTTGGGAAAACCTGGGGCCTCGGTGCTCTGGTTATATGATACAGTTATCAGACCCTTGATGACATAAAGGTCTGGTAGTTTGCACACAGCAAATCACGACAGCCACAAATCTAATCAACGACGATCTCTTGAAGATGCACCGATCGCATGAAAGCGATATATACTAGAGGGTGATTCATTTAGACTTTTTTTTTAATTCTAAATAAAACATATAAAATGGAATTAAATGGTGGAATCTTTATTATGAGCTGAAAGAACAATCTTTGACATTTATTTTTTGAAAATAATTTCATTTAAATGCTGGCCGCGACTACGCCATTCGGAAGGTCCAATTTTCAATCACGCTTTCTAGCATTGCGACCTGTATCTGCCGAATTACGCGAGTAATGTTGGATTCTAAGTCCTGAATCGTAGCTGGCTTATCGACGAGGACTTTTGATTTGACATAACCCTAAAGAAAAAAGTCCAAGGGTGTGATGTCACACGAGCTAGGCGGCCAGTTGACAGGTCCAAAACGCGAAATTATCTACTTACTAAACTGATTTCTTCAATAAAGCTATTGTTTCGCGCGCTGTGTGTGCCGCGTGATGTCGGCCACATTTGGTTTCAGCAAGACGGAGCTACGGCACACACAGCGCGCGAAACAATAGCTTTAGTAAAGAAATCAGTTTGGTGAGCAGATAATTTCGCGTTTTGGACCTGTCAACTGGCCGCCTAGATCGTATAATATCACACCCTTGGCCTTTTTTCTTTCGGCTTATGTCAAATCAAAAGTCTTCGTCGATAAGCCAGTTACGATTCAGGACTTAGAAGCCAACATTACTCGCGTAATTCGGCAGATACCGCTCGCAATGCTAGAAAGCGTGATCGAAAATTGGACCTTCCGAATGGACCACGCACGGCGTAGTCGCGGCCAGCATTTAAATGAAATTATTTTCAAAAAATAAATGTCAAAGATTGTTCTTTCAGCTCATAATAAAGATTCCACCATTCAATTCCATTTTATATGTTTTATTTAGAATTAAAAAAAAAGTTCTAAATGAATGACCCGTTATAACAAAACCATTTAATAGAAGCTGCGATTCTGATGTATAAACAAAATGAAAACCTCTATCACTGACAAAGGCCTAGTTTGGTACACTGATGGATCGAAAACGGTCAACGGAGTAGGCGCAGGTATATTTGAGGAAAGATCCAGACTGGACATCAGCATACACCTGGAAAAATTAGGCGCAGTAAACTAAGCCAAAGTTCATGCGATACAAGCATACGTATACAAAAGAATTTTGAAGAGGGCTACCATGACCCAGCCAGGATGCTCCAGTGTAAGAAGTTTGGGCCATACAACAGACCCACGCCTTTAGTAAACCAACCAGTAGATCAGCGGTATTAGTTGCGGTTCCTTCCACACAAAATCTGGTTCATTCAAAATCAGGATGAACAGAAAGAGAACAAATATTACTCGCCCAAACAATTAAACTCTATCTTTGCTATTTGAGGAAAATGATTACGTGATCTTAAAGGTACCACATTGGAGGTACAATATTCTTATTGAGACCGCCATAGGTAATCATCACGGACTTGTTGAGTTTATTTGTTCTCTTTCTGATCATCCTGATATTGAATAAACTACAGATTTCCTAAATTCATCCGAATAGGTAAGAGTGTCTCCTTGATAACTGCAAAGTTTTGCTACTAAGAATTGTCAGAGTTGCTGATACGCAACGTAGCATACTGACAGAGCAAGAAAATCCCTTGCTTATAGTATGATGGGATACAGTAAAACAATTGAACTTGTTAATTTCCACTATATTAACTAGAAAAATGACATGTTTCGCTAACACTGTAGCGTCGTCAGATGACAATGATTTAATAAAGGTTAAAATTAAAAATTGGGATGCAATAAAATTAAATTATTGAAGATGTAAATAAAACAATGGAAGGGTTACAATAGCGGGAAAATCCAACAGAGGATTTAAAAATTAAATTAAATTAGGTAAAATATGGGTAATTTATAAAATCTCAAGTAGGTATATGGTCAACAGAATGAATTTAACAAAGGTGAATTATTTAAATCTAGTTGATCATTAAGTAACAGGTCCGTATTTTAAAGTTTATTTATTTCCATAGATTCTAACTAATTTAGTTATAATCCTTTGTTTTCTGTATGTAAGATTTTAAAGGAAGGACCGAAATTATGTTGATAATCAAGTAAATGGTTAGCATAGTTTGTGTCTATTTTATTTTTTAGAAAACTGTTATAATGTTGCTGTATTCTTTTGTCAAAATGTCTACCCGTTTGGCCGACGTATGTATATGGACAATATTTGCATTTTAATTTATAGACGCCTGATTTTTTGTTTTTATCGCTTTTAGTTTTATTGTCTTTGATAAATTTACTTAAAAAGTTATTGGTTTTGTAACACACATTTATATCAAGTTTGTTAAGAAAATTGCCAATTACTTTGCTAGGTTGTCCAAAGAGACGACGCTACAGTGTTAGCGAAACATGTAATTTTTCTAGTTAATATAGTGGAAATTTACAAGTTCAACTTTGTTGTACTGTATCCCATAATACTATAATAATTATGGATTTCCACCTAGTATCGGCTGAATCAATTAATTTAAAATCCCTTGCCTTGGGTTTTCTTGCACGTCTGGCCTGGTTGCGTGCTAATATCGCACATAAAACACAACAAGATCTTTTAATCTATAATTTAAGCTTTCAACAACTTCCTTTATTAAAGTCTATATTCATCACATAAATAATCACCAGTCATCATTCATATTCCACACAAAATTTAATTCTTCACACTACAATTTCTTGTAATGAGTTCGATTTAAAATAACATAAGGACCGCAAACTGTGCGGGAAATAAGTTTCTTGGCACATGCACCAGGGGTAAGCAACCTTACTATGTCTTCTTATTCTTATTCCTGATGCGCTTGCAACCAGTTTTTGCGGCCTCAGGCAAGGTTATCTATCAGACGAAACGAAGAGAAAAGACCGTCGAGAATATTGTCGACCAGATTACATCGTTTAATACACTCCAACGAGCACAGAAAGTGAATAAAATGTATTTTATTCTATGGACATCATTAACACGTTTTCATGAAGTATTCAAATCGATCTGAACTCACTTTGCGAATTTAAAATTGTATGAAAACGGCTATTGAGTTCGTTTTTAATCTCGAGGTAGATTCGGTGTGTTTTGGGATCGTATATATGCGGATCTAAACGTCATGAAAATACAATAGAAGTGAATGATGGAACTGTCAGATTAACGTTGGAACGTTGGAAATCCATTTTATTAAGTTGAAAAAAACATTAAAAAGCACAGTCGTTTAATGTAATGTAACAAACAAAAAAAAATAGTAAAAGAACATATAGTGGCATATCGGACAAGTGTGTAACTATTTTTTATATTGGAATACACAGGGATCCAAGTTCAATGGATACCCTGGGGCGGGTAGACCACGACGGCCGTTTCGTCCTTGTTAGGACTCGACGGGCAGCCATTACCCAAGCAATTCCAAGAACGACGGAAAAATGTACTAAAAGCCTACTTGTAGAATCAAGGCGGCCCTCAATACACCTTAGCGCCATCCCACGGAACCAACTTCAATATAAAAGATAGTTACACTGGTATAATCGAAGGGTAGACAACTAAATAGACCACGAAGTGCAACCACAATCCAGTATAGGGAACGCTGTTTGCGTTTTCACCGAAAACATCTGCCATTTTGCAGACAAGAAATTGCTTGGGTTATGGCTGCCCGTCGAGTCCTAACAAGGACGAAACGGCCGTCGTGGTCTACCCGCCCCAGAGTATCCATTGAACTTGGATCTCTGTGTATTCCAATATAAAAAATAGTTACACACTTGTCCGATATGCCACAATATTATCTTTTAATTATTTTCGCGGACACTATATCAACTTTTAAACATTTTTATGGCTTAAAACTCAAACGGATTGCGCGCATTCTGGTGGGTGCCAGCGTTGATCTGTTTTCTTGTCTGCAAAATGGCAGATGTTTTCGGTGAAAACGCAAATAGCGTTCCCTATACTGGATTGTGGTTGCACTTCGTGGTTTATTTAGTTGTCTACCTTTCGATTATACCAGTGTAACTATCTTTTATATTGGAGTTGGTTCCGTGGGATAGCGCTAAGGTATATTGAGGGCCGCCTTGATTCTACAAGTAGGCTTTTAGTACATTTTTCCGTCGTTCTTGGAATTGCTTGGGTTATGGCTGCCCGTCGAGTCCTTACAAGGACGAAACGGCCGTCGTGGTCAACCCGCCCCAGGGTATCCATTGAACTTGGATCCCTGTGTATTCCAATATAAAAAAATAGTTACACACTTGTCCGATATGCCACTATATTTTCTTTTTCTTTTAATTATTTTCGCGGACACTATATCATCTTTTAAAAAAGAATAGTGTTACTGTCCTTTAATTTTGATAATTTAAGAGGCCCATTTAAATTTTAATAATGGAAGGAGCTCATTCACTAGCCGATTATCGAGTAACCGAATTTTTTAAAAACGGTTTGGATGCAGCTGCTCAATTTCTTAATTCGGAACATTGTCTTACTCGGCGTTGCGCAGTTCTAGATGAAGCAGGGAATCCTGTTATGTGCATGGCGGATACTGCAGTTTCAAATCAAATGGATTTTGCCTTAAATACTCCACCAAATTTCTGTTTTCTTCATGATTGTCTATTATTATTTAAACCAAACCTAACAGACCTTTCAAGTGTTTGATGATAGCGCCACTTTTTTACAATTCCTTAAACTGTACATCTAGGTACTCTAAAATGATCACCTATTTTTCGATAAGACCACCCTATTTCTGCTGAACATATATTATTCTTGCTTTTTCAATAATACTTAACTGAGGCATTTTTAAATCAAATAAGATAATGACAATACTTTGACAGATATCATGATAACAATTAACACGTTACAAAGGTAATAAAGGTAAAAAAGTTGCACTTACAGTGTCACAGTTTGGTATACGAAATTATCTGTCGTCAACTGTATCTGATACATTCATACTTGCGTTTCTTATTGTACAAAAATTTGCGAAATTATTTTCACAATTTCTATACTTTTCAGGTCAGCTTATCAAATTCAACCTGCAACTGGTAACATTCTCGATGGCCACTTCACCGCAGCGCCGCATCGGGCCACAACACGAAATAATCATCACGAAACAAGAGGTTCTTAGCTACCGTCTTCAGCGTCATTAAAAAAAACCCGCGTGCACATAATCACTCCATGAATTAGTAATTAGTTTTGCAGATAATTGTTGCCAATTGAAGAGAGAAATATATGCGTTTCGTATTTCCATTTATTTTATGTTATATTTTTTTCATTGTTTGAGTTTGAATGATGATTACTCGATTATAAATAACGTAATTAACTACCTCTTAACATTGTATAATGGTCATTATCTAGATGGTTTAATAGCTATAAAAGGCTTAATCAACGACAGTGCCATTATGACGTATTTAGCATTATCATTTAGATGTCATTATGACCTTCATAATAGCACTCAGTGCCATTAGGAATTCATAATAACATCCAAATGTTTAATAGGTCTGTTCGTACACCTGCCTTGACTTTTCGGGAAGTAGGGAATCTATTACGCTTTGCGCGATATCTTCGACATCCGAAGGGACACTTTCGGATTCAGAATCTCCCACATTTAAATTATTTTTGGCCAACACTTTGCATACAATAAAAAATTAGACGGCAATAATGACGTTGTCAAAATCGAAATTGAAACAATCAAAAATGCGGTTACCATGATATCGACTAATATGGATACCTGAAAATTTTAAAAATTACGAAAACGTTATCTGATATCAATGAAATTTAGACGAATAAAATCTATTTGCACTGTCGTAGATTACATTTTGAATGATACACGTTCGATATGAACGTTGTTAATGAAACTTGTGCAATTAAACTATGGAGGGCTTTAGAAAGGAGTCCGATCGAAAATGGCTATTCTTTAAATTTACGTCCCTGTTTAGTAGTTAGTTCGCTGTTTCCCGGTCGCAACGCAGTGATCGTCAAGTGTTTGACTTTTTACAGGTTTTGATAGACGTCAGCGGTATTTTTATCCAATAATTAATAAAATAAGCTTTATTAGATATAATATATACATATCTCAGCCTGTCGAGGGTTTTAGTTAACTAAATTCAATAAAACAGTTGATTATCCCATAAGAACCCATGCATTTTACAGATTTAAAGGAACACATGCGCCCCTGACGGCCATTTTTAAAGCTGCTTTACCGATCCAAAACTTTGCCCGAAACCAATGTATTGCGATCGGACTCCTAACCTAAAGCCCTCCATAAATTAAACCACTCGGCTGACGCCTCGTGGACCTCGTTGCACACGTTTCATTATAGTGTTCATATCGAACTAGTATCATTAATAACTATAATGATATTCAAAGTGAGATAGATATTTAAAGACATATTTATAAAATTATAAAATAAATATCCACGGACTTAAAATAACGGTAGTGACAAAAAACTATCCCTTGAGTGTATTTTGTATGTTTTATAGTAAACGGCACGAATTCTCTTGTTTTAAAACAGATGACAGCAGAAATTTGTCATCGATCAGCTGATATTGGGACATAATAATATCCCCAGATTAGTAGTGGGCCGTTATGAGCCCAAACACCGAGTTATGAATTCCGTTTTTGTGCTTTTTGTTACATTTAATTAGGGTTTCAAAATATTCAGTGGTTATGGTGCCTTTTATTTTTACTTTCATTCAATTTTAATTACTTTTGTGTGGCCAGTAAGTACCCACAATTATTATTCATTTGACCAAAAATTTACAGGTTAAATTTTTTTAATTCTTTTTCATTAGGGATCATAATTATTATTGTGTGCCTTGCACGTTTGCTGATTTCATCGATAAATAATAAGTTTCATTTCATCTGAACGACGTTTTTGTCGAAGTTACTTTGTGAAATTTTTGTTCGTAAAGGTTAGGTTTTTAATGTATAATTTTTGCATTTTGCATTATCTAGGTATCCTTTTCTGTTTCAAGAAAAATAATGAGAAATTATTTCTTTGACTTAGGTAGGTAGGGGAGAGTTGGACAAAACCGGGTAGGTTGATAAAACCGGGTACAGCCTACTTCTGCCAAATGTCTGTTGCCATCTATACCTACGTACCTTACATAAGTGAAATTCTTATTAGATATTACTATTATTATTGTTTTTATAGCAATAAAATAAAGTTTTTAACATTAAGTTAGCCTACATACAAGTTTAGAAATGCGCATCAATAAATTGCATTTTAACCAACAAATTCTATAAAAACCATATTTGGCTCTACGTACCTTACATAAGTTAAAAACTGTTAAAGTAGGGTTTCCAATAGAGAGAAAAATTAAATCCCTGGCTAAATTGAAGCTATTAACTTTATGTTAGCCCACTAGAAGTTTAGAAATGTAACTGTATCTATCATAGCTAACAGATTCTATAAAAACCATATTTGGGTCTACGTACCTTACGAAAGTCATAATATATGGGGATTTCCTCGACAGTAAATGTAATATCTGACTGAATTCAATTAGTTTATATTGAACTGTAGGTAGGAGTATATTACCCATAGGTATAATCTGAACAAATAAAACAAAAAAAAATCTGTTGTAAATATGAGTGACAGAGTCAGTCCTATTTAAAGTTGCGTTTCAGTTAATTTAGTATTTTCAAGGTTTGGATAATTATAATATTATATAGTTTTTAAATCTATTTTGACAGTTTATCTTTTAACCACATAAAGCTCATGCTTGTCATGTTTATATGTTTATTATTACCTACCTTAAATTATAATATTTATAAAACAAAAGTTTTAAAATAAATTATTATTTGGCAATATTAAAGCGTTAGAACCGATGATATTGCATCAATTGTTTTAGAAGGTTTCACATGTATAATTTTTAAGTCCGGTCCTGGAATTTATACCCACCTATCAAAATTAAATAGACCAAAATTGACATAGTGTCACGTGACTTTGCCTCCATCATGCGAGAGTATAGTCGGATCTGGTCTTATCGTGCGGGTCATACGATTCAAGAAAGACATACTCTCAGTTTTTGTTTTCTTTACTTGCGTTTAATTTTACCCTCTAAATAAAATACGTAAGATAAATGAGACAGACTTATTCCATTTTGACATAAAAGAAAAGGATATGTATTTACTTTCCAGCGATTCTAAAAAGCTTATAATAGCACCAGCTACGTTTTATTTTAAATATGCCAGTTTTGTGACTTTGACAGTTTGTGACAAAATGAAACAATTTTCTGGGTTTTTGCATCCCCAATAAAAAAAAATGGTACTTAATATGATAAACTATTTCGAAAATGAAAGAAAAAGTGGAAATTCGCCAGCCAATATTCAGGAAACAGTAGCCAAAGCACTGGGAATTAGTTTAAGGACTGTGCAGAAAATTGTGCATGAAACAAAACATAATACCCAAGAATACTAAAAAGTGTAAACGAAGAAAGCCAAAGACTGAGGATTTAAGCGAAAATATTAAAATGGGAGTTCGAAATGTGATTTACGATTTATACAAATCAAAAACCAATGTAACTCTTCCAGTTTTACAAAAAACATTAAAAATTCGGGGTGTTTTGGAAATTGGACTTGAAGCGTTATCAAAATTAATAAAAAATGTAGGTTTTCGCTATAAAAAAGACTGTAACTGAAGATTTTTATGTGAGCAGCCACAGATAGTGAGTCAGCGTGTTCAGTTTTAAAAAAATATACGGACAATTACAAATCGAAATTTAGAAAAGTGGTATTTTTAGACGAAACGTGGATATTTTCGAATGGAAGTCTTTCAAAATCTTGGCAAGATGAGTCTGTAAAAAGTGTTAAAAGGAAAAAGGGGTGCGGTACGGGAAAACGTTTTATTATTTTGCATGCCGGTTCTGCAACAGGATATGTTGCAGGTGCGAGTTTAATTTTTTCTTCAACATCAAAAAGTGCTGACTATCATGATAATATGAATTGCGAAATGTTTGAAAAATGGTTAAAAGTTCAATTGATACCAAATTTGGATGCTCCGTCTTTAATTGTATTAGATAATGCATCATATCATCCAAGGATTTTAAATAAACAGCCTACTTCATCTTGGAGGAAAAGTGATATTTATGAGTGGCTGGAAAAACACAACCAAAATCCTTTACCAAATATGCTAAAATCGGAACTCCTATCAATAGGAAAGTCTCTTAAAAAACCCAAAATATACGCGGTAGATGAAATACTGCGTGAATATGGTCATGAGGTTCTACGACTGCCGCCATATCATTGCCAGTTTAACGCAATAGAATTAATATGGGCTGGTGCAAAGTCTTATTATGAAAAACATGTAGGTGATGGTCTTAAATCCGACCAAGTACAAATAGTTTGGCAAGATTCGTTAGATCATATTACACAAGAGTACTAGAAGAACTCGGTGGAACATACAGAAATATTAATAAGGGATTGGTGGGATCGAGAACAAGTACTAGATGTCGAAGTAGCGCCATGATAATTGCTCCATTCGAAGACGACTCAGACGACGAGGACTTTTCAGATTTTATAAGTGACGATGAGAGTTTTTAGGCTATAATTATAAACGGTGTTTTTCGTTTACATTTTTTAGTATTCTTGGGTATTATATTATGCTTTTCTTTTCATGCACATTATTCTGCATAGCCCTTAAACTAATTTCCAGTGTTTTCATTACGGTTTCCTGCATATTGGTTTGCGAATTTCCACTTTTTCTTTCATTATCGAAATAGTTTATCAGACTAAATGCCATTGTATTTTTAGGTTTTAGTAGTAAAATTGTTAAAATAAATTGCACTGTTTATTATTGTCGTTTTTAATTAAAGGGTACAGTAGGTATATAATTAACGATTATATAATTTTTTTGTAATTTTTTCAACTCCCCTGTACATAATTTTTACAAAACTAATAATATTAGGTATATGTGGCTATCTTCGCGATAGCTAAAATAATGAAACTATTTTTCCTTCCCTCGGTGTATTTGTAAATAATCTCACAACATTTTTATAGCCTCTGTGTTGTCTGATTTGACGCATATGATCAGTGACCTTTGGACCCGCACGTTAAGACCAGATCTGACTATATTCAAAATTTTTACTATAGGATTAGTTTGTGCTTCCATTTCCAGCAACTATTATTGATTATATTCCTTTTTAAATTTCAAAACCTTGTACCTACTTTATCAATACATTAAATTACCGACCAACCATGAACACATTGTATTTAAACTTAATAGTATGTTCCACATAAACAGTATACGTTTAACCGTGATTCACCTTAATAGCAATTTCGATTTTAATCCGCATATGGTTGAGACTTACATAAAGGCAATGCCATTTTTGGTCGTGAAAGCCTGTTTACAACGAGAGATATTGTTACGAGTTTGGACCCGGTGGCTCGATGGTGTACACCATCTGGTTGTGTGAACAGAAAACATTGATACTTTTATAACCTCGCAACAATTCACCATATTTATATTTAGTATTAGAATAATCAGAACACAATCGCACGAAAGAGTTTTTCAAAAACTCATGTCCTGCTGATTGGGGATGCAGCAACTAACACCAATAAAAAAGTGACAGGGCTCCGCCATGCAGCAACAGTTTTATACAGAAAGGGTAGGGAAGACTGTGTACCGGGTGGTCAAATAAGCGAGGACGTCGGCTTTATCTCAGAAACCATTAAGCGTACAACGTTCGGAAAGATTTTTTTATGAGTAAAGTGGTCAAGAGAAATTGCTGGAAATTACTTTTAAGTTCCTCATTTCGCCGCAAGGCGGCACAATAAAAAATTGTTTTTTTTAATTCTAAATTTCTCCGAAAATTCCCATATTAAGGTATACTTCTGATTACATCATTGGAAAGCTTAGACAATTCTGCATCATTTTTGTTTAAGGTTCATTGGCGTACCGACCTTGATAAGAGTGGGAGAAGCTATTGAAAGTGTAAACATTAAAATCGCTGTAACTTCTAAACGACTTATCCGATTTTACTAAATTTAAGCTTGTTTGGAAGTACCTTCAATTGTCGTATCTAATGGTACACGATAATTTCCAATAAAATTGCTAGAGGGCGCAATTTGTATTAAAAATTATTGTTTCTGCAATAACTCTGAAACGAACAAAGATGTCGAACTGCGGTCTTCACATCTTTTCTTGCAAATTTCATCTAGTTTTCGATAATGATGTCATAGTTATACCGTATGATTTGAATTTTCGGGATAAAATCGAAAAAACTGTTATTATTACAAATTGCGCCCTCTAGCAATTTTATTAAACACTATCGTGTACTGTTGGAGACGGCAATTGAAGATACTTATTTTCCCCTTCCAAACAAGCTTAAATTTAGTAAAATCGGATAAGTCGTTTAGAAGTTACAGCGATTTTAATGTTTACACTTTCAATAGCTTCTCCCACTCTTATCAAGGTCGGTACGCCAATGAGCCTTAAACCAAAATGATGCAGAATTGTCTTAGCTTTCCAATGATGTAATCAGAGTTATACCTTAATATGGGAATTTTCGGAGAAATTTAGAATTTAAAAAAACAATTTTTAATTGTGCCCCCTTGCGGCGAAATGAGGAACTTAAAAGTAATTTCCAGCAAAATGATTTCTCTTGACCACCTTACTCATAAAAAAATCTTTCCGAAAGTTGTACGATTAATGGTTTCCGAGATAAAGCCGACGTCCTCGCTTATTTGACCACCCGGTACATCTTTTAGGGGATGAATGAAGAACATTTTTTTGTATTAGATGTAACATTTTTAATTTTAGAAAAAAGAAAAGCACAAAGTCTTTCTCCACAAGTTTATTAGAATAACTAGGCGAACCTAGAATAATTCATAATAATTTGACATGTTTCGAGTTTAGAAACACTCATCATCAGGAAAACAAAGTAAATAGTACAATGCTGATGTTGTAAGCAATGGAGAAAATAATAAGGGGGATTGAACCGTAATGGAGTTTTCAATGGTGTACACGAGGCGTAAAACATGAATAGTCAGAAGACCTACAAGACTTCAGCATACTGGAAAGTAAAGGGCTAGTGCAAAGGCCCTGTCTTGGGCAGAAAAATGAAAAGAGCGACAGAAAAATTAGAGAGTTTTAACAAACTATGTGAAAATCATTTAGGTGTAAATAGTGAAAAATCTTAAGTATCATTAAACTTTGTCGGAGACATGAAAAAGTAGTGAAATAAGAGGGAAAGAAAAAAGAAAAAATTTGGTTTTCGTAAAAGTCAAAGCATCTGTAAAAGATAAGAAAAAGGAAATGTAGCAAATGAAATTTAATAAAATGAGGTAGAATGGCTTACCATTTAGCTTGAAGTAAAATGCTGTTGGGGTACCAGGCTTGTTACGGCCCAGTTACCCCGGCAGGAGTCAAAACATACGCATTGTGTGCAAAATTAAAGAGAGATTAGAGATTAAAAAAAAATCTTTTAAATCTATTAAGTTTGTCTAAAATGTCTCCGACAAAGTTTAACGAAACAAGATTTTTCACTACTTATACCTAAATGATTTTCACAAAGTCTGTTAAAACTATCTAATTTCTCTTTCGCTCTCTTCATTTTTCTGCCCAAGACAGGGCCTTTGCACTAGCCATTGACTTTCCAGTATGATGAAGTCTTGTCGGTCTTTTGACTTTTCATTTTTTACACCTCGTGTACACCATTGAAAGCTCCATTACGGCTCAATCCCACTTATCATTTTCTCTATTGCTAACAACATCAGCATTGTACTATTTACTTTGTTTTCCTGATGATGAGTGTTTCTACGCTCGAAACATGTCGAATTATTATGAATTATTCTAGGTTCGCCTAGTTATTCTAATAAACTTCTGGAGAAAGACTTTGTGCTTTTCCTTTTTCTATACATTCAACTCCACTTTGAGTATGGACTACTTCTTCATTTTTAATTTTATAAAATAAAGAGCATTTAAAATTTAAAAAATTTACACCTAATACAAACTTTTGTCTTCATTCACGGTTCTATATACACGGTACTAACAACAATGTCGTTAAGTTTGAAGCAAATAAATGTCTTGTGGTATTTGCAAACTTGTGATTTGTTCACAGATCGGATTATATCAGTTCTTTAGTTAATAAGGCATGTGATGTGAATAATACAGAGTGGGTTTTTAACCAGGAATAAACTCAGTAAATCCAACACAGTTTTTTTCTTGAAAAAGGCTTGGACACGCGTACTAACATTTTAAGTTGTGGTATTTTTGTTTAAACAAAATATTGATACAGTGTGTCCAAAATTAGAGATATGACCATATCGATAATTTTTTTAAATGGCAACCCTAGTCTTTATTGACTATTTTTAAAATAAAAAACAAACAAAAATTAATTTATTTGTCAAAAAAGTACGAAAAGTGGTTAAAAAATATATTTCGCCGGTCTCCTACCAAAAATCCAATTTTACAAACGTATGTAAAGGAAAAACATGGAAAAGAACTTTTTTCAATATTAGACTGCAAAACAAGATGGAATAGCCTCGTTAATATGTTGGAACGGTTCGTTTTGCTGAAAGATTGTATTCAGAAGAGTTTAATTGATATGAACAGTCCGGTAGTTATAAATGACAGTGAATTTCAAATAATGAGAGATATCATACAAAGTCTTGAAGCTGTTAAATTGACGGTGGAAGCGATTTGTAGAAAATACATCAATTTGTGTACGGCTGATGTTAGTTTCAAATTTTTATTTCAAGAACTTGCAAATCTAAATACGCCACTTAGTAAAGACTTTCAACAAGCCCTTATACATGAACGTCGAACTATAATGTCTGGGGTTATCTCATACCTTCAAAATCCTAGCACAAATCATGGAAGTAATTTATTTAAACACCCAAATTCTGAAGCCATAGCTCAATTTGTCAAAAATATATCAGAACATTTAAAAAAATATATTACTTCAGATTTGAAATCCGCCGATGAAGACAATAATATGCCTTTGTCTGAAATAAGAGAAAAGCCGACTGGGATTTTACCTTTAAAGCAAAAACTTCAAGAAGCCATTGGCTCTGTTACCACTAGAACTAAACCGAATTGGCGGCAAATATCGGAAAATCCAAAACTTCATCTTGAAAGTCTTAACGTAATTAAAAAAGAAATGTCCCTCTTTGAAAATGGAGGATTAAGAGGTTTATATTTGCAAAAGTGTTACGAATATGTACTGACAGTACCACCTACAAGTAGTGTGGAAGCTTAAAGAGCCTTTTCTTCACATTTGCGACCAAAGTTAGATCGCGCTTAAGTGACTCAACTTTAGACACGTTGATGTTTTTAAGAGCATATTTTATTTTTACTAAGCAAATCGTAAATTTTAAACAATTTTAGTATTGAAAATACTATTGGGATCGTTTTTATGTAAACTTTGCATTGGTGTCGCGGTGTCGATCTGTCGCGACCCAACACCGCAATATCTCGAGCGGTCTTGTAACATAATACTCTGATAATACTTGGTAAATATAAATATGAATAACAGCGTAACGTCGGCAAGTAAATAATGTTTAGTTTTAGTTTGTGTTTTAAAGAATGCCATAATAATTTTGTTAAAAAGTGTTTTATTGAGATAAGTTATATAAATTTGTATATTTGTGTTTTGAAGACTGCCATAATAATTTTGTTAAATAAGGTAAGTTCACGTTGTTTAAATCGAAATATTATATCGAAAAAAAAGAGTGGGAGGCAAAAAGTGGGAGCACAATAATTGCATATACAGGGTCCGCCCAAATTTGGTTAACAAATGAGATAATTTTTTTATTATTAATTTCTCATAAAATGTTATTGTACATAAAAGTATCTTGAGTAAATCATTTTGACGTATTCAAATCTTCTGTGGCATATACAGGGTGAATATAAAATAGAAAAATATGACGTCAGTGACTCAAAATCTTTAAAAATTTAAAAACTGAAACAGCCATATTAAAGAACTAATAAATCCAAGATAAAAAGTTAAATAAAGTTTTTTTCTAGTGCTAATAGATTTCAAGAAAAGTCAAGTTAAAAAATCAAATTTTTGTCCTTATTGAATTTTTACACTTTTCATATTAACTGTTAATATGGGTGTTTCAGTTTTTAAATTTTTAAAATTTTTTGAGTCACTGACGTAATATTTTTCTATTTTATATTCACCCTGTATATGCCACAGAAGATTTGAATACGTCAAAATAATTTACTCAAGATGCAAAACTTTTATGTAGAATAAAATTTTCTGAGAAATCAATAATAAAAAATTATCCCATTTGTTAACCAAATTTGGGCGGACCCTGTAGAATTAAAGAACATTTTTTAAACTTTTACAAAATACAAATTAGAATGTGGGCTTTAATTACATCACATAGACATTAAAAATTTAAAGCTGTGTCAGGTATTTTCAATACATAGGATGCTTGCGTAAGGTGCAAAATCTGTGAATTTTTTTGTTTACGCTGTTTAATAAAAAGTTATTTCCTTTGTTTTACGTACGTACGCATAACGTAATTTTTTATTTAAAAAACGTAAATCAATAAAAATGGTTTTTATTTTTGAGTTTCTTAATGAAAAGTTTTTTGCCATGTCTGCATTTTTATTATTTCTGTTACTACTTGCTAGTCTTAGATTTTTTATTATTAAATATTATTAATTATTAGGGTTGATCCCGGGATACCGGGATCCCGGTATTTGATTTCGAATCCCGGGATCTCAAAACGGGATCCCGATCCCGAAAATTGGAAACCCTAATGGCCACCATATGGTTGGTAGATGTAACGTCGTACCATGGTGAATAATAAAAAAGCACACCTGGAAATTATTTTTAATAAAGTTAAGTTTTCTTTGATAAAAATCAAATAAATACAATTGTTTATAAATATTGTACGTTTACTCGTTAAATTCAGCTGAAAAAAAAATGTCATTTATTTGCCAAAATACTAAACTTTTTAAACTAACAAAGAACCTATTAATTACCAATGGTAATGATTTGCAAATTACTAAGTTTAAATATGAATGAGTAAAATATGAATAATTCTCTTCAAAAATTATAATGGGGAATGCAAATGCAGCACACAATTTGCAAAAACAATTCATTCAGTAGAGTCAGACGAAGAAAATAACGAATACTTAACGGTGGAAATGTTTACGAGGAACCCAAGCCTAAAATTAAAACTCTATTGTAAGTTTACGATAAAGAAAAATTATTTCGAAGTTGATAACGCTTAATGAAGTACGACCACAGCGTAGGTAGAATTATAATTTTATTCTAATACAATTAACTTAATTAGGAGTAGGTATGTCCATGTTTAAAATTAAGAGAAAGCTACTTGCAAATAAAAAATATGATGGCAAAATGTATTACCTCGTCGCAATTCGTGCCCACGCATCGGATACTATACTTGTAGGCCCACGCCTATTGTTAACAAATCAACTGCATTGTGCCCGTGTAGGTACTTTTCAAATGGACTAAGTACCGTAATAAGTACTTAGTCTATTCAAGACCTTTGTCAACTCGATTTTTAGTTATGCCACGCACTCAATTATGCAGTTATGAGGTTATGTATGCAGGTGGTGTATTGGCTGCGTTTTTATAGACTCTATTTAACGTCTATGAAAACCGGCTTAGAAATGATTTGCGTTTTCTTTTCTTATTATACAGGGTGTTTCAGAATAAGATGCTGATCCTTAACGGTGTGAATCCTTAGGTGATTTTAAGAAGAAAAGTTCATATTAATATATATCCTTAACCTATCAACTTTCGAACTACAGGGCGTTAAAGTTTTAAGAAAAAAATCGTTTTTCTATCATAACTTTAAAAACTTTCTAGCTATTTTTAGGAATTCTTCACACATGCCCTCTAAGCATCAATAGCCATTTTTTGGTGTAGAAATTTTTTAAAAATTTTTAACCAGTGGCGTCCTGTAAGGGTTTGGACTAGACATTTTGGAAAAATATTATGTACGCCACTGCTTTTTCTCAAGATAAAAATTATTTTTAAAATACTCATTCATTTTAGGCCAAATTTAATATCTTGCCTTTTTATCGTTCGACCAACAGTTTCCGACAAAAAAAATAAAATCATTAAATGCGCATTCGCTATGTGCCTATGGTTTGTTTTGACACTATCAGGAATACTAATACTCCAGGAATTTTTCAAAGGTTACGAGACTCAATGAAGAGAAGAGCTGAAGCATGCATTCTTGCAAGTGGTGGCCACTTTCAATAGCTAATCTAAATTATTTTCGTTTTTGTTCACACGTTATTTAAAGTTAGCTGTTTTAATTTATTGTTAAAAAATAAACCATAGGCACATAGCGAATGCGCATTTAATGCTTTTTATTTTTTTTTGTCGGAAACTGTCTATCGGACGATAAAAAGGCAAGATATTAAATTTGGCCTAAAATTATTGAGTATTTTAAAAATAATTTTTATCTTGAGAAAAAGCAGTGGCGTACATAATATTTTTCCAAAATGTCTAGTCCAAACCCTTTCAGGACGCCACTGGTTAAAAATTTTTAAAATTTTTCTACACCAAAAAATGGCTATTGATGCTTAGAGGGCATGTGTGAAAAATTCCTAAAAATAGCTAGAAAGTTTTTAAAGTTATGAAAGAAAAACGATTTTTTTCTTAAAACTTTAACGCCCTGTAGTTCGAAAGTTGATAGGTTAAGAATATATATTAATTTGAACTTTTCTTCTTAACATCACCTAAGAATTCACACCGTTAAGGATCAGCATCTTATTCTGAAACACCCTGTATAATAGGGTATTTTTAGTATAGGTAGATAAACACTGTATTAACTACACTTAATGAGGTTATAATTTACCACTCGGTAAAATGACTGAATGCATTATAATATGCATCTACCGTGCGAGCAAAAATTATTTGCATCAAAGAGGGACCTAGAGACGTAATGCTTAGCCGTAGAGCTTAATACCTGTTGGGTGTCAGTAACTACCTGAATTAACAATCAATCAGTTATTTCGTCATCTTTGACAGTCGTTACAAGTAATTTGATTCATCGCTAATCTTTCCAATTTCTTGAACAATTCACACAAATCGCTTTACGGAACAGCACAAAACATTCATGGTTGAAACGTATTTTCGAAACGGGGTTAGATTAAATGGTGAGTGGCAATACAATCCGTGTTTGTGCATGGACGATTTTCACGAACATTTTCCTAACGTTGCTTTTATTGCTGGGGATTTTTATCATTGCCTGAAAGAACCGTGGCTGTGTTTAGGGAAACAGGTTTTATACAACACAAAAAAGGAGCAGGAAGACCATCTGTAAGGACAGAAGAACTTGTTGGAAACGTTAGTGAAATAATGCAAAATACGCCAACAAATTGTATAAGACGCCTGTCCCAAGAAGTGGGAAGATCTTATGGAACATGCAGGACTATTCTTAAGAAGCAGCTAAATTTATTTCCTTATAAAGTGCAAGTATTCCAAAAAATACAAGCCGCAGATTTTGAACGACGCAGGAACTACTCTCAATTTTTATTGGAAAGACCTGACATTTTGTTCGAATGAAGCCTGGTTCCACCTCTCCGGTTATGTGAATTCGCAGAATATACACGCATGTGGAGTAGTGAAAATCCCAATTGCACCCTCAAAACATTGGTGTCTGGTTAGCTGTTTTCCGAAGAAGAATTATTGGTCCTATTTTTTTTCGAAAATATGAAGAGACGTGAATTTATGCTTGGAGCATGGCGGTGGCCAATTTCGGCAATTTATGTAACTATTTTTCTTTTTCTTTCTGTATATTCTAACTTTGTTAATTTTGTAAACAGCAAAAATAAATTTGTATTTGTCTACTTACTTATTTTATTACTCATTAGTTTGGCATATCATGTCATAATACGAATTTGAAAAACTTTTAACCTAGATTTGGTTAGATATATTATTATCGTCCCCATATCATTGTGATCTAAACCAAGCCCTAGGTTTTTTAATCCAAGCCCTCTTTGATGCAAATAATTTGTGCTCGCACGGTATATCTTTCTTAAAATAAAATGGTCATAGTATACAGGGTGTCTCACGGTGACCGTCCATTAGAATATTTTGGGAAGTAATGCGATTTGAATCCGGCAAATTTGGATATTGGGGTTTAAAGAGATGCTCTTTTTAGAGGAAATAACGGCGACCTTGTGCGACTTCCGGTGATGCCGGAAGATATCTCAAACTTGCCTATTTTAAATGAAACACTCTATATAATATACTTTTTTTGTATTCCTTTCTTCATTTCCAAGAACTTTTATTAAAAATATTTTTGCCCTACTCAATCCGTTTCTGGGATAAAAATGATTTTCCTCAAATTTTGACCTTTCACAGGGTGTCACCTAAATTTGAATATCTTTTCAAAGATCAAAGAGAGAAACTCGAAATTTAGGTTGTGTCATTAGATAGTATGGTGCTTGATAATGTATTGTCGGAAAATAAAATTTTATAAACAGGGATGTGGAACAGTAACAATTTTTGATCTTTATCAAAAAATTAACAAAACTTAATTTTGTGGTCATAGGCAAATAATTTAATCTAAATGTTCAATATGACCCCCATTGGCTCTTAAACACTTTTCATTCTTAGACATAACAGCGTCTGTAGTAGCGCTTGCTATTTCGGCTGGATCAAGTTGGTCAAAGGCTCTTCTTATTCGGGATACTAGTTCTTCCATTGAATCGACGGAAGTAGAGTAAGTCTTCAAACATCTCATACAATTTCTGGCTAACCACATTTCCGCAATGTGGCGGAGCGCCATCCAGTTGATACCAACAATGGATTCTATCCAAAGGCAGATTATCAACAAAGTCTGTCACAACTGTTTGCAAAATGGCCATGTATCTTTCGCTATTCAACACTCCCTCATAAATATGATAGCGTACTTGATCATGCATAATTAAAGCAAATACATTTACACTGAATTTATTTTGAAAATTTCTTTCTCGAATGACATGAGGATTTGTAGTGCCCCAGAAATGAGAATTATGTCTATTAAAAATACCTTGTCTTGTGAATTTTGATTCGTCTGTTCATATAATTTTACGTAAAAATGCTGGATCTTCTTGTGTTTTTAATAAAATCATTTCACAGAACTCTTCACGTTGTGGTGCGTTCCCGGGTTGAAGAGAATGAAGAAGGTTGAACTTAAAGGGATGCATGCCATGTTCTGCTAAAATTCTTTGAACAGATGGTCGCGAAACTCCTAAATCATATTCTGATGCACGAGTAGAGGCTTCGGGATAAACATGAAAATAGGCCAACACATTGATAATGTTATCTTCATTTGACGTTATTGGCCTGGGTAAAATTCTTTCTGCATTAATCGTTCCATAATTAAGATGGGTTTTCATAATGTTTCTAAATTTTGTACTGGTCATTGGTGTTAAATTCGGATACCTTTCGTTGAAAACTCTGCATGTTCGACTTATGATTCAGTTGCACTCGCCATGAATAAAAAATAAATTTATTATGTCAGCATTTGTATACGTATTATTTTCCATTTTTCAACAATATTTCTCTGGAATAAACTCGGTATCAAAACGTCGATAAATAAATAATTGCAACTGACAATGACACGCGTCTGTATAGATGCGTATTATTTTTTATTTATCATGGCCTTCTTGCCAAAAATCAATAAAACTGCTTGATATTTGGAGGATTCTGCGAAAAATCGTAAATAAGTTCAAAACTATACTAGCTAGGTATAGGGATATCATATGTGGATAGATAGGAAATGTTATCGCCTATCCATTCAATGAACTAACAACATAGCATCGTATTTAAAAAAATCAAGTTTTGTTAATTTTTTGATAAAGATCAAAAATTGTTACTTTTCCACTTCCCTGTATATAAAATTTTATTTTCCGACAATACATTATCAAGCACCATACTATCTAATGACAACCTAAATTTCGAGTTTCTCTCTTTGATCTTTGAAAAGATATTCAAATTTAGGTGACACCCTGTGAAAGGTCAAAATTTGAGGAAAATAATTTTTATCTCAGAAACGGATTGAGTAGGGCAAAAATATTTTTAATAAAAGTTCTTGGAAATGAAGAAAGGAATACAAAAAAAGTATATTATAGAGGGTGTTTCATTTAAAATAAGCAAGTTTGAGACATCTTCCGGCATCACCGGAAGTCGCACAAGGTCGCCGTTATTTCCTCTGAAAAGAGCATCTCTTTAAACCCCAATATCCAAATTTGCCGGATTCAAATCGCATTACTTCCCAAAATATTCTAATGGACGGTCACCGTGAGACACCCTGTATAGACAGAGTATAGTCAATAATCATCTTATACTCTTATGCTGTTGATTTTCCGGAACAATTTTTAGTAGGAAACGGGCGCGCTCGTGCATACTTTGTACCAATACATTATTTGTTGTTGCTATTTCTGATCAAGATCAATCAATATAATTTCCAAATTTGTATGTTGGATTCCACAAAGGTATCAGTAATGGCCATGATAATTCTACATTAAAATTTGTTCTGTGCAAGATTTGTGTGGCCAGACGTGTATAATTTACCTATACCTACGCCCAATCCCATAAAACTTTTGTGGGTACATCCGTTCCTATTCTACTACCTATCTTGCCATAAAAAAATCCCCGGGCCACTTTTTTTCGTTTCTTATTCTTAAAACCAGTAATTAGCGAACTAAGCGAACGGTAGTCCAGTCAGCCTTGCCCATCTCTATTTGGCGAAACGTTTCGATATCGTGTTATTTCACAAACGTATAATTGAATCTTTCCCACGGATACACGGCAGATTTGCAGCTTGCCCACATTTGCCCTTAAAAGAAATATTAAAAGCGGAGCAATCACGATTGCTTTCGTTAATCGAATCAATCATAAACATTTTAGTATGGGTTTTAGTATATTATGGACCTGTATGGTTTTATCCGCTTGTTATAATATACGCGGTCTCATTACGGATGATGGAGCTTGTTAGGTGAACGAGAAGTTGAAATAAAAATTAATATTTAATTATTGTGAGCCCGTTTCGGAGTGGTGTTTTCTTATTTCCCCCCCCCCCCCTTCCGCACGGGTATCTTATTCGCATTAATTGACCGCCTCAATTAATGCGAATAAGGACCGTGGAAAGTGAGCTCGTGATAATTGCCATAGTTTTAGATGATAATGAAAGAATTGATTGACTCGTCCGTTACTTGCTGACAATACATTTTACGTACGTAAAATGAAACGAAAAGTATACTTTGTTATTTGTCACTAATATTTATTTAAGTTTTTTTTTGGGTTAAGGCCGTTTCGTAGTACAACTACATCTTCAAGACGCTAATCTAAACTTAACAAACTAAGGGTATACCTAGGGTTGTGGATTTGACCGGTCAAATTGTTTTTGGTCAATTGACCAGTCAATTGATTGAAATAAATTAAAATTTAAAAATGCAGTGGATGAACCTAACTATCCTTGCCAAATTTCTTATTTTGTATTTTGGAAAAAATTATTTTTTTATAACAAGTTTTGCTTGTTCTGAAAAGTCTATTGCCATACCTAAATTTTATACAGGGTGGTCAAATGGATGATATAGTTAGGTCCATCCAGGTCCACATTCTATAAGTGTATCTATATCTCAATAGTTGCTCCACAGTAGATAAATTTCCCTTTTACTTTGTTTTCTTCTCTTATTTCGGTAAAACAATTCCAAATTTTGGTTCTGGACTTCCCCAAACTCATCATAAATGCGACGTCGCGTCGTTAGTTCACAAAAATGCAACGCAAGTGCAAACCCTAAAAGTGCTCTTTCACACGGGCGTTTTTTAAACGACCGTTAAATCTGCCGACGAAATTTTAACATGGACGGCAGCCGATCGGTCATTTTGCCGTCGCCGCTCTCGTCTGAAAGCATCAATCTAACCCTATAGAATTAAAATTTTTGCAAAATCGACTTAATATTCTATAGGTAATAATTGACATATATCGGCGTTGTGGTCCAGTGGTCAGCGCAGCGGCCTCACAGATCGAAGGCCCGGGTTCCATTCCCGGTGCCGGCAACGTCGATGTTAAATTTGGAATTTGGTTTAAGAGGTGCGCCGTCTTTCGGAAGAGACGTTAAACTGTGGGCCCCGTGTCATGGATGTTGGCACGTTAAAGAACCCTACCCTCGACAAAGAGGGATTCGGCAAAATTACCAGATAGTGTGTGACAAATTCCCTGGCGTCGGTGATTGGCCTCGTTGCGGAAAAAGGCCGACGTAAAATAAATAAATAAAAAAAAAAAATAATTGACATATTTAATAATAATAATAATAATAATAATAATAATAATAATCTTTATTGTCTAACAGATACATGATATATCAATTTATAAGACAATGTGACTAGTATGTGATAAGTATTACCAATAGTTTACAAAAAATAATACATGTGGATATAAAAAAGAGAAACGTTAGAGAAAAATTATATAATAATTGAATAAAATAAAAATGTTGAATCACTAATTATTGGATAAGAATTTTCGTTTAAGAATTTTCGTTAGCTGATTGGTTGAGAGTTCATGAACATCAATGGTACAGCAGGTGTGATTAAATAAATTCATAGCTCTATAAATCGGCGTTTTGATTAAAAAATTTGTTGTGGGGGTGGGAAGGAAGAAAACAGGAGGAGACCTAGTAGGACGGGGCGGGATGTAGAAATTTATTTGTGCCAGTAAGTCCGAACAAACAATTTGAGATTTAAGTATTTTAAGCAAAAACATAGTTAGTAAGTAATTTCTGCGGTTTATTAAAGAGGGTAGTTGAAATCTTTGTAACAGTACACGTTGCTCGGTACCCCTAGGAGGGAAAACTCCATCACTTTTAAACGCTAGAAATTTGACAAACTTCCTCTGCACATTTTCGAGTTGTACAATATACCGTTCGTATATTGGGTGCCAAATGAGGGAGCCGTATTCTAGTTTTGATCTAATATAGGTAAAAAATAACGTTTTGAGCACTTGTAGATTATGAAACTCCCTACAATTTCTAATTATGAAACCTAGTACTTTTATAGCACTAGTACAAATCTGGTCAATGTGGGTGGCAAATGAAAGTTTAGGATCGTAAGTAACGCCGAGATCCTTTATTGAAGAAAATTGTATAATAGCAGAACCTCCTAGTTCATAGTTAAAGGTTGTATTGTTTACTTTATTTGAAAAAGTCATATAACAGCATTTATTAATATTTAGCGGCAGGTTATTTCTAAAGCACCAATGTTCGACAGCTGTTAAATCTCGCTGGAGCGCAAGGCAGTCTTCAACACCACGAATCACTCTAAATATTTTAAGGTCGTCAGCAAACATTAACACTAGACTCGAAATAGTCTTGTTTATGTCATTTATAAATAGTAGGAATATAAGCGGCGCGAGGTTGCTGCCTTGAGGTGCTCCGCTTGAGGCACAGAATTTAGGTGAGCGGTGGCCACGTAGCTCCACGTATTGTTTCCGGTCTTTCAAGTAAGAGCCAAAAAAGGCAACAAGGTTGTCGCTGAAGCCCATGGCATCTATTTTTTTTAGAAATATATGGTGATCCACCTTATCGAAGGCCTTCGAGAAGTCAGTATACAGCACATCTACTTGCAGGCGGTTATCCAGTGCCTGTCCAACATACTGGGTGAAGCAGGCCAGGTTACTGACTGTGCTGCGCCCATTAAAGAAGCCATGTTGGTAAGGTGAGACAAGTTGTCGAACCTGGCCAAAAACGCACTCGTATACCGACATCTCAAAAACCTTCGCGAATGCCGACAGAATAGAAATGGGACGATAGTTTGTGATGTCGCTTAAATTTCCTTTTTTGAATATGGGTGTAATTCTTGCCTCCTTCCAAACGTTTGGAAAGGTTCTTGATTTAAGTGATAAATTAAATATATAAGATAAGGGCATCAATAGAGCAGATGCACAGTCCTTGACGAAAAAACATGGCACCTTGTCTGGGCCTTGAGTACTTTTATTTTTTAGCTTTTTTATTGAATTTAGAATAATTTCATCTGAGAGGCCTTCAAGGGCAACGTATGAA
The DNA here is from genome assembly GCA_963969555.1 of Polydrusus pterygomalis. Classification (NCBI taxonomy): domain Eukaryota; kingdom Metazoa; phylum Arthropoda; class Insecta; order Coleoptera; family Curculionidae; genus Polydrusus; species Polydrusus pterygomalis. The sequence continues at coordinate 42,661,028 of OZ018381.1, read as the reverse complement.
TTTTGGTTGATGTTTATATCATGAGGAGCTCTGTCTTTTGGAGTATCATATACACTGCCAAAGAAATTTGCAAAAGCATTTACTATATCTTGGGGATCGGAGTACTGCGTTTCGTTATATGTTATTATTTCAGGGATAGATGTAGAGGCATTTTTGGAGCGGATATATGACCAGAAGGTGTTTGGGTCATTTGTTATAGAGTTTTCGACTTTGCGAATATAATTTTTGTATGCTGCGTTGGTCATCCTCCTTACTTCAGTACGTAAAAAATTGTATTGATCCCTGAGGTATTGGGATTGTGATCGCTTTAGCTTTTTGAAAATTCTATGTTTGCGCTTTATAAGTTTTATTATATCTGATGTGAACCAAACCGGGAAGTTTCTTTTGCGTATGACAGATTTAGGAACATGGAGATCGAAGATTTTATAAAGGGTATTGTAAAAACTTGAACAACTCTCGTCCACGTCTTGGGAGTTTAAGAGATCGGACCAATCAGCGTGCAAGATACTATCATAGAGTAATGGGAAATTTGCCCTCCTAAAGTTGTACTTAGATTCCGCTAAGTTAACCGGAAAATTGTATTTTTTTGTAGTCTTTAGCGAGAGGTGAATGTTTAGGGTGGGGTGGTGAGGATCCTCAGGCACCAGGGGGAAAAGTTCCCTCTCGGTGGTGCATATTATGTTTGAGAGCACCAAGTCAAGTATTTTATTCTCTGTATTTGTTATTGAGTTAAATTGATTTAAGGATAGTAGATCACAGAAATTTTTTATTATTTGGGTTTTTGTATTACCATCATTTGTAAGGAAAGTGGGGATGTTGAAGTCCCCCATAATAATTAAATTTTTACCGTAGAGATAATACAGGCTTTCCAAGTACTCACATAAAGAAGAAAGGTCATTATTGGATAGGTTAGGAGGTATATAGAGAGCAAAAATATATAATATTGTGTGATTGAGCTGAAGTTTACATCCTACTATATCTACCTTCGTAACATTACTGTTCATGATCTGGAGGTCAAGTTGAGTTGTCTTGAATTCTTTTTTAACTGCTAAAATCGTACCACCACCTCGTGATACGCCCATTCCATCCATTAATAAATATCAAGAAATTTCATAACTTATTTTAGGAGAATTGTATAGCGAAAAATATCGGGTAAGATTATTTTTAACATTATTATGTCATTGTCACTCATTGTTCTTTCACTATACAATTCCCAAAATTAGCAATGAAATAAATTGATATTTTTGTAATATATCACATATTACCTAAAGTCGCCACAGTGGTTCTTTTCCCGTGCGTCTTCACTTTTACGTCATCAAAATCGTATGAATCAAATCAAAATTACGAGACGAAAAAAGTCAAAACTAAGTTAAGTTCATAAAATGGACGTGCCTGCCTACCGTTTGACGTACCTACATAATATCACGAAAAATGATTATTTATTTTAAGTTTTGTCCGGCATTCTCTATTATCTAAAAGAAATTGACAAACAAATGTTTATACATTTAATACTATTTTTAAAGCTTAAAATCTACAAAAGTTTGGTGTTTTATTGACTATTAAAATCGCAAAAGTCAAATTTTTAACATCCTTTCATTTAAGGGAATTTAGCCACTGCCGTAAACGTTTCAAAGAACTTTCACGGTTAAAATATTTAAAATAAATAAATTAGTTATTATAAAAATCCATAAATACTTACCGCCAAAACAGATGGTGGGTATAATTACCTATAAAAAGAACTATTTTTAGAAACAGGAACAGTTCTAAGGCATACAGATTTACAAAATACGAATTAGATTGGCAGATCAAAATAAGGTTGACAATGACGTTCTAAAATAAAACGGTTGTCAACTAAACAAATAAAGAAAGTAATTAACTGACGTTTATAGTTTTATCCTTGTCTAGCACGTTATATTATTGCGGAATTTTGGAGACGTTCTTTTATGCTTTTATTCAAACTTGTTACTGTAATAAATCCTTGATGCAGAGTTATTAACCACGTCGAGTCCTGATCGTTGATTGATGACGCACGGGCAAAGATCCACTGTGGCAACTTTAAGTAATGTGCCGACGATACTGATTTTATTTAAATGTTAGTTTAAAAAATAATAAACTTAAAAAAACAAAGCGAAATAGGTTAAAGGTTGGCAATAAATTGAACGACGTTGAGAATTCAACCTTAATGGACTGTTTTGTTAAATTTTACGATAAAATTCGTAGGAACACTAAATGCAATAATTTTATTATTACAGGGTTACAATCATGTTTTTGTTTTGTTCTTTACGTTTATTACACCATAATATCCAAGTTTCCGTCTATTACCGACGAAGGTAATGGTAATTTGACATATTTTTTTATCCGTACATACAGTGTGAGTTTGTAACTGGGAATAAATTCAGTAAATCCAGTATAGGCTTTTTCTTTGGACAAATGCTTGGATACGGGTAATAATATTTTAAGTTAAGAAATTACCCTACACTCATCTCTTATTCGTGCTTTTAACTCCTCAACATTTAAGACGAGGAATAAAAATTTGAAATTTGGTATTTATGTATAACTAATAACATAATATTATGCACTTTAAAAATAGTCAATAAAAATTAAGGTTCCCATTTCAAAAAATATCGTTATGGTCATATCTCCAATTTGGAACACACTGTATCAATACCCGCTGGTATAAATACAAACCCGAACAAACCCGATATAGTACCCGGTATGCCACTTTCTGAAATTGCACCCGTGCGAAGCCGGGCGGGTCGCTAGTTATACATAAAAACATTCCCCTTCAATCCCTCTATCTATTAAAAAAAACCGCTTCAAAATCCGTTGCGTACTTTTAAAGATTTAAGCACATATGAATAGGAACAGACGGGCGACATCGACTTTGTTTTATACTATGTTAAGATATCACAACTTAAAATAACTCGAGTCCAAGCATTTAAAAAAAACGGTACTGGATTTACTAATTGATTTCAAGTTACAAACTCACACTATATAGAAAACAACTATACGCAAAAGATTCAGCATGCATCTTATCTTACTTCTCTTTCTTCTTCCACTTGTAACGTGTTGTATGCATTCAAGAGTAATAAAATGATCTCACACCAAATTAGCAATCTTCACCATTAGTTTCGCCCATGGTTAATGAAGAAAATTTTAAATCTCATGTCTAATGTCCGAGCGCACGTTTAGTCCGCTTGAAAAAGATATGGTGTGAAGATATGGGCGCATTATTTAGGTGAAGATTACCTGCACCAAAGTTATCAGTAAAAACATAAAAATAGCACGATTTTTGAATATCTTAACATAGTATAAAACAAAGTCAGTGTCGCCCGTCTGTCCCCTTATGTGCGTAAATCTTTAAAACTACGCAACGGATTTTGAAGCGGTTTTTTAGTATTGAAAATACTACTGGGTGCGTATATACGGGTCTATTTCATGAAAAATGAACGCGACATGCGACATGCACATAAATAACACGGCGGTGAAGTCTAAACAAACATCCGAGCAGCACAGGATCGATGACATCATCTGCTGAGTATTAATATTGTTTTGTTTTGGGTTTCGGCATTTATTATTATATTTGTTGATATTAAGATAATATGGCCGGGAGAGAGAACAGTTAGTAGATAGTTATTAATGATATCAGTTCGATGAACACTATAATGAACCGTGTGCAACGTTTAACCACGACGTTTCATTAACAAAGTTCATATCGAACGTGTATCATCAAAATTTAATCTACGACAGTGCAAATAGATTTTATTCGTCTACATTTCAATAATATCAGATAACGTTTTCGTAATTTTTAAAATTTTCAGGTGTCCATATTAGTCGATATCATGGTAACAGCATTTTTGATTGTTTTAATTTCGATAAAATTGAAAAAAAATAAACAGCGAATGTCGCTGAAACTAAGCGAAATAGCGCGGCGGTCTTGGCGTATTACACAGAAAGTCGGGGGAGAATGGATATACCAATCCAAAACATTTCATAGCCGACTTAAGATTTAGACATTTCATGAACAAAGAGTACAAGGACCAGCAGGTAAATGGCGGTGTATAGCTAAAGAAATAATTTTGTCGCTATTTTTGAAAATGTGGTTTTGAGCTATCTTCAATATGTACTAATATACAGATTATCCTATATTTTTTTATTTTAACAAAACAGTCATTTACACATTTCTAAGTATAATAATTTAATTATTATTTCAAACTAAATCGGAGCATCCATGCCGTCATAATAACGCGTGATAGCGGCACTAGCGGGTTCCTTCTCGCCACTGTATGTGGTAGGTATTTTCAATACGCCTATGATACTTGCGTAAGATGCAAGATCTGTGAATTTTTTTGTTCGCAACTGTTCCCCCATTATACATTGATGGTAAATTATGGGCGGCCAATTAATCCCAATGATTAGCGGTCAATTGACTCAATTTCGTTTCTTATCCTAAAGCTATAGCGTATTTCGGAAAAAGATTGAGTCCATTGTTATATAATATTTCAACTTCTACACTCTACAGTCTACAAGGTGACCTGAGCAGACCTGCAATATTTTATGTCGTCAGATTTAAAAACAAAAGTAAATCGGTTGAACTCACTGTTATCTTGTCCAGCTTGACACTCTAAATTTTATTAGGACTAAAACCAAAAATAAATTAATAAAAATTTAACATTTTCCATTTGAAAATGAAATCAAATGCAAGTAAGACGGCGTTTTAAAGGAAAAAGTCGATAAACGTATGTATCTACAAAAATGATTAACAAATCTATAAAAGGTTTTAAACAATAATACAAGAATTATAAATTATATAAAAATGTTTTAAACCTAACAAAAACTTTACACTTTCACACAAACGCCTTTTGAATTCCTGTAGGGCCTTTGTGTACTGTCGATTGAAGACGAATTGCGACGATTTCGCACGATGCATATCTGACGACACGATGTTAAGTTCTCTCTTTTTATGCTGATAAATGCTGTTATTTGGGCAAGTGATTTAGAATTTGATAGACAAATTCGAAAAGGAGTTTTTGGGAAGAATGCATTTGTTTTACGTTACCAGAATCAAAGGTCAAAAGAATATTGAATTAATACCAAAATCAGATGAGTTCTTATCCTAAGAGTAAATATTTTAAGTTAAATTAATTTCCTTTGCCCTGAAGAAAAGAACCTCAAAAGAATGTATTATTTTGTCCCAAACAGCTCTTTTTTTAGTGAGGATCTTTTTAACTGTTATTATTAACATCGCCATTTATTGTATGATTTAAGAAACCAAAGATTGGAACTGATTAGGGTTTTGTGTCATTTTGTATGCCTGTGGAGTGAATGGAAACAATGGTATTGAACGACGACGCGGTAAGAAGGCTTTTGGCAATTATCTTCTTATATTCCCGTGAGTTTTTAATATTTCGACTTTCAGTGTTAAGTTGTTGAGGACTTCCATCCACCGTGTCTTTTGATAGTTTTCAGGTTCGCACCAAAGTCTGCTATTAAAGGAGCCGAGGGCCGACGGCAATAGTGACCAGTGGTAAAGCTTCGAATCTGAGAGGTTCAAGAATTTTGCTATAATAACATGCATTTTACCGAAACTGTTTTTCCCCACTATATTTCTAGCACATTTGTTATTTATGTATCTGATAAAAATTCGACGATATCCGATACCTACTGGCCGAAAAGCTCTGAATTTTCTGCACTAATTCAAATAAAATGACTTAAATACAGCGAAAGTTATATCTGGAATGTTCACCACTCATGTAGTATCCAAATCCTTAATGTGGTCGATTGTCAAATGGCACACAACTCTTCTCTATTAGCTCTAGCTAACTTAAGTTTGATAAAAAAGCAACGTGTCACTGTATGTGGATCATTCTCTGAGGAAGTGCTGGTAACGTCAGGTGTTCCCCAAGGTTCGCACATAGGTCCCATTCTCTTTATCCTTTTCATAAATGATGTTTTGCAATGTTTCAAAAGATCTTACTGCCTCATATATGCGGATGATCTTAAGTTTTTTTCCATTGTTTCACCAGGAGACAATCATATGCAGAGTGACCTTGACAGTTTTGTTGACTGGTGCATTAAAAACTATTTAAAACTAAACGTAAAGAAGTGCAAAGTTTTAAGATTTTTCAAATGTGTTTACCCACAGAGTGTCACCTATACTATTAATAACATTAACTTGGAAGCTGTGTCGCATTTTAATGATCTTGGCGTAATTTTTGATAGCGATTTATCATTTAATATGCATATAGACAACATCATTTCCAAGAGCTTTAGGCTGCTGGGTTTCATAAAGCGACACACAAAACATATTTCGGACATCAAGGCTTTGACAGCCCTCTACAACTGTTTGGTGCGCAGTATTATGGAATATTGCTCTGTAATTTGGAGTCCATATCATCAATGTCATATTAACAGACTGGAAAGGGTACAGAATAAATTTGCGGCGAAATATCTGCTTTTTAAATTACATTTTCCATATCAAGGCGTTCCTTATGAAACTAGGCTCCTTCTATGTGGTCTACAAACGCTTGAATATCGCAGAAGGAAGGCTCTGTTAATTTTTTTATACAAGGTGATCAATGGTCATGTGAACTGCGAGTGGTTACTGCATGATCTCATTGCGCGTCCCAGTAAGGAGAACCAGACAACTCCAATTATTCCTGGAACGGACACATCGGACAAATTACGGTAGAAGTGCGTTTGTTGAAAGGATGTTAAGTAATTACAACAGACATTTTGCAGATTGTGATATTTTTGGGACGAGTCTCGGGGCGCTGAAGAGACATTGAATTTATACAATGTAACTATGTGTCTTAATATATGAACCATTTAGATCTTAGGATTCTGTAGAGTACATTGTAAATAAATAAATAAATAAATAAATAAATAAAAAAAAAATAACATAATATCATTTAATGGTGTTCTTAGTAGAACTTCCAAAACTGGCCCATTTGAGCAGGTGGTCTGTTCCGTAGACACGCGATGATACATGGCAGTTTCAACCTTCGGATCGGTTTCGAGGAGGCAAAAGAAAAGAACAACGGCAACAGGTTGTGTGGGTCGGCCGTCCAAATCTTCAACCCGCGACTTCGTGGCACCTTCGCGGCCGTAAAGGGTTCGAAAGTGCCACTGGGTTCACGATTTGAAAATTTACAGCCGTATTCGCTAAAGGGGTCAAAATTTAAAACCGTCTTTGACAGTTCACAACAGGAATTTTTCGATCGATTGAGATACTGTAGAACAATAATTGGTGGAGGACATTTTCAACATCTTATAAAGTAGTGTCTTTTCATATTTTGTCGGATGTCTATTTTGTTTTAAAAGTTAATATTTCATACATAGTAGTAGTAGTAGTAGTAGTTTATTTTTATTTAGCGTAGGGGTTACAGTTAACATGTTTTATTTTGCAAAAAAATCTACAATTAAAAAATTTTTAATACATTTTTTTAACAACATTTTTATTTATTTTTAATTTTAAAACGGAACCTTTTTTTACCAAAAACAGACAGAAAAGTTAAACATTTTGCAAATTGTATCAAATATTACGTATCATTTTGTTTTTTAAATAAATTTAATGATATTTGAGATTTAATAGAATTTTCCAAACTATTATATTCTATCAAACCTTTATGAAAAATAGACTTATAACCTAATGTTTTAGACACTCTATCCACATTGATTAGTTTTTGTTTTAGAATTATGATGGTCATGATTTTTTTTTTTTTTTTTTTTTTTTTTTTTTTTTTTAAATATGTATATCCTTTATTGAACCAAAAGATTTTTTACAATAAAACTACGTTTACAATAGGTGCTTAGTATAAACAGGAAAACAAACACAAGCAAAGAAAAGGAAAAACAATTAATAAAAAAAAAATGTTATATAAAAAATTTTTTTTTTATAGGAGTGAAAATGGTGTGAAAGGTAGAAAAGTATTAGTATGATTATACATCAAACACTGTTTGATTGAATTAACATTTTTAAATCTCTCTTGAATGAGTTAACACTTTTTAACTTTGTAATGTGCGGTATTTTGTTAAACAAATTTACCCCTCTATGAAGAATAGAATTATAAAGAAGCTGTGTGCGACTTTTTGGCAGCTCGATTAAATTATTATACCTTGTATTATGTTCATGAATTTTACTTAACAATTGCATACAAGAACATACAGGTTTGATATTTATAAATACTATCTAGATTGTTAATTTGAAGCTTAGAATATAGGCGGCTGGTGCTATATCTTAAAGGTAAGTTATATACATTTTTTAATGCTTTATTTTGCAATATTTTCAAAGGTTCAATAAGTTGATTTCTTGTTGGATACCATAAAAGAGTTAAATATTGTAAGTGACAGTGGATAAGGCTAAAATACACTGCTCTTAATAAATGCCCAGGAACGCAATAGCTTAACCTCTTCAATATTCCAATTGGGGCAGCAATCTTTTTCTGTACTTTTTCTATATGCAGTTGCCACGTCAGAGACTCATCAATATAGAGCCCAATATATTTTATTACTTTAGTGTATTTTAATTGTTGATTATTAACAGTAATTGGAGTCATGTCATGATTTTTTTGAGAAGATATAAACATATGATTCGATTTGTCTAGATTGAGTGTAAGCTTATGTGTATCCAGCCAGTTACAAAGCAGATCTAAGTCAGATGCTATTTTATTTCTGATATTTTTATAATTCTCATCTAAATAGATGAGCAGAGAATCATCTGCATACAATCTTAGTCTGCCAGCCAATCTAAGCCTTGACATTGAGTTTACATACACCAAGAATAAAGTTGGTCCAAGAATGGATCCCTGCGGCACTCCACATGAAAATGATTAAAAGAACAAATTTTTTTTAAACAATCAGGTAATAATTTATTTTTAATTTTATGTAAAAAGTAAAAAGATACATAGGTACTAAATAAAAAATTAAATTTCCGACAATCAACCAATTTAAATTTTTTAACATAAAATTTATTTTTGTATATTTGTCACAATTTAAAATAATCCGCATTGCCTTATTCTATAAAATTTGTAATTGGTCAAATATTTCTTCAATAGCAGCTTCATAGCTTCAATGTAAGAAATATAGTACTTCCGGTTTGACCGGAAGTTGACACTATTGGAAAGATAATAAAAATCGAAGATAGGGACATATAAGCCGTTTTGCTCTAAGACGTACAGTTAGAAAGCTAGACGCTGTCAAAGTTCAAAAATGTAATTTTTCAAGAGTCAATATCTCGGAAACTATTAAGTATAGACTATAATGCTTTTATTAAAAAATGTTCAGAATTTTATGCAGAATCCAAAAAAATTATATAAAATAGGGGTCCATTTAAGATTTAGATCTTACCCCCCCCCCCCCTCCCTCCTAGGGGCTTGAAGAAACAAGATTGACAATATACGCAAAAGATGTCCCCCTCGAAATAAAAATCGACGGGTCCGAGCGATTTTCCACATTTTCATTTTAAAGCAGGAAAATCGAGGTGGGAAGTTTTCAAATGAACACCCTGTATAGGACAAACGGGACGAAACTTTGAAACTAGATTTAAAGAACATAACTTTAATGAGATTGTTTACACTACTGAGAGAGTGTGTGTGTGTGGATGATAGATACAAGCAAGAATAAGCTATATCTGGCACCTAATAAAAATGAAAATAATAAATAAACTATTTTTCTTAATACGTGATTAAAGTTAACCGTATGTAGCTGAGCAAAAACGTCACGGTTCATTGATAAAATCATCAATTACTGCAGATATTAAATAAATATTTTTGTATTAGATATAGATAGGTACTTAACAATTCCGTAAAAGGACTGATGAGATTACAACACCAATCAATCCATTCATAATAAAAAAAACGACGTCCATCAGTGCCCACACTTTTAAGAAATAAAAACACATATTACTCTTCCATTATTCGAAGAATCGTTTAAAAAATAACATCCGAGATACGATCCTAAGGACAACTAGCCGTATATTTTCTGAACCATCAAAATTAAATTTGTTATTGTTAAATTCTTGTACAGTCATTCCACCATGGGGACTAATGGAGTATTGACGAATAATGACGCCCCCTGGTGTCAATTTAATTTCGTGTCGTATGTAGCGCTTCGGGCATCGATGAGCTTGACACTTTGAATGGGGGTCATAGACAAGTTGAGTAATAGCTTCCACGGATTTAATTAGAGAAAGTTGCGAGGTAAGTCTCTATTTGGTTGATTTCGGTTGATTGTGACGTTTTTAGAGATGAGGATAAATGTGACCACTTTTGCAGTATATCGTCAGGTTGTTTTACAGTCGTCAGACGAATGAATTGGAAATATTGGGTTTCCTATTGCGATGTACCATTGCGGAGAAAAAAAATTGGAAAAATATTAAATATGTTGCTCCTAGACTATAATGAAAACCTTTCGATAAGGTAAGTGGTATCTATGATTCCACATTTCAATACGTTAGAGTACAAGGTAAATATAAAAGTTTTCAAAATGTTCTGCAGCATTCTGTTTTTGACAAGCTTCTCCGGTTTTGTATTACGATATTCTACTGCAATGGCAATATTTCGCACAACCCATCATTGTATTGGACTTTATAATCTATGGATAAATTTTAACCTCTCAGGAAACCATATTGCATAATAGATAATCATATGCAATGTTAAACGATAAAAACAATATCACACCAGAAGCTATTTAAATTTTTGGGAACTATACAGGGTGTCCCAAAAGTAATGGGACACAGACAACAGCAGACTCCTTAAGTCGAAATAATGCGATTTATTTAAACTTGCCTTATCCCAAAATTGATAACAACCAAGATACAGGGTGTCAAAGTTTTAATTTTGTTTTCGTTTTTTGCGATTATTTTTTAACGAAACGACATAGGAGCACAAAATTAAGAGTTTTGGGGTTTTTTGAGGTGAGGAATTTAAAATTATCCATAGTTTTTGTGTAACCAGTAGAGGGCGCTGCCTACAGCATGGCCCACTCTTTTTAGCTGGCATAACTTTGTTTGGGCTTCTTATATCCATCCAACTATTAAAAAAATAAGTTACTTTACTTCTTGTACATCAAAAACGTATAACTCATTAAAGTCGCTACGAGCAACCATTTTCGAGATAATCGCATTTTAATATGTCCAATGCAACAAGTACGTGGTCCAAAAACAACGGAAAATCGAGCAACGGTGAATTTCCAACTTAAAATTATTGTAAATCAGCAACATTTGCTAAATGTCAAAGTTAATGTAAATACTTAAGGTTGACTATTTTTTCTAATAAAAACGCTTTTTCGTACTTATGCCTACGGAATTATTACTTTTATTCCAATCAAAAATTTTATTAACTTTGACAGATGATACTTTGTGTAACATGTTGTTACCTTAGAAACGTCGTTGTTTTTAATCAAGACCAGCTGTGATAAATAATACTAATACGAATACACAATTATTTTAAATATTTTAGCATTCTTGCATTAAAAATATCGAATGCGATTATCTCGAAAATGGTTGCTCCTAGCGACTTCAATAAGTTATACCTTTTTGGTGTAAAAGAAGTAAAGTAACTTATTTTTTTAATAGTCGGATCGATAGAAGAAAAGAAGCCCAAAAAAAGTTATGCCATCTAAAAGAGTGCCGTAGGCAGCGCCCTCTACTGGTTACACAAAAACTATGAATAATTTTGAATTCCTCATCTCAAAAAACCCCAAACCCCTTAATTTTGTGCTGCTATGTCGTTTCGTTAAGAAATAATCACAAAAAAACGAAAACAAAATTAAAACTTTGACACCCTGTATCTTGGTTGTTATCAATTTTGGGATAAGGCAAGTTTCAATAAATCGCATTATTTCGCCTTAAGGAGTCTGCTGTTGCTCTGTGTCCCCATTGCTTTTGGGACACCCTGTATACAGTACTGATTTTTAGTAGTAAGTATAACATGCTTCCGTAGCAAGCAAATATTATTATGATTAATGTCCAGTTTCATTACAACTGCTAGTCGGACCTAATACAGTGTATTTATATAAAACCAGATTACACCCCCAATAGAATTTGATAATTACTGTGGGTATTCAAAGCAATAATGGCTCTAAACCATTCTATATTGGCTAAATTACCGTGATATTATCACTACACAACGTTCTAGCAATTTTCGTTGTCCTACAGTAGGAAAGTGCGTTGCTGTCCCATAATATAGTATTAAACAGTTATATAAAGAATATGTGAATCCTTAGAAGGCTTTTTCTTAGTGTGATGCGGAGAAATTCTAAGAAATGTATCTCAATCAGTGATCTTCTTAACCAACTTGATAAGTAACTTTATATTTAATATTCCGTACTAAGTCAAAATTGGTACGAGTTACCACGGTACATATATTTTTTTTTATTAATGACAGATGGAACTTGAATAAATACGTTTTCCGGTATTTATCTAGTAATAAGTCCTTTTACGTTTTACATAGAATTTTGAATGCAATAGAAAAAATAAACAATGAAAAGAATGGTTATCAATCACTCCGGTACACTACTATTTTATTTTTAATTGTATTGTGCAGCTGAATTAAATTGTATTTTACCATCGGAGTATTTGGCAACATCGCAAATTACTAATTATTGACGTCACGTATAAGCAAGCGTTTTGGTGCGTGTTTAAAAAGAGGGATTTTATTTGAGGATATCTGGTAATATTTTGATTAATATGAAAAAAAATAGGGGACATAATAGGAGCCTATAATGGACCCTATTGATTCCAACTCACACTATAATATTATTAATCTACGACAGTGCCATTATGACGTATTTAGCATTATCATTTAGATGTCATTATGACCTTCATAATAGGACTCGGTGCCATTATGAATTCATAATAACATCCAAATGTTATGATACAAAAACAAAAAGAAAGTCGTTGCAAACTATTTATTTGTTATTATTACTTAGAAAAACGGATTGCATTTATTTATTGTAAACATCCGAAGGGACACTTTCGGATTCAGAATCTCACATATTTAAATTATTTTTGGCCAACACATTGCATACAATAGAAAATTAGACGGCAATATTGACGTTGTCAAAATCGAAATTGAAACAATCAAAAATGCGGTTACCACATAGACAATTTACCTTTAGGTAAACAAACAATAATTACGAATGTGGCAGTTTTATGGCCTCGCGCATGTAAACAAAACTGGGAACTATTAGACATGCGCACTGCAACATTATCGTTTGACAAATGGGAAAATAGACAGGTCCGGGCTTTAAAATTTAAATTCTTGCTCATATGCCACCATACACAATTCACTAACTTAAACTACACAAAAACCAGAAATCCATAAATATTAAACACCAGTCCCACAATCCACGATAGCCGGTCCGATAGCTGAAAACTTTAGAAAACTACAAGGAATCCGCAGAGAAACCTTAATACACAACAACAAAAATGGCGGCCGAGCCGGTTCTGGAGAGTATTCTTGAGCGCGTCGATTATTGTCGATAAAGTAGGACGGCCGATAAAACGAGGTTTGTGCGCATGCACGAAGGTTCCCCGAATGAAGACAGCTGACCGACGAGTCATGCGCTCGGACGTATTTTTTCACCCATAAAACGTAACTTTTGTTTGCGCAGGAGATAAGCTGTAGGTATCTAAAGGTAAATTGTCTATGGGTTACCATGATATCGACTAATATGGACACCTGAAATTTTTTTAAATTACGAAAACGTTATCTGATATCAATGAAATTTAGACGAATAAAATCTATTTGCACTGTCGTATATTAAATTCTGAATGATACACGTTCGATGAACTTTGTTAATGAAACTTGGGCAATTAAACCACTCGTGGTTTAACGTTGCACACGTTTCATTATAGTGTTCTTATCGAACTAGTATCATTAATAACTATAAAATAATCCAAGGTATACCAATTCTTTAATTGTAGTTTTTTTTCGTGCAAGGTTAAATGGGATTAAAAATAGGACCGTATTTCAAAAAGTTGACAACCGCAACAAACCACAATTAATACGAATTTAAAACGATCTCGAGCTTTGAAAAGAATTATTTATACTTTGAATCCTTTTGTATTATGCCATAAATCTAAAGATATATGGACCATATATTACCAAGAAATAAAAATGTTTTTATTCGGAGAATTAAGAATAAGGTGTTATCTAACACGAAAACATTTGTCAGATTCGGCGGGACCTTTGATTAATTTTCGCTAATGATTCCACTGCGGTTGCGGTTGTGAAGACGTTTATAGAAGCAAAAGGTACAATAATCTACCTACCTAGTTTGTAAGAATTTTGAAAATATATGGCTTAATAGGCTGTATAAATATCACACTATAATATGTCTGTACTGTACTAATAGAGTTGTGATTATTATAGGTTGCCGTCGACTAATTTGAGTTGGCAGCATCATTCCAACTCACTTAGAGAATTCAATCCCGGGATCTCGTTTCCCGGGATCCCGGACATTTTTTCGATCGCGAAATCCCGGGATTGTCGTTTATTTAATCCCGGGATTTTCGGTATTTATCTTTGCATTATTCATTAATTTATATCGTGCACAAGGTCTAGGTTGAGTGATGACACTCTAGATCAGTGGTTCTTAACCGGTGGTCCGTGGACCACTGGTGGTCCCTGAAAGTATCTGAAGTGGTCCGCAAAGTAATTCTAAAATTATTAAAACGACGACCATATTAACCACGATTCCCACTATACATAACGTCAGCTATAAAAAATAAAAGTAGTAAACTTTATAAAAAGGAGTGCACTGTATACACGTCTCTTCAAAAAATTAGGCTTTAATATGAACTCTGAACACGAAACGCTGCTTTCCAAAGGAAACATGCTGTCAAGGTTGTATGAACTGAGAGAGGAAGTAAAATTATTCTTAACTAATAAGGAGAACAAAGAGTTTCTGGATCAGTTCTGTCAGTACAAATTTCAAATACATTTCGCTTATTTAGTGTATTTTTTTGCACAACTATATAAATTGAACCTTCAGCTGCAAAGGTCAGGAAATATGAAGTTGGAATGCACGAGCAATATATTTGCATTTGAAGATAAAATCAGTGCGTTTACCGCTAAAATCGACCTATGAATCAGCAAAGTCGAAAGAGAGAACTCTTCAGCGTTTGATACGCTGAATCAAATTATTAATGAGTTGAGATCACAGGAGAAATGAAAAAGCACATTACACTCCATTTGTAAAACTTACAAAATGAATTTAATTGCTATTTTCCTGACTGCGAGGACAAAGGTATTCGAGAACTGATCCGCAATCATTTCATTGTCAATATTTCTGAGGTGCCTGATGCAATTCAAGAAGAAATAATTGAAATACAACACGATAGTAACTGCAAGAATAGATTCGAAGCAGGAATTAAACTTAAAGATTTTTGGGCCCAAAAAACAATTCCCTAAAATTCGAGAAACTGCTTTACGTTACCTAACTTTATTTTCAACCATATACTTATGTGGCAGGGATTCTTGGCGCTTTTAATAATTAAAAATAACCATCAAGACATTTCTATGTGATGTTGGAATAACTTGTATTACCGCCAGACCGTTTGTGGTCCATAACAAGACAAAAATTTACTCAAATGGTCCCTCATCACTAAAAGGTTAAGAACCACTGCTCTAGATCAACTTATTTTTTTAAGAAATTTTTTTAAAAAACAAGTTTAGAATACCTTTTTTTCCTTTTATAAGAATCGTTTTTATGTTATGTTTTAACATTTTTTTTATTTATAGGTTATATTATTATGTTATACCTAGTGTACTTATATGTTCATTGTTATTTTTTTTTAGTTATTAAAATTAAATGAAGAGAGTATGTTTTAGTCTCTTGGTTTTGTATTAATGTTCTGATGAAGAAATAAATGTTTTTATTTAATTAATAGGAAAAACTCCAAGGAAAATTATTTTTTTATAAATCCCGGGACCAATCCCGGGATCCCGGGATTGAAAAATTATAATCACGAAATCCCGGGATTGAAAATTTCCTCCGGGATTGAATTCTCTAAACTCACTGTAAAGTCAAATTATTGTAAAAACTCGCCGCATCACCTGTCATTAATGTCACCCTGTTGAAGTCTGGTATATTTTACGTTAAGCGGTTGGCCACAGAAACAGAACCGGACTAAGTTCTTTTACCTTCTCCTTCGCCATCTATTAATTTTTTGAAAGGATATTTCAATTAGTTTTTGAAATAATTGCACTTAAATGCTAGATGGCAAGAAACATTTAAATAAACACCTTTCTTAACAAAACATATTTATTGAAAATTAACCGTGCGTTCTTAAGCATAAATGACATCTTTTCAAGTCTACCATCTCCTGTTGCTGTATTTGCCCATTAGTTATGAGACATCCTGTATATAACGATAAGTAAATGGTTTAACTAGGCACTTTATTAATTTGAAACACTTAAAAAACACCAAAATCGGGAGAAAATAATATGGCACAACCTGACGCGTGAGCTTGCTACTCTACTGCTGATCTGGAAACTTTAACGATAAAACTAGATCAGCTGTTAATGTCAAATGGCGTTATCTTCTGTCGAAACGCTTTGTTTTAAGAAAAAGTTAACTATAACTTCGTAGCGATCGACACGCGTCATCTTTGAAAATACAGGGTTATGTTATTTCGATTTGTTCAAAGGTAAAAAACTAATAATATCTGGACATCACCAGGCCAGCACAACAGTTTATCATAAGCAATTTTTAAAATAACTTTATGATATGTATAATACTTTAATAAAACAACGCACCTATTGAGATTCGTTACCTGTTGAAAGAGATATCCTCTGGCGCACTTTCCTCACTATTAAAACAATTATTAGGCACTAAACACAGTGGCATTGTTAATACCCATTGTTTTGAAAGCTTATATATCACAAAAATAACAACATATTGTTTTTCTTAAAACAAAGCGTTTTGACAGAAGACAACGAGGCTAATCTGAAATGCAAAAAAAATTTAAAAGGGTAGGGGGCAAGGGAAAAAAATTGCCAAATACATACCTACATATCGATGCTTGAAAGACAAAAGGTTTTAAGCGACACATTTCGTGAAATTTATATTTAAACGTCACTACAGTTTTTTTGTTTTTCCGCGTTGAATAAGCGAAGTTTTAGCTTTCTACTATGATATTTTTGTCGCTTGAGTCAACCGAAAAATAATAATTAATGGCAAGCCATTTTTTCCTACAAAGCGCCAAAATAAAGGGTAATTTGAAACAACTGTCGTTTAGATTATTTGGGAAAACAATTAAATCTTATTTGAACCAATTTGCTATTCAATTTATTTTTAATATTGGTCGTTATCCTGTTTTGCAGTTTTGCTACAAAAGAAAACAAGCAAGTATTGTCGCTTGAGCTCTTTTACGAGAATGTTAAAACATTTAAACCTAATTAGCCTATATTTACTAATCAGGTGGTTAAAACGTTTTAACTAATTATTTGTATTTAAAAATAAGGTGATAAAAACGTTTTCCTAACTATTTGTATTTAAAAGTAAGGTGGTTAAAACGTTTTACTAAATCATTTACATATAAATCTAACGAGGTTAAAACGTTTTACCAAAATGCTAACATTTAATGTACCTATGGTTTGTTAAGACCTTTTACCCTAATGTAATTTGGTCACTAAATTGAATAAGCGACAGCAACTTTGTTATATAAGGCTATGTTGTTGTGTATTTATAGTCATTACTACAAAAACGTCTTAGATTTTATTGTAGCAATTTTGAAATTAAAAAAATGCGCCTGAAAATAAAAATATAAATAATTTAAAGTTAAAAAAAAATTTTAATCGTTCTACTGCGAAGTTATTAAACTGTCGCTTATGACCTTTTGCCTTTCAACCATCGATATATTAATGTGGTTTTGAAGATCAAGCAGTAGTGTAATTAGAAACAAAATACTACAAGAAATCTTCGCGTGATGATTCTTAACATAATATGTAATAAACATAACGATTATTAAGCTCATAAAAAGGGTTTAAGCGTTCACTCTTCTTCGGCGGTACTTTTTTAACAGCGCCATAGCATACAAGGTGTTGCATTAATTATATTTCTGACAGATTATGGCTCCAGACGAGATTTCGTGGCGCTTTTTACGCTCCGCGGTTTACAATGTAACCTGGTCATCTAAAGAACTTTAGAAAAATTATGCTTTGTCATAATCGTAAAGTCCTTTTTAGATTTATGTGCCATACATTATTTTCAGTTCTTCATGGATTAGCTGAACGACAATATGAATAGTGACGATTTGAAATTAAAATAAAACCAGTAAAAATATTAAGTATCGCATCATCTCGACCATCGTTCTCCTAGTGTCACGCCTCCCGCATCGTTTCAATTATTATTAAATAAATATTCATTCTTTCGTACGTTTCGTAAGGAATATTATTTATTTTACATAACTTTTATTTTTTCATACGGAAAAAAATACTGATTAAAACGGGCCTTGAGTAGGGGAAGGAGGGGCACTGTGTTACACGGGGTACAGTGTTATATTCGGAATTATAAACTTACGCAAAGCAACACGGCGCTGGAATAATTTGCCACTTCCAGGTAAGACTATTACCTTTAATTATCCGAACGCGTGGTGAAATGTGAATTGTTTATACCACCCAAGTAAGTTTTTTATATTTTTTTAGTCAAAAAGTAAATTTTTTATACAGTTTTACAATTGTCTTGTGTTTCTTGACAATAATATATCCTAACTTTATGGTATCATGTTTAAGGAACATGTTTGTAGATTAGCATGCCATGTAAAATATAACCTAAAAAAATTTTGTTTCCTAAAAACTAGCATATTTTTGGTAAAAATGGGATTGGGGCACAGAGTTCCACACTATACTGGGGGAACAGTGTTACATGTAAAACAATAATAGAAGATCAGAAATGTTAGTTTTTTCTGTTGATTTGCACATATACTATAATGAATTAAAATAGTGTTTAATGTGTACACTTCTTTGTTATTTGATACTAATTTAAATATTCTAAATTGAAACATTTGAGTTTTTATTTTTTAAATCATTACATTTTGAGATTCTGTCTGAGTTTTGACTTATTTTTTTATTGTTTAGACTTGTGTTTATTTCTTTACGTTATTTTTTTTGTATTTGTAAATGTTCCGAATAAAAAGAGCACTATTGGTAAAGGTAATCTAAATTTATTTGAAACGTTAACATTGTTTCCCCCTTTGTGTAACAGAGTGCCCCGCTAGTGGGGTACAGTGTTATATTCGACACGTGGAGATAATTATTTTTTTATAAACAACCTATATATTTAGGGCAACAGACGCTCCGAAAATCAGTTGCTAAACATTACCAAACCTAAGCAAAATTAAATAATTGTTATTTTAATTTGACAAACAAAAAAATTATTAATCAAAATGTTTTTTGTGTAACACTGTGCCCCACCTTCCCCTACCTACGTAGTTTTTATATCACCTGTGTTCAACACAGTACCACAATCACCTTGAAAGAAGCCGTGAAACAGAAACATCGACAACACTGCTTGAAGATCCATGTGTCACGTGACTTTTTTGAGGTTAGCCATAGTTTAGTATGTAATTTACGCGTGAACTAGGTGTAGGTGTCGTATTAATTTGTATTTTTATCCGGTTTCGATTGATATCTAATAGAAAATTTAGGTGACATAATTGCTAAGAACCTCTACAAAATACTGATGAAAATTGTTGGTGCGGGTTTGCTCCAATAGCATTAATAAAGTGAAAAATCCAACAGCCTGGCGGCAGAATTTTATTTCTTTAAATTTAAAGATGTGTTTTTGTATTCTAGTTAGCTCTTTGGGATAAACTTTATTGTTTTGTGACTACAGTTAATTTATTAAATATTAAAGTGTTTATTTAACTTGAAGGTAAATGTGAATTAGTTTAAAAATATCACTAGTAGAGATAGTTCATAGGTAGGTAGGATACCTCTAAATACCTAGGTACTTAGGTAAGTACAATTTTTTTCTTTTAGTTTGTGTTAACTATAAAAGTGTTTTAAAAGCCGGTGAAGAGAGTGTAATATATTTTTATAGTTTAGATTTGACCAATCACTGTATAAATATTGTTAATCAGATTTCAGTGGACATTGATATGAAGGTAATTTTTTTAAAAGGTAATGAATTGGATTACAATGATTTGAAATGGATTTTACACTTTGAAATGAAACTAAGCAGGTGGTCTTAGCTTGAAAACTTATTGTCTCGGTAACAATTCATACACTGTAAAAGTAACGAAGTTACCCAGATAGTAGGTGACTTTCTTAAGACAAGCGTATATTTCTTAAACAAAGCCTTAAGCTTACTAAATTTTGAGACTTCAGAAGTCGATAGTCAATCCTGTAATTTAAACGCAGAAGATAATAATTTGTATAATAGAATATTACTTTTGATAGATTAAATAAATCTACTTGTAGTGAAACAAAAACAGCTTCTCAACACAATATTACTATTATTTAATAATTAGGTAAGTTGTTCTCGTTATCCAAAACTATTTATTACTTTTTTGTACATTTTTCAATATCAATATAGTGGCAATAGAGCAAAAAAAAAAATCACAAAGAATAAAAAAACTCGCCCGTTGCCGCGCGTCGTAATAATAGCTTGTGGATCCGCAAATCCCAGCTGATGCGGCGTTGCCCGATGTCATTTTATGGCTTCTTTTTAAGGTGGTTGTGACAGTACGTTCGACATCCTAAATAGCACTTATATCAGCTGACGCTTTATTTAATGTCAAGGAATGCTATTTTCTTGCCCCGAAACCAGAAAATTGCAGATCATCAGAAATTGAAAATATAAATTACGTATATTTGGGTTTAATTTTGGTCAAATTAAAATGTGGAGATCCCAAATAACCCATTTCGTCCCACATTTTCCTTCGAAAAGTTTATATATTTTTAGAAAGTTGAAATAACCGATTTTGGCCTTTTTTTGACGACGCAAATTTTAATTTATTATCAATGGCCTTCTGGGATTTTAGTAGGAGTGACATAGGCGTAGTTAGACGGTCAACACTGGGGGTGCTGAAGTCCAGTGGCGGCTTGCGACACGTTAACGTGGGGGTGCACAAAAAGCCCGCGAAATTTTTTTAAGACCACGCCCAAATTTGGTCAAATTTTTTTAATGTGATGTTAATAGCACGTTTAGGTCTTTCAATGTTCTTGAAAATCACTTTCTCCTCCAGCGGTAACTTGCTAAAAGATTTTTTCAAAAATTCCACGGTGTATTTTATATCCGACGACGCACTCATTGTTTTTTCGTGCTTATTTAAGTTTAAACTTTAACTGAATTCAATAAAACCATATTAAACCTTAATAAACAAAAAAAATAGCCAAAATATCGGCTAAAAATTTCCGCGAACTTGAACGACTACGACTGGTTAAATTTAAATTATCAAATTAATGCAGAATTGCAGAACATGACAAACCTACCCAAGCTATTATGCCGCTCTCGTATTTTACGAGATTTTTATGATCATAGACCCGCTCTGACAAGTAAACTGGGCGTTACACGGTACACGGAGAGAAATTTTGAACAGAATCCGCAACTACCTAAATATACTTGAATTTGTACCAGAATTCGAATGCTTAATTGAAATATTGATATGAAAAATTCATTACATATAATGTACCTATATTATAAAAATAGGTTAGTTCTAAAATTAGCCTATATATTGTAAATTTTTTTTGGGGGTGCTAATTTAGATTTCGGGGGTGCTTAGCATCCCCAAGTACCCCCCTAACTACGCCTATGAGGAGTGAGTGAATTGCACTTGTATCATGCACCTATTATTAAATGGCAGTAGATAAACTTATTAAACGAACTGTTAAAGTAATCTAAACAGAAAACCAGCTGCCAAACATACCAATAAAAATCAATTAACATTTTTGTAGAACTGTTATCTTGATATTGCAAATGTATTTTCCTATGTCCTATCGTATATCCTATATGTATAAATGTATGCCCATAACTCACAGTTTAATGGGTGGGTGGACGTACAGACAAGACATTACACGGATATAATTTCTGTTTTTGTATAAATATTGTGAAACCCTTCTGTTTAAATAGGTCCCAACATTTGGAGTGTGGTCAGGACTTAGTCAAAATTCTAATTAAATCGCTTTATCATTTTCCACTTACCGTAATGCCTACTTTGCAACAGTTTTTGCAATTTTTTCTAAATATTTCTTAAATTTTAGATTAAAATAGCTTGAAATTAAAGTATCTGGAATTTTCAAACTTTCTCTACATATTTCACTTAAAAACGGCAATAAATAATAATAATTAACCATATTTAAAAAATATTAAAATGTGTGCAAAGTTACCTTGAAATCGGTGTTAAATTGCACACCCGTTTAAAATGAGCATAGAAGCCAAATATGACCGTTATATGGGTTACATTGCACTAACTTAACAATGGCAACCCCGATTGAAGCAAATTTACCGCTAAAAAGTGCATAAGACAACACTCAATATAAATACTAGTCACATTTGATTGCAAAATAAACGTATGTATTGTGTACGTACCTTAGAATGTCACTATTATGATTTTCACCAATTTTAGTACATTAATAATGTGATGATTTACTGCAAAAATACCACTATTATGCCGCTCTGTCTCCTGTCTGCACCCTAAACATGCTCTAACAAATAACCGCGTGGACTCGAGATGCTTCCAATGTTGCCGATTTTCATATGGAAAAAATTAATTTACGAAATATGAACGGTGTGCAAAGTTACCCCCCTTGTGCAAACTAACCCCGCGTTACGGTAATATAATGCCTTTGTAGTATGGTGGCATTACTTGTCTAAAAAAAAGTCCAGCTAAAAACTTTTAAAGGGTTTCTTACTTTAAAAATAGCTACAGGGTGTCCTAAAAGGTATGGTCAATCATTTGGGATTAAGTAGATTGGTTGGTCCTATGTCCCGGGATCGCGGAAGATTTTTGTCCCCGAAAATCCGGGGATTGAAGTATAGCAATCCCGAAAACCCACTAGAACTAAAGCTAATTGGCAGCAAATATCGGAAAATCCAAAAGTTCATCTTAAAAGTCTTAGCGTAATTAAAAAAGAAATGTCTCTTTTTAAAAATGGAGGATAAGGAGGTTTATATTTGCAAAAGTGTTACGAATATTTACTGACAGTACCTACCTACAAAGTGTGGAAGCTGAAAGAGCCTTTTCTTCAGAAGTCACAGTTGCGACCAAACTTGGATTGCGCTTAAGTTACTCAACTTTAGACACGTTGATGGTGTTTTTAAGAGCATATTTTATTTGTACTAAGCAAATCGTAAATGTTTAACAATTTTTTTGTTTGCACTGTTTAATAAAAAGTTCTTTCCATTGTTTTACGTACGTACGCATAATTTTTTATTTACAAAACGTAAATCTATAAAAATGGTTATTATTTTTGAGATTTTTTAATAAAAAGTTTTTTACCATATGTCTGCATTTTTATGATTTCTGTTGCTACTTGCTAGTTCTTTTAATATTAACTATTATTAATTATTAGGGTTGATCCAGGGATACCAGGATTTGATTTTTAATACCAGGATCTCAAAATGGGATCCCGATCCCGAAAATTGGAAACCCTAGTATTGACAGTAAAAACGGCTACACGTGTTTTGCCCTTTCGGGCATCATCAGCTCTGAAATAAGAAACGTAACTTACGTACATTGTTAACAAAGAATCGCAAAGAATTAAAATTCTGTACCTTGCGGTTCTAAAATTGAAAAAATACACCCACATACACTACATTTGACACGATTTGACCTAACTGATCTGACTTATGTCTGACATTTTATTTTGTTTTATTATTTAATCCAAATGTAGAGTGGACGTATTTTAAAATCTTCGATTTTAGAACCGCAAAGTGAGGAATTTTAATTGTTTGTTTAATAATGTACGTAAGTTCGGTCTGATGATGCCCGAAAGGCCGAAACACGTGTAACCGTTTTTTCTTGTCAATACACAATAATTTGAGACCGAGACTTTGTGTCTTTCAATCTCAATTAATATATTTTACTGAGTTGTTGTGGATATATTATATTTTAAGTTAAATTTTAAAGCCCGGACCTGTCTATCTTCCCATTGGTGCGCATGCCCATGTGTCCAAGATAGTATTTAACCGACATTTGCATTGATTTTTGAACAACCTTTTAGCCTTTTAAATGAAATATAACTAACGTCGCGAAAATTCGCATTGGCAACATTATCATGTAAATTGTAAAACACTACATAATCTAATCAATTTCTCTACGCCGTTGTTTAAATGACAGAAATTAAAATTAAATCTTTGTAAAGTCAATTATCGCAAGGGACGTTAATCTTAAATTGATCTCTCGTGGAACGCGGAATAATTGCCGCATAAATTATTATTATCTTGGGTAAAAGTAACCTATGTACATATATCTATATATATCCTAGAACGCCTACAATTTTATTTGTGCAGCATGGCCTACATTTTAATGGCATAAATTTACTAACGAATTCGTTAAGGTCCGTTTATTTAATGTGCCATTAAATTTTCAGTCAGATATAACAAGAACAAGAGGCACCAAAATAACCTCAACTAAAAAAGTACCTATCACTGTTGGTGCATGGCATGGTACCTACATACGTTTATTGTACCATGGGCTGTCGCAAGATTCTATGCAAAATCAAGGTGGTCAAATATCGGCTCCCTTCTTTATTTTAGACTAGCGTGTATCCAGCATGCGTTGCAACCCGCTGGTATAAATACAAACCCGATATATTAGTACCCGGCATGTCACTTTCTGAAATTGCACCCGTGCGAAGCCGAGGCGGGTCGCTAGTTATACATAAAAACCTTCCCCTTGAATCACTCTATCTATTAAAAAAAACCGCTTCAAAATCCGTTGCGTAGTTTTAAAGATTTAAGCATATAAGGGGACGGACGGACAGACAGCGACTTTGTTTTATACTATGTTAAGATGATTAGATCGAACATTTCTCTCATATATAAAAGTAGGTATGGTCTTTCGCAAGAATTACAGCGATAATTACATACATTTATTTTCAACCAATTAGAAGGCTCCTTTTTGTTTACGTTGCTTAAATAGCAACGGGAGATTATCGCGATAATTTTGTTAGTTCCTATTAACTTAATGAAATTAATAAGTAATAATTTTTCTGTAAAAAATGAAGTGCTTTATATCTGTTGGCAAAAGTCACAAAGAATAAAAGCAAAATACATTTATAATTTTTATTGATACTAACCAATTTGCTTTACATATCGAACACCGGGGCTAAAAGAGACACATCAAAAATTTAAATAAACTCATCGGAAATATGTTTTTTTTTTATTTGAAACTATGTAAACTATGTAATATCAGATGTTATGGTTGAAACCGAATTAATGTTGTTAATGTTCCTGAAATTTTAGTAATAAACCTTATATAGTTACTAACAAGTAAAGTCAACTTCTATTGTAAAAATACAGTGGGTCATATTAAACTAAACTCATCGTTTTTTAAAGTTTTATTTGAATTTAAAACTATAAAGACATTGGATTTCAGATAACAAATTTGTTATTTAATGTTTATCACATTTTAGTAAATAATAAAAATAAATTACTAATGGCTAAAATGAACTTAATTTCTAAAATGAACTTAATTTCTAAAACTCTAATTAGTTACAATTAACTAAAGCCGCCGGAAATATGTTTTTGTAGCATTTTAGCAAAAAAATTACAATAAGAAAAAACTCGACATTATGAAATTTTCTTACCGAATCTCCCACGCAGCAGAACTAATTTCCGATAATTTTTTTCTCGGTTTCACTCATGTTTTTGTTGATAGAATAATTTTCTATCAACAATCAAGAATAGGTTGCTAGGTTCTTCAAAGAAAGTGATAAGTTTAAATTGGTTAGAATTTTTGCTTCTAGGAAAAACTAAGTCAATAGCCTTGTTCGAGGCCTTGTTGTAAGTTTTCTTTTTCAGGATTTGGTCAATTAGATTTGAGTTATATCCGTTATTAACTGCAATTTGTTTAATAAAGTTTAGTTCTTTTTAAAAATTGATTTTAGTCTATGGATCATACTGTGAAAAGAAGCTAATTTGTGTTGTATAGGGTGGCAGAAAGAGTTGTGTATGACAGTATCAGTATGAGATGGTTTATAGAAAACGGAGAAAACGTGTCTATTATTTTCTCTCTTAATATTTAAATCAAGAAAATTAATTGAATTGTCACTTTCGTGTTCTATTGTAAACTTAATAATAATTTATTCTAAAATACTTAATGGTGTTTTTTAATATGAAATAATATTTTTCGGGAAATATTCCACCGAATACCCAGTGGCGGATTTAGGGGAGGAGCGACGGGGGTTTCGCCCCCCCCCCTGAGCCTTCTTAACCACACCCAAAGTCAAATACGTCATTCGCGAATTCCTGTGAAATAAATATAAGAAAAACCTTAATTTCAACTTCACATAATTAATAATAGAAATAATAAAATATTTTATGAAACAAGCCAGCCAATGATATAAATAAATTTATTGTCATGTTTTAAAAATAAAAGAAAAGATCAACACTGTTATTTTATGATAAATGCATATGGCTTAACTGGTAGCAGCGGCGGATTTAGGGGGGGGGGGCTGTAAGGACTGTAGCCCAGGGCGGCAAATATTAGGGCGCGGCATTTACAACATTAAAATTAAAACAAACCAAACACGCAGACCTTCGCAGAAACTTCATTATAAGCAGCTTTTCAATGATATTTTAGATACTACAAAAGGCCGGATTGAACTATGATTTTCAGATTTGCATGAATTAGGTACAATTTTTTGACTTAATGAATAAAAATATTTTTTTAAGTTTTTCAGAAAATTTCCCAAATAATCTTTCAGATAGTTTATGTCTAAGGTACAACTTTATAAAAAAAGAGTTTTTAGTTTAACTTATTTTTAACAGTTTTTTTATAGTGAATTTTTGACAAATTTTGGGCGTGGTCAAGAAAATTTTTCTTCCGACACTATCCTGCTCGTCTCTTTGTAGGTAGGTAGATATTACAGTTTTTAGTTTAACTTATTTTTAACATTTCTTTTCAGAGTAAATTTTTGATTTTGGGCGTGGTCGCTAAAATTTTTCGCCTGCGGCGCATTTTCGCGCCTACGGCGCTTCATTTCTACAACTTAGTCGCCCCCCCCTCAGCAAAATCCTGGATCCGCTACTGCGAATACCACTCATGCATCAAAAATATCCAGATAATTCTGCTTTCAAGCGTGTTGTAGTATTGTAAATGCATTCGGTTATTTGCATTTTTGATTTAACCCGAAAAAAAAAGCAATCAAAAAACATTTAAAAACCTAGATTGGTAGAGTTTGGAAAGGATTGCTGGTTGGGAGACACTGTGGGTGAACCAAATACCAAATCCTCCTGGTATGTGCAAGTTGAGATATTATACTTAGTATATCCCAAGAGTAATTCCTTAAGATATATACCTAGGTGACGTTTTCTTTCCAATAAAATGCTAGTTTTTACTAATATACTAAAGTCGGTTTCAAATAGGTGATAATAGACCTATACCAAGGTAAAGGCCCACGCGAACCAATGTAAAATCGTTGTGGAAGTGCAGAAACGCGTACCCACCTATAATATATCGAGGGGCAATCTCTAGTAAAAATTCAATTCCCCTAACACATTCCCCCATACTTACACATAAAACTGTTTGTTTTTCAGCCAAACTGATAGACCAAAGAAAAAGTGCTAAAAGACTACCTACAATTTTTGTTATATTGACCTATAGGAAAATCGAAATAAATTTAAGCATTATTTATTCACTACTCTAAAAAAAGTGATCCAACCAGATTTCACAAAATCTAATAATAATTCTGTTTCTAGGTTACTTAAAAATCAAACGGATATTGAATTGAAAACTGTCAATCACGATTACAGTGATCCATTTAAGTTCTGACAGATCTTGTACCAATTAACTTTGATAAACTTAAAAGAGTGTGTTAACGTCTTGTTTTAAATGACGCAATTAAAAGTCTTCTTTATATAGAATTAAAAGTATATAAAATTACCTAATTTATTAATTAATTAAATTTATAGGTTTTGGCGTTTGGTCTTCAAACAAATTTATCGAATGTAGAAGTAAAACTTACAATCTACTACTTACTAGTCTATTAAAGAAGGTTTATGTTATTCCCTAAGTATTGTCTAGAAGGCAGAAACATTTATCTTCAGCCGAATTCCTACTTTACAAAGGATAAAAGACCGATGATGACAACGATTTTTAACTGATGTGAAATTACTTAAACTTTAGTAGAATACCTACTGCAGAAAAGAAAAAAAATTTAACATGTACTTAAATACAAGTAAATACTTAGACTTAAATACAAGTAAATACTTAGGAGTAAAACCGGGAGTAAAACTTACCAAATTTTTTTTTAATTACTGAGGAAGGAATCTCTCCCCCAAATTTATTTTTCCTAAAAAAATCATCAATTTTGGGGTGTTCTTTGTAGATCAAACTTAAATTAAGTAGGTACAGGGTCTTCCAACGAGGACTGAACAGGGGCTCATTTTTGAGCTTCCTTGTATTTAAAGAAAAATCCAAAATAGCAAATCGATGTACTTTTTCCTGCAGAATTCAAAAATGAAACCAAAAATTTATTTAAACCAGAAACAAAAGAGTTACGCTATGGATAAGGTGTTTTTTAAATGGAACATAACTTTTTTTATACAATTTTTGGAACGAGTGATTTTTTTTTGTCCGTTCTGATTAAAATATTTAATATTGTGACAGCTATTTTTATTAAATTTTAATGTTTTATCCAGCATAATTTAACTTTAACCTGTTTGAAACATACACTAGGAAATAAAGGTATTTGAATCCTTCAAAGTCAAAAAAGTTGACAAATTTACTATAATATTGCCGAAATGACTTTGAAGGATTCAAAGGTGATTATACCTTTATTACCTAGTGTATGTTTCCAACAGGTTAAAGTTAAATTATACTGGATAAAACATTAAAATTTAATAAAAATAGCTGTCACAATATTAAATATTTTAATCAGAATGGACAAAAAAAAAATCACTCGTTCGAAAAATCGTATAAAAAAAGCTATGTTCCATTTAAAAAACACCTTATCCATATCGTAACTCTTTTGTTTCTGGTTCAAATAAATTTTTGGTTTCATTTTTGAATTCTGCAGGAAAAAGTACATCGATTGGCTATTTTGAATTTTTCTTTAAATACAAGGAAGCTCAAAAATGAGCCCCTGTTCAGTCCTCGTTGGAAGGCCCTGTACCTACCAAAAGATTGAAATTTTTTCAGTAAACTTATTAAATCAACTGATCCCTAATTTATCGATGCCACGTAAAAAAACGACGAAACCCCTTAAGTTTTTAAGGTATTTAGGTTCAGATTGCTGAATACCCCCAGGGAAACCCCTATAAAGGGAAAAACAATTATTGAACAAAGCAGCTGACTCCTAAGCTGACCTCAAACACAAAAAATCACTACATGATTTTATCAATGTAGACAACCCCAGGGTAAGTTCAATTTGTTGTTATTATCCAAAAAAACCGTAAAGAAACACAATAATTTAATTCTCACAAAAAAATAAACATAAATCTGTTCTGTCAGAATGGACAATGACGCATACCAAAGAAAAACATTGATACAGCTTACCTGATTGAATTAATCCAGAAGCCTGCGATTGATTCAGGAAAAAGACACTTCGCGCCCCCGATTCCCAGGGTTCAGTCATTATTTACACGAATTTTCACCCACTTATTATTAAAAAATCACAAAATACATCCGGTTAGGTTCCATTAAAAGACCCAGATGGTAATGCAGATTTTTATTCTGTCAAAAAGTTCACGCAGAGCCATCTATGTCAAGGTAGATTTGGTTCTAACCAAGACCTTCTGGGATGGACAATCGACAACCGGAGAAGATAGTATTTTCTTGCGCATTCTCCATTATAGGCGTTTAGAAAATATTATGCCTTATTTAATTATTGTAAAAAAATTACACTAATTTAAAACTAATAATTTATTAAATATATTTACACTAACTACAAAACTAAATAAACATTTAAAGACCTAGAATATAATACGGGAATGTGTAGCAGAGTAAAATTTAAAAATCAAATGGTCTAATGATGTGATTGATACCTATTATTAAATGATAAGGGTGTCCTTTGAATATCAACAATTTATATTCAAATGAGTGTTTTTGCTTTAAATTATTAAATATTGCAGTATTGCAGAGGTAGAAGATGGTAAAGATATTTTTGGTTATTTTCTGAATCCTAAATAAATACCAAAACAAATAAACGCGACAAAACAAAATGCTACAACAAACAAAATTACTTTTTGTTGTATACTTCTCATCATCATTGAGTTTAATATTCTTGATGATCTACTCACTTCCTCATCGGTCTCTCTTAACTAAAAAAAATACATCTTAGGTTTCTTAATGTTATAGAAAACATTAACTAAAAACTTTATTAAAATTTACAACCAGAACAAATTTACTTACCCTATTTCGTGACCTTTGTATCGTCTCTCTTTGCTCAGCTAAATTTTTTAACACATGATTTCCGATTTCCTCGGTTTCTATAATAACTCTGTACCCATCATTGAGCTTTCGGCCAGCCCTTTCTAAAGTCTCCGAGTTATCAAGCAGTCTTTGCTTTTGGTCAAAGGATATTCGGATATCTCCTATATCTTCTGAGCTATCATATAACGCTTCTTGTTTCACGGCTCTGGCTTTAATGTATTCCAAAGTAAGTCGCTTTAGTTCAGCTCGGTAACAATCTAGCTTGGTTCTACACCTCTGCTTTTTCGAAGTCTCCACCTCTCTAACTTCCAAGTCCATTTGTTCCAGCTATAAAATTTAATTCTTGAAAATAAAGAATTATACAAGAAAGTAAGTTTTGTGCTTACCAATTCCTGTGCCTCTTCAACATGTTTTTCAATATTAGATATAAGTTGGCGACGGTCTTCTACGACAAAAACAAATGACTGTCAACATTGCATCAACACTAAAGATAAAAACACAAACATTTTTGGACACGACAAGTAAAGGTTAATCTTACTTGATGCTGAGGCAGTTAACTGGCCTATTTGAGCTGTAATATCAGCAGTTAAGGTGGAATATTGCTGCTCATAATTCTCAAACAGTGAAACCATTTTTTACATTGATTTATCAAGATACCATTTTTATTGTAGATTAAGATTATGACAACTGTCATCTGTCATCATCTACATTATCGAGAATAAGATGAATTATTTCGTTCTTGGTTACCTACATAATTCAGAAAAATGTAAATAAAAATAACAAATTTTCTTTCTTTAAATGGGCAGAATGGCTAATTTCATTTCGTTCTTACTTTATTCTTGGAGACTGACAGACTGACCGACTGACGAGCTGGCAACCAACGACGTTTGGCAACAGTGTTATTCCATTTTCTTTAGTGCTGGGTTTTGTCAAATAACTGTCAAACTCTTTCTTCCTTGGTTTTGCTTTTGGCAGGTTAGTGTATTAGTTTGCAAATCTTTAATCATCTATTTCATCTTAATGTTAAAATGGACAAATCTATTATATATGTTTCACTAAATTGTCTATATTTTATTCTGTGTATATATCGTAAGTTTATATTTATCATGTTTACTTTTTTTAGGACAAAATGGTCCAGCGACTTGTCTTTAGGCGACGATTGTCGTACAACACAAAAAGCAATAGAAGACGCATGTAAGTAGATTAAAATTAAGATATCATACGCTATAAGATAATGTCACGTCCAATTTTTCCAAAAAAATTATTATGTTTTTGTCTGTCTGACAACTGTTTGTATTTGTCTCTGGGCACTATTTGACCATCAAACCTTCCTGAAACTTGTACAATTCCCGAGTATTCCCAGTAAGAACAATGTAATTAAATATTTCTATAATCAACTGCCCACCTCTTATACAGTATTTTATTTCCAAGGTAGGTATTCCTAATTTCGTTTGGTTTACCTATTTACAAATAATTTTCATATTTTTACATGGTTGTATTCATAAAAAACATACAAGTAGTGTAGGTACAAAGGATAATATCACATAATATACCATAAGGCTCACATCTTGTTTAAAAGGTAGCTTTTTATGAATAACACTGTTAGGTGGGTGGAGGTAGGTACAACCCTCCAAAACTAGGTTTAATGATATTTATTCAATACAGTGTTGCTATTGTGACAAAGTATCAGGGCTCTCTTGTTAAAACCTGTACTGATTGTATGAGAACTTATTCTTTTAAACCAACCACTAAAAAATGTCTCTATCTCCTAAAATGGTCAAATTTATGAAAGCATGTCAGATGGTGCTCAAAAAATAGTGATTCCAAATTGTCTTTGTTTTAATGAGAGCCCAATTAAATTAAGGTCTAAATTTTTTTTTTACTTATTTCTACAGACAACTTTTAATTTTTTGATTATTCTGTATTCTGTACTATCTAATGCGTACTGTATTAATATTTTTTGAAAGGAAATGATAGATGTGCTATTTCTTATGATGAATAACTGGCTAGAGTACTGATTGTATTATAATAATACAACTTTGACGAAAACTCCATTCGTTCACTTACCTCTGACAACACAAATCTTTTGTTGCTTTTACAAAAAAATATTCTATACACGATGTAAACTGTCGATCTGTTATTTCAGTGTACGCACGCCTGGTGGCAAATTAGTGTACCAATACCTTAAAAAACCCAAGAAGATCCCAAGATGTGGTCAATGCAAAGAAAAGCTTAGAGGTATCCAACCTGCAAGGCCACAAGAACGTTCCCGTTTATGCAGAAGAAAAAAGACTGTCAAGCGGGCATATGGTGGAGTTATGTGCCACAGATGCGTAAAAGAAAAAATTGTCCGCGCTTTTCTTATTGAAGAACAGAAAATAGTTGTTAAGGTTCTTAAGGCCCAACAAGTGACAAAGAAAAAATAGTTTACATAATAAAGTTTAAGTATGTAAATATGTTGTTTCTTTTTTTTTGACAGTTGTGGAAATAGATGTTTTTTAAGGAAAATAAGTTCTCATTTATTTTAAGCAACGCTGAGCTTTTTTCTGATCTTTTTTACTAACTTTTGTTGCTTTTTACATAATTTTCAGTAAAAAGTTTTGCAGAGTAATGTTGCAATAAATAAATAAGGTTATTTGAAATAGTTATTATTATAATATTTAATGTTTACGTTTTTCAAACTTGCCCATTATTTAATGAGGACGTGCTTGTTACGGGCAAATTTTATTTCTTTATAATAATGTAAACATGATTTCAGTTGAAATTGTGAATGATATTCAAGAAAAGAAATTTTAAAATTTTATTGATAATGCAAATTTTTAGTATTTAGGAGGGTTAACAAGTAAAGAAACTTTACCGATACCATAATAGATGGCAGGAGATCCAATCAGCTAATATATAATTTTTGGTTGCCTACATCAAGGGTGATTTCCCGAAAAATATAATAGTCCGGTCAATCTAGACATGCGAAGATACATAAAGTTACAACAAGCTAAAAATCAGTAAAATTGTTCAAAATAAAATTTTTTAAGTTCCCCATCATTCCCCGTGTATGGAAAAAATTTTACTCGAGGTCAAAAAAATTAGTTTTTCGCGATTTTCAG
Organism: Polydrusus pterygomalis; assembly: GCA_963969555.1. Classification (NCBI taxonomy): domain Eukaryota; kingdom Metazoa; phylum Arthropoda; class Insecta; order Coleoptera; family Curculionidae; genus Polydrusus; species Polydrusus pterygomalis. The sequence goes on along the minus strand of OZ018381.1, from coordinate 42,627,377 downwards.
CAAAACTGTAAGTTTTATCATAAAAATACCCCAGACAGAAATTGTAAATCATAAAATTATCTATAAAACATGTATCAATATTTTTTTTCTTACGAGACACCGTTTCTGAGATATAACGATTCAAAAAGTTGTTATCGTCATGATATGCACACGTTTCTACGCCACCTATGAGGTAGTATACTTAGCGCGTTTTTTTTTAACGTGGTTTCTACTCAGCATATAGGGGCTGGTCGAAAGTCACGATGCATACAGTGGGCCATACCGTTTTGCATTCTCTAATGCACAAAGTAGAATGTATAGATAGTATTATAGTTACTAGCTGGTTGGTGAATAAATGGTAAATATGAAATTTGAGATTTAGAATAATTCATATGATTATTTGTTAAACGTTTAATAAAACCATTCCAACCGGGTAAAGACGCATTTTTCCAATTCCCATAAAACTATACATCAGTTTTTTGAGGAAAGATGCCGTTTCAGTTCCATAAATAAAAACTTTAACATTTATTTTACTGTAACCTACTACACCGTCATTTTTATAGATCTGTCGGCACATGAGCTTTTGCCTTGAAATCTTTTAATGAAAGAGCTTCTTTTGCTCGGTATCTTTCACGGAAACGGTATCTTTCCTCAAAAAAGCTGATGTAGTATATGGTTTTATGGGAATTGGAAAAATGCGTCTTTACCCGGTTGGAATGGTTTTATTGAACGTTTAATAAATAATCATTGAATCATATGAATTATTCTAAATCTCAAATTTCATTTTTACCATTTATTCGCCAACCAGCCAGTAACTATAATACTATCTATACGACTTTATATACTTTGTGCATTAGAGAATGCAAAACGGTATGGCCACACACTGTATGCATCGTGACTTTCGACCAGCCCCTGTAGGCCTACTGGAGAAACCACGTTAAAAAAAAACGCGCTAAGTACACTCTACCTCATAGGTGGCGTGGAAACGTGTGCATTTTATGACGATAACAACTTTTTGAATCGTTATATCTCAGAAACAGTGGCGCGTAGGAAAAAAAGTATTAATACATTTTTTATAGATAATTTTATGATCTACAATTTTTGTCTGAGGTATTTTTATGATAAAACTTACCGTTTTGCTGAAAATCGCGAAAAACTCATTTTTTTGACCTCGAATAAAAATTTTTCCATACACGGGAATGATGGGGAACCATGATGAATCATCAACCAAGTTTTCTTTATAATTATATTTCGAACAATTTTACTGATTTTCACTTTTCAGCTTGCTGTAACTTTATGTACGGGGTCTTCCAACGAGGACTGAACAGGGGCTCATTTTTGAGCTTCCTTGTATTTAAAGTAAAATCCAAAATAGCCAATCGATGTACTTTTTCCTGCAGAATTCAAAAATGAAACCAAAAATTTATTTGAACCAGAAACAAAATAGTTACGATATGCATAAGGTGTTTTTTAAATGGAACATAGCTTTTTTTATAGGATTTTTGGATCGAGTGATTTTTTTTGTCGGTTCTGATTAAAATATTTAATATTGTGACAGCTATTTTTATTAAATTTTAATGTTTTATCCAGTATAATTTAACTTTAACCTGTTTGAAACATACACTAGGTAATAAAGGTATAATTACCTTTGAATCCTTCAAAGTCATTTCGGCAATATTGTAAATTTGTCAAATTTTTTGACTTTGAAGGATTCAAAGGGGATTATACCTTTATTACCTAGTGTATGTTTCAAACAGGTTAAAGTTAAATTATACTGGATAAAACATTAAAATTTAATAAAAATAACTGTCACAACATTAAATATTTTAATCAGAACGGACAAAAAAAAAATGACTCGTTCCAAAAATCGTATAAAAAAAGCTATGTTCCATTTAAAAAACACCTTATCCATATCGTAACTCTTTTGTTTCTGGTTCAAATAAATTTTTGGTTTCATTTTTGAATTCTGCAGGAAAAAGTACATCGATTGGCTATTTTGGATTTTTCTTTAAATACAAGGAAGCTCAAAAATGAGCCCCTGTTCAGTCCTCGTTGGAAGACCCTGTACCTTCACTCTCATTTTTTGGTCTAGATTGACCGGACTATAAAGGGAAATTGATCTGTATAGTTCAGAATATGAATCAATGTAGTTACAATAATTAGTTTTATATAATATTTATGAGCAGGTCTCGAAGCCTAGTTTTTTATTGAAAGGGGATAGTATAGTATATTATTTTAGCTACCTTTTCTTCTCCTATTTATGTAAATAAAACAAACATATTTTAAGAATTGCCTATATTTTAACGATAAAGAAACGTACAATATTACAATAAATAACTTACAAACAAATTTGATCTAAAACTAACAGTATGACCAAGTTTAAAGTCTATAGTGTTTGTCGCTCTAACTCTTTTCCAAAACGTATGAGCTGTAATCTAACAATAAGCAGACTGGTCGTAGAACTATTCCGAGCTAAATAGGCAGAAAACTGAATAGTTATTCAAACTTAGTGTAATACGAAGTAGACAGAATATTTTTTTAGTCAAATTCTGCGTGTAAAATTTTTGTAAAAGAATTATATGGACCTCCTTAATCGATTGGACGTTGTAGGTTTAGGGTGATTTCAATTATGCTAATTTTCAGATTTTTGCTATTTTTTAGCTAAATATATTGACCAATCAATAAGCTTATTCGTTATTTTCGTCCATTTTTTTAAAATCCAATAATAAAACTGATATTGGATTGGTAGTTAATTTGATTGCCAAATGAGTATAGGTAGGTACCTACTAATATCCTAAAAATCCATTGAGCAGTAAGAATTCCAGTAAAAATAAATTATTGATGTCAGAAAAATCTGAACCGTCAGAAATAAGTGAAACTGACACCTTCGTTCTTGCCGAAATTCAAGAGGACGCGGACTTTAATAGTAAAATTACGATTAACATAGCATGTTTAAAACAGCAGAGGTTTGGCAGCTCTACTTTTTTTTCAAGACACCTCATTTTTGACGTAAGCTTTGACAGTCTTCCATTTGAGGTTTTGATCTTAATTATTAATAATTTTTCTCTTATAAGCTTATTGACGGGAGAATTTTTAATAACTCCTATGAATGCAATTCCTAAGGAATGCAATGTTTAAATAAGGTCCCTGTTCAGGAGAAACATGATAAGCTGTGCAAACGTAAATAAAATTAACACTGACAGAGGTTGGGTTGGCATCAATGTCGTTTGCTTACACAGTTGTACCGTTATTTTTTATTTTTGAAAACTAACTTTTAAAAATTAGTTTTTCTTTTTGTAAGTCTTCAGTAGAATAGCGTTGTTCAGGTTTGTTCTCTTAAGAGCAAACACTAGTGATGCATTCGCCATTTTATTTTCTTATCACTATTCGTTTTCTCCGTCATCACACGTAGGTACGCGTACTTTCCGCACACCTGTATTTGTACTCTCTTTAAAATATGCATTACCAACAAAACTTTCATGCTGTCTGTTTGACAAATTTCATTGGGATGTGGGATTAACAAAAAAATAAAGAATACAGTTTTTAAAATAATTAAAATCCATTAAAACTGAAGGCGTATTTAGAAAAAAAAATATTTAGTTTTATTTATAAGGAACTAATATTACCTACTCAACATGAACAAATAATTTATGTTAGACTAGCCAGATCTCTTATAAACTAACAAGTTCTGAATTTAGGTCTATATGTTGCCTTAGCTCTTGCAGTCATTTAAGGATAATGACACCTTGCAGGCTTCCTTGGTCCATACAAAACATAGGTACAGTACGCCTTAAAGGCTTCCTTGATACAAGGTCTTAAGATGTTCTCGTATGGCTGCTCTGGCAAGCGTAAGTAAAACGAAATTAGTTTTTTCATCGCTTTACATTAAACAGCTAGGGGCACCGACTAACAGATTTCAAACTATCGATAGTTGCAAAAAAAAACTATCGCTATCAAAATACCGGCAGTTTGTACTTAACTGTCGGCAACGTCGGATTTGTAGCAACGAGTTCGGTTATGGTTGACGTTGACAATCAAGTCAAATTATGTTGGTGTACCTTTTTTAATATTTTTTGTTTTCACTACACTATAGATATGTCGATAGTTTAATCAAGTAACTATCGATTTATCGAACTCTACCCCTATCGATAATTTGACAGCTCTAGCGCCGACGAGTTTCTGCAACTACTTTAGGACACTTTTTTCTGATTAAATAACTTGATGTATTGTTTGTAGGGGCTTTGGCTAGCCTAGTATTTCACAATAAATAAAGATATGATCTAAATATTGCCCGAGCTGAGTAATTGCTTTATAAAAGTCTTTTAAAAAACTACCATGATTAAATAAGTTTGGACCATTTTCTTTTAACAGCCGTTTAGATGAGTTTTGAGGCCTAATTATCTGTCCGAAAACGATGAAATAACGTATCAATATAATAGTATTCGTTCTCGTTCGGCAATCACCAAATAGATTTTGACAGTCGACATATAGTACACAGGGTTGTTCATGCATGGTGAATGGCCTAGTAAAAGATCTCGGGAACCAGATAAGATATTTTTCCGAAATACTGGTATCCTTAATAAAAACATGAATACATATTAAAAAAAAAAATATTACAAAATAGACCTCTACCAGTGTTTCAAAAAAACATTATCTGGTTTCCGAGATATTTGAATGTCAGTGTCACTATTATAAACTTTTGCCGATCTCTATACATTATTTGGTATACTTAATTCGTCCACACAAGTCGCGTCAAAACAAATCCACGCCGCCAGTGCGTAATCAAGCTACCCCGATCTGTTAGATGTACATCGAGTGCGGTCTGCGCGCTTGACCATCCATTCGCTTTCTAAAACCTCCTGCCCAATAGCGGGGTTGCATTTCCAAATTACGCGCGAGGCACGCGTTCTTTGGGAAGAATTATTATTATTTGGTATATTAAATATTCATTTTTTAAACTCTAATTAGGCCTCCAAAACTGGCTGAAATATAGGTACAAAATTCTTTAAAAAATTCATGGCAAGAAACGTGGGTGCCTTAAGCTATGTTTAAAACGTTAACGTTACGCACAGTGTTCAAAAATCTACGGTTTTTTTTCTACGTAAGTCTGGAATACATGTCGTCCAATTGTGGCTTAAAATAGGCTTTTAGTTGTGGTCGTTTACTTTTTAAGGTGGGGGTGAGGAGACCGTTCTGGACACTGAAGGGGTCGGGGTGCAAATATATGTCTTTCACCTGAAATACAAACGTAAAATTTAATAAAATAAATTAAGTGTGTAAAAGTTTTAAAATTGAATATTTTTTTCGTTAATTAAATTACAATTGCGTACCTATCTGTTAAGATAATAAATATGTGAATCAAATATATAACATTCTGACGAACCTAAATAACTGTAATTTAACTGATCAAAAATTGTGACAAATATACATACCTAATTACGAAATAAATAATGAAACCTGAACCTCTGAGACCAACCACAGTTGTGAGTTTTCCCAAAGCAGTATACTTTGATATCATTAGAAAACTATAAATAATTTGACAGGTAGAAAATTACACATATATTTAGTATATTATTTTTACCATCACAAATGCATCTAATATATAATAAATATACCCTTCGTTTTCAAACACAAGCGGTGGATCTGGGCCAATCAGCAGAAATTTTTCAAAATTGATTTATGTTAAAAACGATTTATGATTGGGACAAAATTAAAAACAATTTGGTCTTCTTATACTGGAAATGATGAGCAAAAAATTTGGGGGATAATTCTAGACCGAAAATAAATGCTATCTCTTCCTATAACAATTTTCGAAAAAATGTTATAAAGCAGTTTTTACAGTCGGCAATACTTCCTGCAAGTTGCAATTCTCTTGCTTGTAAGCTTGCGCAGTTACTATCCAGCTGATCAGATTTGGCAGATATGATCAGCTGGCTCATAACTGCGCATGCTTACAAGCAAGAGAATTGCAACTTGCAGGAAGTATTGCCGACTGTAAAAACTGCTTAAGAAGAGATAGCATTTATTTTCGGTCTAGAATTTTTTGCTCATCATTTCCGGACACCCTGTATATTACATGTCTATGAGACGAACACAAATAAGTGCGAATTAAATCATGAAAATTTGTGATAAACATAAGTATAAATGAAATGATAAAAAATTGACAAACATTGCAAGTTAATTAATGAACAATTTCCACAAATTTAAATAAGTGTAAATCATACGATGAAAAATTGTTGCGAACATTAATAACTGTTAATTACACTAAACACACAACAACAAAATAGCAGAAACAAGTAAAAAATAATGAAAATTTGCGACGAAAAGTTTTAATTAATTAACGAAAATTTAAAATGAACATAAAATAGGTGTTAATTAAAAAATGGTGAAGAGCATACATCTATATTATTATTATTATTATATTGAAGATCATTGAGATGCTTGATATGTGTAGTATATCTTTGTATGCATTTTAATGTTATTTTCATAAATCTGCGTTTTTCAGTTGATATTATTTTGTATTTAGATCAATAATTACCTGTTCAAAAGATTTTAGTCCACTTTCTTTTCCCCACGCGATCATGTCATCCATAATAAGTTGTTTAACTTCGGGGTGGTTGCACAATATACTAAAAGTACCACTGATACCGTTTTCCTGAGCCCAACATTTAATAACGTCTACGTCTGGAACTACTACAGCTATTATGCATGACTAAAAAAAACAATAATAATTAATTTATTACACACCTATATATACATAATTACACTTGCATTTAGATTGTTTACTCAAAGACGGCTAACCATAACGAGTTTATTTCATTATGTTTGAGTAATTTTTATACTTTTCATTGTTTTGCTGTCATTACCAGTAAAGAGTTTAATTAAACCAGTTTTGGTATCACAAACAAAAGACGTGTATTAATTTATGGTCTTCTGTCTGTAAACTGCGAGTTCAAGTTTTAAAGGAAACTATTTTTTTTATATTGTCACATTTTTTTTTTGTTTGCCAGTAGGTAGTGTAAAAATATTAATTTTATATTTACCTTTAGAGATTCTCCATACACGTAAACTTGAGCTATATACTGCGATCGAATGTAAATATTTTCGATTTTTTCTGGAACTATGTATTCTCCTTGGGACAGTTTGAATATATGTTTTCTTCTGTCGATAATTTTAAGAGTACCATTCTAAAAAATACATAAAATACAAAAATTATCTATTATTATTCTATTTAAAACAACAGAGTTGGTCATATCTTCCGGTATACCGTATACCCGAAAGTGATTTAAACGCGAAAATATAAAAGTTCAAAGCCAATTATATGGCTGCTACCAAATTTTGAAAAAGATAACTTTATTCATTTCCTAGATCTTTTAACAGGCCATTTAACGAAAAACACCCTATCTAACATCCTAAATAACTGTTAAGTGAAAATATAGCGTGTAACAACATTCGTTTCGAAGCGAGAACAATAAATAGTTTTACAGAAAATGTGTACTCTAAACAAAGGACTGTAAGCAGCTGGAAACAGTTTTTTATTCCTCTGGTCCTATTGTAATTATAAACTTAAAATCATTCAACTTACAGGCATCCACATTCCAATGTCCCCAGTATGATGCCATCCAAGTTCGTCAACAACTTCTTGTGTCTTTTCAGGATCCTTAAAATACCCTTGAAATACATTTGTACCTAAAATTAAAACAAATTATATTTAAAATATGAATACGTTTTTGTGAAAACCAAGGACGATAGAGATAATGAGCCTAATGAATAAAAATGTAGCAATTTATTTTATATAAATAGGACTAAAGTCTTTCTGCGTAAATTGTCGGACCCGGGCTTTCAAAATTCTGTAGATGAAGAACTCGGTGTTCACTAAACTACTATCTGTCAGACATACACTTCTGTAATGGATGCAGTTTTGGAGAAGGCCAATATTTTTATTAACTTTCCTACAAGTGCTGAAGCTGTTGTGGAAGCTAAACGGTTGTGGTCAGAGAGATTTATTTATGTTCCTTCAATTTGTGAATGAATATCAATTGCTTGTCTTTAATTTCTTCATCACAACTATCACTTTCCTCATTTTTACTGAAATCTGCCATATCACAAATATAAGTTTTCTATTTTCCACAAAAACGTAACAGATTACTATTGTACTAAATAAATAGACCAACGTTGTTGTATTTAGTATTTACGTCACGTTACTCTTTTGCAAATTATGCACCAAACTGAACATTAAACCCATAATCTGAACAAGTGGATACGCCACGTCTGAACTTGTGTTGAATAAGCATTTGCTGCAGAAGTGTAAGAAAAACAGCAATTGCTTCAAAATTTTATTCATATCCAGATCTAGCAATTGCTTTTACTTATAGCATTTGCTAGTCAAGCGATTGCTTTTACTAAAAAGTAATCGCTTAATTTTTATTCATTAGGCTCAATCCTCGAATCGAGATATTTCCTACTTTCCTCACTTGACATAACCCACAACCAATCATAAACCTTCCTTACCTTTTACACATACTTCTCCTTGATTATTTCTCGACCAATATTCCATTTCAGGTACATCACAAAGTTTGAGACAACAGCACGCGAGAGGTGGACCCACGTGTCCCGGGACATGGTCTGCTTGAATCGTTAACGTTACTGGTGCACAGCATTCTGTTTGTCCATAACCTTCCACCACCTAAAAAAAAGTTAAGTTTGTAAGCTTTTACTTATTTTACGCTTTAGAATTTTTTGTTTTGAGTTTTATGATTTAATAAGTTTATTTAAAATTTAATAATATAAATATGTTTATGTTGTCTTCTATTAACTTATTTTTCAATCACCTGAAGCTGAGCTTGTTGGCAAATCTTATTTTTTGTTTTAGTATTTAAAATCTTAAATCATAAATATGCATTAAAAATCAAGTTAAAGTAAAAATGTTTTTTTGAAGAAATATATTATCTACCTATAGGTATAATAAAATTATTAATTTATAATTTTTAAGAAAAAAATATTACTTAATTATTCAGAACAATATTAATTAATTAAAGCATTTCTAAAAATATTTTCAAATTGTATGTTTTTAATATCCATGTTTTTATTTCGACTTTAAATTTTTTTAATGAATTTTTTTTTAAATTTTTGTTGGCAAATAATCGTTTAAATAAAAACATAAGTATTTGAAATTTTTTTGTCCTATATGGACTTAATTATTTTAGGTTTTATGGTTATTTCATTTTTATGACGTGTATTATGATTATGGTTTTTAAATTGTATAAGGTTTTTATTTTTAAATATTTATATTAAGATGTTATAAACGTAAAGTTGTCTTATGTTCAACTTTTTTGTTTCTGAATATAATTATTTTGAAGAATAAAGATAATCTTTATTAAATATAATTTTTAGAAACCTTTTTTGTAATATTTTCAATGTTTTAACTAAAGTTCTATTTATTCCTCCCCAACCTAAAATTCCGTAATTTAAATGAGTTTCTAAAATTCCGTAATTTAAATGAGTTTTAACTAACGCGTAATATATTTCCATATGTCTTACATTTAAATTTTTTTTAATGTTTTTAAAAATCGGTAGTAAACTTTTAATTAAGTAGTCTAAGTGAAAATTCCAATTTAATTTACTGTTAAAAATAATTCCTAAATGTTTTATTTTATTAACTTTAAAAATTTGAATGTCTGCATTTATTTGAATACTATTCATATTTCGTGGTAGGTTATTTAGGTTTAAAGTAAAAAGGAATATAATTTGTTTTATTAAAATTAATTGCTATCAAACCAATTTTTTATAATTTTAAAATCTTTTTAATTTTATTATTTAAGTTTTCCCAATTTGTATCGGTATAAAAAATTGTAGTATCATCTGCAAAACTATGAATTTGTCCATCGCAATTTATACTAAATAAGTCGTTAATATAAATATTAAAAAATAATGGTCCTAAAATTGTTCCTTGAGGAACACCATACTTAAATACTTTTGGATAGCTTTTTCTTTATCTATTTGAACATAAGTTGGTCTATTTTTCAGATAATTTTTAATTAATTCTAATTGCTTTCCTCTGAATCCAATATTTTCAAACTTTTTTAACAGTAAATTACGGCTAACTGTATCAAAGGCTTTTGCTAAATCTAGAAAAATACTAATACAAGGTTTTTTATTATCTAGTGCCATCATATATTTTTTCTGTTAGATAGCAAATAGCGTTTTGTGTTGATTTATTTTTTTGAAACCCAAACTGTTTATTAGAAATAGAATTTATTTTTCCAAATAATTTTCAATTCTTAATTTTAAGATTTTTTCGAATACTTTTGCTATCGAAGATATTAATGTTATTGGTCTATAATTACTAGTTTTACTAGAATCTCCATTTTTAAAAATAGGTTTTATTATGCCAATTTTAAAAGCTTCTGGATATAATATACTGGTTTTAAAAATATTATTTAAATTATTTATAAGAAATGTTAGTGGTCTAAAAATAGTAGTTTTAATAGTTTTTCAAATTCCTGTTGTTATTCCGTCGGCACCAGGAGATTTCTTTAATTTTAAACTATCAATTACATTTTCAACTTCTTTATAATTAGTTTCTTCTAAATAATTTGTATATTTTTTCTTAATAACTGAGTTTTTTTTGAGTGGATGTCTTCATTCTCATGGGAGATAACACAATTTAACAAAGAGGTATCCCAGAAGTTAGGATCATATTTAATTGGGCCCATTGGATCAGAAATAAAGAACAAAATAAATAGACATTGCTGAAAATTTGTTTAGCTATAATTATATGCGCTTAGGGTAATTTAAAAGAAATCATACTTACCACACATCCCATCGCGCACCTTATAAATGTAAGCACGTTTTCTGCTAGTGGGGCCGATCCCACCAGCATTAATCTCAGTCTTCCGCCCATTCCTTCCTGGACTTTTCTAAACACTAACATATCCCAAAAACTATTTTTCCTTATGATGCCCCTACAAATAGAGATAAAGTTGGTTGGTACCGCTAAATTTTCTAATTTGTTGTATTTCAAAGAAGAAGTACCTATTGACAACATTAACTATATCGCAATGTTTTTGAAATTAATAATGCATGCAATTAATTAGAAGATGATGATAGTGTCCGTGAAAATAATTAAAAGAAAAAGAAAATATTGTGGCATATCGGACAAGTGTGTAACCATTTTTTATATTGGAATTGCAAAATCAAGGCGGCCATCAATACACCGTGGCGCCATCCCAACGGAATTAACTCCAATATAAGAGGTAGGTAGTTACACTGGTAATAATCGAAAGGTAGACAACTAAATAAACCACAATGTGCATCACAATCTAGTATAGGGAGCGCTATTCGCGTTTTCACCGAAAACATCTGCCATTTTGCAGACCAGAAAAAAGATCAACGCTGGCACCCACCAGAATGCGCGCAATCCGTTTGAGTTTTGAGCCATAAAAATGTTTAGAAGATGATGATGATAGTGTCCGCGAAAATAATTAAAAGAAAAAGAAAATATTGTGGCATATCGGACAAGTGTGTAACTGTTTTTTATATTGGAATACACAGTGATCTAAGTTTAATGGATACCCTGGGGCGGGTAGACCACGACGGCCGTTTCGTCCTTGTTAGGACTCTACGGGCAGCCATGCCATAACCCAAGCAATTTCAAGAACGACATAAAAATGTACTAAAAGCCTCCTTGCAAAATCAAGGCGGCCATCAATACACCGTGGCGCCATCCCAACGGAATTAACTCCAATATAAGAGGTAGGTAGTTACACTGGTATTAATCGAAAGGTAGACAACTAAATAAACCACAAAGTGCATCACAATCTAGTATAGGGAGCGCTATTCGCGTTTTCACCGAAAACATCTGCCATTTTGCATACCAGAAAAAAGATCAACGCTGGCACCCACCAGAATGCGCGCAATCCGTTTGAGTTTTGAGCCATAAAAATGTTTAGAAGATGATGATAGTGTCCGCGAAAATAATTAAAAGAAAAAGAAAATATTGTGGCATATCGGACAAGTGTGTAACTATTTTTTATTTTGTCAGTCCTAACAAGGACGAAACGGCCGTCGTGGTATCCATTAAACTTGGATTCCTGTGTATACCAATATAAAAAATAGTTACACACTTGTCCGATATGCCGCAATATTTTATTTTTCTTAAACGCAATTAATGTTCTGTCGCTACGCTTTTATTGCACCGGAGAATTAAAATTATTAATGTAGTAAGGTTAAAAATAAATAATTATAAATTGGAATGAAATCTGGAAAATAAAGAAAAGGCAATTTTAACTGAGTGGGAGGGGCTTATTGAAAGCGTGCAAAAGTGCCCTAGCTCAAATGCCGGAGAGTAGCGGGGGTTAAAAAGGCGCCACTGTTTTTATGCCGGGGAAAAACAGAAACCCACCAAGTTGGTTTTGGGTCCTCTCTCTCAGTTATTCTCGCAAGCTAAACCAATAATGCAGATAGGCAACAGTTAGAAAACAAATTATTCTTCAACTCGATTTCTTGATTCAGGCGACTAAGTAGGTGCCATAGATAAAGCATGTGATCACAGTATGTCCAATGCTGCCAAATGTAAATAGATTTGTCTTTTCTTGTTTATTCGCGTGTCATCGTAATGGTGAACCGCTGGGAATATTTCCCGAAGAAAGGAGAATCGGTTTTGGTCGTCACATTACAATTTTTAACAACATTTATTAAATCACATGTATAGCTATTATTAGTGTCTTACCTCTTGAGCTCACTTTCTTTCGAACTTAAGGCCATATTAAACAGCAGTTTTTTGATACAGTTTCCATTAATATCTGACATCACTTTGTCGTAGATCCTATTTAGTAGCCTTGGCACAGCCGGCGTGATCGTCGGTTTTAAAGCTTTCATGTCATCTGATAACCTTCTTACATCCCCTAAGAAAAATCCTACTGAACCACCCTGCATATACAGGGCACTCTAAAAGTAGAAACAGAAAGTTGTTTAATAATTTTCACTCAGCTTCGATAACTATAAATTAAAAAAAAGTTTAGATTAAACTTGCTAATTAAAGCCATTCTAAAACCTACCTCACAGCACCTTTCCATCATGTGAGCCAAAGGCAAGAACGACAACATGACGTCGTCACTCTTGAGCCTGTGATCACCGAATTGTAAAACAACTGCACTCATAGAGGCTACTACATTTTCGTGAGTCAACATGACTCCTTTAGGTTGACCAGTGGTCCCACTCGTGTAACATATCGTACACAAGTCTGATGGTTTGGGAGGCTGAAACAAAAATACTATACTAAGCTTCGAAAGCCCAACCTCTAGAATGTGCCTAATAAATTATCTACAGTCTATAGGATTTTCTTTTAATTTAAAATAATCATAATTGCACGCAGGAACATGATTAAGCTTAAGCTTTGTTCAAAACCAGCAAGAGAATCGTTCCTAATTCATTTCCTGCAGGTCAATTACATTTCGAACTTGGCGATCGATTGTTGCCCTGGCATAATGTTGAGCGACTGGAAATGATCGATCAATGAATACGTATCTTGCTGGGTTGGAACTTGCTTGCTTGAACAAAGCTTTAGTCTATTAATAGAATTTTAAAAGGGGACTAAAATTAGCTTAAAATTTAACACTAAACTGTTAAAATAGACTATACTTACAATATCTGCGTGAATTGATTTGGATCCCAAAAGTTCTACATCATAAAGTCTAAGAATTTCAATTCCCATATTTTTCGCCCGTTGTTTTGTCGCCGGCCTGACATCTTTAAAAACTATGAGCCTCTTTAAACATTTAGGAGACTTTTCTAACAGGGAATTGCATTTTGCGTCGTCTTCGACGAGAATTACTTGCATTTCAGCTAAAACGTTAATAAAACAATAATATTAAATGTTACAAAACACTACTGTTTCTGCTATGTTACTGTGCCAGTTGGACCAGGGTCGATAATTTTTGAAACCAAAAAAATAATAGTAGGATGAAACCCATTGAAAAAGGAAGAGAATATAACAAAAAGGAAGGAAAAAATAATTTACGGGCGATCCGAGGTCGGGAAGTGGAAGGGGGTGAGTTTTTAAGGGTAGAAAACGATTTATCTTGATTTCCGGCAAAACTATAAGTTCTATGGAAAAACGTTTAATAGCAAAGTTGTAGGTAATAAAAAGATCTACAACTTTTGTATTTACACTTTTTTCACATAACCTCAAAATTAATGTGAAAAATTCAAATAACCAAGTTTTTAGTTTTTTATTTTTATCTTTTACAAAAAAATATTTTTTTTACGAAATTTGGTGAAAACTTACCATTTTATGTCCCAAATACACTGTAATTTATTTGATTTAAAATATTTATTTTTTCACCTTATTTTGACTTAATATCGAAAAAGCACCCTAATTTTCAATCGAAAATTCTCACGTCAAAATATATTCTGCTTTTTTAAAAAAGTCGGTAAACTCTTTGTTCGTTGAAATCTCTACTTTCTGATGGTGTAAAAAAAAATATACCAATACATTTTTTTTTTGTAAAAGATAAAAATAAAAAACCAAAAACTTGGTTATTTGAATTTTTCACATAAATGTTGAGGTTACGTGAAAAAAGTGTAAATACAAAAGTTTTCGATCTTTTTATTACCTACAACCTTGCCATTTAACGTTTTTCCATAGGACTTGTAGTTTTGCCGGAAATTGAGATAAATCGTTTTCTACCTTTAAAAACTTACCCCCTTTCACTTTCCGACCTCGGATCGCCCGTAAATTATTTTTCCTTTTATTTTTGATATATTTTCTTCCTTTTCCAATGGGTTTCATCCTACTATTATTTTTTTTCACTTTTTACCATTTTCAAAGGCTTCAGCCCCGGTCTATGGCTCCTTATGTAGGATTAAAACGAAAAACTGAGCGTTCCTTGTACCTACTTACCATGTTTTATAATAAAAGCACATGCGTCTGCCCCCAAAGTATCATACAAAGGAACTATAACCATACTGTAACAGTACGCTGCCTGCTCGACCAATATCCACTCGGGACAATTTATGGCGTATATGCCAATCATAGTGCTAGTTCCAGGTTTGACGCCGATTTCGACCAAACCAGAACCCAGATTCTTTGCCCTAAGGAGGGCCTCGTTATATGTGAGCCATTGATATGGTTTTGAGTAGGATTCTCGCCAGCCGAGGCAGGGGCCATTATCTGGAAAAAGAAGAATAGTTTTTGATTAATCTCTTGTTATGGAGATTTTTGAAATAGACATCAAGAAATAAAGCAATACTAAACAGTTTTTTTGTTAAATCAATTTAAGTTCAGTTTAGAAACGAACAAAATATGGTTCATCACATTTTATTGTAACCACCATTGTGATACAGAATAAGGAGTGTATCAGAATAAATTCTTCTTGCCTCCACACAATTACCGAATGCTTGTCCATAAATTAGATGCATGTCAGCATATTCGCTATAGAAATAATTCACAATTACTTAAATCTTCTGTACTCACGCAATCAGACAATTTTGAAAACTGTTGTCATTTACACATTGTCAACGGCATAAAAACGACTGTTATATTGTAGTATATATAATACATAATATATTATATTATTTTGAAAGGATCATTTCTAATTTAAGTTAGTTTTCTTAAAAAACTGTATTTAATACTTTATTATATTACCACATTTTCTTTATTGTTCTTCCATTTTATTATTATTTGTGCTAGTGAGGAAATTTTTGATAAATTACAAATTTTACAAAATAAGGCAATGCGGATTATCTTAAATTGTGACAAATATACAAAAATAAATTTTATGTTAAAAAATTAGATTGGTTGAATATCGGAAATTAATTTTTTTATTTAGTATGTACATACCTATCTTTATACATAAAATTAAAAATAATTTATTGCCTGATTGTTTAAAATGTTTTTGTTCTTTTAATTATGACCATCATAATTATAAAACAAGAACTAATCAACATTTTTATGTGGATAGAGTGTCTAAAACATTAGCTTAAGTCACCGGCGTATACAAGGGGGGGGGGGGTAATGGGGGTAATTACCCCCCCCCCAAGATTACTTAAGCGTTGTTTAATTTTTGTCCTTACTCCTTAAAGCTGCTATTATCTAGTATCCTAGCCAGGCACGTAGCTAGGGGGGAGGGTACAGGGGGCCTGAACCCCCTCCGAAACTCGAGCTCTGATTTCGGCAACATAGGCAATACATTAAACATTTCCTACACTATTACATTTTCTTCACCTCAGTTATTACCAGGTTTGTTTTTGAGATTTTCTTGAGGATTTTGTGTTGTGTTTTTTATTTTTCCCACTTGAAAACCAAGCACCATGATTCAAAAAAGGGCGTGGCACCCAAAAAATTTTCGCCTGCGGCGCTTTTTTTTTGCGCCTTTGGCGCGCTCCCGATAGCCCCCCCCCCCCAAAAGAAATCCTGGCTACGTGCCTGATCCTAGCCGATCGATTACCCCCCCCAGACGCATGAGCTGGATACGCCGGTGGCTTAAGTCTATTTTTCATAAAGGTTTAATAGAATATAATAATCTAAAAAATTCTATTAAATCTCAAATATCATTAAAAATATTTAAAAAAACTTTAAAATTACATTTAATTAAAAAAAATGATACGTAATAAATGTGATACAATTTGCAAAATGCTTACCTTTTCTGTTCTTGTTAAAAGAAGGTTGCGTTTTAAAATTTAAAAATAAATCTATAAATAAGATGTGTATTAAAAAATATTTAATTGTAGCTTTTTGCTAAATAAAACATGTTACTACTACTAGTAGTATGATTTATTATTTTATTAACGTGATATACAAAAACCTTTTGTAGAGTACCTCTTTTAACTAACAATAACTAAAGTAGTATTTAAAAAATCAGTTTTTAGCTGTGTAAAATGACACCCGTCAAAATTTTGGACCAACGAGTGTGGTGACAAGTCCATTCCTGACTTCCCTATGAGTCTTATGAGTCTCTGTGGCCTACACAAAATACTAAAAGTTCATTAAATTATACGCGTCGGTTCGAAAGTTAGAGCCGAAAAGGTAAGTAGCTGGGTATCTCTTTGGAGCCCTAGCTGTTTCTCCGTTAAGGGGCACTTAAGGTTTTTTTGTATGAAAAAGTAGAGTTATTTTGACCTCCCCTATAAGTTCCCGAGAGTATGCCATATACTTACCGTATATAAATATATTTTTAATCAAAAAGTGAATTGTTCAAATTTAAATCCTATAAACCTTATAAAAATAGAAAACAAATTAATTTAATCTACTTATTTTTCATTATGAATATCTAAAAAAAATCAATGCGGCCCAATATCTGATTCTTCCTATAAGTCAGAATAAAACTTTTATTGAAATAGTCCGGTGCTATAAAAACTAATAGCCATTTTAAATTTGAAGAGGTTTAGAAATTGCCTTGCGCTAATTCGATTTTTGCATAAATTACATCCAGGCAACTAAAGTGTGCATTATAAATTTTAGCGACAATATGGCTATTAATAATAATTGTACATGCCTGCATTTGCAATATCATGACTTTATGCCCTTTTAGCAAAATGTTGCATGTCATATGAACAACTGCAACTGATTTTCTATTGCATAAATATCCTCGAGTTTTAATTACTTCAGGGGCGATATAAAAATCCTGTGTTAGCTCCGATAGGCATCTCACCAAGAAATACTAAACAATTTTCCAAAAGTACATGCTCGCTGCAGATAAGAAATAAGGACTTAACGCTTTTTTTTAGTGAGACTGTGAAGTATATTGTAGGTATACAATTACACAGGCCAGCATTTTTTAACACTTTGAAAGTTGATTTAAACATTTTAACTGTTTTCTAGTAATTTGGTAGCGCTGATTTCAAATCTGCTTTCAGTTTTTTTATATCACGTAAGGTTATTTTTCAAACCGGTAAAATCCAAAAATATAGAAAAAACACGATTTGTTTCATTTATAAGCTAGTTTTTAAATATATTAAGGAAAAAAATATAAAAATATACACATATAAACTATTATAAATGGTTACTTATTCGTTACGCTTCTTCAAAAAACGTTTTCTTTTTTCAGAAAAGCTTCTTTTGGTTGTTTTTCTGTTTCAGCTAAAGGAAGATCTCCTCTCAATGTCCAACAGAAATCGGCCATCATTTTTGTGTCCCAGCGCCCCTGGTATCTTTTTTCCATCTCTTTAATATATTGATGAATACTTTTACCTTGCTCTTCACCCACGTCCCCAAGATTTTCCAAGATTTTCCAAGATCACCAAGATTTTAAAATTAGTCCAAATGGGAATGTAAAAAGTGAATTTTTATGCTCATATTCTGAAATTTTCCAGCATATTTTCAACGATCTCAACATAGTGGTAATTTATGTTCAACTTCTTTAAAAGCATTCCATGCATGTTTTCCCTTATCTTCCATTATACCTTTTCAAATTCTGTATCTTTCATCAAGCTGCTAATCTGCGGCCCTACAAAGATTCCCTCCTTTAATTTTGCCTCTGACAGAGCCGGAAATGTTTTACACAAATATTTAAAACAATATCCTTCTTTGTTTAATGCCTTAACAAATTGTTTCATACGTCCAAGTTTTATGTGAAGTGTGGAAGTAAAACTTTTTGAGGGCCAATAAGACTTTCGCGAATTACATTTTTGTTTCCAGGTGTTAAAGTCTCTCTTTGTGACCAGTCTCTTTTTATCCAATGCTGTTCTCGCTAGCTAGACCACTTGCACAGGAAACATGGAAATTTAGTAAATCCAGACTGCTGACCTAAGAGAAGACTTAAAATGTTTAGATCTTCACACACTTCCCAGTTGTGACTTTCATATTGTATTCTTACAAGTAATTCCTCTAAATTTTCATAGATTTTCTTTAACTTATCTGTATGGCCGACCGAAACAGAAGCAAAAACATTGTCATTATGTAAAAGAACAGCTTTAAAGCTCCTTTTTGAAGTTGATAAAAAGTCTTCAGTCGGAAGGTTTGTAGCACCACAGAAAATCATTTTTTATTCATCAATCATTTAGAATTTGAAGCACTACATTAATTTTAAAATGTGAAAACGCCTATTATAAGTTTTTTTTATATTTTTTCTTTTTTTTTCCAAAAAAAAAATCTGTGGGTGATAGAGACCCATTTTATTTTAATTAGTTATTTCTATATAAAAACTGAGCTCAACAAACAAAAATCACGTCATCACAAATTTCATGCAGGCCTGTGTTATTTATCATTTTGTCCCGTTCATAACTCGCTTTGCCCAACGCACAGCCCTAGTTATACCTACTAAAAGGCAAAAAAATCAAAACGGAAATTGTTTTCTTGCTGATATCAAATTTTCCATTATTTTTAACTGTTGTTGGTGTTAAGCATATTTTCTACCTATTCACTGGGCGATTACCAAGCAGAAGTGAAAAATAAAGCAAAAGAAAATGATGGACGTTTAGGAACTGGAAAATATTAATATTACATTTTTACTGTTTTTGTTTTTACAATATAATATTATCGCCAATCATTTGTATTAGCTTTTTGGCAAATAACCCGGTCCTAGTCCCGTCGATCTTTCTGTCAAAATTTGAGAATGGTATAAAACATCGCGTGGCGTTTTTCTTTCAAAATATGGTTTAAAAAAATTAAAAAACACGGTTTAATAATTAATCAGACTAAAAAGCGTAAAATAAATATAGTTTAAAATAATTCTTGAAATTCTTAATATAGGCAGAAAATAGTATTGAAGGATAAACATTAGTATTATTGTGAAAAAAGCGTGGGGCGCTTTGCGCTCTATTTTTCTTATATCGAGCACCCCTTGCTTTTTTCAAAATAATACTAATGTTTATCGTTCATTATTATTTTCTGCCTATATTAAGAATTTCAAGAATTATTTTAAACTATATTTATTTTCCGCTTTTTAGTCTGATTAATTATAAAGCGTGTTTTTTAGTTTTTTTAAACTATATTTATTTTTTAGTTTGAGTTATTGTTAAGAAAAAAAAAATTTTTTTGAGTAGATTGACTAGATTAGTAGATTATTGTATTGTCAGCGGTTCTTGATAAGTCTACAAAATTTAAATTAAATCTGACCGTTTAAAGTGGGTCAAAATCGGGTTCAAAGAAGTCGGTTACAAATAAAACAAACAAACATACATACAGGTGAAGCTAATAAAAGCGAGTTAAAAAGGCGACAATTTTTATTCTAGTCTATGGTTGGAAAAACGGCGAATCCGGCACTGCATTTTTTTGATATTTTACACCTGCTTAAAATTGCAGTGAATTGGGATTATTTTTGGAACCGTTTCGAAGTGTTTACGGCGACTAAGTAAACAATAATAATTAAAATCCATAAACTATTATTTACGACTTTCATTTAATATATTCATACGATAATTTGGTTCACAATTTGATGGTTTTGCTTAACATTCGAAATACTTTAATTTTGCAAGTAATAATAATTTACGATATTTGGGTTATTCATTGATTTTTGTGTAAATATTTGTACAGGGTCTTCCAACGAGGACTGAACAGGGGCTCATTTTTGAGCTTCCTTGTATTTAAAGAAAAATCCAAAATAGCCAATCGATGTACTTTTTCCTGCAGAATTCAAAAATGAAACCAAAAATTTATTTGAACCAGAAACAAAACAGTTACGCTATGGATAAGGTGTTTTTCAAATGGAACATAGCTTTTTCTATACGATTTTTGGAACGAGTGATTTTTTTTGTCCGTTTTGATTAAAATATTTAATATTGTGACAGCTATTTTTATTAAATTTTAATGTTTTATCCAGTATAATTTAGCTTTAACCTGTTTGAAACATACACTAGGTAATAAAGGTATAATCACCTTTGAATCCTTCAAAGTCATTTCGGCAATATTATAGTAAATTTGTCAAATTTTTTGACTTTGAAGGATTCAAAGGTGATTATACCTTTATTACCTAGTGTATGTTTCAAACAGGTTAAAGTTAAATTATACTGGATAAAACATTAAAATTTATTAAAAATAGCTGTCACAATATTAAATATTTTAATCAGAACGGACAAAAAAAAATCACTCGTTCCAAAAATCGTATAAAAAAAGCTATGTTCCATTTAAAAAACACCTTATCAATAGCGTAACTCTTTTGTTTCTGGTTCAAATAAATTTTTGGTTTCATTTTTGAATTCTGCAGGAAAAAGTACATCGATTGGCTATTTTGGACTTTTCTTTAAATACAAAGAAGCTCAAAAATTAGCCCCTGTTCAGTCCTCGTTGGAAAACCCTGTACATATAAATGATTTTCCTTTTTCTGCTAGGTAATAATATTTTCTGTATACAGCGTTATGATAAAGAAACATATCAGACTTTTATATAGTATTGAAGAATTCCTTGAGCCTGTCAAATTTACGTTTTTGACATGAATTTCTTTTAGAAAAAAGATATTTTTAATGAAACAAATTGTATATTTTTACAATTTTACATTCTACAATCAATTCTAGACATTTTTCATAAATCATGCCCCATACCTATCTTCAAGCGTTTACGAAATATTAACACTTTAATGCTGGTATGCAACATTGATATGTTTCTCGACTTAGCAACGTCCTGAATTCAAGTCACAATCTTTGGTGGCGGACATTTCCAACATCTTATAAAATAGTTTTTTTTTATGCTTTGTAGTGGTTCTATTTTGTTTTAAAAGTTAATAATTTCGTACACGGTTGAAGTTGGATAGGGTTATGATTTTTGAAAAATGTATACTTAGAATTGTTTGTAGAATGTAAAAACATACAATATGTTTCCTTAAAAAAAATCAAGTTGATGCAGGTAGCATTTTTATGATCAACCCTGTATAATATCTTTTATCAAAAAATTTGCTTTTTGAAGTAAAATAATTTTTTTTTAGTCAAACAAAAAAAAACAGGACACTGATGTCGGGTTGCATATCAGATAAAGCAAGAGAATATTCTTATTTCGCACAACCCATCATTAGTATTGGACTTTATAAGTAAACCATGTTGCATAATAGATAATCATAATATGCAATGTTAAACGTCAAGAACAATATCACACTAGAAGCTATTTAAATTTTTGAGAACTACAGTACTGATTTTTAGTGGTAAGTATTATGCTTTATAGCAAGCAAATATTATTATGATTAATGTCAAGTTTCATTACAACTGCCAGTCGAAACTACTGCAGTATATAAAACCAGATCACACCCCCAAAAGAACTTGATAATTACTGTGAGTATTCAGAGCAATAATGGCTATAAACCATTCTATGGTAACAATAACTCATATTTCCTATTGGCTAAATTACCGTGATATTATCACTACACAACGGTCTAGCAATTTTCGTCGTCTTACAGTATGAACGCGCGTTGCTGTCACATATAGTATTAAACAGGTGTATAAAGAATATGTTAATTCTTATAAGGAATAGAAGGCTTTTTCTCAGTGTAGCAAGTCAAAAGTTACGCTAACCGGAGTGCTTTGATTGTGAGTAAATAATGTCTGCCAATGTCACTTATGTCACCGTCAAAGTTGTTTGTAATTTTAAATGGTTTCGTAGCCAAATTCTTAATTTACTAACCAATAAAATTCGATTGTGCATGGTTGTGATTTCCGCCAATAATATAATATATGTCATATTTATAGTTGACTGGTTATAGTTCACCTTTCTGCATCCCAATAATAGTATATTTCTAGATCATAAAATAAGCGGCATTGTTGCCATTTTAACATTTTTTTATTAGATATTAGAAATTATTCAACAATATTTAAAGTAACTGTCAACCGAGCTGTCAACAAGCTTATAGGGACTACAGCGCAATTCTTAATAGCTCGTGTTCCCACCTCATTTTTTAACATATTTCATAAAATAAACTATTGCTAATATATTTTATGGTCTTGTTTAAAATAATTGACATTATTCATAAATATTTTTGCAACTATAAAGGAAAGATATATAATGTACAGAGTGATTTTAACGAAATGAAACATGATGATAAATTAATCAATAAAAATAATTTTATATTGAAAAGTTATGTATTTTAGGAAATGCTAAGCTCCCGAGTTCGCCATATTATAATTAAAATTTTTATTATTGGTGACATGGTAACAAGCCCAGCAGAGTTATGGAAAGGTAAATAACGATAGGGAATTTTCACGCACTGATTGTTGTACCGACGAATGTACCTTCACATTAAACGATGAACCAAATGTTCAAAATTGGGGTACATAAAGAGAACACAGCTTTGTACAAACAAGGACTAGGTACTTACCTTATAAGGTAAATGCGGGGGCAAGCATTTTTGGACATCGGATTATTTGACCTTTTTTTTGGAACTTAACAAAATCATATTAGACCTGCATTAGAAGCAAGGGCGGATCCAGAAATTTATTCTGGGGGGGGGGGGGGGTTAAACAGGCAGGCGAAACATTTTTGGGTGCCACGCCCTTTTTTGAATCATGATGCTTGGTTTTTAGTGGGAAAAATAAAAAATACAAAACAAAATTACAAAAACAACCCGGTGCATTTAGGAGGGGGTTATTTTTTTTCATTTTACCTTCCAGAGAATTCGTTCTAAGTAAAAATTTCATAAAATTTTAATTTGTTGTCCAAAAAAATATGGAATACAAAACACATAATTATTGACCAAATTTGTTAAAATTTTTGTTCCAATCCAATCCAAACGATAACGGCAACAGCGAGCGGTTCCAAGACGAACAGGTGGATATTACTAATTTGATTGGTTAACACTTCTCGCGCTCCACAATAGTTTTTACGTATTTTGAAATGTAAACCGCCCAGGGGGGGGGAGGGGTCATGACCCCCCCCCCTGGATCCGCCCTTGATTAGAAGAATCAAATCAATTACCTTGTCGGATTTCCATTGTCTTTATTTTGTTACTTAACACAACGTTTCGGTTAGTCAGTATCCTTAGCCGTTTTTAAGTGTAAACTAAATTATAATTCTAAGGCTTACTGTCTTAAATACTATCTATGTGCAATGAAGCTTGATGACTCCGCCCACGTGCTTATTGTAGTGTGAAGTTTGAGCTGTTGGTTTTGGACAAGGAGAGGTTTCCAGATATTGGGGATATCTATACTTGGTTTACTAAATATACGGGTATTTTGATCCATGAAAGCTGCTTCTTTGAATTTTCGTTTGCTCCAGTGTTCCGTGTCCGAAACCTTGGCTTATGACCATATATTATGTTGGTTGGTCCATACATGTCCCGCTATACCTGATCTCGAAGTTTCACCTCTTTGAGTATGTTTCAGATGTTCTTTAACTCGTACGGGAAGAGGTTTTTTGTTTCTCCAATGTACGATTCGCCACACTCGCAAGGGATTTGATAGAAACAATTTTTTGTGTTTTCATTACGGGGGGGGGGGTACTTTTGTAAGAAAGCTTCTAAGCGTATTTCCGGATTTAAAGGGTGTTTTGATATACCTAATAGTTTTTGGGTATCCTTCAAATCTTTTCAGAAATCCCCGTAACATAAGGTATTGTAAGAAATGCTTGCTCCTCTTTCGTTTCTGTATTGGTTTTTACTTCGCGATTTTTAAGTTTTGAGATGGTAATAGTTACAAAGGTTTCAGGGTAACCATTCTGTTTAAAAAAACCTTTTTTTGATATTTGAAATTTCAATATTAAGGTCTTCCGGATTTTTGCAAAAGTTGGATGCTCTGTGATAAACGATAACGAAACGTTGTGTTAAGTAACAAAATAAAGACAATGGAAGTCCGACAAAGTAATTTCTTTGATATTACTTTATTGTCTACCATCTTCATTAATTCATACTTCCATTTTTGCATTTTTAAGTACATTTCAAAATTCGTATCTGGATACAAATGATTTTATTAAAAACCCCGCTACAGGTATTACCTATATTATACTTACTCGATACTTTTGATCCTCTTCTAAAACTTTCATAAAGTGTCTTTGCATCCGCATGTAAATAGCTGACAAATTTTCCTTCTTTGGCGTCTTTGTAGAATCTGGATACTCTTATTACGTCAGGTCCCTGAAAAAAAATTAATTTCGTTAGGTTTTGAATTTTGCCTTCAAAGCTTCAAATATTTTACCTTTTTTGCATGAATAGTTATGAAAATATTATAAAAAATCTACTAAAGCAGTGCCCTTTTTAACTAGGAATCCAACTCAAATTAAATAATAATGATTTCCTTATAGGGAAAATTGATAATACCTAATTGTTTTAGGGACTGCAAACGTTACTTGCGATATAAAACCTTAAATTTGTTATAAACGCTTAGACTTAGGTATAGGACATGACATGATAATATACCAAATCTGCATATAATTTTACGAAGAATCCAAAAATGTTTTCAAAACAATAGGTATTAAAAATACCATTGTGGTTAGTGCATATTTGTGTTATAGTGAGAAAAGTGCGGCAGAGAATAGAGGATATATCTTTTAACAGGTAATGAATCTCAATAGGTGCATTGTTTTATTAGGGTATACAGTGTCACTAGTAAAGTCCGCATCATGTGGGATTTTTTTCTTATTAATAGCTTTATTAACAGTTTGACTTTGGCATCAAGTTCTGCTTCTATCGAGATGAAAATTAAGCAAAAAAATAGTAGTCACGTGATTTGCATTATCTGTCAAATTTTTATTTTTTCCAAAAAATAATTCAAAAGTGGGGTTATTTCTGAAAATATCGAAAAAAGTTATTAAAAAAAGTTTTTTTAAATGCAGTTTCTAGCACACAAGCAAAATTTCAGCTGGATAAGATAATTTTGATTTTTTACCTATATTTTGTAAATTGCACCACTTTTGCAAAATAAGACTCAACGCAACCTACATAAAACTTCTTAGTTTTGACAATGCTTTATTTCAAATACATTTTCTTTAAAGTAGCGCCATATTAAATGTGTGTTTTTCTACAAAATCAAAATTGGGCTATTAAAATTTGGTCGCATGTGATGCAAAGTTTATTTGTTTTTGTCCCTGTATAAGGTAACTTCATAAAATAAGTATTTTTGAAAACGTAGTTTGTGTCTGAAAGTAAAAAAATAAAAAATAAATAAAGGGGTTTTAAATTAAATCGTTGAAAATAGATAAACTTTACGTTAAGTTAAACTAAAATTTATTTTCCACTTTACTACACTATTCTTTTTTGTCTTAATATTAAGGTGTCTTTACCGTATAAGTTAAAATGATTTGTTTCCAAAATTGTAATTTTCATTTCCTAATAACAATCGACTGACATCCAATTTTTTTTTATCTAATGCCCGTTATTCTACCAATTTTCCCTACTTGCATTAATTAAGACCTTCGAGACTGTTTTTATTTATGCAAGTGTAATATCAAACCAGAAATAAATAATGTGAAATGTGCGTTATTGTTGTTCAAAAATGAAATATTAAATAAAGCTTTTTCAATTAATAGCGAATGTTGACATGCTTTATAGGTACTTATTCGACTTATAATTTTTAAAAACGCACGTAGTAAGTACTTAAATAAAATTAATGTTAAAATAACTTTATTTTCATAACTACATATTTTTAGCTGGAAAATATTATTAATATTAATAATTAAATTATTTTTAGTTAATCTTATTTTTTGATATAACTTTTCTTAACTTCATCGCACTTACACGACCATTGCTGATGAAAAAAAGTATTACTGCTGTCGGTAAATATGCATGAAAATCATCTTACAGTCAAACATGTTTTACAAAAATTTTAAAAAATATAGCTTTCCTCGTAGTATTTTTTATTTTATTGCATTTCTCATTTTGTAATACACAACTTCGCCAAATATTACAACAGGTCACTGGCAGGAATGGAATTGATTTTATTTATTCTATTATTGTTTTCGGTTTTCTATTTTGGGCATGAAAAAAATTAAATTTATCTAATACATATTTTATTTCTCGGTCACTAAAAGGGATACGAGGTCAACCTTAATAAATAAAACTTCAGTGGGAACGCGAGGAAGTCTACCTTAAATAATAAATTGGGGTAAGAAACATCAAAAACCTGAATAAGCTAAAATGTATTTTTTTTTTAAATTTATACACTGAGGAAAATGATCTAATACAACAAGTTTATTAAGACATAGTTTGTATTGATACCTTATTTTGTATTAACCCATCTTCTTAACATAGTATAAAACAAAGTCGCTGTCGCCCGTCTGTCCCGATATGTGCTTAAATCTTTAAAACTACACAACGGATTTTGAGCGTTTTTTTTTTAATAGATAGAGTGATTCAAGAGGAAGGTTTTTATGTATAATACATGCATAAAATTGTAGAGAAACACTGATAATTTTAGAGGTTTGTTCGGGTTTGTATTTATAAATCTTGACGTGATGGTGAACTCGCCTTATTATCTCAGAGAAAGCGACGTCGTATAATGCCGGGCTGCAACGCAGGCCGGGTACACGCTAGTATTTAATAAATTGCTAGTGTATCAAATCCACTTTAGAGTTATATCAATTCCAGATTTGCTAGAACAGTGTTTTTATTGGTAGTAATCAGTTTCATTAGCAGCAGTCTTGTTGAGTAATGAGCTACTTTTAAAACAGCAATTTTGTTAAGTAATACATTGTATTTTCTCAATGCGACATATTTTGCTTCTAAATTTCTGAATTTTTCTATGAACCCATCCGTCAAAAACTGAAAATTAACTACGTTTATAGGTAAGTTCAGAAAACTTTTAAGATTCCATCAGGAAGCAACTAAAACTTTGTATTTGAGCTTATGTTAACTTGTGCTTATGCTCGTTGGACAAATTCATTCATTCAATTATTTCCTAAATTATCTTTGCACTTGTTTCCCAAAGTATTTTTACTTTTATTACATTATGATAACATTATCATATTCGTATGTCCTCTTATTATTAGTAACCACTTAAGACATCTAACTAGATAATAAATATTTTCAAGTTAATATTAAATAAATTAGGATTCGTTGCCAAATATTGGTCAAACTACTTTAAATTATATTATCACAGGTCAACAAACTTTTACGTCTTAAATACATAATAATTTGTTAATAGTTTGCAGTTCGAAAGCTTCAAATACGTTTTAATAAAATTTGAATGAATAATGCACGTTTGCGAATATTTTAACTTTGGAGCGGGGCCAATCTAATTTGAGAACATTTTTGATCGGTGATGTTGATGATGGAATGGGTGATACTTGATTAAAGGATGACTTTAGGTTCCAAGATTGCTCGCTTTGTTTACGAACATGGCTGCCAACATAAGGTCACCCAACGCTCATCTTCAGATTATGCCATGTATGTCCATAAAATAATCGGTCAACACATTAAAGAGAATTGGGTAATTGGCATCAGATCATATGTAAAACATAGCATCTGATAATTTACTGTCTTCCACTTGTTGGCACGAATAGATCGGTTACGAGTTTGGTAAATACACATATCTGTACCTGAGAGCTAGACCGTATTAACTCACAAAAATGAAATTTTACAGTAGAGCAGTTTTAATTTTTTTATAAAAATATTAACGAACTGAAAACTGTATAAAATCCACACATCAATCTTTAGCAGTATTAACTCCATGCTCGGAAAATATTAGGAATACCTTTAACAGTACTTTAACAGTATTAACTCCATAATACTCTTTTGCTCGGACACGGCTGAGGATACGATACAGTTTAACTCTGTCTAACTTCAAAAGTATAATATGTGTGGCTTAATACTGTTTTCCATGTAAAAGAGCAGGTTGTGTTTAGTAGAATAAAGCTTAATACCGTTTTTTTTTCAAAAATGTAGTTAATACAGTTTGACTTCCAGGTACAGATATACAGAGTATGAAAAGGAACTATTTTATAAGATGTTGAAAATGTCCCCCACCAACTGTTCTGCAGTAGATCAATCGATCCAAAAATTCTTGTTGTACATTTTGTACTACCTCTTATACAATTACTGTTGCTGGTTTGAGGGGGTTGAAACTTTTTTGTGTGCTTGAGCTATGAGAATCTTCCTGTAGTGATAAAATGTTTATTATTTTCTCCTTAGGTATAACAAGACGACCAGTTTTAACACTATACGGGAAGTTCTCCACTCAATTGCTACTCTAAGTCTAGACACTGTAGCTGGGCTAATAGGCTGGGGATTTGGGTAACAATAACAAGTGATTTCGCTTAGGTATATATATAGCACGTGCCACGTGATACACATTTTTTTTCTACGCACAAGGATTGTACACTGAGAAAAATGATCTAATACAACAGGTGTGCTAAGACATAGTTTGTATTGATAGCTTATTTTTTATTAACCTATATTAAATAAATTGCTAGAGTATCAAACCCGATTGAGATTTACAAAAACAGTTTCATTAGCAGCACAGTATTGTAGAACAATGAACTCCTTTTAATACAGCAGTTTTGTTAAGAAATAAATTGTATCTTCTCAATGCGACGCATTTTGGTCCCAGTAAAGCGCTGTCTCTACAATTAAGAAAGCAGAGCAGCGTCCCCAAAAACGAATTGTATCCATTAAAACCTATAATCCATAAGACGTTGGTGGGGGTTCATAGCGATCGGCAATCGCCGCGCGCCGTAGTATTAGTTTCAACGTATTCGTTGCGCAGGTCACAACGTTGTTCGGAGTCTTCTAGCTGTCCTGTCTGAATTTGAATTTCATTGATCGTATCAATACCTGTTTCAATTAATTTATTTTTACTTTGTATTTAAGTTTTTTAAACTTTGTATGTCAGATAAAACAATAGAATATTCTTATTTCGCACAACCCATCATTTGCATTGGACTTTATAATCTATGGACGAATTTTACCATCCCTGTACACCACGTTGCATAATAGATAATCATATGTAATATTAAACGACAAGAACAATATCGCACTAGAAGCTATTTAAATTTTTGAGAACTACAGTACTGGTTTTTAGTGGCAAGTATTATGCTTTTAGCAAGCAAATATTATTATGATTAATGTCAAGTTTCATTACAACTGCCAGTCGAAACTACTGCAGTATATAAAACCAGATCACACCCCCAAAAGAACTTGATAATTACTGTGAGTATTCAGAGCAATAATGGCTATAAACCATTCTATGGTAACAATAACTCATATTTCCTATTGGCTAAATTACCGTGATATTATCACTACACAACGGTCTAGCAATTTTCGTCGTCTTACAGTATGAACGCGCGTTGCTGTCACATATAGTATTAAACAGGTGTATAAAGAATATGTTAATTCTTATAAGGAATAGAAGGCTTTTTCTCAGTGTAGCAAGTCAAAAGTTACGCTAACCGGAGTGCTTTGATTGTGAGTAAATAATGTCTGCCAATGTCACTTATGTCACCGTCAAAGTTGTTTGTAATTTTAAATGGTTTCGTAGCCAAATTCTTAATTTACTAACCAATAAAATTCGATATATAATACAGCAGTATTAACCGTAGCAAGCAAATATTATTATGACTAATGTCAAGTTTCATTCATTACAACTGATGCCAGTCGGAAGCAATACAGTATCTATACAGTGACCGGCAAAGAGTTCGCAACATATGGGAAAAAATTTTATTAGCGGAATATTGAAAAATCTTTTTTGGGGGATTGGATGTGAATGTCCCATAACCTTAAAATCGATTTTGACATACGTCACGTGACCAATGGTATGGCGGGAAAGTTGAAAAAACCAATATGAAATCATCATAAATCAGATAAATGATAAGATATCGAAAAAATTCCAAGAATAAAAAGTGTTTAGAATTTCATTAGAATCTTAAATACAATGTTTGGGATATCTACTTGAAAAAACATAAAATCGAATATTTTTATAAATATTTTTTTACCGAATTAAAAATTTTCATATTTTTCCTTTCTTAAAGCTTCATTAAAGTAAAACTGACATCTGGTGACCACAACTAGAAATATTCTTTTGTTTTTCTGACAATTTGGTGCAATAATTCAAAAAATTCGTTTACACTTGGATACCAGCTGTTGCAATAGTATATTTCTAATAACCTTATCGATATTTTTTATATCGAAATATTCTATTACGTTAAGAAATCCTTAAATTCATTAATCCAAACCAAATTATATTTATAACCGTAAAAAATAATTTTGAATTTCGCAGAAATCTAAAATAATTTAAATTTTTATTAATTTTTAGATTTTTTTTAAGATTTCTGCGAAATTCAAAATTATTTTTTACCGTTATAAATATAATTTGCTTTGGATTAATGAATTTAAGGATTTCTTAACATAATAGAATATTTCGATATAAAAAATATCGATAAGGTTATTAGAAATAGACTATTGCAACAGCTGGTATCCAAGTGTAAACGAATTTTTTGAATTATTGCTCCAAATTGCCAGAAAAACAAAAGAATATTTCTAGTTGTGGTCACCAGATGTCAGTTTTACTTTAATGAAGCTTTAAGAAAGGAAAAATATGGAAATTTTTAATTCGGTAAAAAAATATTTACAAAAATACTCGATTTTATGTTTTTTCAAGTAGATATCCTAAACATTGTATTTTAGATTCTAATGGAATTCTAAACACTTTTTATTCTTGGAATTTTTTCGATATCTCATCAACTTATCTGATTTATGATGATTTCATATTGGTTTTTTCAACTTTCCCGCCATACCATTGGTCACGTGACGTATGTCAAAATCGATTTTAAGGTTATGGGACATGCACATCCAATCCGCCAAAAAAGATTTTTCAATATTCCGCTAATAAAAATTTTCCCCATATGTTGCGAACTCTTTGCCGGTCACTGTATAAAACCAGATTGCATTCCCGACAGACCTTGATAATTACTGTGAGTATTCACAGCAATAATGACAATTAATCATTCTATGGTAGTATTATTTCCTATTGGCTCAATTACCGTGATATTATCACTACACAGCGGTCTAGCAATTTTCGTCATCTTACTGTATAGGAAAGCGCGTTGCTGTCACATAGAGTATATTAAACAGTTGTTGTAAAGAGTATGTGAATTCTTATAACGAAGAGAAGGGTTTTTTTCTAAGTGAGGAAACAAGTAATAGCTGTTCCTCAACGGAACTTGTCCATTATCAATTTGAGGGTAGAAGTGCATTTTGTCATTTTGATCGGAGAGAAACGGATAGAAACAGAAAAGACGCAGACTGGATAGTACCAATCAATAAAATTGTATATACACGACATTAATATATTATCATAGAGCTTAACAAAAACACATTACATAACTTACTTTCCAATTATAAACATCCGACTGCTGATTCAAATTAATGGGGGACCCAATGGGCGGAACGCTCTTGCAGCAACTCATTTTTTAAACCTTAAAACAGTATTTAACACTTCTACAATAAAGCACCGTCACTAATATTTCTTAAAAACAACTCCAACCGACTTCAACATCTTAAAAAAAAGTATTTTCAAATTCATCCGCGATCGGGTCAGGTCCGGCCGATTCAAAATGGTCACTGAGTGATTCACGCACTGTAATATTGGCTATTGTTCAAAATATTTTCACGTTCAAGTTTATATAAGTTTAGGTTAATTTATGAATTCCCGTTCTTAATCATATATCTTTCAGAATCACCGGGAGATTAATATATTAAAACATACAAGTGCAGTTTAATAATATTTGTAAAAACGTTAGTGTTTAACGTTTAAATAAATATTAACTCTCCTGTCCATCAGCAGAGACTGATAGTGTTTGTGGTTACTCAAATGCATTTTGGCAACAGTTTTTGAATTTAAATGTGAAGTGATTATTATTATTATTATTATTACGCAATATGTTTTTGATATCCTTGTAAAATAGTTTGTTATTCATCTCTTTTTACCGCTGAAACATTGTAACCACAATTTAACTTATTGAAATGTTTTTGTTTGAAGGTGGTAGACAATGAAGTAATATCAAAAAAAAAATACCTTGTCGGACTGACATTACCTTTATTTTGTTACTGAACACAACGTTTCGGTTAGTTAGTATCTCTAACCGTTTTCAAGTGTAAACTATAGTTTACACTTAAAAACTGTAGTTTACACATAATAACATACGGAACATACCGTAAAACGGGGCTACTTCGGATAGTGTGGGTAACTTCGGACATCGCGACATCAGGGTTAAAATAATTAAGTGGTGGGGAAACAGAGAATGCAAGCGCGCTGTTTCTCTTCAGACAAAAACGTGCAGTGTTGCCAGAGTCACTACAATTGTAGTAGATTTACTACAATTTAATCGTTCTAGTACGTTACTACACTTTTTTAGTACCTGCTACATTTTTAATATCTCTACTACAATTTACTACATTTACAAATTAGGTCAATTTACTCTATAACTTTCATGAGACCTGATTAAATAACTGATGGGTACCTTTGTTGTTTTTTTAAAGTTTTTAAAACCAGGTATTCTCCTATTCTTTGTAGGTACCTATACTTTTTTTATTTTGTACTAAGAAAATTTTAGACATTATATTTTGTTTCGGAACTGTTTTGTATAATATGGATAGATCCATAAATAAATTATTATTACTATTATTAAAAATGTCCCTATTTTTTTAGAATTTTATTTTTATTTAATTTTAGTTTTTGTGTTGCAGTAATGCAAAAAAAGAACTAATGCCAACGCCTTTTTTAAAATAATAAATACTTTTAAAAAATCTGCTACACTTTTGTCTGATCTGCTACAATTTCAAGAGTCAACTGCTACATTATAAAAAAATAATCTGGCAACACTGGAAACGTGTTTTAATTGCCTTTGTACGTTTCGACAGTTTGCAGCCTTTAGAGGTATGTCTCGCCTCCACGTGTTATTTTATTATGAAGCCATTTTTGGAACTTTTTCAAAAGTGGTAAAAGTAACTGGCGCACAGCCGAAACTAGTTATGATAGGGGATAACTTTATTTTACTTTTTAGTAGCCCTATATGTTGTTAACATTTTGAAAAAATTTGAAATTTATAGTTGCTATGTTTTTTTTTAGAGAGGTGTAAGCAAAAAAACCCAAATTTGAGGGGCAACTTCGGACATGGTTCGCATATACAGAAGGTAGTTGGGGAGTCGCCTGTAGGGCGGTTCGGCGAAAAGCAATGTCACTTCGAGGCGCATCGGAATTTTATGGGATTCCCAAATTCACTATAAGTGATAAGGTTGTTTTTATTGTTTACATGTTTGTTATTATTTTTGTAAGAAAATATTTTGTATTTTTATAAAATAAATAGCATATTATGTGATATGGTTAATATGAAAGCCTTTTTTTTAAATATTTCTAGCTTTTATCCCATTTTTTTTTAGTACCTACCAACCTAATATATTTTTAAAAGTTAAATTAGTGTTCGAAGTAATTATTAAGCCATGTTTACTTCAATATTTTCGGTTTAAAGAAGGTGTCCGAATTTGCCCCACCTTGTAGGGTAAATTCGGACACTTTTCAACCAAAAAAATATATATGTTAGAACAAAA
Organism: Polydrusus pterygomalis; assembly: GCA_963969555.1. Classification (NCBI taxonomy): domain Eukaryota; kingdom Metazoa; phylum Arthropoda; class Insecta; order Coleoptera; family Curculionidae; genus Polydrusus; species Polydrusus pterygomalis. Next base: position 42,593,010 of record OZ018381.1, on the reverse strand, counting down.
AAAATAAACTTTTTCTTTTAGGAAGTACTCTAGCAAGGATGTAGTATCCCACATAAAAAACATTTATTGCATCGCGAAAGTTTTTACCCTTAAAAAATGCAAAAAACTGTAAAATCTGGCCGAAGTAGCCCCGTTTTACGGTAATATACAGTGGTCAGAAGCCAAGGTTTTGGACACGGAACACTGGAGAAAACGAAAATTCAATGAAGCAGCTTTCATGAATCAAAATACGCATATATTTAGCAGGGTTCGAAAATATCATGATATTTTCGAAAGTATCATATCAAAGGATATATAAATCATTTTAAGATATTTCTTTTTAATGAAAGGACAACTATTTCGATCAAAAACATACTACTTTATCTTGAAAACTAAATATTTTTGTAGGATACTTATTAAAGTAAACTGACTTTAAAAAACATGGCCTAAACTAATGAGTAATGACTAAACAGATAAATCACAAAGGTTAATAATTATAAGATATCCAATAAAAAAAAAGGTGAAAATATTTTCAAAACGGACCCACCCTTAATATTAGTTAAAAACATAAAAACTTTTTTTTTATTTGATTTCTCGATTAATATATTCTGAATAATCGAAATTTAAAAAAAAAATTATTGAATATATCGTGATATATATCAAACTATAAATATCAGGATATATATCACGATATATATCGCTTGATATATATCCTCCGAACCCTGATATTTAGTAAACCAAGTATAGACATCCCCAATGTCTGGAAACCTCTTCTTGTCCAAAAGCAACAGCTCAAACTTCACACTCCAATAAGCACGAAGGCGGAGTCATCAAGCTTCATTGCACATGGATAGTATTTAAGACAGTAGCCTTAGAATTATAATTTAGTATACACTTGAAAACTGTTAGAGAAACTAAGTAACCGAAACGTTGTGTTAAGTAACAAAATAAAGATAATGGAAGTTCGACAAGGCAAATTTTTTGTTATTGAAATGTTGTTCCCAATCTGCATTGTTTTTTAATAAAAAATAGGGCTAAAGGGTAAAGCAGGATAAAAGGGGGTTTAAGGTAAATAGAAATTTATGTATTTTTTATTTGCAGATGACATGACATACCATTACCTGCACCAGGCATATTAATAGATACGATTTCGCACAATGCACCTTTTTAAAAATCTAAAGTAAATAAACCAACTAAGTAGTTTTAAATAATATACAGGGTGTCCGAAAATTCCGTACGTATATTTTAATTGGAGAGTCTACATTAAAAAAACATGAAAGGGTGTACACAACACGCCTGGAAACTCGTACTTCTAGGTCGAGCCGTATTGGCGAGTCTACCCGTCTAAAAAACAGTATTTTCCGAATTTATTACGTGGATTATTTTTTACATAATAATATTGCGAACTATTTTCCAATCACTGTTAAACATCGGTGAACTTTATTATTATGTTTAGACTGCTAATTTCTATTATTATCAACTAAAATAATTAAATAATCGACATCTATAAAAACGTGAGAAATCAGCATGTAAAAGCAATAAAATAAAGACATATAGATTACGGGTTAAACACATTACATGATGTAGGTACTAACTGATACTCCGGCATACAATAAACGGCAAGTATATTTTTTTGAAGTGTTTTTAAATTTAAAATAATGACATACTGCGTAAAAGGTAAGGTCAATAATTTGGGATTGAGTAGAATTCGTTAAAAATAAAGTAACAACTTCATATAATATTGTGTCCTACTTCCACTTACTACGAAGCTACAGTCCCCTAAAGGGAGTACTCTGAGGATGGTTTTTTTTTAAATATTTTCGAAACTATTGTACCAAAATATCTAAATTTTAAATTTGTATGTACAGAAGTTTCGAAAATATTTAGAAAAGAGTACCCCTTTGGGGGGCTGTAGCCAGTGGCGTAGCCAGTCTTTCGGGGCGGGAGGGGCGAACATATATGGGAACGCTTTATGATTTTTTAGAACCACTATTATTATTATTATTAAAAATATGGTGTTTGTTTTTCAAAATACATATAATAGGATACCAAATTATTTTCAATTTCAATAAATGTTACAGGGTGTAATTAAATTATATCTTTATTTTGCATACGGGCACCAAGCGGCAAGGGGCGCCATGCAAGGGGGCGGGGGGGGCAGCCCCCCTGGCCCCCACCTGGCTACGCCACTGGCTGTAGCTTTGTGGTGAGTGGACATAGAACACCATGTTATATAAAGTTCTTACTTTATTTTTAACCAATCTACTCAATCCTAAATTATTGACCATACCTTTTGGGCCACCCTGTACAGTGTGACCAGTAAAGTCCGCATCATATGGGATTTTTTTTTATTAATAACTTTATTCGAAATTTGACTTTGGCATCAAGTTCTGCTTCGATCTAGATAAAAATTAAGCAAAAAATAGTAGTAACGTGATTCGCATTATCTGTCAAATTTAAATTTTTTCCAAAAAATAATTCAAAAGTGGGGTTACTTCTGAAAATATCAAAAAAAGTTATTAGAAAAAGTTTTTTTAAATGCAGTTTCTAGCCCACATGCAATTTCAGCTGCATAAGATAATTTTGATTTTTTAACCATATTTTGTAATTGCACTACTTTTGCAAAATAAGACTCAACGCAACCTACATAAAACTTGTTAGTTTTGACAATGCTTTATTTCAGATACATTTTCTTTAAAGTAGCGCGCCATATTAAATGTGTGTTTTTCTACAAAATCAAAATTGGGCTATTATAATTTGGTCGCATGTGATGTAAACTTTATCTGGTTTTGACCCTGTATAAGGTAACTTCATGAAATACATATTTTTGAAAACGTAGTTTGTGTCTGAAAGTAATACACGGTAATATTAAGACAAAAAAAAACAGTGTCATCAGTAAAGTGTTCATTAAGTGGAAAATAAATTTTAGTGGTGGGTAAAAAATCAAAATTATCTTTTGCATCTGAAATTTTGCACGTGGGCTAGAAACTGCATTTAAAAAAACTTTTTTGAATAACTTTTTTTAATAACTTTTTTCGATACTTTCAGAAATAACCCCATTTTTGAATTATTTTTTGGAAAAAATTCAAATTTGACAGGTAATGCGAATCACGTGACTACTATTTTTTTTGCTTAATTTTCATCTCGATCGAATCAGAACTTGATGCCAAAGTCAAATTTCGAATAAAGCTATTAATAAAAGAAAATCCCTTATGGTGCGGACTTTACTGGTCACACTGTATATTATGTTGAATGTACCAATAAACCCTTAAATTGAACAACCAATTCAGGAAATATTTAGGCATGTTATCGTTTAACTTTTAATCGATAATAATGTTTCTTAATATAAATTAACAATAATGAAGGGGACAACCTGTCTGTTGGTATCTGTATAATCTGAATTAAAAAATACTTTTATGAAAAAAACGTTCATCCACCTTAAGATTTTAGACCCTATCAAGAACGCTTAGCTCTGATACTGGCGAATAAAAGGATATTGTTTAAGGAAAATAGAAGCAAAAGGAACATTGATAGAAATAAATCTATTCAATATTAGGTGAACAGAATATCCAAATAATGTCCTACATAAATTTTTAAAGATTAACTTGGCGTGGACACTGGCAGTCAAAATACAAATATTACCACGGGTATATAGATACGATATTAACACAAGCCATAAAGAAAAATTGCGCAATATGTTTTTCAAATCGAGAAGGTGCATTGCTTGAAAATATACATTTAATTTTAAAAAAAGTTTTAATTTAAAAATAACAAGCAAGTCAAAAATTACGCTAATCGGAGCGTTTTGATTGTGAGGAAATAATGCCTGTCAATGTCACTTATGTCACCGTCAAAGTAAGTTGCTGGTTAGTTAATTATTATTAGAAACCTTTGTGCAACCCAACAAAAATCAATTAGCTATTGTGCAACAAGTTTTTAGGAACTTTATCAACTTTATCACAAAAACTCAAATTGGTTTAAAGGACACTTAGAAGAACGTACTTTTCTAAAATGGGCTTTAAAAGAGCCATCAAAATTTCATTCACTAAATCGCGTCTTATTTGTTTGAAGTAGCCGCGATACACTCGTAAAACTAGATGAAGTTCACGCGACGCGAAATAGTCTGTAAACTTTTGAGCGACATCGCCTCGCCTCCCGATATATAAATATAAAGTTAGAAACTTAAAGTGTTGACTTTGGGACGTGTTTAAATAAACACCGACCAATAAACGTTTTATTTTCGTCAATTTTGGCAAAGCGCTGAAAAATTTGATGAGGTCGTGTTTACGTTTATTAGGCTGTTAAATTTGCAAAAAAAAATTCCACAGTTTTCTTTTTATTCGTAATCGTAGAGGAGGGTCATTGGTGATCTAAATCCAGAATTACGACCGTGTTCTTCCTATCAATCTTCTAATCAATTAAATTTACCATGGAAACAGAAAAACATTCCACTCCACCTTTTCTCGATGTTCTCGACAAACGCAATGCTGAAAACATCAAAACTTCAGTGTACAAGACAGCCACTCACACGGGGCAATATCTTAATCACGGGTCGAATCATTCAAATTCCATAAAACAGGGCATAATTCAAACTCTTTATCACAGAGCATCTAACGTTTGCAACATTCCGGAAGACTTTAATATTGAAATTTCAAACATCAAAACAGATTTAAAACAGAATGGTTACCCTGAAACCTTTGTAACTAATACCATCTCAAAACCTAAAAATCGCGAAGTAAAAACTAATACAGAAACGAAAGAGGAGCAAGCATTTTTTACAATATCTTATGTCAAGGGGCTTTCTGAAAAGATTAGAAGGATAACCAAAAACTATAATATCAAAACAGCCTTCAAATCCGGAAATACGCGTAGAAGCTTTATTATAAAACAGGGTGTCTAGCAAAAATCGAAAACAAAATTCCCGACTAATTCCCGGTTTTTCCCGGTCGGTTTTTGAAAATTTCCCGCCTGGGTTTTCCTAAATTATCTACACTTTCGTTGTTAAATTTTAAAACATTTATTTGAAAAACACATAACTTAAGCACAACCAAATAATATAGTTACTTTTTTAATTTTACGATTTCTTGTTCTATAGCTGCCAAATCTTTTTGTGATTGTTAGATAATTTTTTTCTTTTTAGTTTCCAGTCCTCCTGCTTGCTTTTGAAGCTTCCTTTTTTCTGCTTTTTTCAAGTCGCTATCAACCTCTTTTGCCTTTTTATCTTTTTGTGCTGTGTTGTACCTTGAATAGGCATTTCTCATGGAAAGTATCATGGATTTTGTAATGTCCATAGTTTGAACTCCTCCAATTTTTTGTAGTGAATCGTACACTAATCTTTGGCCTATAAGTGACTCTTCTTTTAAATTTTCCACCAAAATCTCCTTATTGACAGAAAATCCCCTTTCTGCTGTGGCATTTCCATGAGAAATTGTTAGAAGAAGTTGCACCACGTTTTTTAAACTGTCATTTGTGATGGTTTCCATCCAAAAGTCATCTACTCTGTTTATGGAGAACTATAGGGTAGGAGGCCGATCGACAATGGCAGCATTTTCAAATTCTGTCCCGGTTTTTTGGTTAGTTCGCTATTGGCCGATAGATGGCTCTCGCGTCCAAAGTGGGCTGATGTTGTCTTCTTCTTTTTCGTTTTTAATATGGAAAACTAGATCCTCCATAGTTTTTAACTTTTACTAAAACCCTTTATTTTTCTGTGCTTTTACTTTTGACAATTGACATTTTATTTTTCGAAATAACAAATAATGTTTGAAGGCAAGACAAGACAAATAACGTTGTATTGTAATTAATTTCCATATTTATAATAAATAATGGTACAATTTATAAAAGTAGAGTTTGCTTTGTGTCGGGGTGTAAGACAGGATCTTTTTCAGAGAGAAAACGCAGCCAAATAAGTATCTTTCTAGCTCCAAAGGTAAAGCTAGAATATTTAATACCCTGTATTTTAAAAACCAAGCATCGTTCGAACTTTATACAGGCCGAGTTTACTAATAAGTATAACAAAGTAAGTGTAAATTCATATAAAAGTCCTTATTTGTTCCTTAAAGAACTAATTTAAATAAAAATAGTTATTGCGTCCATAAGAAACCATTATTTGATAGCCCACTTCGAACACGCGCGCCATCTTACAGCGACTCGTAAAGCTGAATTAACGATGCTAATTTGGGACCGAATCCAATGCATTGCGATCGGCCTCCTACCTCAAGTCCTCCATAACTCTGTTACATCTGGAATAATTTTTCATTTTATTTATCATAGTCTGATCAGTAAGAATGTTTCTAAATGCTCTATCTGCTTCTTCCAATTTAGTCGCATTGCATCTGTTTGAATTTAACAAAATTTCAAATGCTTTGGACATCAGTTGCAAGGATTTTTTTGGATCTCTGCCAGTTTTATTGGGGTTAGGGAAACTTATAGCTTCAGTTAATTTATATGTTAACGAACATTTTTCCAAAAGTTTGGAAACTGGTAACCTAAAAAACCAAACGCCAAACAAAACTTGGCGATTTAGGGGAATCCCAAAACAAATTAAATTGCAGTTGATATGCAACCATAAATACACAGCTAAACAACGCAAGGTGCCGATGCCGCTCCGGTTACAGGGGAGATTCAAAATGAAGTTTCGGATGCAGTTTATAGGAATAAGTAGGTAAAAAACCTACTTCAAATTTTGAATTTCAAAATTATCTGCTCATTCAAAATTCCCGGCTTAAACTTGATTTTTCCGTCGAATCCCCGGTTTTTTCCGGCTTTGTAAAATTCCCGTTTTTTTCCCGGATTTCCCGGTTTTCCCGGCTCCTAGACACCCTGAAAAATTAACCCCCGCCCCCCCCCCCCCCCCCCCCGCAATGAAAATGGCGAATCGTACATTGGAGAAACAAAAAGACCTCTTCCCGTACGAGTTAAAGAACATCTGAAACATACTCAAAGAGGTGAAACTTTAAGATCAGGTATAGCGGAACATGTATGGACCAACCAACATAATATACAGTGGTCAGAAGTCAAGGTTTTGGATACGGAACAGCACTAGAGAAAACGAAAATTCAAAGAAGCAGCTTTCATGAATCAAAATAGCCATATATTTAGTAAACCAAGTATAGATATCCCCAATATTTGGAAGCCTCTTCTTGTTCAAAACCAAAAGCTCAAACTTCACACTCCAATAAGCACGTAGGCGTAGTCATCAAGCTTTATAGCACATGGATAGTATTTAAGACAGTAGCCTTAGAATTGTAATTTAGTTTACACTTGAAAACGGTTAGAGATACTAGTTTACCGAAACGTTGTGTTAAGTAACAAAATAAAGACAATGGAAGTCCGACAAGGTAATTTTTTTGATATTACTTCATTGTCTACCACTTTTAAACAAACATATTATTCTTCCTATGCGCAGGCCACCATCGTAAATTTAAGGGGGAATTTCGCCTCACCTATTTTCAACTTTTGCCTAAAAATGGGTACAACAGAAAATGTAGCAAATGTTTGGTCTACGATAGATTGTTTCCGATTTAAACATATAAAATCGTGAACTTAAATTAATGCATTATATAATTTATTTTAAACTTTAATGAATATGAACAATCCTAAGAGGAATACACTTCTGGTTATAACCCATAACCACCCTTACTGATCTCGCTCCGGAATCGTTGCTGAAAACGATTTCTAGTAAATGCAAAACACATTGCGGAAAAATGTGCGGATGTCGAAAATCAGGACTCAAATGTTCTGTTTTATGTGAAAACTGCAGCGAAACGTCCCGAAAATTCGGGAACTACTTGATAATGATGTTATCGACTTTTAACACCGATACCGTTGAAGACGAAAATCTTAAAATGTGCGAAGTTGAAACCGATGATGTCAACTTGGAGGACCAACGTAAAAAAAAGAAAATACATTTTTTGTAATAAATAATAAAGTCCGTAATTTTTTTCAAATTAAAAGGGTTTCTTTATTTTTTGATTTGTAAAAACATAACTCTTTTTTGATGTTGGGCGAGTTTTGGCTGATTTTCAATTTTTGTATTAGGCCTCCTATTGATTTTTTGAAAGTTCTGGATAAAGTTTGAGTTATTTATACAACATATACACATCCGATAACAAGATCAGTCACAATTCCTTTTTAAAAACTATGCAAATTTATACCTCTTTTCGCAAGTAAGGGAATATCAAAAAAATGGCAATCCCTTTGTTTTATTATTAGAGAGAGGAAGATTTAAGCGGCCGGCCTAGCAATAGGGATATTGGAAATTGTAAGAAAGCCTGTTAAATTGGGGTTTAGGGGTACATTTTTGAGTTTTATGGAACCATGACAAAAAAAACAAATACTTATTGACAACAGACCTAAGAATTTTGTTTAAATTACGGTGTTCAATATTTTAACTGCTTTTAGGATCAAAAAACTAATTCAACTAACACTCAAATCGACAATTCCAAGTCGATAATTTGATTATATAAATTACATTAAATATTCATTAAAATATTTGCTAAAAAACCTAGTAACATATTTTTTTAACATTAATGTTTCCCAGAGACTTGCCAGAAAATACCTAGGCTCTACAAAAATAGATTATTGAGCTTTTTGTCACCTTCAATCTAATATTATACCAAGGTCGATTTATGACAGTGAATACACGTTTTTAACAGGACTGTATCCAAAAGTAAAACAATTTAATTAAAAAGTATGAATAGGTTTCTATATTCGACAAGCTATCTATCATACCTTCTCGAATGGAGAAAAAAAAACAATTTAAAATAGTAGTTTCCAATAATGTGCACAATTATTTTGAAAAGAACTTGCCAATGCGATGGTGCTTGAAAAGCAACAGGTAGGTACTTTACTGCGATATCCTAAACACAATTTAAAATATGAAGAAGTAGTCCATGCTCCAAGTGGAGTTAAATGTATAGAAAAAAGTCTTTCTCCACAAGTTATAATAACTAGGCGAACGTAGAATAATTCTTAATAATTCGACATGTTTCGAGTGTAGAAACACTCATCATCAGGAAAACAAAGTAAATAGTACAATGCTGATGTTACTAGCAATGGAGAAAATAATAAGTGGGATTGAGTCGTAATGGATCTTTCATTGGTGTACACGAGGTGTAAAATATGAACAGTCAGAAGACTGACAAGAATTCAGCATACTGGAAAGTCATGGGGTAGTAAAAAGGCCCTGTCTTGGGCAAAACAATGAAGAGAGCAAAAGAAAATTAGAGCGTTTATTTAACGGACTTTGTCAAAATTAATTTCACTAGAACATCTTATAAAAAGTACTTTTTCTAAGATGTTCTAGTAAAATTCAATTTAGAACCAATAAGTGATTTTACTACATTTTACTTCTATTATCGCCAAGATAAATATTTCAAAAGTAGTTGCAGGCGCTCGGCTGTCACCAAATATCACCAGTAAAATTTAGTTATACAGGAATAAATTTGGCATCACTGGATAGCTAAAGGTTCAAACGTTGTTGGTCTTGCAACAGATTTTTAATTTATCCTTTTCTTTGGGAGAAAATAATTTTTAAAGTTGAGCTATTGACACTAAAAAATATTTTAGTATATTTTCAAAACGAAGGGTTAATCGGAAAGTTTGCTATATGAGAAGAAACAGAGTTTGTGGATGGGTCTTTCAATATTTTTAAATTAAAGTAAATCGTATGTGCGGTTTCGAAGAAATTCGAAGACAGCGATTGGAAAAAATTGGCAGTTACAAACACACACTGTATAATAAAATTAGCACCAATTCCCTGAAGAATTGAAGAAGCAGATATATTCTTGGATGCGCCACTGCTTCCACCAAGTGTAATTAAACAATTATTTTCAAATCAGTTCCTGCATTAAAAAAAATATTTCAAAGATTTAACTCAATAAAGACTTCCGGATTTAGAACAATTACCAACGGTAGGTTTATATATTTGAAAATGCGGGTTTCACGCCCGTTATGGCTTCCTCTTATACTCAGGCAGTTAAGGACATTGTGTAACACTTTGTTACTTCTATTAGGAAAAATATACTGCTAAATGGCAGCATAAGGCTACCTCGCTTCTCTTTTCTTTAAACCGATTTGCATTAATACTAAAAATAATATAGGAAGTTGTGGAATTTTTTTTATTGAGATCGTATTTATATAATAATCGAACGAAAAAAACTATTTTAGCACAACTATGCATCATTGCAACTTAATTTAAAATCACTTTATCATCCAACTATCAAAATGTTTACAGAAGACTAGCCATTAAAAAAAATCCAGTCTATTTGGATGCCTGCCACAAATTTTGAGTTCGTTGTAGAAAATAATACTATGGATGCCCACCACAATACGATTAAACTTTTATTAAGGTTATTTAATGTTAAGTTGTAGTCGGCAGTGCCAACTTTTAATAAAAAATCACGTGTAGTTACCCAGTTGACTTAATCATGTGTCTTTCAAAAAGCATGCGATGGCGCACAAATTAGAAAAAAAAACTATAATTACCCAGCATACAATTAACTTTGGAGTTAATTTACTGCTAATTACGAACGTATCTGCGATTTTGCTAACTTTCCACGGTAACCTTATTTATGGTAAATGTCCCTGTAATAGTATTTTTTTACCTTTTATACAGGGTTGCCCAGAAGTCTTGGATAAAATTAATCTACCCTTAACCTGTAACTTTTTGGGAAAACGCTCGGGCACGTCAATTTAGTTTTATATATGCTCACATTTTGACGTTATTCGTTTGTTTCTCTATAGACATTTGTCAAAGATGTGACGACATCGATCTTTTTTTTAAATGGAAACATACAACTTGTGATACATCATTTGAAAGCTAATATCTCGTACAGTATGCTCATAAATTTTGGCGCGATTCTGTCAAGCTATATATTTCAAAATGGCAATAACTGTTAAAAGTTTTTAAAAAATCCCTATTTAAATATAGACCAGGGTCGATACTTTTTGAAACCAAAAAAAATAATAGTAGGATGAAACCCATTGGAAAAGGAAGAGAATAGAACAAAAATGAAAGGAAAAATAAATTACGGGCGATCCGATGTCGGGAAGAGGGGGAGGGGGGGTTTTAAGGGTAGAAAACGATTTATCTCGATTTCCGGTAAAACTACAAGTCCTATGGAAAAACGTTAAATCGCAAAATTGTAGGTAATAAAAAGATCTACAACTTTTGTATTTACACTTTTTTTATATAACCTCAAAATGTATGTGAAAATTTCAAATAACCAAGTTTTTGGTTTTTTATTTTTATCTTTTACAAACATTTTTTTTTATCCACGAAATTTGGTGAAAACTTACCTTTTTATGTCCTAAATACACTGTAATTTTTTTGATTTAAAATATTTATTTTTTAACCTTATTTTGACTTAATATCGAAAAAACACCCTAATTTTCAATCGAAAATTCTCACGTCAAAATATTTGCTTTTTTAAAAAAGTCGGTGGGCTTTTTGTTCGTTGAAATCTCTACTTTCTGATGGTGTTAAAAAAAATATACATTACTATGGTGAATGTTCTCAAAAAAATGCAAAAAAACGAAAAAAACTCGAATCCGATTTTTTTTTTTTAGATCAATATGTACAATTTTGAGCTATTTATTAAAATTTATACTTTAATTACTCGAAAAACGTAAGATTCCATGTTACATTGATAAAAAAACTACTATTCTCAATTTATTTTTTTGATCAATGATACATTGATTTTAAAATTTTTGTTTGAAATGAATAAAAGTAGAAAAATGAGTATGTACCGGGTGGTCAAATAACTCAAATAAGCGAGGACGTCGGCTTTATCTCGGAAACCATTAATCGTACACCTTTCGGAAAGATTTTTTTATGAGTAAAGTGGTCAAGAGAAATTGCTGGAAATGACTTTTAAGTTCCTCATTTCGCCGCAAGGGGGCAAAATTAAAAATTGTTTTTTTAAATTCTAAATTTCTCCGAAAATTCCTATATTAAGGTATAACTCTGATAACATCATTAGAAAGCTTAGACAATTCTGCATCATTTTGGTTTAAGGCTCATTGGCGTACCGACCTTGATAAGAGTGGGAGAAGCTATTGAAAGTGTAAACATTAAATTCGCTGTAACTAACTTCTAAACGACTTATCCTATTTTACTAAATTTAAGCTTGTTTGGAAGGGGAAAATAAGTATCTTCAATTGCCGTATCCAACAGTACCTACACGATACTGTTTAATAAAATTGCTGGAGGGCGCAATTTGTAATAATAACAGTTTTTTCGATTTTATCCCGAAAATTCAAATCATACGGTATAACTATGACATCATTATCGAAAAGTAGATGAAATTTACAAGAAAAGATGTGAAGACCGCAGTTCGATATCTTTGTTCGTTTCAGAGTTATTGCCAAAACAATAATGTTTAACACAAATTGCGCCCTCTAGCAATTTTATTAGAAACATCTTGTACCATTGGATACGACAGTTGAAGGTACTTACCTTTTTCTTCCAAACAAGCTTAAATTTAGTAAAATCGGTTAAGTCGTTTAGAAGTTACAGCAATTTTAATGTTTACACTTTCACTTGATAAGAATGGGAGAAGCTATTGAAAGTGTAAATATTAAAATCGCTGTAACTTCTAAACGACTAATCCGATTTTACTAAATTTAAGCTTAATTGGAAATACCTTCAGTTGTCGTATCTAATGGTACACGATAGTTTCTAATAAAATTGCTAGAGGGCGCAATTTGTATTAAAAATTATTGTTTTGGCAATAACTCTGAAACGAACAAAGATATCGAACTGCGGTCTTCACATCTTTGCTTGCAAATTTCATCTACTTTTCGATTATGATGTCATAGGTTTACCGTAATTTGAATTTTCGGGATAAAATCGAAAAAACTGTTATTATTACAAATTGCGCCCTCTAGCAATTTTATTAAACACAATAGTGTACTGTTGGATACGGCAATTGAAGATACTTATTTTTCCCTTCCAAACAAGCTTAAATTTAGTAAAATAGGATAAGTCGTTTAGAAGTTACAGCGATTTTAATGTTTACACTTTCAATAGCTTCTCCCACTCTTATCAAGGTCGGTACGCCAATGAGCCTTAAACCAAAATGATGCAGAATTGTCTAAGCTTTCCAATGATGTTATCAGAGTTATACCTTAATATAGGAATTTTCGGAGAAATATAGAATTACAAAATTTTTTTTTAATTGTGCCCCCTTGTGGCGAAATGAGGAACTTAAAAGTAATTTCCAGCAATTTCTCATAAAAAAATCTTTCCGAAAGTTGTGCGATTAATGGTTTCCGAGATAAAGCCGACGTCCTCGCTTATTTGACCACCCGGTACAAATTTGACAAAACGTTAGGTACTTACACCTTGTTCTTCCGGTTCCAAAATACACTGTGCATCAATCGGGAATAAAGGTCTTTGTGGAGAAGGTCTACTTGCTAAATAAAATGCCGACGCCGCTGCTACTCCTGTCAGTGCCAAAGCTCCAGCACCGCCGCCTATGTATTGTAGATATTGATCCATATCGTCCACTGTAACAATAAAAAACCATTTGTCAATAATTGTCCTTTAAACTGTGCTTAACAAATGTCAACAAACTGTGGACACTCTATATTATATGCCATTAATTTTAAGACAAAAATAAAATACTTTTCCAATACAATTTTTGTACCCCTTTTTCCTCTCCACTCCATAGGGAAGCATTTTTCGTAAAAGTCTAAACACATGTTTATTTGAATGATGAAAGAGTTTTGGACTTCCATTGTCTTTATTTGTTTTAAATCACAACGTTTCAACTGGTAAGTATCGCCACTCGTTTTTAGATGAATACTCATGTTTATTTGTTTCAAGCGAAAAATTGGTCTATTAGTTTTAACTTATATCTTTTTCTTTAGCGGTTGCGTTAGGAACTTCATTTCTACCCCCTAGGGGCAAAATTTTCCAACACATCAAAGCCCATACTTGCTTTTTTTAACAAAGTAAGTATAGTAGCTGAAAATATCGAAAAAAGTCATTAGAAAAACTTTTTTTAAATGCTTTTTTTAGCACACATGAAAAAATTTCAGCTACATAAGATTATTTTTATTTTTTACCCATATTTTGTAAATTGCACCACATTGCAAGACTCGACGCAACCTACATAAAACTTCTTAGTTTTGACAATGCTCTATTTCAGATACATTTTCTTTAAAGTAGCGCCATATTAAATGTGTGTTTTTCTACAAAATCTAAATTGGGCTATTAAAATTTGGTGGCATGTGATGCAAAGTTTATTTGTTTTGTGACCCTGTATAAGGTAACTTCATAAAATAGGTATTTTTGAAAACCTAGTTTGTCTGAAAGTAATGCACCTTAATAAAAAAGAACACATGCAGTCATCGGTAAAGTGTTCATTAAGTGGAAAATAAATTTTAGTTTAACTTAACGTAAAATTTTTATCTACTTTTAACGATTTAATTAAAGCCCCTTTATTAAAATTTGTTATTAAGCTATGTCATAAAAAAAGTAAAAATAGTCTTTTATTATTTAACTGCAGTTTCCAAAAAATTAATTACAATGATGCACAAAAACACGTTTACAACGACAAAATATGGGTAAAAAATCAAAATTATCTTATGCAACTGAAATTTTGCGTGTGGCTAGAAACTGCATTTAAAAAACCTTTTCTTATAACTTTTTTCGATATTTTCAGAAATAACCCCTAACTTTTGAATTATTTTTTGGAAAAAATTTAAATTTGACAGATAATGCGAATCACGTGACTTCTATTTTTTTGCTTCATTTTTATCTCGATCGAAGAAGCAGAACTTGATGCCAAAGTCAAATTTCGAATAAAGCTATTAATAAAAAAAAAAACCCAGATGATGCGGACTTTACTGGTAACACTGTATATTAAAGCCCATGTTATAAGGGTCATAATATTTTTATCAAGAGCAAAGTTAACAGAATAAAAATACATAAACTATGTAAAAAGTTTAAAGTTTGATATTCAGAAGGGATTCGCAATACATCATAAAGTTCAAAAAGTTTTTTTAGGGCTTTTAAGTTACCAGTCACATAGAAGAATATGACAAGAACCATCAAGAAAAGTTATTACTACTGACAAATTCCATCTGACTGGTAACGTAAACGCATAAACCTAACAGGAATATTCAAATTTGACAGTTATAATGTGAACTTTACAGCCATGAGATTGTATAAAGGATGATGATACAAATTCTTATTACTTAAAATGAATATCATTTCAATTTAAGTGATATTCCTAAAATATAATGAAATCCAAATCTATAAAGCAACAAATGACAGCTACTGTTGACTGATGGTAAGTATATGTATTTATGTTTGAAAACATACTTACAGACTAATTTAAACTGTGAATATCAATTTGTGAATTCTTATACAAAGTATACGCTATTCCAGTTTCAAAAATAATGGTTTATAATATTTTTAATGGAGCAATCGAATAAATTAAAAAGCACTTAGATACGTTTCATCAATACGGTAAATACTTAACTGCTATTTTTTAGACTGCTGAATAAAGTTAAAAAAATGTAATTATAATGACAGATCTTATCGTTCTAAATTTCTAGTTTCCGGAATGTAATCAACTATGTTTCCATATATTTTCTACGATACGCCGTTAGTTGGTTTAAATAACTATATTTAAAAAAATATTTTTTGACGTAAACCTTGGTGGTAGTACCTACTTATTTTATTTGACCCTTTTAGTGTCCTTGCTGTTGTCTAAAAACAGCCATACGTTTGTGTTAATAGAAAATATTACACATTTTTACTATTGAATTCGTCTATCCCATAATTTTTTTTTCGCAGGAAAACGAACAATGAACCGATCTTTTTATTCTCTCGATCCCACTTTTACTGGTTGGTGGGAATGATTAATAATTGTAGCGTGTTTGAAGCTTAAACATAGGTAACTATTTAACAGGTAAATATACAATTTTCTTTTGATTCGTTATACAGTGACCGGCAAAAAGTGTGCAGCATATGGGAAAGTTTTTTTATCTTTACGTTAAGAAAATTAATTTTATTTTAGATAGGTTCTGCATGTTCTCAAACCCAAATAACACCCATTAAATCCGGTAAAAGTCTTATACGAGGTAGGATCAAAAATTTTAAATTCCGCTAAGAATAAAGTATTTTTAATTATTATATTAAGTATATCTTTAATTCTAGAATATTTTTTTACTAAGAATTATTGTTTTAATATCAAAGTTATACCCAAATTCCAAATTTCGCTTATTTTGGCCAAAAAAATGGATTTAATCGTGTTTTCTGAATAACCCTGTATAAAAAATAAATGGCAACCGAGCAGTACGAAAATAAGATTTTCAGCAGACTTTGTTAGAGATAACCGTCGATCATAAGTCCGATTAGTTTGTTTTCATCGTATTATGGCGTTTTAAAATAAAAACATAAAAATATTAAATATTTTTGCTGCACACCGTATTTTATTTTCCGAGGGAACAAGTTAATTTCTAAATCTAACTGATATTTTTTGATTTACATTGACTTAAAGCATCTCCTTAATAGTTTTTATACATTGAAGTATGTATAGAACGTTTCCTTTTGGTTTATAAAGAAAAAAAATTTAATTGAAAATATATTTTGAACGGATTTTATTCGTCACGCAAAATAAGGACAAGGCGACAAGGGCGAAAGTTCAAGAGAGGATGTAGCGAGTAGCAGCTCTAATGTCATTGTTAGGCAGTTCTAACACTAATTTAATTTTTACTTCGGGCAACGTCTTCATTATAAAAGTTATGCACGTTTCATTTAAATAAATGAAAAGAAACAAGAAAATTATTTCACTTGTAAGTAATCATTAAATGTTCATTTTGGTACTTTCAAAAGTTTCTTAACAGCAGCCAACACTCTCAAGGGTTACAAACATAAATGCCATAATGTCAACTCTTATAACATTGTAGCAAACATGAGTAACTTACCGTATTTAAGGGGCTTTAGCTTTAACAGTACCGATAATAAGAGTGGCGAAAATCGAACCAAAAAAAAATTTCGTTTGATGTCTTAAATCAGCGTTTCTTATTTTAAAACTGTAAATGTTATTATACTTAACATATATTGTCAATATCATGCCTCTGATACTAACGTTACAATACTATGCGTGGCCAAGTATGGCCTATCCTTGTTACTCTGCCCCATGATACGACTTCTTCAAACGATAATTTGCCATTACAACTTTAAAATTTTGACAACTCTGTCTCAGAAGACAAGGGTAGGTTAGTCATGGCAGATCCGCATATTTGTCACCTGCTATTGCGAAGTGCCACGGGATTGGTGGCAACTTTAAGAAAAATACAGGACTGTTATTTGAATGTTGGTAGCATGTTATTGTTATACCTACGCTATATTTCAAAATGTTTGATATGCCGTAGAAATGCTATGAAAAGCGTAAAAAATTCAGACTGTAAAACTTAAAAACCAAAACTGAAAATTTCTGTACTGTATTTTGTATTGTATAAGGTATATAATATAATATATTATACAGGGTGTCCGGAAATAATAAGCAAAGAATTTAGAGGATAATTCTAGACCGAAAATAAATGCTATCTCTTCCTATAACATTTTTTCGAAAATTGATTATTAACGGAATTGCAGGGTGTTAAAGTTAAATTTTATTTGCAGTTTTAAAATACATAAGTTACTAGAACAATAAATTAAACATTCAAATCAAAGGTTCAAAGTGACGTCATAGATATTTACCTTTAGATAAGCAAACAATAATCACGAAAGTGGCAGTTTTATGGCCTCGCGCATGTAAACAAAGCAGCTAGACACTATTAGACATGCGCACTGCGACATTATCGTTTGACGAATGGGAAAATAGACAGGTCCGGGCTTGAAAATTTAAATTTTTGCCAAAAAAT
The DNA here is from genome assembly GCA_963969555.1 of Polydrusus pterygomalis. NCBI lineage: Eukaryota > Metazoa > Arthropoda > Insecta > Coleoptera > Curculionidae > Polydrusus > Polydrusus pterygomalis. The sequence continues at coordinate 42,575,148 of OZ018381.1, read as the reverse complement.
TGGAATTTCTTCTCAATTTTTGTGTGATGTGATTTCTGGCATTTTTAGTAGTAGCAAACCTATCAGATTTTAAGGATAGAAAATTGTTTTTAAGGTTTTGTTTTTAAAATTTGTTTAAAAATGATTCGTCGTTGTGTTTTTACTTCGAAAAGAAAGAGAACAAGAACAGGTGAATTAAGCTAGTCTTATAAAATCGAATATAAAAACAAACAAAACCAGCAAAATAATCAATCTGCGAGGTTATCGCGTACCTAACCTCAAGTCAAATATTAGTTGGTATATAACTTGTATTGATTTTTACAATTTGGCAAAACCTTGTTTTGTTCAAGAATTTGAAAATGTGTTTGCCCGAGAACTTGACCCATGGAATACTGCCTTTATTAAAAGCTTAATGTCGGGGTGCACAGATTTTAACCAAAAAGTTAACCAACCAGCAACTTTGACAGAATTAATTTTTTCACAATCAGAGTGGCCCGGTTAGCTTCATTTTTGATTTACTAATCAGAAAACTTCAATTGGGTAAATGTTTGCCAATGTCACAAAGTCGCCGGGTCAGTTACCTATTGTTAAAAACCTTAGTGCAACCAAACATTAGGTTCCAGAAATCCGTAAATATTAAACACCCACAATCCACGATAGCTAAGAAAACTACAAGGAATCCACAGAGAAACCTTAAAACACAACAGCAAAAATGGCGGCCGAGCCGGTTCTGGACAGTATCTTGAGCACGTCGATTATTGTCGATAAAGTAGGACATTCCGATAACACGAGGTTTGTGCGCATGCGCGAAGGTGTCCAGAAGGAAGGGAGCTGACCGGCGAGTCATGCGCTCGGACGTATTTTTTCACCCATAAAACGTAACTTTTGTTTGCGCAGGAGATAAGCTTTACGTATCTAAAGGTAAATTGTCTATGAGTGACGTCCTTCCTGTTCAATGCATAAATTAATTCTTCTTAAAAAATTACGACGAACTCCATGGAATATTCCTTCCTTTGTTTAAGGTTGAAAATAAATTAAAATGATTTCGTCTTCATCACATGCAAGCAATGTTATTTTAGCGATTTTCTCGAAAACGGTTAGATTTATCGAAACAAAAGTAGTATACCTTTTTATGTCAAAAGGTTAGGAGAATAAAAATATTGAGTCAAAATGCGCATACAGTGTACGACAAAAAGTTGGGACCACTTAAGTTAAAGTATAGGCTTCTATGTGGCGCCCTCTACAAAATGCGAAAAAACGGTGGGCAAATTTGTATTCCTCATCCCGAAAAAGCCCCATATACGAGATTTCGTCAAAATATTATGAGCGTGGCAAACGGTATTGCAAAAAAACTGCAAATTGAATTTAAATTTAACACCCTGCTCCGTTAATAAATCAATTTTCGAAAAAATGTTATAGAAAGAGATAGCATTTATTTTCGGCCTAGAATTAATCCCTAAATTTTTTGCATAAGCCTTAGAAATATGTAATTATTTCCATTGCTTACAATTATTTTATTGCTCTGCTGCATTTTGCAGTTTTATATTAAAATATTTCTATTAGTTTTTTAGATTAAATAAACGTTTATTTCACATTTTTTATTCATTTATTACGGTATCCGTACGGTAATACGGTATTCCACCAATAGTTATTAAAAATGATACTAAAAATCAAATTTAATTTACAAATTTAATTTATTTAGTTCAAGGTATGTAATTTTTTTTTTCTATAAATATTTTGAAGAATATTCCTTTTGTAAGATTTTAAAAAATGTTTATTAATTTTTTTTATTATAACATTTTTGTTATCACTCAAGTAGAAAAGTAAATCAACTTAAATTAATTTACAACATAAATTTTAAATTAAAACTAGAGTTTCACAACTGTATATACAAAATATGTAGGTTATGGTGCACACTACTTGTTTATTTTGGTACATGGATTAATCTTTGATCCCCAATCGAAACGATTATCAAAAAATCTAACGATAGCAGGTTTTATAAAAATAGTAACTGCATCTCAAATCTCAACCACTTGACATTTTGTCCAATACATTCAATACAATAGGATGCAATACAAATGCCTGTCTGACGTCACAACTTAAAACTCACCAAAATGTGGCGCACACCGCGCACAACTTACTTTTCCAAACGTTTGCACACAGCAGTAAAAATAACTACACTACACAGTAGACACAGACGACGTTTATTTTAGAAATGTCACCAGTTTTAACAAAAGTAATTAACCCAATAACTAACTCGTTTTTCGTAATTTTGATAAGAATATTTGTTCGTGTGTTTTAAATGTAAATTGTAACTAAGTATGTATATTATAAAATTTTAAAAATTTTAAACTGCCGGTACAATACATTGTTTATAACTGACAAATTAGTGAAGCTAAAAGCTACAAGGAAAATTCTGCCAAGAATATTTACCCCAATTTTTCGCGATCCATCCAGAAATAAACATCCCATTACAAAGAGTGTTCATTCACATCTGTATAATATAAGTTCGTTAACCATTTTACACGTGGAATCTCACATCACATCTGCCACGATATCACTGTTGCGAATTGTATTTTTATTTCTGTTAAACTATTCAAGAACTCGAAGAACGATCGGGTACAATCAATCTCCTTCCGAATAATTTTTTTCATGAATTTCAAATATCAGAGCTACATTGAAATTGTATTGCTTATTTTATCGAAAATATCATGTGTGGCAATCTATTTTTAAAATCTCATGTTAGGCAAACAAGGTACGTATGTACGTAGGCTAAAATATAAATAAAATTTGTAGTCATAAATGTACCACCAGGAACATAAATAGTATACAGGGTGACAATTTAAAAACTTGAAATGGCCATATCTTAGGAACGAAAAACTGAAGAAAAAAACGCAAAAAACAGTTTCTATAAAACGAAGGGGGAACAAAAACAGGCGTATTATCCCACCCTTATCTGCAACCCCTTGGACAGGGTGAGATACACCCCTAAAATCTTAAATATATAGGTCGAGTGATACATCATTTTGAAGTTCTTGAAAAATTCTTTTCAATGGTACCATAGAAAGCTACATTTTAGGAAATTCTTCTCTGTTTATTTAGGAAAACAATAAATGAAAACACAATTTTGAAATTTTTTATTATTATTCAATTAAATGTTCAAAATGATTTCCGTTGTTTTGAAGACAATAATAAAGCCTATTTTCAAATTCTTCACGTACATTTGCAAATGTTTCTCTGGATATAGCACGGCATTCCTGAACTATTCTATGCTGAAGTTGCTTTAGTGACTCAGGTTGCGTTTTAAAAACCACAGATTTTAGGTGACCCCACAAAAAGAAGTCAAGAGGTGTTAGGTCCGGGGATCTAGGTGGCCATTCAACAGGACCTCTTCTTCCGATCCACTGGTTGGGATAATTATCATCCAACCACTGCCTAACGGGAACTACATAATGTGTGGTGCTCCATCCTGTTGGAAATGTAGTAAGCGTTCTTCTAAAGATGAATTTCCGAGTATGTCCCTCTGATTTTCTAATTCTCGCACTATCAGTGGTTCGATAGACCTCTGTAGCATTTCAGCATACCTGTCGTCATTTAAATTTCTTTGTATAAATATTGGGCCGATAATACCATCTCCCAATATACCAGCCCAAACATTAATTTTCTGGGGTTACTGAGTATGCCCTTCTCTAAATACGTGGGGGTTTTCGTCATTCCAGTAACGACAGTTTTGCTTACTAACACGCCCATTTAAATAAAAGGTACACTCATCACTGAAGCAAATATTTTTAACTAGTCGAGGTTCTGCCGTAATTCTATCTGTCATTATTTCACAAAACTGAATTCTTCTGTCCGGGTCGTCGTCACCAAGTTCTTGCAGTATGTGCAGTTTATAGGGATAAAACTTATGAAATTTAAGTACCTTTCTTATTGATTCACGAGATAATCCAGTTGCTACAGCTGCTTGACGAGTTGATAAAGTTGAATTCATTGCAAACTGCCCCAGAATTTCAATTTGCGCTGCTTCGTCGGCTAGTCTCGGTTGATTTCTCTTTTTATTCGCGACAGAACCAGTTTCTTCAAATTTGGCTACTAGTTGGCGAACATACTCCGGGCTTACATTTTGACCTGGATGCCTTTCGTTAAAGCGTTGAGCTGTCCTTAAGAAACATTGATCCTGGGAACCATAAAAGAAAATAATTTCTACACGTTCAGCTGTGCTGTACACCTTTGTTAAAGATAAGAAGTGCTGCTTTTCGTTTAAACTGAACCGAAAGTCAACTGTTCTTAAAATAATAATACTAGTACAATTTACTTTTAAAGTAAATTTTGTGATAATAAAATGCGAATATTTATAAACAAAATTTTTTTTTCGACAAAAAAAACCATAGCAAATAAACCAAAACAAAATACCTAGGCTTAAAATGTTTAGAATTCTTAAGAGATATCTCTTAATATGCCAGGATATTGGTAGCAATCATTTTAAACATTTAATTAAATAATAATAAAAAATTTCAAAATTGTGTTTTCATTTATTGTTTTCCTAAATAAACAGAGAAGAATTTCCTAAAATGTAGCTTTCTATGGTACCATTGGAAAGCATTTTTCAAGAGCTTTAGAATGATGTATCACTCGACCCCCTTTCTATTTAAGATTTTAGGGGTGTATCTCACCCTGTCCAAGGGGTTGCAGATAAGGGTGGGATAATACGCTTGTTTTTGTTCCCCTTCGTTTTATAAAAACTGTTTTTTGCGTTTTTTTCTTCAGTTTTTCGTTCCTAAGATATGGCCATTTCAAGTTTTTAAATTGTCACCCTGTATAAAACGTATGTATAAAAAAGTGTGCTATATTCTTTACAAGAGATAAAAAACATTGCTTCTTATGTCCGAATAAAAAAATTACTTTTAATTTTTACCTTCATTTTGCCGACACACAGTGTATAATTTATAGCTAACGCCACCAAGCATCTTTGTATACAGGGTGTCGCACTGTGACAGTCCATTAGAATATTTCGGAAAGTAATGCGATTTGAATCCGGTGAGCATGATTGAAAAGAACGAATTATCTTTCCTAGAGGTCAACGTAAAGATAAATGGCTACACCATCCAAACGTCAGTATACAGGAAACCTACACATACAGATCAATAATTCGCGGACACATCAAATCACTGAAGAAACACAAAGCATGGCATGGTAAGAACCCTTGTGGATAGAGCAATTACAATTTGTAAATCGGAAGAAGCCCTCGAAGAAGAAACTAACTACATCAAAACCAACCTCAATAAAATTGGCTACCTCATACCTAAGATTAGTTGAGAAAATATTGAAAAATCGTAAAAATCGATTAAAAGCAGATTCCGTAAGTCACAGAAGTTTCTGAGAGAATAAGAAGACTAGGACAACGATACAATAGTTATACAGTATTCAATTCGAGTGACACTCTAATAATACGCCACCTGACGAAGACAAAACCGTAGAGCCAAAAAGGCAGGAAAAACCGTGTCTACCTGCGAGTGCGACCAATATTTCATTGGTGAGTCACTAAGACCACTTGAAACAAGGATAAAAGAGCATATAAACAATACGCTAAAAGGAGAGACCGGAAAGTCAGGTGCAGCTGATGATGCCTGGACAATGGACATATGGTCATCATATAATGTGTTTAAAAGCTGAAATCCTACATAAAGAACCACACTGGAGGAAGTTCAAGGAAACTGCTGCTATACACCAGAACAAAGGTTGTTCTGGTAAGACATCATTAGATATAAGAAATATCTGGAAACCTTTGTTAAAGTAGATGAATCTAGAATAAGACCGGGCACGAATTAATCGCATGACTGCACCCATCTCAATCATGCTTCGGTGCACCTAGCTAGTATAAATAAAGCTGTAGTTACATTCCTTAATTAGTATATACACCTGAGGATGACTGGAGATACTAACCAGTTGAAACGTTGTGATTTAAAACAAGGCCAAAATTCTTAATCGGTTAAAAAAGATCGGTCTCCAGACAATACTTATCTGGCCGATACCGAACCATGCATAATGACCTACCTAGTAGCAACCAAAAGGTTTCCAAGGATTAATTTATAAAGGGTATAATATTGTCATTTTTCCTTAGTTACCCTTAAAACAGTTGGTCGTCTAATGTATAAATATTTAATCAAATTGTCAGAGGGACGACCCATTATTGATTCTATCATAAATTCAAGTAGTAAGTAAGTTTTTCATTGGTTGATATTAAAAAAACAAACATCAATAACAGTTTGTATATTTTAAGTTTACTTTATTCATTTATAATAGGGAAATTCGGCCAAGTGCGAGTTTCGATCGCGTAAGAGATTTGCCAAATTTGTGTACTCGGTTCTTTTCTCCATTTCGATTTTAGAATGGTTGTCTGTTAGCGGACATATATATATATCGATTGTAAAAGCTTTTTTTTAACCGACCAGAAAATATACACTTTCTGGATAATTTTTCGTCTAGAAAATAACCTTTTTCCGATCGCAAGACCGGAAAAGTAACGTTAGAGACCGGAAAAGATTTTTCCGGTCCCTAATTTTTGTTTTTCCAATCGCTCTTTAACATTTCGATGTATTGTCGAGTGATAGTTCGTTGATTTTTAATTTGTGGTTTATGTCAAACTTGTTTCGCGAGTTCGCAAATTTAACAATATGAATTCAGACTTTGAATTATCCGACACAGAAAATGAGATTTCAGAAGAACTTTTGGAAGCAGCAAGCGACTTACGATATATTGCCAGTAAAATCAAAAGCCCGTTACGAGAAGTCATACGACGCATTTACAAAAAAAAAAAAATTAAATGTATCGAAGTGTCGGTTTTTAAATAAATATTGTACGTCACGCAACCGAAAATTAGTGTTTTGCAGGTCTCTCCAAGCTTCTAGGACTCGCCTACGGCTCGCTCTGGAAATGCTTGTCTCGACCTGAAAAACACTTCTTTCCGGTCTTGTAACGTAAATTACTATTTTGTTGTTCTTGTCCATTAGAAGAATATCCAGGCTGTTGTGGTCTACTGTTTTATCCGTTATTATTTGTTGGTACCCAGTATAAGAGATACAGAGATACCGATGGATAGATTCAAGAACTGGTGGTGTATGAGTATTCTATATTCATTTTGTTTCTTTAATATTTATTAATTAATAATAAAAAATTTTAAAATTTCTATTTTAACATCAGACAACAATTTATATACGAATGCACCATTAAGGCTTTTCTTTTGGAACGAGCCCGTCGTTTTCATGCTTGTCAGTTTCAAATAAACACTTTGTTTTCCTGATGATGAGTGTTTCTACACTCGAAACATGTCGAATTGAATTATTATGAATTTTTCTAGGTTCGCCTACGCCTAGTAATTCTAATAAAAAAATGTGGAGAAAGACTTTGTGCTTTGCTTTTTTCTATATCAATTAACTCCACTTTGGACTACTTCTTCAATATTTTTTAAATATTTATCTTGGCGATCGTTATTGGAAAGAAGTCAAATACAAAATTTATTTTATTATTAATAAAAAAAATATAAATTGAAATAATTTCGATAGCTTTGAGTAAATGGTACCTATAAATGCTTCTGGCGAATAAAGGCGATGGTAGACTCTTTAAAAAAATACATATGTATGATAAAAAGTATGTGATATATAATAATAAAAATGATTAAGTATATAATAAAGATACTTACTATAAATCGTCGAATTTATTGAATTTATATTCTGACCTCCTTACCTACTAACTTAATAATCCCAATGCTTTCACATTTAATTTATACTATTAAATAGAGATAGATGTGTGCCGAATATTTTAGTTTTCCTTATAGGCGGTCCAAAATTAGGAAGTTGAAGAATTCATCACAGAATGTAAAGTAAACCCATTTTTGCCCTTGCGGTACTTCTTTTTAAAGACATTGAAAGTAGGCATTCCTAATCTATGTTTCTGATTTAGGGGACTTTCAAATTTAAGTTTTATTTTAAAATTAATTGATTCAGCCGATACTAGGTGGAAATCCATAATTATAGTATTATTGGATACAGTAAAACAAAGTTGAACTTGTAAATGTCCACTATATTACTAGAAAAATGACATGTTTCGCTAACACTGTAGCTTCGTCAGATGACAATGATTCAATAAAGGTGAAAAGTAAAAATTGGGGTGCAATAAAATTAAATTATTGAAGATGTAAATAAAACAGTGGAAGGGTTACAATAGCGGGAAAAACCCAACAGAGGGTTTAAAAATTTAAAATTTTTAAACTGTTTTATTTACATCTTCAATAATTTAATTTTATTGCACCCCTAATTTTCACCTTTATTAAATCATTGTCATCTGACGAAGCTGCAGTGTTAGCGAAACATGTAATTTTTCTAGTTTATACAGGGTGTTCTCAAAGTTGAGTCATTTATTTTACCAGGTTGTAGAACTCGTAAAAGTAAGTAATTGTACCAAAAATCATTTATATAAAAGTTGCCGAATAAAGAAGTTATTAACAATTAAAAAAATGTAAAATTTAAAAACTGGAAGACCTGATTTTTTGATATTCTCGACCACTGCGTTATCAATGTTTTGTTTACTGGCGATACTGGGTATGGCTTATTTTTTTGTAGGATACAAATTACTTATCATTCATTCATTTTACGGGTTTTAGTGCGAATTTCGATTTGACCAGAGGTAAATAATTCGCTAAAGTGCGTGATATTTTTGATTTTTTCAATTGTTAATGTCTTCTTTATTCTGTAACTTTTATATAAATAATTTTTGGTACAATTACTTATTTTTACGAGTTCTACAACCTGGTAAAATAAATGACTCAACTTTGAGAACACCCTGTATAGTGGAAATTTACAAGTTCAACTTTGTTTTACTGTATCCCATAATACTATATTTATTTTAAAAAATTGGCATTTCCTAGTATACCTACAAATAAGCCTTCCAATAAAATTCCTAAATTTAAAATACATTACAATTAATTTCAGCCGTTCAGTTAGCTAAAGTTAAAATTCCCCACACCGCTAGGAACTTTTTATAGTTTGGACTAAAATGACGGAACACGTCATAGTCGATTCTATCGTTTTATAGTATATTATTTAACGAGCGTATAATGTAGGCCATAATAAAACGAGGATGACGTTTACGGCACGAGCCAAAGGCGAGTGTTGTAAATCATCCGAGTGTAGTATAGTTTATTAGAATCCTGGTCTTAAAATCCCAGTAAATAAATCCCGATCATAAATATCCCATGCCAAAATATCCCATACAAAAAAAACCCATGGCAAAAATATCAATATACAAAAACATCCTATTACAAAAATATCCCACAACAATAATGTCCTATTAAATATCATAATAACCTAAACATTTTTTTCAATTTTTCAACTAATATTATTTTATAAAAATAAAATTTAAATTAAATTTAAAAAAATGCTCTGGGGAACAACGAACAAACCAGTTGCCAATATACCTTTTAGCGTGCAGCATGATATGACTAGGCTTTTCATGAAATGACGGATTTCACTATCAGCCTACGACATATAAATCCATAAATCCCCTAAATAATTGTTTGTCTTGTGACTTCCTTGTAGGGACTTTTCGGCATTGGATATTTTTGTAATAGGATTTTTTTGTATGGGGTATTTTGGATGGGTTAAAACTGAGTGGGAAATTTTTTACTGGGATTTTTCGGCCGGACACCGATTCATTAGACGCGAGTCAAATACTATACTTTATCTAAAACCATCCGTTTATGCAGTGCCTGAAAAAAAGTTTAGTTCACATGGGAAATATAATAATGACACTTGTTGTTTTATGATAATTACACTTGTTGTATTATGGATAGCATAATGCTCTTATTATCAGAAGTATTGTGCACCTATTATTAAATGGTTGTAGATAAAAGGGTTTATTATTCATGTAATGGTTCACAATAATTAATAATAAAAAATGATTTATTCTGCTTTCCATGCTTATTGAAACAAGATATTTATTATTTAATATAAAGTCCGTGGCAAAAACCAAACATCCTTGAAATTTGGACTTAATTTAATGCTCTATAATTATTTTATTTTGAAAGTCCTTATTTATTTATATTTTTAACGCAAAAAAATAATTACTTACAGTTCCTCCATCGATTTTTATATTTGGGACTTTTTTCTTTCAATTCTTTTTCTTTTTTCCTTCTCTTTTGCTTTATTTCATCCGTCTTGACCTTAAAGCACTGCTTGGCACTGTTTAGACAAGGCATCGTTACACTCTTTATTATTGTTTGTTTAAATAATTACCACATGAACTTTTGCTTTTTTGAATTACCAAACGCAAACACAAAAAGTACACACTCTGGAGGAAGACGTTCGAATTTTTTAAAGTTTCTGGTTCATATTTTCTATAGAAATTATCAAATAATTATTTAAAAAAGGCTATGTTTTATAGTCTAATAGCGAGAAAGACTGAACATTGTTGGCATTATTTTATAGCGGTAAATTAGATCAAGTATTACGGTAAAATGGTAAAATGTCGGTAACCGAGATTTGTATGTAGCGAGAGGGGGCTTTTATATCCGGACGGTCTTCAGCAGATGAAGAACTAAAGAGGTGTGAGCCGGAAGATTTTCCTCGGGCCTTATTATTTTGTTTTAGAGAAGGAACTACACGCGGCTGTACGCAAACTGGTTTTTGCTTTAATTGGGACAATTGAAAATAGGAATAGCGGATTGTGCTCTTTAGGTCTGGTCAGGCCTATTATTGATGGCGGATGACTGGTAGACAAACAACGACAAGATTTTACGATAACAGTTATACTTATACCAGATTGCAGGCTGAAATTATGGTTTTTGCGATAAGAAAATGCTATAATAACAGGTATATTTTTTAAAACGTACACCTTGTGGCACATCAGGAGGGAGAGGTGCCCCTCCGCGATGGTGGCCACCCTCCTAAAAGCTACTAAATACAGACAGAAAAGTTAAACATTTTGCAAACTCTGTCAATATTAAGTTTCATTTTGTTTTTTAATTAAATGTACTTTTAAAGTTTTTTTTAAATAGTTTTAATGATATTTGAGATTTAATAGAATTTTCCAAATTATTATATTCTATCAAACCTTTATAAAAAATAGTCTTATAAGCTAATGTTGTAGACACTCTATCCACATAAAAATTTTGATTAGTTCTTGTTTTATAATAATTATGATGTTCATGATTAAAAGAACAACATTTTTTTAAACAATTAGGCAATAGCTAAATTATTTTTAATTTTATGTATAAAGATACATACTAAATAAAAAATGTCATCTTCATCATTCAACCAATCTAAATTTTTTAACATAAAATTTGTTTTTGTATATTTGTTACAATTTAAAATAATACGCATTGCCTTATTTTGTAAAATTTGTAATTTGTCAAATATTTCCTCACTAGCACAATATAAAATGGAAGAACAATAAAGAAAATATGGTAATATAATAGTATTAAATACAGTTTTTTTAGAAAACAAACCTAAATTAGAACTGATTCTTTTAAAATGACCTACTTTTCCGGCAATCTTCGATATGATATTTTCAAAATAATAAAAAAATTTTAATTTTGAATCAAATCCCTAAATATTTATAACCAGGATTTAGTATTTGTCAATTTTTCTCTTTAGTAACATAATGTACACCACTAAGAATAATTAAAAGAAAAGCGATAGCATTAATTTTTTTTAAATAAATTAGATTCCAAGTCAAACCATCGATTTTTTTAACCTTACCCCAGGGTCCCCTAATTGTAGACGTTTAGGTAAAATGTGTAAAAAATAGCGGTAACAAAATCCTATAATATTATTATGGGCAGTACGTTTTGGTTTTATTGAAACTGAGTGTAAAACTAATCAAAGTGTACCTACCTACCTTTTGAAAAATAAATCTAAGGAAATACTCCTATTCTATTGGGCAAAACAGTTTAAACCAACAATACAGAAAAAATTAATTATTATTCTTACCTGAATTAATTTATTAAGCAGTGAGTCACCTAACCAAACATTATTTAACTTTAGAAACCTACAGCAATCGCCCTAGTGACATCACAGAAGTGACATAATATCTCATATCTACTGTCATTATAAGACACCACCCACGAATATCATGGCTAACTTGACCAAAAGACAGGAATTAGGTGAATACAGGTCCACGGCCTTCTCTTAATAAGCATTAAACTGGAAAGTTAAAATAGCTGCTTTATTGTTTTCTAGTTTTTGATTGATCAGAAGTCTACTTTTTCATTCTCGCATTTGTCACTTTGGTATTAAAATACCTAGGGCTGGTACTTTCAGTCCTGATTAACTCAATTGATACCAGATTACTTTAATATGACGTTTGGAATAGGTCAGGGTGACAGGGAAATAAATAAGTGTTGACGTATTCCAAACGTCATTAAAGTAACCACGTATCAATTGAGTTAATCAGGACTGAAAGTACCAGCACCTACCAGAAACCCAACTTTCTATTTACTCATACTATCTATGAAAAGTTACTGCAGAATTATTATTTTCCGTATTCTTGCATACTTGATTCTTGCGACTCATCTAATTAGTCTACAAAAAATATCACAAAACACTAAAAGCAACACCTCTCGATCTCGAAACATCGATGTTTTTCCGTGAAACATTTTCTGTGAACATCCCTAAACGCAAATGAATGAAACGACATCATCATGGCCTCAGACCAATGTCGTCTAGGTCACATCTTTGGAGGCGAATCTCTCACTGCTGCGTTGTCATACTAAGACTTTTTATAAGCTTTTAGATAAACATTTAAATTTTCTAATCATGTTAATACTTTTAACATATACAGTGTGACCAGTAAAGTCCGCATCATATGGGATTTTTTTTATTAATAACTTTATTTGAAAATTGACTTTGGCATCAAGTTCTGCTTCGATTGAGATGAAAATTAAGCAAAAAAATAGTAGACACGTGATTCGCATTATGTGTCAAATTTTAATTTTTTCCAAAAAATAATTTAAAAGTAGCTTTATTTCTGAAAGTATCGAAAAAAACTTAATAGAAACAGTTTTTTAAATGCAGTTTCTAGCCCACATGCAAAATTTTAGCTGCATAAGATAATTTTGATTTTTTACCCATATTTTGTAAATTGCACCACTTTTGAAAAATAAGACTCAAAGCAACCTACATAAAAATTCTTAGTTTTGACAATGCTTTATTTCAGATACATTTTCTTTAAAGTAGAGCCATATTAAATGTGTGTTTTTCTACAAAATCAATATTGTGCTATTAAAATTTGGTCGCATGTGATGCAAAGTTTATTTGTTTTTGACCCTGTATAAGATTCATAAAATAAGTATTTTTAAAAACGTAGTTTGTGTCTGAAAGTAATACCTACACCTTAATATTAAGACAAAAAAGAACACATTGTCATCAGTAAAGTGTTCATTAAGTGGAAAATAAATTTTAGTGGTGGGTAAAAAATCATAATTATCTTATGCAGCTGAAATTTTGCATGTGGGCTAAAAACTACAATAAAAAAAACTTTTTCTAATAACTTTTTCCGATAGTTTCAGAAATAACCCCACTTTTGAATTATTTTTTGGAAAAAATTAAAATTTGACAGATAATGCGAATCACGTGACTACTATTTTTTTGCTTAATTTTCATCTCGATCGAAGCAGAACTTGATGCCAAAGTCAAATTTCGAATAAAGTTATTTAAAAAAAAATCCATATCATGCGGACTTTACTGGTCTGTATATCTAGAGGTATATATATACCTAAATATGGCAAACAAAGTGGAGGAGCGAAATTTGTATGTTGATTTAATTCAGATTGGAATACGATTTTGTCAATAGGTTCATTTGTTATTGTTTCGTCTAAAGGTCTAAAGGTACCAGATGATTGAAACCCGAACATGACACCAAAAAAGAAAAGTGCACTTTTAATTCTCCATATTCCAAAATGTAATTCTTGGTGTATGTATGTCCTTGAACCACCCAGACACAAGCTGGCGTTTTACAATAACTTTTTCAGGCCGTATTGCTTTCTCGTAAATAATAATCCATTATATCCCGCTGATGTATCTGGTTGGTATTCTGGTATGTATCTTCCATTCAGTTTTGTAATGATCAAAGATATCATTTATTTTGATGGCGACTCCTGATGAGATTTTAATTTGCAGAAAAGCCAAGTTAAGCATTACTGCAGGATGCATGCACAAAGCAAAATACAAAACGCTGACCCACTTATTTTTAATGCAGCACACAAATTGCTTCATCAGCGGGTCATTGAACGTTCTTCTTCTGCAGCTATTTTTAGCCATGGTGAAGATATCTTTTAGCAGACTTCGTGATGGATAATCACATGCTGCAATTTTAATATGTCCATGTACCTACTGCAAATGTACTTTATCTACAGGGGCTGTAAAATACAATAGCCTCAACCAAACTGGTTGGTATTTTTATTTAAAGAAGCCAGTATTTTCATCGATAGGTACCACATGCCTCTAAAAAAGGAGATTGTCTGCGTATTTAAAATACCAACTCATGTAAAAAATTGTCAACCATTTGATATTATACCGTGCGAGCAAAAATTATTTGCATCAAAGTGGGCTTGGATTAAAAAACGTAGGGCTTGGTTTAGATCACAATGATATGGGGGCGATATATCTAACCAAATCTAGGTTAAAATTTTGTCAAATTCATAGTATGACATGATATGCCAAACTAACGAGTAATAAAACAAGTAGTCAAATACACATTTATTTTTGTTGTTTACAAAATTAACAAAGTAAGAATATACAGAAAAAAAAATAATTACATAAATTGCTGAAATTGGCCACAGCCATGCTCCAAGCATAAATTTACACGTCTCTTCATATTTTCGAAAGTGTTGACCAGCATCTCTTTAGGAATGTTCCACATTCTTGGATAATCCTTTCTTGTAATTGTTCTAAATTTGCAACTGGTGTTTTAAAAATGGTGTTCTTTAAATGAGGAAAAACGAAGTAATCCATAACCGTTAAACAAAGTGATCTAGGTGGAAATTCAATGTCTGATCGAAAACTGATCAATCTGTCGTCGAAAAAATTGCGTAGTAGTTAATAGTTTCGGCGGCTGTATGGGCGGTTGCACCTTCCTGTTGAAAATATCCAAAACGTAGTTCGTCGTCAAGTAATTGCTCCGCAAATGGATTCAGAATATTGTCTCTATACCGCTGTACTGTAACTATGTCATGGAAAAAAAATAGGACCAACAATTTTTCTTTGGGAACCAGACACCAATTTTTTGAGAGTGCAATGTGGACTCTACAAAAAAACGGGGATTTTCACTACTCCACATGCGTGTATTCTGAGAATTCACATAACCGGAGAGGTGGCTTCATCCGAAAAAAATGTCAGGTCTAATAAATCATTTCTTTTGGGTAAACTATTGAGAGTAATTCCTGCGTTTTTCAAAATCTGCGGCTTGTATTTCTTGGAATACTTGCACCTTATAAGGAAATGAATTTATCTGCTTCTTAAGAATAGTCCTGCATGTTCCATAAGATCTTCCCACTTCTTGGGACAGGCGTCACAATTTGTTGGCGTATTTTGCATTACTTCACGAACGTTTGCAACAAGTTCTTCTGTTCTTACAGATGGTCATCGTGCTCCTTTTTTGTGTTGTATAGAACCTGTTTCCGTAAACACAGGCACGGTTCTTTTCAGGCAATGATAAAAATCCCCAGCAATAAAAGCAACGTTAGGAAAATGTTCGTGAAAATCGTCCATGCACAAACCCGAATTGTATTGCCACTCACCATTTACTCTAATCCCGTCTCGAAAATACGCTTCAACCATGAATGTTTTGTGCTGTTCTGTAAAGCCCATTGTGTGAATTGTTTAAGAAATTGGAAAAATTAGCGATGAATCAAATTACTTGTAACGACTGTCAATGGTGACGGAATAACTGATTGATTATTAATTCAGGTAGTTACTGACACCCAACAGGTATTAAGCACTACAGCTATGCCCCTCTTTGATGTAAATAATTTTTGCTCGCACGGTAGAATCTTATTTCATTTTATCATAGTATTTTTATTCCATACTACATTTAAGACCCATTTATTACTAAATGCAGTTTGCTGTGTAGGTACCAGTATCACCCCTGTACACCAAAATACAAATTACCTTTGCATTTATACCCACAACATTTGCTGTAATGCAGTTTACAAACACTTCCTCCCAGTGCAAGCTGCATATCAGACAAAAGACTTTATCGTTTCGAAGTAGGTTATTATTATTATAAATGGCTTGTCAGGCCTGTCTTTTCTTACGTTGTGCAGCTATAATACCTACCTATGTACAGAGTTCCTGGTTATATTTTAAAATGGGCCCACGTACATGGTCTTCCAACGAGAACTGAACAGGGGCTCATTTTTGAGCTTCCTTGTATTTAAAGAAAAATCCAAAATAGCCAATCGATGTACTTTTTCCTGCAGAATTCAAAAATGAAACCAAAAATTTATTTGAACCAGAAACAAAAGAGTTACGATATGGATAAGGTGTTTTTTAAATGAAACATAGCTTTATTTATACGATTTTTGGAACAAGTGATTTTTTTTTGTCCGTTCTGATTAAAATATTTAATATTGTGACAGCTATTTTTATTACATTTTAATGTTTTATCAAGTATAATTTAACTTTAACCTGTTTGAAACATACACTAGGTAATAAAGGTATAATCACCTTTGAATCCTTCAAAGTCATATTATAGTAAATTTGTCAAATTTTTTGACTTTGAAGGATTCAAAGGTGATTATACCTTTATTACCTAGTGTATGTTTCAAACAGGTTAAAGTTAAATTATACTGGATAAAACATTAAAATTTAATAAAAATAGCTGTCACAATATTAAATATTTTAATCAGAACGAACAAAAAAAAATCACTCGTTCCAAAAATCGTATAAAAAAAGCTATGTTCCATTTAAAAAACACCTTATCTATAGTGTAACTCTTTTGTTTCTGGTTCAAATAAATTTTTGGTTTCATTTTTGAATTCTGCAGGAAAAAGTACATCGATTGGCTATTTTGGATTTTTCTTTAAATACAAGGAAGCTCAAAAATGAGCCCCTGTTCAGTCCTCGTTGGAAGACCCTGTACAACACGTTTTATTTCAAAAAAATTAATGTAGGTACCCTTTCCACAAATGTCACTTTTCTCCCTTCTTATAGTAAATCGGAATTTAATAGTATTTACATACCAAGGGAGACAAATAGCTTTTTCTACTACTACTTTTAACCATTGCGATTTTACAAAGCTTCAAAATTGAAAAAGTCAATTTTAAATTACTAATAAATCTAAAACGATTTAATTTGGTCATATTATGGTGCTCTATACGAAAAAGTATTGGAATTTCGGGGAAAATTCCGATATGTAGAAATATACAGGCTGTTCCATTTAAAATAAAAAAGTTAAAATAAAATACACTCCTGTGCAAAAAAAACGGGCATCATAAAATTTGGATTAAGTTTGGGGATTTATAACTTTTTTATTTTTACTCCGATTTAAGTGATTTTTTAGAGAGCTATACATACATTTATTAGTTTTAACATGCTTATACAAATTTTAAGAGAAATTGGTTTTTTGACTTATTATACAAGGATAATCGAAAAGTTTTTTTTTTGCTTAGTGTCAAAACACCCTGTGGAATAATAATTAGGAAGCAAAATTACTTCAAAATATGTCATTGGGCCGCATATATTCTTTGCATTTTGGTTTTTGGTTCATGTCAATATGTGCATTTGTTCTCACCCAAATGCAAAATAATCTTGATGACGTCAATAATTTAAATTTTTCCATAATTTTCTCATTACCATTGCATTCAAAATAAAATAGACTATTAAAATGCAAGAAAACAAATGTTACTGTAATAATCAAGATTTAATAAACAATTAAATTTACGGAAAAAGGTGCCTATACCTAAGATTTAAAAAATAACATTTTCGCAAACTAAACTTAACAGGTACCAACAACGACTTTTTCACTTTAACACATCCCTATTATTTCTATTGCCTCCTCTAGCCCTTACTACGGCCTGTACACGTCGGTTCATGCCATCAATTAGCCCGGGAATATCATCCTGGCTAATATTCCTCCATTCTTAACGGTTATGACGTGGTAGTAATTTAGGTCCAGTTGTTGGTCTGCGTGAGTTTAAATTACCTTCGTGTAATCTTCGACGATCTGTCCAAGAACTGACATTTTTAATTCGAACCTCTCGTAGTTGGTTTTTCGCCTGTACTGACGTCAAACGACGATTACGAAGAGTTTTAAGTACAAGAAATCGGACATCAATAGGTTTAGTTTTGTGTTTCCTAAATTATTGACATCATCAAGATCATTTTGCATTTGGGTGAGAACAAATGCACGTATTGACATGAACCAAAAACCAAAATGCAAAGAATATTTGCGGCTTAATGGAAAATGGTGCCTTTTATGTCAAAAGGTTAGGAGAATAAAAATATTCAGTCAAAATGCTTATACAGTGTAGGACAAAAAAGTTGGGACAATTCAAATTATGTGGCGCCCTCCACAAAATGCGAAAAAACGGTGGGCAAATTTATATTCCTCATCCCGAAAAAGTCCCTTCTACGAGATTTCGTCAAAATATTATGAGCGTGGCAAAAGGTAATGCAAAATAAATGCAAATAAATTTTAACTTTAACACCCTATAAGTCCGTTAAGGTTGAATTCTCAACGTCATTCAATCTATTGCCAACCTATAACCTATTTCGCGTTGATTTTTTGAGTTTATTATTTTAAAAACTAACATTAAAAGAAAATCAATATCGTCGGTACATTATTTAGGTAGTATCTGATATATTACAAAAATATCAATTTATTTCATTGCTAATTTTGGGAGAATTGTATAGTGAAAGAACAATGAGTGACAATGACATAATAATGTTAAAAAAAATCTTACCCGATATTTTTCGCTATACAATTCTCCTAAAATAAGTTATGAAATTCCTTGATATTTATTAAATATGTCAATTATTACCTATAGAATATCAAGTCGATACTGATTTTCTTTAAATTTTGTATAAAAGCTAGAAAACAATAAATCTACGCGAAATAGGTTGGCAAGCATGTTGATACTCCCACCTTAATAAATTATTTTCGAAAAAATGTTATAGGAAGAGATAGCATTTATTTTCGATCTAGAATAGTCCCCTACATTTTTTGCTCATCATTTCCGAATACCCTGTTACAGTTTGTTAATAAACCTTATATTACAAATCGATAGCAAATTAGATTACAAAAGAAGGCTGCATTAAGAAAACGCTCCAACACACAGTGAAAACCTATATGAAACTAGGGATTCTAAATTACATTTAATGTTGTTTCAGAAAAATATTGTGTTAATAAAACTATAATTGAAGAATAAGTTGCAAACATGTTGAATAGCGAAAACAAAGTGTTAAATATTAGCCATTAAATTAGACTGTAAAGACATATTGTGTTAAATTAGACTGTAAAGACATACTGTGTTAATAAAACTATAATTAAAGAATAAGTTGCAAAAATGTTGAATAGCGAAAACAAAGTGTTAAATATCAGCCATTAAATTAGACTGTAAAGACTTATTGTGTTAATAAAACTATAATTGAAGAATAAGTTGCAAAAATGTTGAATAGCGAAAACAAAGTGTTAAATATCAGCCATTAAATTAGACTGTAAAGACATATTGTGTTAAATTAGACTGTACAGACATATTGTGTTAATAAAACTATAATTGAAGAATAAGTTGCAAAAATGTTGAACAGCGAAAACAAAGTGTTAAATATCAGCCATTAAATTAGACTGTAAAGATATATTGTGTTAAATTAGACTGTAAAGACATATTGTGTTAATAAAACTATAATTGAAGAATAAGTTGCAAAAATGTTGAATAGCGAAAACAAAGTGTTAAATATCAGCCATTAAATTAGACTGTAAAGACATATTGTGTTAAATTAGACTGTAAAGACATAATTGTGTTAATAAAACTATAATTGAAGAATAAGTTGCAAAAATGTTGAATAGCGAAAACAAAGTGTTAAATATCAGCCATTAAATTAGACTGTAAAGACAGGCCTAGACTTTCTAAACGTAGGCCACTGCTACACCTTATCATGCAGAAGAGTTATCGGTACACGTTTTGAAGACAGGAGATAGTTGCTTGTTTCTGCGGCGTGTACTCCCATAACTCCTACTACCTACTATCCCATAGGTGAACGAACTGGGCACTTGGTCACTGTACCATAGTACCATCTGGGTTCGTACTATTACCATAACCGCGACCTCGAGTTCCTCGATTCTGTTTACATGGTTGTCAGGTTTAAAAATTTTCTCGAAAGGAGTTTGGCTAGCATCCTTCTTTAAAAACAGATGACTTTATGACAATGACAATATGTACACCTTAATAAAAAAATGAATCCTGATTAATTTAATCTACAATTAATTTTTTCAACATTCGAGATTTTAAAAATGCACGATACAATACTACCCGCTTATGCGCAGGGAGGGTTCAGAGTAATAAAAAACTGTTTTAAACTGCTTGCATGGTACACATTTTCTGTCAGAAAATTCAATAATCTGATGTCCAATTCGTGTTAAGGGTATTAAGTACTTGATTGTACAAATCCGTGTTCATTTTTTATACGCCAATATCTACAATTTTGAACACTTTGGTTCGTTGTGAAGGTGCATTCGTCGGTAAAACAAAAGTTACGTGATGAGAATTCCTCCATCGTTATTTAGTATTATTTACCCTTTTCACAACTTCAAAACAAAACTTTACTTTTCATCTCCTTCCCTCAACTTCTGATGTTTTTCATATTTATAGTACAGTACTGTAAAGTGATGCTTTCCTCCATTATTTTTCCTGCGCTATTCTGTTGTGCTCTACCATCGAGTACATCATTATTTTGCCCCAAGCAGTTGGTAAACCATGAACCGAGTTGTAGAAGTTAGAAAATGCAATATTTTTCTTGACGAAATGACGAAGGAATTAAAATTACGAGAACCATACCGAATCGATGAAACGTGAAAGTGCATCCGGGCTAAATTTGTTAATTAAAAATTTGATTGTATAGTGAACGACATATAAATTCGTACACTCCACCCATACATAACTCAATTACAACAAAATTGGGTAAACGGGTTTTTCACCTTGCTGCTTATACCTGGATAGAACACCAGCTATATACATGGCTGTAAATCATTGTATGCACGATTTTTTACCATAGGTAAAAGTACTTCTAGGTACTCTAAAATGATCAGCTATTTTTCCATAGGGCCACCCTACTAAACATATTATTCTTGCTTTTTCAATAATACTTTAATAAGGCATTTTTGAATCAAATAAGATAATGACAATACTTTGATAGATACCATGATAACAATTAACACGTTACACAGGCAATAAAGGTAAAAAAGTTGCATTTACAGTGTCATACTTTAGTGTTAGTGGACGAAATTATTTGTCGTCAACTGTACGTAGATACCGTGCGAGCAAAAATAATTTGCACCAAAGAGGGCTTGGATTAAAAAACGTAGGGCTTGGTTTAGATCACAATGATATGGAGACGATATATCTAACCAAATCTAGGTTAAAATTTTGTCACATTCATATTATGACATGATATGCCAAACTATTGAGTAATAAAATAAGTAGACAAATACAAATTTATTTTTGTTATTTACAAAATTAACAAAGTAAGAATATACAGAAAGAAAAAGAAAATAATTACATAAATTGCTGAAATTGGCCACCGCCATGCTCCAAGCATAAATTCACACGTCTCTTCATATTTTCGAAAGTGTTAACCAGCATCTCTGGAGAAATGTTACCACATTCTTTGATATTGAATAATCCTTTCTTGTAATTGTTCTAAATTTGCAACTGGTGTTTTAAAAATAGCGTTCTTTAAATGAGGAAAAACGAAGTACTCCATAACCGTTAAACAAGGTGATCTAGGTAGGAACTCAATGTCTGATCGAAAACTGATCAATATTTCGTCGAAAAAATTGCGTTAGTTAATAGTTTCGGCGGCTGTATGGGCGATTGCACCGTCCTGTTGAAAATATCCAAAACGTAGTTCGTCGTCAAGTTATTACTCCACAAATGGATTCAAAATATTGTGTCTATACTGCTGTGCTGTAACTGTGTCATGGAAAAAAATAGGACCAACAATTCTTCTTCGGGAAACAGCTAACCAGACACCAATTTTTTGAGGGTGCAATGTGGACTCTACAAAAAAATGGAAATGTTCACTACTCCACATGCGTGTATTCTGAGAATTCACATAACCGGAGAGGTGGAACCAGGCTTCATCCGAAAAAATGTCAGGTCTAATAAATCATTTCTTTCCAATAAATTTTGGGTAAACCATTGAGAGTAATTTCTGCGTCTTTCAATATCTGCGGCTTGTATTTCTTGGAATACTTGCACTTTATAAGGAAATAAATTTAGCTGCTTCCTAAGAATAGTCCTGCATGTTTCATAAGATCTTCCCACTGCTTGGGACAGGCGTCTTATACAATTTGTTGGCGTATTTTGCATTATTTCACGAACGTTTGCAACAAGTTCCTCTGTTCTTACAGATGGTCTTCCTGCTCCTTTTTTGTGCTGTATAGAACTCGTTTCCCTAAACATAGCCACGGTTCTTTTAAGGCAATGATAAAAATCCCCAGCAATAAAATCAACGTTAGAAAAATGTTCGTGAAAATCGTCTATGCACAAACCCGGATTGTATTGCCACTCACCATTTACTCTAACACCGTTTTGAAAATACGCTTCAACCATGAATGTTTTGTGCTGTTCCGTAAAGCCCATCGTGTGAACTGTTCAAGAAATTGGAAAAATTAGCGATGAATCAAATAACTTGTGACGACTGTCAAAGATGACGGAATAACTGATTGATTGTTAATTCAGGTAGTTACTGACACCCAACAGGTATTAAGCTCTACGGCTAAGCATTACGTCCTTAGATGCAAGGCCCTCTTTGATGCAAATAATTTTTGCTCGCACGGT
This sequence comes from Polydrusus pterygomalis, assembly GCA_963969555.1. Classification (NCBI taxonomy): domain Eukaryota; kingdom Metazoa; phylum Arthropoda; class Insecta; order Coleoptera; family Curculionidae; genus Polydrusus; species Polydrusus pterygomalis. The sequence continues at coordinate 42,552,119 of OZ018381.1, read as the reverse complement.
ACATTAAAATTCGTACATGATGCGGAAGTCGCGCGTTCTGTGTTTTGCATTATTTCAGTCGAATATCTACATAAATAATATGATTAATAATTATTACCAAATTCTAAAAGTTTTCAGAAAATTTATAAAATATACGGCAACTCCGCTATCATAACAGTTAAATCGGCAATTTTGAAAAAAAATTGCCCGCTACATTTTAATTTCGAAATGACGGATCAATAATTTTGATAAGTCGTTTTTTATTGCGTTAAATACGTTTTTTAACGAATAGCTTAGCGGTTCGTAATTGCGAGTCTCGAGCTTTTTGGCATATTTACGACAGAGACCGAAAATTAATTGTTTGCGAAATTAATTTTTAAAATTTGACGACGGACAACAACGTGATATCGATGGTTTAACCCCATGCCAAAAAACAAATTCGCCCTTGACTTAATTGCTAATCAGGCACGCAGGTAGTTTTTCTTCCTTAAAGGGGTACTACCACACACTGACGTATAAAATGAATAAAAGCAAAAGTATTAAGTGTCATAATGTACCAGGTCAATAACATGCTGATTGCCCCCTATAAAAACTGCTATTATTTTTTATAAAGCATTTAAAAAGTTAACATAATGGTAATTTTTGAAAAAATGATTCATAACATTATATTTGAGCAAGTTAAAAATATCATTTAAAAACAACACCATGGGTTTTTTTCCATGTAGGTCCATTGAAAATTGAAAGTAATATGGTGGAATTTACAGATTTTATTTTAAGAAACATGGATGATCGGAAGCAGGTCGACCTTGTGTACACGGACTTCAGTAAGGCGTTTGACAAAATTTGTCATTCCATTCTGATTGAGCGCCTTGCTGATGTCGGTGTGCTTGGGAGCTTACTGAAATGGATTTGGTCCTATCTCAGTGATAGACGACAGATAGTTTCCATTGGTGGTTTTTACTCTAAGCCTTTTAACGTGCCGTCTGGTGTACTTACCTCAGGGCAGTCACCTCGGTCCCTTGTTTTTTATTATATATTAACTACATTCAACAATGTTTTAAATTCTCTAAATTTTTGATGTACGCAGATGCCCTAAAATGTTTTCGAATAATCAGGGTACCGGGGAATTGCAATGGGTAAGATTCTGTGAAAGTCAGAGTTTATCTCTCAATCTAGACAAGAGTGTATCGATAACATTTACCACAAACAAAAACGTTCATAATTTTCGTTATACTATTAGTATTAATAATAGTGATATTAAATCGGTTAATGAAATACGTGATTTAGGTGTTATAATGGACAGTACGTTGTACGTTAATATTTAGCTTTCACGTCGAACAGGTTGTCAATAAGTGTAATCGATTTTTAGGATTTATTATAAGAAACAGTTTAAATTTTAATAATCCTCAAACAGTTCTAAACTTGTATTACGCGTTTATATTTGGTAAACTAAATTTTGCATCAGTTGTTTGGAACACTCAGTACGTGGTTTACCAGCGAAGGCTGGAAATTATTCAAAATAAATTTTTACGGTTCTTATCACGTAAGACAGACATATAGCTATAGTCAATAGCAATTATAAACCTATTATGAAAAAATATTCAATAATGACACTTACTGAAAGACAGATTGTTTCCGATGTTATTATGATTTACAAATTGGTGAACAATCATGTTGATTCACCAACACTCAGATCAAAGTTAAGCTTTAATGTACCGATTAGGGACTTAAGGCTTCATAATACTTTTAATATTCCACTTAGAAATACTAATTCTGGAAATAATTCTCTTCTCTGTAGAGCGACTCGCGCCTGTAATAGGCAGTCTTTATGTTAGATATGTCTATAATTAGATTTAAAAAATATGTAAAATCACTACTGTGATTTTTTTTACAATTTTTATGTTAACATAAATGTATGTACTTACTTAATTTAATAGCTATTTACCTAACAAGTGCGGAAAATGAATTTTTCCGCACGAGTCTGCCGTTCACCGAACGACGCGTAGCGGAGTTCGGTGAAGCAGCCGAGTGCAGGAAAAACATTTTTCGCACGTGTCAGGTACACTAGTTTTTCTACAGACGTGTGGAAATAAGTAACACATATTTCAAAGGGATTTAATAATTTTTAATTAACTATAACAATCACATACATATTATGTAACAGTAACTAATTCTGAGAAAAAAAGTAATAACTACAAGTTATAATTGATATATTATTGATTTTGACATAATCGTGCCGAAAAAATTTTCCGCACTAGCGTGGAAAAACCAATTTTCCGCACGGATTTTTGACATAATCGTGCCGAAAAAATTTTCCGCACTAGTGTGGAAAAATCAATTTTCCGCACTGATATCCATGCGGAAAAATGGTTTTTCCACACGTCTGTAGAAAAATAATATTAACTCCCACTAGCTAATACCACAACGTGGATGCTCTATTGGGCTCAGTGTCTGTTGTATTCCTATTTGTAATAACTAAATAAAAATAAAATTAAATAAACAAATATTAGTGTTAATTTAAGCATTAATTGATTACAGGAACTAGCTCTAGGGGGGGGGGGGGGGGGGCTGTCTCCCAGTACCCCTCTTTTATCTATGTGCCTGTATTGAATACTAATTTATTTTCTTGGATTTTCTTGTTCTGAGAAATACGTGGTATAGGGTTTTGTAAATCCCTTTTACAAACACCATGTATATTATAATAATTATTACGTTAATCAACCATATGCATTGCCTGTTACCTTTTATAATTTGACTCATTTTAACACAATTATGTATTCACTACGTCAATAGGATTTTATACAAGTACCACTTATAATGTCACCGCGCGGCTATTCTAACTGCGAAAAAACTTTCTAAGCTAAGTCGTATATAATTTAAACATGTTTAAATATAATTACTTCATAAAACGAACGTAAATAAAAAAATTATAAAATGGGGTGTTATAGAATATAGAAAACGGGCTCATATTTTTTTAGATCGCAGACGTGTATAAAAATATAGACTGTAATTATTAGCTTCGTTTGTACAGCGGTCAGAAACCGTCAACAAATTAACGCATACGACGAATCCAAAATCCCAAACCGCTGTCAGAATCATTTTTAAACAAATTTTATAAACAAAATATTAAAAACATTTTTCTAACCTCAAAATGTTAATTTGAGGTTTGCAGCCACAAAAACACCAGAATAGGAATATTGTTGTTACTTTTAAAGGTTTGGCTTTCAGGTTTCAGATGTCTTAAGTAGCCCTGCGTCTTTGTTGGCTGCTTTGCTCGACGTACATTCTATTCGTCACCGGCGTATACAAGGGGGGGGGGGGTAATGGGGGTAATTACCCCCCCCCCCCCAAGATTACTTAAGCGTTGTTTAATTTTTGTTCTTACTCCTTAAAGCTTAAATCTAGTATCCTAGCCAGGCACGTAGCTAGGGGGGGGTGTACAGGGGGCCCGAGCCTCCCCCGAAACTCGAGCTCTGATTTCGGCAACGTAGGCAACACATTAAACATTTCCTACACTATTACATTTTCTTCACCTCAATTATTACCGGGTTTGTTTTTGTGCTTTTCTTGAGGATTTTGTGTTGTGTTTTTTATTTTTCCCACTTGAAAACCAAGCACCATGATTCAAAAAAGGGCGTGGCACCCAAAAATTTTTCTGGCGCATTTTTTTTACGCCTTTGGCACGATCCCGATGAGCCCCCCGAAGAAATCCTGGCTACGTGCCTGATCCTAGCCGATCGATTACCCCCCCCCCCCCCGACGCATGAGCTGGATACGCCGTTGCTATTCGTAGTTTTAATATAAATTATCATGATTCTTTTTCCGAAAAGTATAAAGTTTCTAAATCAGGTCTAAGTATTTTAAAATAACACCATATACCGTGCGAGCAAAAATTATATGCATCAAAGAGGCCTTTCATCTAAGGACGTAATGCTTAGCCGTAGAGCCTAATACCTGTTGGGTGTCAGTAACTACCTGAATTAACAAAGTTATTCCGTCATCTTTGACAGTCGTTACAAGTTACAAGTAATTTGATTCATCGCTAATTTTTCCAATTTTTTGAACAATTTACACAATGGGCTTTACGGAACAGCACAAAACATTAATTTTTTAAGCGTATTTTAGAAACGGGGTTAGAGTAAATGGTGAGTGGCAATACAATCCTGGTTTGTGCATGGACGATTTTCACGAACATTTTCCTAACGTTTATTTTATTGCTGGTGATTTTTATTATTGCCTGAAAAGAACCGTGGCTGTGTTTAGTGAAACAGGTTCTATACAACACAAAAAAATGGCAGGAAGACCATCTGTAAGAACAGAAGAACTTGTTGCAAACGTTCGTGAAATAATGCAAAATACGCCAACAAATTGTATAAGACGCCTGTCCCAAGAAGTGGGAAGATCTTATGGAACATGCAGGACTATTCTTAAGAAGCAGCTTAATTTATTTCCTTATAAGGTGCAAGTATTCCAAGAAATACAAGCCGCAGATTTCCACCTAGATCACCTTGTTTAACGGTTATGGATTACTTCGTTTTTCCTCATTTAAAGAACATTATTTTTAAAACACCAGTTGCAAATTTAAAACAATTACAAGAAAGGATTATCCAAGAATGTGGCAACATTTCTCCAGAGATACTGGTCAACACTTTCGAAAATATGAAGAGGATGTGTGAATTTATGCTTGGAGCATGGCGGTGGCCAATTTCAGCAATTTATGTAATTATTTTTCTTTTTCTTTCTGTATATTCGTACTTTGTTAATTTTGTAAACAACAGAAATAAATTTGTATTTGCGTTTTTTAATCCAAGCCCTCTTTGATGCAAATAATTTTTGCTCGCACGGTACATATCGGATCATTGTTCATGAGATATTGTATAGTCAGCCCGATTCTAACCCCATAGCGAAAAAATATAGGCCAAAAAGAAGTAAAATAATCTTGAATACAAGATACATTTTACTTCTTTGTCATTCCCGAGGTCATTCCGATATTCCATCCTGTCTCGTTCCCAAGATATTACAAAATTTCAAAGACAGTTTCTATCTTCTACCACGCAATTTTGAAAACCATATGTTAATATAATAATAATATTAAATTTTATTACCTTGCTCTTGAACTTATTTTTGCCCAGTAAATCTAAATGAATCACTATAACTTAACTATTTTACTACATCTATGGACTAATATACGTAACTATGATATTTACGAACACTTCGACAATATACTAATGCTATAAAAATGCAAAACATAACTAAGCAATCGGGCAATAATATTCCAAGCATCAGGCCATGTCAAATTATAATTACTTCATGATAAGAATGAAAATAAATAAATGATAAAAGTTTAATTAGATTCAAATACAAAGGCTTTTATGGACTTTATACCAGGACTTGCGCATATACGTATACATAATGTACTAGGGAGTTTTTAAATATAAAAAAAAATGGTAATGTCAAAAAATTCAAATACTTACCTTACTTTCCTTGCAAAGGTAAGTATTGAAATCGCGAAAGAAAGTTTGAGATGTTATTATGTCGACGATTTAGGATTCCTAGATCACGATAGGCATGTTTTCCGTTTCCGTTCGTTCTGTCTGCCTGTTTGTGAGCTCAAAACTATTTGACGAAGACTAGGAAGAGTGACGAAATTTCGTAAGTTGATTAGGCATTAAGCAGTAGCGGTCCTTGAGGTGTCTAACTAGTGTCAGTTGCAGGGTATAATAGTATATTAAAGTACACGTTTCATAAGCAGCGGTTTTAGCGCACGCGTCTATTTTAAAAAACCAGCCACAAAGTGGCGAGTTTTTTATTGACACGTGCGCTAAAACGCCTTATGAAACATGTACTTTATACATTTTTTTCTATTTCACCTTTTATAATCAAGAAAAATACATTTTAAAAAGAAAATAAATCCTTCAAATTTTGTAAATTTTTATGTCTAAATTTTATGTGTGTACTATTTTTTTTATCATAGTAGCCTCTGGACAACAAAAATTATTTTGCAAACTGTATTTTTTTGATTTATTGACCCATTTTCACCACGAGATTCTAAAGTTATTTTAGCGATATGAGATTTGAAATTGGACGGAATACGTTGTGTGATCCTTGTACATTCGGTACATATACAGAGCGTTCGGAAATTCGGGAGATTTTGCTACTTTTTTTCGAATTTCAAAAGACGCGATTTTACGTCACGGCATTGCAATTTAGTATAGGAAAGATGGAAAATTCAAATAAAGTTGAAGTTAAAATTGACATTGGAAGGTTAGTAGATTGAATTTTGGATAGGATTTGGCAGAATATGATAGCTTGAAGCATCTACAAAAGATTGATTTATAGATTTATGCAACCAACATACATGACTGTTATCCACACAGAATAAAAAAAGTAGATTATCAAGCTATTTTTCATCGGCGAAAAATGGGTTTTCTCGTTAATCACAAAGGCCGCGCAAGTCAATGAAATAAAACATTTAAATGTTACCAACATCAAATAAAGAAAAAACGCGTATTGAAATAGCTTCATTACGATACGCAAATGCGTATCGTACTGAGCTTATTATGAACGTGAAATAGAAAAAATCATTTTGCGCCGCGCCGCATCGCGCCGGTCAATATAAATCGGCCATTTCCATGTTAATTTTGTGGACTTTTTCTAAGGCTTTATCTCATTGGTAAGTAGTGTTTATACAAGATGTTTTTAACACGCTTTTATTAGCTCACCTGTATGTTTGTTTGTTTGTTTGTAACCGACTTCTTTGAACCCGATTTTGACCCACTTTAAACGGTCAGATTTAATTTAAATTTTGTAGACTGAGAACCGCTGACAATACAATAATCTACTAATCTAGCTCAATCTACTCAAAAAAATTTTTTTTTCTTAACAATAACTCAAACTAAAAAATGAAAAATAAATATAGTTTAAAAAACTAAAAAATACGCTTTAACAATTAATCAGACTAAAGAGCGGAAAATAAACATAGTTTAAAATAATTCTTGAAATTCTTAATATAGGCAGAAAATAATAATGAACGATCTTATTGTGAAAAAAGCGAGGGGTGCTCGATATACGAAAAACATAGTACAAAGCGCCCCACGCTTTTTTCACAATAATACTAATGTTTATAGTTCATTATTATTTTCTGCCTATATTAAGAATTTCAAGAATTATTTTAAACTATATTTATTTTCCGCTTTTTAGTCTGATTAATTAATTATTAAAGCGTGTTTTTAAGTTTTTTTGAACTATATTTATTAGTATTATAGCCTAGGAAGTTCTTGAAATTTTGCACGAATTGAATTTAATTTTAGATCTAAAATTTCGGGTTAAAATTTTATTTATTTTCTTTCATTGACAGTTTCTTAAATCGTACCCGTACGTGGTACCCGATGATATTTAATGTCAAATATGCTCTAAAGGCAAAAAAGGAACATATAAAAACAGCAAAGGAGATTGCCAAGAATGGTAGGTATTGTTCAAGGAAAAACGTCTAAACAAAAAACTAGAACAACTAAACCATCACAGAAAAATGAGATAATAATCGAGATAAATGCGGTTGAATGGTTCTGCATAATGTGCCATCAGGAGTGTACGGTCGAAGATAGGATAAAATGTATCAACGGTCAAAAATGGGCACATTACAGAAACTACTGTTTCTTAAAAATTAAACAAAAATAAATATTTTAAAAATTGCATTTATGTGTTCTAAAGACCGATCTATTGCTTTAAACTAAAAAATATACATTTCATTTATCAGACACAAAAACCAAAAAGCGGTACAATTTAGGCAACCTTACCCTATAGCTGGATTTAAATAGGCATACCGTGACTGGCAAAGGGTTCGCAACATATGGGAAAAAATTATTAAATAAAAATCGGGTTTGACGTAAGTGTAGTAAAGCGACAAAATAAAAAAAAAAAGTGATTTTACAAAAATGAGGTTAGGTTGCGAAATATCCAAAAAAATTATTCAAAAAAAAGTTGTTGAAAACATCTTCCATATGAAAAATTTCAAGATTTTAATTAAAGCGATTGAAAGAAGCAATTTTTTTTTTAATATTCTTTTATCGACTAACAAGCTTCCGTTTTTTTGCTCTTAGGTACCTAGCTTGGCTAATGTTATGTCTATGTATTTGGTTAAAAATAAACTACACGACAAAATTAAAAAAATAGGTTTTCCGGGACGCTCGCCTGTTGTAATGGTTTGTATCTTATAACTCTATTCGTTGTTCGGAAATAATGGGTAAAAAATTAGGGAATAATTCTAAACCTAAAATATAATCTAATCTCTTACTTCAGTTTTTTTCGAAAATTGAATATTAACGGCAGTGGCGTAACAACGTAGCCACGGGCCCGTGTGCGAAAACTGTGCCGGGCCCCCATTATGATACGGAGTATTATTATTGATAACCATATTAATTTATGAATTTTGAGTAGGTACACAAAAAAGCAATAATTATTGTTATGCTAAGTAGTTATATTCCTGAACATAGAAAAATATCTGCAAGTACATATTATCAAAAACAAAGAATTATAATTTATATGTACAGTGTCACCTGTAAAGTCCGCATCATATGGGATTTTTTCTTTATTAACAGCTTTATTCAACATTTGACTTTAGCATCAAGTTCTGCTTCGATCGAGATGAAATTAAGCAAAAAATAGTAGCATTAGCTGTCAAATTTGAATTTTTTACAAAAAATAATTCAAAAGTAGGGTTATTTCTGAAAATATCGAAAAAAGTTATTAAAAAAGTTTTTTTTAAATACAGTTCCTAGCCCACATGCAAAATTTTAGCTGCATAAGATAGTATACGTATTTTCTTTAAAGTAGAGCCATAGTAACTGTGTGTTTTTCCACAAAATCCAAATTGGGCTATTAAAATTTGGTCGCATGTGATGCAAAGTTTATTTGTTTTTGACCCTGTATAAGATAACTTCATAAAATAAGTATTTTTGAAATCGTAGTTTGTGTCTGAAAGTAGTACTAGGGCCTAGGGCCTAGGCCGAGAATAATATATTTCCGTATCGTTATATGTCTCATTGCGTAGCAACGGTTAACAATACTGGAATAATGAACTTTTTTTAAAACCGATCAGAAAATTTTCACTTTCTGGACAATTTTGTCTAGAAAATAACGTTTTTCCAGTCTCTAATGTCACTGTCACCCTGTTTTTTGTTTTTTCAATCGCCCTTTGATAATACAAGATACCTTGATTTCGTTATTATGACAACAACATTTCGATTTATTGTCGAGTGACAGTTCGTTGATTTTTAATTTTGTTCTTTATGTCAAACTTGTTTCGCGTAGATTATAAAATATATCGAAGTGTCGGTTTAAAAAAAAATATTGTACGTCACGCAACCGAAAATTAGTGTTTTCCAGGTCTCTCCAAGCTTCCAGGACTCGCCTATGGCTCGCCCTGGAAATGCTTGTCTCGACCTGAAAAACACTACTTTCCGGTCTTGTAACGTAAATTACTATTGTGCATGGCGTCAAATCACGCCAGAAAGATGTCGGTTTGTGGACGATTGCCGAAAAAAAAATTTTTTTTCTTGCTTTTGCATGCGCAAAGTTTGAAATCAGGTTAGAAATGTCTATTTTTTGAACTTCCTCATTTTCGATAGAAATAATTGCTAAAGCTGATAATTTTTTTATCGGTCATGCAATTTCTCAAATAAGTTTTAATTAACTTTAACTTGGAAAAAGACCGTTCAGCTGATGCAACCGAAATAGGGATGGTCTAAAAAAATAATGCAGGCAGTTACAATTTCACTAAAACTGGAAGATGAATTAGAATTACTATCTACAAAAGTATTGAGTAGAGTAGTGTTGCGGATATTGCATTTTTTTTTCTATGAAAATATTTTGTTTTGCATTTTTATGTTTTTGTGGCTTCGCTCCCGGGCCCCTTTTTCACCCGGGCCCGTGTGCTTCGCACACATTGAACACCGGTAGTTACTCCACTGTTGAAGAGGAAAAACGTCACTTTGAAACTTTGAACCTTTGATTTAAATGTTTAATTTATTGTTCTAGTAATTTATGTATTTTAAAACTGCAAATAAAATTTAAATTTAACACCCTGTAACCCGTTAATAATCAATTTGCGAAAAAATGTTATAGGAAGAGATAGCATTTATTTTCGGTCTAGAATTATCACATAAATTTTTTGCTCATTATTTCCGGACGCCCTATATATATTTTTTAAATTAAACATAGATATTATCGATAAAAATTGATTCTGAAAAATAAAAATTCCCCTTTTGTAGGTACTTAAGCACAAAAATAGCACAGGTATGGGAACAGAAATGAATTCTAAACAACTTTTTCAAATCCATGTTTTGGATATCTTGTCACGTAAACTCACTTTTCGTAAATTCACAAATTCTTCTTTTGATTTGCCACTATACTAGTAAAGTCACGTATGTCAAGATCGATTTAAAGGTTATAAGATAAGCAGAACCGATAACCCGGAAGAGGTTTTCGGTAGTCTGCCAATAAAACAGTTAGGTACTACTTAATAAATATTCAATTTTTAATCTCGCTCCACTTTGCGGTACGTTTTTTGCAAATAATACTTTTTGTGTATGTACAATACATCGATGGTACCATCTTTTTTTCGGTAAATATAATTATCGCCAATGACCTTGGACTTGTACTTGGTTCCGTTAGACCAAAAAGAGGTCATCCGCGTGTGCCATTGGAATAATTATCAGAGCTTTTAACGAACGCCAGAATAATAAAAATATTTTTTGGATTGTTTTATTAAAACTAAATTCGTTTAATTAAATTATTTGGATCTTAGAAATCCTAACAATGACCCTTCTAGAGAGCAGCCATACCTTCGTTGTTTATTTATTGTTCCCCTAACGCCTATTAGATTGCCATCACAGGCCTATATGCATTTATATCCTTTACTCAAATAAATATTTGAAAAATCAAATTCTTAGTGTCCGACCGAAACAAGATTTTCAGCCGAAACCGAATATTCGGCCTTGGTTTCAGTTTCGGCCGAAACCGAAACTTATTTAATTTTAAGTAAAGTTGAAAATATAGGAAAGAAAGAAAAAACTAAAATCCTTCCTCCACAAAATTTAATAGAATATAGAAATTCTTTAGGGACTCGTGCGGATGGTCCCACCGCCTGACGAGTCCTTGCTAGACAAATTCCGTCGAAAAGGTATATTGGCAACCGGTTTGTTCGTTGTTACCCAGAGCATTTTTTTTTAAATTTTATTTTTATAAAATAATATTTGTGGAAAAAAAATGCTCTGGGTAACAACGAACAAACCGGTTGCCAATATACCTTTTCGACGGAATTTGTCTAGCAAGGACTCGTCAGGCGGTGGGACTCGTGCGGATGGTTAAGAAAAATATTTCTGCCGTCGTCATGCTACAATCTACAACAAACACTCTGAGCTACAAACGATTAGATTTTACAGAAATGTGCTGAGCGGGATTATATTTTCCAATGATTCACGGGGCGAACGTGTCTGGTGCTCTAATAGTTTATATTTAGTAAAATCGCGCTGAGGCCGATATATTTTGTAATTTCGTAATTGGGGGCGTGTCTTGTGCTGTAATAGTTTATATTTTGTAAAATCGCTACCGGGATAGTGAGCATGCAATAGTACGCCTTTTAATTTTTAACTCTGAAATTTAGTGCCAAAAAATAGTTAAATACATTTTAAGCCGGCCCTGTTCAGTGTTTACATGATCCACAAAATGATGATAACTCCTCAAACTTCGTATCCCGCTTTAGGGCCGGTATTTTCATCCTCGGTTAAAGCTCGGTTGTTTTAATTCCTCAGTTAAACTTGACATTTGATGTTTATAACATGCCTTATGTGTCACAAAACAAGTTTAACTAAGCAATAAAAATAACCGAGTTTTAACCGAGGATGAAGATACCGAAGATAATTTCAATTTTTTCATGTGGGGGGTGGAGAAGGAGATGCCCTGCCTCACTGGATACGCGACTGGTATTGATAAATATTTTTCGAACTTATTTCCAGACGAAGAAATTTAATACTTAGCTGATTAAACAACAATGAACCCTAATGATTGACCCAAAATCATTAATGATGATTATTCGATTTAAGTAAAAATTAGGTATACGGACGTTATAATAAATTATAATGAATCTAATATATACACATTTATATGAATAACGATTTATTCAAATTTATAATAGGTGACTAATAACAATAATTTTACTGGAGATAAGATAACAATAAAATTGTAGACTAGGGGTATTTGCTTGCTGGCAGCACATGTTTGATTGTTTGCTTTTACTTCTTGCGGCCCAAGGGCGTACCTAGATGATTTTTTTGTTCGGGATTGTCCCTTTGTGCCTTGTGCCTTGACTCAGTTGTCAACAAAAATAGTTATCAAAAAAGAAAAGCTAAGGCTGTTGTTTATTCCAATAGAATTATCACTTATAATCTCCCTAGGAGCAGAATTATTATCGGAAATTAATTCTGCTGCGTGGGAGATTCGGTAAGAAAATTTCATAAATTGGAGTTTTTTCTTATTGTAATTTTTTTGCTAAAATGCTACAAAAACATATTTCCGGCGGCTTTAGTTAATTGTAACTAATTCGAGTTTTAGAAATGATGTTCATTTTAGCCGTTAGTAACTAATTTTTATTACTAAAATGTGAGAAACATTAAATAACAAATTTGTTATCTGAAATCCAATGTCTTTATAGTTTTAAATTCAAATAAAACTTTAAAAAACATATTTCCGATGAGTTTAGTTTAATATGACGCACTGTATTTTTACAATAGAAGTTGATTTTACTTGTTAGTAACTAAGGTTTATTACTACAATTTCAGGAACATTAAAAACATTAATTCGTTTTCAACCATAACATCTGAAATTACATGTCTACATAGTTTCAAATAAAACTTAAAAAACCATATTTCCGATGAGTTTAGTTAAATTTTTGATGTGTCTCTTTTAGCCCCAGTGTTCGATATGTAAAACAAATTGGTTAGTATCAATAAAAATTATAAGTTAGTAAAAATGTATTTTGATTTTATTCTGAGTGACTTTTGCCAATATAAAGCACTTATTACTTTCATTAAGGTAATAGGAACTAACAAAATTATCGCGATAATCTCCCGTTGCTATAAGCAACGTAAACAAAAAGGAGTCTTCTAATTGGTTTAAAATAAATTTATGTAATTTTCACTTATAATCTCCCTAGTGCTCGAAGAATTTCCGGATATTAATTCAAGGACGCGGGGGATTCGGTAAGAAAATTTCACACCTAAAATTTATTTGAATTATTTTATTGAAATTATCCGTAATTATGGGAATACTTAAACTTTCAAAAAAAAGTTTCCTCACCGTTAGTTAAACGAAATGCAAAAAATATAAGTGAAAATTATCCTTTTTATTTATTTTTACTACATTTCATTTACTAAAACAAAGGGAAAGCATAGTATAGTCTAGTTTAGGCTAGTTATGCCAGATAAAACAATTTTTAAAATCTAGGTAGATAGTAGATACCACAGTCAAGTAGGCTTAGGCTTGTGATGTCAAAATCGTCTCTGCTATACGTCACGTCGACAGTTATTTCTTAAACGTGCTTCTTTAGTTCACAATAATTAAATCATGGCAGTAAACAATCAAGAAACTAATTTTAAGTCCTACGGTGTTTGTAAATCTTGCTCTGAAATAGGGGACATTAATATGTCTCATAAAAATTTAAAGTATTTGCAATGTTTAATGGAAAAAACTGAATTAAATCTCCATCAAGAAAACCTTTTCTCAGCTATCCAGAAGATTTTGGAGGAAGACATCCCATCCTTTTTAAGAAAAACCAGAATTCAGCAGAACAAAATTGCATCCAAATATTACATCTATTATATTAAACATAGACATCTGATAGAAGTGGAAAGGGAAGATAACCATTATCCTTGTTATTCTCCATTACGAAGAGAAGAGTTCGAACCAGAATTCCAAAAATATTTAGCCTTAATGAAAGAAATATTTGGTAAATAAATATTTGTATTTATTTAGTATTATAAAATGAATAAAAACATTAAATACCAAAATTTGATCCTGAATATTGATTTTCGGATCTTATGATAGCTGTCAAGAAAAAATTTCCACTTATTAATTTTGTTCGCCTAGCTTGGCAGGAAGAGAAAAATTTCCGATTAATTTGAAGGTTGTCATTGGTAACTGTCGAAATGAAAGTGTGTGATTGGCTTAGAATGACAGGTGTGAAATTTTCACTCTAATCACTCATTAAGAAAATAATTGAAGACAAAACGCAAGTACGAGTTTTGTCCCTTGGTTTCAATACGGTCTCTTTCGCGTTCTTATTTAAAGGAGGTCGAACACTCGAACTAATCCGAGTCAAAAACATCATACCTTTGATGGAACTGATTGAACATCGCCTTCACCTTACCCGAAACAAGGATCTTCTCCTCCGTCCTCACAATATCATCAAAAAGCTAAATCTATTCTATTCGAGGTCGAAATTTTAAACAATAATAAAAAATTTTGGAATTACGTTTCATCTAAGAAAAAAACACAAACTTCCATACCCAGTACAGTTCGTTACGGAGACCGGGTCGCTGGAACTGGACAAGATATATGTAACAGCTTCGCGGACTTTTTCAAAAGCGTATATATTCCAACCACAATATCGTCTTGCCCAGTTTCTTTGTGCCCGGGTCCTACTGTTAAAATTAACAATAATATAATTTTGGACCTTATTAATCAATTGGAGCTAAAAAAAGGTGCAGGACCTGATCGAATACCACCTATTTTTATAAAATCCTGCAAGGAGAACTTGGTTTATCCACTTCGAATTATATATGAGTCGTCGTTAAAAACAGGAATATTTCCAGAAAAATGGAAAATATCTCATATAACTCCTATATTTAAAAGTGGCCCAAAAGACGACGTTACGAACTATAGACCAATAAGTAAAATTTGCATCTTTGCCAAAATATTAGAAAAAATAGTCTATAACGATATTATGTCAACTGTCAAAACCATCATTATTAATCAACAACACGGCTTCTTTCCTGGCAGGTCTCTAGAAACAAATTTAATGTGTTACTCTCAAAATATTTGCAGCTTAATAGATCGTGGCATTCAGGTAGACTCTGTATACACCGACTTCAGTAAGGCTTTTGACAAGATTAACCATAAGCGGTTGATTGAGAGACTTGCTGAGGTTGGTGTCTGCCAGCGTCTGCTCAGGTGGATATGGTCCTATATCTCAAAGCGTTCCCAGATTGTTTCTGTAAACGGTTTCCAGTCCGAGATTTTCTCGGTCAGCTCGGGGGTTCCTCAGGGTAGTCATCTGGGTCCCTTGTTTTTCATAATTTATATTAACGATATTGCAAAGTGCTTTCATCACACAATGTTTTTACTATATGCAGATGACCTAAAAATATATCGCCCCATAAGGGGGCTGGATGACTGTCTGAAAATACAAGCGGACCTCAACCGACTGTCCGAGTACTGTGATAGGAATAGTATTTTCTTAAACGTAACAAAGTGTTGTTTTATAACATTCACTAAAAATATTTATACTTGGGAATACTCATATAGCATAAATAATTCAAATTTAAAGAAGGTAAATCAAATAAAGGATTTAGGAGTCATTCTGGACACCAAATGGTTATTTCAAGAACACTTTAATAAAATCTTTACCGAGTCAAACAAAATGCTGGGCTTCATTACTAGAATCTGTAAAGACTTTCGAAATCCCAAAACAATGATCTCACTATATTTTGCTTTTGTTCATAGTAAGCTCTCTTTTGCCTCTGTCATCTGGAATCCTCAATACGTCACACATGTTAATAGGCTGGAAGCAGTGCAAAACAGGTTTCTCAAAACCATTGCATTTAAAGCGCATTGCACAATAGATCTTGTAAAAGAAAAATATAAATTTATTCCTCTGTCTGACCGCAGAAAAATTTCTGACATATCGTTTCTATATAAAATAATTAACTCGAATTTCAGCGTCCCAGAACTATTATCAGCACTAAGCTTTAACATTCCCACCAGAGAATTAAGACATACAACCTTATTTAATTTACCTTACAGACGAACTAACTTGGGTTTAAATATACCATTGGATAGACTGCAAAAAACTTTTAATTCATACTGCCATGAATTTGACATTTTCAGTGCAACCTTGCAGAGTTTTAAAAGACTTTTAAAAGGATATTTTATACAGCAAGTGTTTGGATAGCCGTAGGTAGAGTTAGTTAGGTTAAGTACCTATTGCTATGTTAATCAGTAAAATGTTTTCCGCATAAACTGTTTGTTGTATATAGTGGATGCTTCTTTGGAACTTCTAGTTCTGTCTGCATCCCAAATGTAATAATAAATAATAAATAAATAAATAAATAAATTTATTTCATATTAAATCACTGAGAATACAATGCAATTTCGATTATTGAATGTAATACCACAAAATGTTTTTGGATTACCGCTAATGCTTTTACCTGCCACAAAATACGTTGCCCTGGTAGTATTGGTGGTGAAAGCGTTGAATGTCACAAAAAAAAAAGCAAAAGATGTTTGAAACTCAAAAACACAATTTAATCGATTTATATCAGCTGGACATAAGGCCCAATTGTATAGGTGTCGATTAATCAGAACATTAAACAAGAGATTAACGCCCGGTTGTATAGGTTGCGGTTAATCGTCATTTCGTTTTTATAGGTTGTGATAATCAACAGTTCCTTTGATTAACCGGTAAAAATTATGAAATGCGAAATTATAGGTTATGATTAGGTCCAAACCAGCACTTTAGCCAAGAATTAACTTAACCGCCCAAAGAGCACCGGTTAACATCCACCGGTCATGATTAAAATGTTAAAAAATAGGTTTTTTTTAGAAATAGCATTAATAATAGTACAATATTATAACCTTACCTATAATACTTTTCCCTTTAAAATGATTAATAAAATTGAAGAATTATTATTGTATGATGACAATGAAGACATTAAATATTGTTGAAGCCGAGACCAAATCATCTAGAAATCTGGAACGATCAGGAGTTTGTAGTGTAGATCGGTTTAGTTAGGCGTTAGGCTTTTAAAAAGCATATTTTTACTTTAATAGTATTATTGAAACTCATTGCATTATGTGTATCAAAATAATAAGGTATTTACATAAACTTATTTACGGTTTGTTATGCGACTTATTTTTGCTGTTTTAGTTTGAAAATAAATATATAGGTATATATTACTTTTAAATTAAAACAATACAATAATTATTTATTGACCATGAACACCTTTTAAAAACCAAAAAATAGGTTAGAAAATCTCTTAATTGAAGATAGGCGCAAAATGAGGTCGAAAACGTTTTGGATTGGTTTAATTGCATAACCTGCATGTATAAAACTGAGAATCAAAAATAATCCTAACATTAAAATTGTGATTAATCTCTTGTTTAACGTTCTGCTTAATCGACACCTATACAACTGGGCCTAATCACAATTTTAATGTTAGGATTGTTTTTGATTCTCAGTTTTATACATGCAGGTTATGCAATTAAACCAATCCAAAACGCCTTCGACCTCATTTTGCGCCTATCTCTATCTTCAATTAAGAGATTTTCTAACCTATTTTTTGGTTTTTAAAAGGTGTTGATGGTCAATACCTAAATAATTATTGTATTGTTTAAATTTTAAAGTAATACCTATATTATATTTATTTTCAAACTAAAACAGCAAAAATAAGCATAACAAACCGTAAATAAGTCTATGTAAATACCTTATTTTGATACACATAATGCAATTAGTTTCAATAATACTATTAAAGTAAAAATATGCTGTTTAAAAGCCTAACGCCTAACCCTAAACCGATCTACACTACAAACTCCTGATCGTTCCAGAATCCAGATTTCTAGATGATTTGGTCTCGGCTTCCACAATATTTATAAATTACAAGACATTATAATGTCTTCATCATCATCATACAATAATAATTCTTCAATTTCATTAATCGTTTTAAAGGGAAAATTATTATAAGGTTTATAATATTGTACTATTATTAATGCTATTTCTTAAAAAAAAATATTTTTTAGCATCTTAATCATGACCGGTGGATGTTAACCGGTGCTCTTTGGGCGGTTAAGTTAATTCTTGGTTAAAGTGCTGGTTTGGACCTAATCATAACCTATAATTTCGCATTTCATACTTTTTACCGGTTAATCAAAGGAACTGTTGATTATCACAGCCTATAAAAACGAAATGACGATTAACCGCAACCTATACAATACAACCGGGCCTAAACCGTAGAAACCCACAAATCTCCACCACTGTGTCGTCCAATTAAAAGGTATAGCTGGGAACGTCTTCAGCTTGTCTCTGTAAATATTAATTCCACGTGGAACAGACACTGGCTATCCTTTACTAAGTGATAATGTTTAAGAAAGAAAGAAGAAGTTTAAAGATAACGAACTTAACTTACATTTATACCAACGCCTGATATCATATTCATATAATATAGGTTAGGTTACCATACACTGCTATCCGATATCCGATAGATGTTCTGCATATTATACAGATTTCTTGCAATAATAATTACTTTAACGTTAAAACAACAAGTTCCAACTTACCTTTTAAGCTTTTAATTCGTTACATTTTATATTCACAAATAGTCGAATATCGATTAAAACACATGGGAGTTTGACGAACCTTACATGGTTCGCCGGTGCTGGGTACTACTTATTGCAAAAATCGTGGTTTCTCGGTGGTTCTTTAGTCGAGCGGCGACGGAACGAATACCTGTTACAAAAGACGACGACGATAATAATAATTATAATAAATACAACATAGGTACGTATTTGAATTTCAATTTGGGTGGATTATTGATCCTCCTGATCGATGTTCACGGCCATCCATGATCGTTTTCACAAGTAGGTGAATTAAGTAGATATAGGTACAGATCACTAACTGGGAAGTTCCCGAAAGTGCTGTGTTGTATTTTTTTAGAATAACTCTTTCGACTCTACTAAAGGTTAATTGAGATAAGTTTCCTTGAGGATAAACGTTTTTTTTTTTAAGAAATAGTCCATACTCAAAGTGGAGTTAAATGTATAGAAAAAAGAAAAGCACAAAGTCTTTCTCCACAAGTTTATTAGAAAACTAGGCGAACCTAGAGTAATTTATGATAATTCAGCATGTTTCGAGTGTAGAAACACTCATCATCAGGAAAACAAAGTAAATATTACAATAGAGAAAATAATAAGTGGGGTTGATGAAAAAAAAATTCCCTTCTGACACGTGCTGCTTGCAGTTGAACTTCTTTAACAAAGAAAAGGTTACTTTTCTAAGATGTTCTAGTAAAACTAAAATTTTTAAAAATATTTTAAATCTATTAATTTTGCACACAATGTGTATTTTGACTCCTGCCGGGGTAACTGGGCCGTAACAGGCCTGGTACCCCAACAGCATTTTACTTCAAGCTAAATGATGCATTGAATTTTACGAAAAACAATTTTTTCTTTCTCTCCCATATTTCACCACTTTTAAATGTCTCAATTATTGCTTGGAAGAATCGAAAATACCAAAAGACTGGTTTAATGCTGTTGTGGTTCTCATTTTCAAAAAGGGTAACAAGTACAAACTCGAAAATTATAGACCAATAAGCTTCTTATCAGTGCTCTACAAGTTGTTCACGAGGATTATTACACAAAGACTAAATCACCTCAGATTTGCAGATGACATCACATTAATAGCACGGGATCACGATGAATTACAAAGCATGATTGAAGAACTAAACGAGAAATCAGAGCAAATAGGCCTAAAAATAAACACTAACAAGACCAAGTACCTAACCAATGATATAAATCAGATTCAAAATATTATAACCATAAATAACCAACCAGTTGAAAAAGTAGAATCATATATATACATGGGCCAAAAGATAGAGATAAGTAAAAACAATTTGACCGCAGATTTATCACGCCGAATATCCTTGGCATGGTCAGCATTTGGGCGAATGCAAGACGTCTTTAAATAATATAATAATAATAAAATAAAAGCTAGAGTTTTCAATCAATGTGTCCTCCCGGTGCTCACTTATGGAACAGAGACATGGGCACTCAACAAGAATATTATAAATAAATTACAAGTAACGCAGCGAGCCATGGAAAGACGAATACTAAACATCAAGCTACAAAACCGCATTACCAACACAGAAATAAGAAGAAGAACAAAGGTTAAAGACGTTATAGAAAAAATATGTACACTAAACTGGACTTGGGCGGGACATATTGGGAGGATGGCAGACAACAGATGGACGAGACGGATGATCGAATGGAGACCATGGGAAAACAAGAGGAGCAGAGGTAGACCGCAAACGAGATGGTCGGATGACATAAAGAGATTGGCTGGATATGACTGGATAAGGAAAACCAATAACAGAGGAGACTGGCAGATATTAAGGGAGGCCTTCACTCGACGATGGGTGGAATAGGCTTGTTGTGATTGTGATTGTGAAATGTCTCCGACAAAGTTAAATGAAACTTAAGATTTTTCACTACTTTTACCTAAATGATTTTCACAAAGTCTGTTAAAACTATCTAATTTTTCTTTTACTCTCTTCATTTTCTTCAAACACGTTTATCGACATTTTTATTTGTAATAAAGGGTCGAAAATATGAATAATAAATAGTAATTGCCCGAGGACGGAACCTTGTGGCACACCAAATTCATTGTCATTATTTTGTGACATTTCCTGATATAGTCATGAAATATTATACAAACTTAGGTACACCTTGACCTATCAGATAGATATGATATAAAAAAAGATAAATGCCTTTACCTGGAATAAAGTTTTACTTTATTATTATAATTATAGAAAAAAGAAAAGCATAAAGTCTTACCCCACAAGTTTATTAGAAAACTAGGCGAACCTAGAGTAATTAATAATAATTCAACATGTTTCGAGTGTAAAAACACTCATCATCAGGAAAACAAAGTAAATAGTTCAATGCTGAAGTTGTTAGCAATAGAGAAAATAATAAGTGGGATTGAGCCGTAATGGAGCTTTCAATGGTGTAGGTACACGAGGTGTAAAAAATGAATAGTCAGAAGACCGACAAGACTTCAGCATACTGGAAAGTCAAGGGCTGGGGCAAAGGCCCTGTCTTGGGCAGCAAATAAAAAGATTAAAAAAAAATTAGAGAGTTTTAACAGACTTTGTGTATGCCGAAGTCTTGTCGGTCTTCTGACTATTAATTTTTTACACCTCGTGTACACCATTGAAAGCTCCACTACGGCTCAATCCCACTTATTATTTTCTCTATTGCTAACAACATCAGCATTGTACTATTTACTTTGCTTTCCTGATGATGAGTGTTTCTAGACTCGAAACATGTTGAATTATTATGAATTACCCTACGCTCGCCTAGTTTTCTAATAAACTTGTAAAGAAAGACTTTGTGCTTTTCTTTTTTCTATACATTTAACTCTACTTTGAGTATGGACTACTTCTTCAATATTATAATTATATATTAAAGTATTCTTTAGTACCAGTAATAGTCAAAAGCCTTTGTTGGCTTTATAAGAGTGTCGCCATTCTCAACCGTAATTACACCTTTTGTAGTTGACATCCCCGTTCGAAATCCGAATTGTAGGCTAGAAAAATATAAACTTACCCTTTAACAGGTAATAATGCATGATCGCAGATATTTTATAGGAGTATACAGGAGTTTGAATAACCTTTCCAGATTCGCAGCTACGAAGTAACTACTAAAAAATAATTTACTTTTATGAAAAACGACAATGGTAATACCAAGAAAATTAGAATATAATCCGAAATACCAGAACCGGATCCAGAAACAAGTTGAAGGGGAAGCTTATCTATAAATTGTTTTTGGGTTGTTTAGCGTATTTTGGTTTTGGAGGATGGTGAAAAATAGCGTCGCTGTAAAGTTTGTTTTCACCAGAGTATGGCAACTTTCACAATTTAAAGTTATGCTAGTCGCAGGGAATCTGTCTTTTATTTACAGTGACAGACATAGTAACATGTCATCGATTAGCTTATATAAAACATTCCACACCAGTACTGTTTAACCAACCAAGAAGGGTTTTGGGTTGGGACAGATCACCAAGGCAACACACGTATTTTATCGGAAATTTTTCGCTGGACATAATCAGAGAATAATAATTGTTTGACTTAAAGTTAGTTTCAATTTTTTTATTTCAACGTGTTTACGCTTACTTACTTACAAAATTAGGTCTTTTTTTTTATAAACTAAAACTTTTATACATTTCCCTTACACAATTGAGATGTTTTGGGTATTCTTTTGCCACCTCCTTTCTTCTTAAAGGTGATTAAGCTGTTTTTTTCTATTTTTTCTGCACATTATAGCATCTCGACACACCAATTTTTAATTCCATAAAAGCTCCATTAAGGTTTTATACCACTTATCTTTTTCTCTTCTGCTTAAACCATTAGCAATACATTTTTCTGTCTCCTGATGATGAACGTTTCTACGTTCGAAACATGTAGATACCTCTGAGCAAAAAATTTTTTGTTCTAATAAATTTTGTGGAGGAAGACTTTTAGTTTTTTATTTCCTTTCCATACTTAGATCAAATCAGTGGCGCACACAGGGGGGGGCTAAGGGGGCCTTGGCCCCCCCCCCCCAAAACCCCCAATGAAATTGACTTTAACTATACCCATTAACCCGCTAAAAAAAAATTTAATTTCCAGGCGCGATACAAAGAACGATATAATTTTTATTACTTTTGTACAGTATACTTTAGATTCACTTATTACCAACCTAGACGATCGATTCATTAATCACAGGGAAATTATTTTGCTATTTAACTGTTTATTGCCCTGTCCCAATAAATAAGTAGAAAATTTGCAAAGCTTTCTCAGCCTTCATTCTTTTTATGCAAATTATTAATTTTTTGAAAATTTTTATAATAAAAGCATTCTAATATGCGAATTTAAATTATGGAACGACAAGTTTACAGATAGCAAAGAAATACCCTCCGATATGTTTAAGCTATATATTCAATATGTATGTATATGTATGTATGATATTTCCCAATATAACAAACTTTTGCAAATTTTTGTTAACCTTCACCACCAGTACCTCTCAAAGGTCATTTTCCACATTAAAGTACTTAAAATCGTACTTTTAAGAAATTCCACCGGGCAAGTAAGACTTAATGGTTTGGCAAATTTATTTATTCATAAGAATGTTCCTGTTTCTTGTGAAGAAATTTTAAATAAACTTTCTAAGGGTCGAAGAAAATTAGATTTACATATTTAACAAATGCAAAGGTGTTATAAAAAAGTTTTGGTTTCTATCATTAATAAAATATTGTTTATTGTTGTGCTTTGTACTAATTCATATTTTTAAATAAATATATTTGTGTTATGGATATGTCGTCATTACTATTACCTATATTTTATTTGGTAAAAAGAGTGGTATGTTTTGTCCGGAATAATTACACTGGCCGACAAGATTTTTCTAACACAGGTCAGCTCTTTATTTTTAAAATGGAAATACCCTTCTAATAATAGAAAAAATATTCGGAAAGCCCCAATACGTACCATTTTTCAATAGCTTAATAAGACCGTTTTACATTAGCAGCTAGTCAATTTAATTAGGGGACGGTTAAAATGGATGCATTTTATAACAGAAAAATTACCTGAACTGTAGGAATTTTAGTAGAACTTCAGGGAGGATTTACAAAATATTGCTGTTTTCTTTGTTTGTGGGACAGTCGTGCAGTAGATCAGCATTATGTAATAAAAGATTGGCAACAAAGAAGTGAATTTCAGCCGGGATCTCAAAATGTTAAGTTTGCACCTCTTGTAGACCTCAAAAAAGTCCTTCTGCCTCCTCTTCACATTAAACTTGGGCTGATGAAAAACTTTGTGAAAGCTATGAATAAAGACGGTGATGGATTCAAATACCTAAGACAAGTCTTTCCCCAGTTAAGTGATGCCAAATTAAAGAAAGGCATTTTTATTGGGCCACAAATCAGAAAATTGCTGGACGATGTCAACTTTACAGAGAAGCTTACCAGGCAGAAACTCAGAGCATAGAACTCATTTGTTAGTATAGTTAGGGGATTTTTGGGCAATAATAATATGGATGCAAACTATCAACAGTTAGTTGATGAACTTTTAGATTCAAATCGCTTGGTGCCCGAATGTCATTAAAAATTCACTTCCTCCATTCCAATCTGTAATTTTTTCCTGAAAATTTGGGACCTGTCAGTGACGAGCAGGGTGAAAGGTTCCACCAGGATATCAGGACAATGGAAATTCGCTATCAAGGACGATGGAATCCAGCCATGATGGGTGATTATTGTTGGTTTTTGAAAAGAGAAGATATGACCCCTCATAAAAGGAAAAAATAAAATTTAATTAGTGTGTTCAGTTAATATTTGTAATGTTTGTGTTTTTCTTAGATGTAAGGTATGTTTAGTAGGTGTAAAAATTTAAATATAGTCGATATACACAGTTAGAAAATTCTTAAATTATTTTTTCAATAGATATTAAATATTATAACATTAAATGTGGTACTATAAATGTAACAAGAAAACGTTACGTGTTACAACTTTTTTTTTCTCATTTTCGTATTTGGATAGGTCCATTCTATACCACAAGATGCTATTTAGCTTTGTGTTATAACAAAAAAATATTTTTTTGTTGGCCAGTGTTATTAAAGTGGATATTTTAAAGTCAATTTTTTTAGATATTTACCTCGATTGAACTAGGCTATTGCGATCTGCCAAGAGTACCTGTTAAAAAAGCTCCAAAGTTCTAGAAAAATGCGTAACTTAAAAGTTTATTAAAAAATTTGCTCCCGGCACTGGTTAGCGCCCCCCCTAACGTAAAATCCTGGGTGCGCCGCTGTCAAAGTTAATATGCTGGTTGGGGACTTCTACTTTTAATATTCCACTGAGTATTCCACTTAGAACTACTAGTTCTGAAAAAAATCCATACCTAATTCTGGTAACGGCATAGGGGGCGAGCTCCCCCTCCTAACTACATGCCTGTAATCGAAAACGAAACAACGCAGGCATAGCGGCGGGTACCCACGCGCTGTTTAGAAAAAAATATTACGTATTTCGTTTTATCAAAGTTGGGAAGACCCTTGACCCTAATGTATAATTATATCGGTCATGGTTAGTTTTTGGAAGGTAAGTATTAGAAATTGATATATTATACAGGGTGTACTATATATTTTTCTTCTGATAGACCAATCAGACACCGTCATTTTTCGAATAAATTTTGTTTAGATAACTGATTAAATCCCAAGACCAGTTTAACCGCGGTTAAACTTTCGTCCTCCATATTGGTTTTTGTTTTATCGTTTATCACTAATTCTTACAATTCTCGGCAACAGTTTATAAAGAAACATTAATTTCTTAGTCGTCTGAATAACCTAATATTGGTTTTTATCAGTAAATACGCCATTTTCGATAGAATTTTTATACAAATATTTTGACATAATAAGGCGATGAAAATATGCCAGAATTTGTAATATTTACATACACACTTTGCTAAGCAAGCTTTTTCAATGCATTTATAGGATGCGTAACTTAAATTATTCGGGAAATAATCTAGCCGTATACCACTCGTCCTATAAATTTAATCGAACTATGCAACATATTTTAATCGATTAAATTTATAGGTCTTGTGATATAATATATGATTAACCCCTAGTCTATAATACCGTGCGAGCAAAAATTATTTGCATCAAAGAGGGCTTGGATTAAAAAACGTAGGGCTTGGTTTAGATTACAATGATATGGGAACGATATATCTAACCAAATCTAGGTTAAAATTTTGTCAAATTCATATTATGACATGATAATATGCCAAACTAATCAAATCAAATCAAAAATTCACAGATCTTGCATCTTACGCAAGTATCATAGGCGTATTGAAAATACCTACCACATACAGTGGCGAGAAGGAAACCATTATGTCACAGCACAGATTACTCCTATCTGTGAGTTTGTGAGTATGTAACGTGCCGCTATCACGCGTTATTATGACGGCATGGATGCTCCGATTTAATTTGAAATAATAATTAAATTATTATACTTAGAAATGTGTAAATTATACTTAGAAATGTGTAAATTTGACTGTTTTGTTAAAATAAAAAATATAGGTTAATCTGTATATTAGTACATATTGAAGAGAGCTCATAACCACCTTTTCAAAAATAGCGACAAAATTATTTCTTTAGCTATACACAGCCATTTACCTGCTAGCTGGTCCTTGTACTCTTTGTTCATGAAATGTCTAAATCTTAAGTCGGCTATAAAATGTTTTGGATTGGTATATCCATTCTCCCCCGACTTTCTGTGTAATACGCCAAGACCGCCGCGCTATTTCGCTTTGTTTCAGCGACATTCACTGTTTATTTTTTTCCAATTTTATCGAAATTGAAACAATCAAAAATGCGGTTACCATGATATCGACTAATATGGACACCTGAAAATTTTTAAAATTACGAAAACGTTATCTGATATCAATGAAATTTAGACGAATAAAATCAATTTGCACTGTCGTAGATTAAATTTTGAATGATACACTTTCGATATGAACTTTGTTAATGAAACTTGTGCAACGTTGCACACGTTTCATTATAGTGTTCATCGAACTAGTATCATTAATTACTATAATGTAAGAATATAGAACAATAATAAAGATAATCTACTTTTTATTATGTCCAAATAAAGGTATATTCAAAATTCAAACACACAGTATAATATTTAAATAGTAATAATATTTGGTTTAAATAAACATCCTGATAAAGCCGACGCCGCTTGTGTGCAGCTGTGGCTTTTGGGAGATCCCGTAACATGAAAGTAGGTACTGGCCGATTCAATACTAACTACTATAACTGTTCTCTCTCCCGGCCATATCTTAATATCAACAAATATAATAATAAATGCCGAAACCCAAAACAAAACAATATTAACACTTAGCAGATGATGTCACCGATCCTGTGCTGCTCGGATGTTTTTTTAGACTTTACCGCCGTGTTATTTATGTGCATGTCGCATGTCGCGTTCATTTTTCATAAAATAGACCCGTATATACGCACTCAGTAGTATTTTCAATACTAAAAGGGTCTTTATTTGTTCAATAATAATTTGCACATATCAAATAATTAACTTAACATAATATATAATATAAATATAAAATATAAATATAATCCATGTGTTTATGCGGTCTATAGGTTAGGTCAGTCTTATGTAACTGTCTCTACCTAGGACAGGCACTGGCATCGCCGGCGGGGTTGGTGTTAGCCCCGAGGTTAATTATTTTGATTCATCATTAGTACACTTCTTGGACTGGTCGGTTCCGTGATTTCTTTACCGCCATGAGAGAATTTATTTTTGTTCGTAATAAACTCAAACTAATGAGTAATAAAATAAGTACAGAAATACAAATTTATTTTTGTTGTTTACAAAATTAACAAACTAAGAATATACAGAAAGAAAAAGAAAAATAATTACATAAATTGCTAAAATTGGCCACCGCCATGCTTCAAGCATAAAATCACACGTCTCTTCATACTTTCGAAAGTGTTGAGCAGCATCTCTGGAGAAATGTTACCACTTTCGTCCATGCACAAACCCGGATTGTATTGCCACTCACCATTTACTCTAACCCCGTTTCGAAAATACGCTTCAACCATGAATGTTTTGTGCCGTTCCGTAAGGCCCATTGTGTGAATTGTTCAAGAAATTGGAAAAATTAGCGATGAATCAAATTACTTGTAACGACTGTCAAAGATGACGAAATAACTGATTGATTGTTAATTCAGGTAGTTACTGACACCCAACAGGTATTAAACTCTATACGGCTAAGCATTACGTCCTTAGATGCAAGGCCCTCTTGGATGCAAATAATTTTTGCTCGCACGGTATGACTTACAATTTTTGTCTATTAGTTTATTTATTTGGTTATAGAACACCATGTACAATAGTACAATTGTCACCTTTTTTGTTATGATTTACGTCATTTACGAATCTCGTTAAACATGCATCGTATATACTTAGCATACTAAAAATCCCATGAATACTATTTAGTTATTAACTGGGAAATGTTTGATGTATTGTTGGACGTGGTAAAAAATAATTTCATGACGTCTTATTCGTAAGAACAATGGTCTTACTTCTTTATAAACAAGGGTAGGAGCATAACTGGCAACGTCTCAAGGCAGGGGAGGGGAGGGTCCAAATAAACAGTTAATCAGGTAATAATTAAGTCAAGGGGCTATACAGCAACAGGAGATAGTGGACTTGAAAATAGGTCATTTATGCCTAATTTAGCAGTACCTAAGCAGTAGAATTTTCATCTTAGCCACTAAAAAATTAAAATTCGTTGACGGAATTCACACGTATGTACCTACCCCAATAAAAAATTCGTCGCTGGTAAACGTTGCTAACTTCACACATATGATTTCTTGTTTTTTTTTGCTATTGTGGATATTTAATATTATTTATGGATTTCTAGTAAATTGTGTTTGTGCCATGTGTCACACCTCTATAAACCTAGCAGAACAAGGTGCTCAAAATTGAAAATTTTTGTATGGAAAATTAGGTGCTAATTAGGTGCCAACTTTAAAATTTAGGTGTTCCTATGGTTTTTGAGAAAATTATATTTTTGTTTTGTTCTGCTAGATTAAGCTAGCAGAACATAACTGTCAAATAAGCTAATCAAGAACAAAATGTAGTACCAAAATTAGGTGCTTTTTTGGTGCTTATTGAATATCTAAAAAAATTTTTAATTAGTTAAGGTTTTTAAAAAATACCGCCATGTTCTGCTAATTTTAAGAGGAACAAATTCCGTCTAAAAGGTATATTGGCAACCGATTGGTTCGTTGTTACCCAGAGCGTTTTTTTTTGTATTTAAATTTCATAAAATAATATTAGTTGAAAAAATTGAATTAAAAAAAAATGCTCTGGTAACAACGAACAAACTGGTTGCCGATATACCTTTTAGACGGAATTTGTTCCTCTTAAAATTAGCAGAACATGCCGGTATTTTTTAAAAACCTTAACTAATTAAATTTTTTTTAGATATATTCAATAAGCACCTAAAAATCACCTAATTTTGGTACTACATTTTGGTCTTGATTAGCTTATTTGACAGTTATGTTCTGCTAGCTTAACGTTAATCTAGCAGAACAACACAAAAATATAATTTTCTCAAAAACCATAGGAGGACCTAAATTTTAAAGTTGGCACCTAATTAGCACCTAACTAGCACCTAATTTTCCATACAAAAATTTTCAAAACGAAAATGTTTAATATTTGCTCTATATATTTGATTTTTCTGGCTTTGGGAATGTTTTTTTGATAAATAATTATAATAATTTTAAAGCACCTAAATAGCACCTAATTTTGGATAAATAAGTTATTATTTGTTAATCCTTATAATAAAACTGTTCTGGTAGCTCAGCATCAACCTGGCAGAGCACCTTGTTCTGCTAGGTTTATAGAGGTTTTAGTGACTCGGATACAATGACTATAAAAAGTAAAGACCATTGAATGATTTTATCATGCCCAAATAGGGGTAAAATACCAGGTATTTCGTATTTTCAATAAGTATGAAGTATAGTGAATAGTGATAGTTCTTGATAGGCAATTTTATTTTTTTATGATCAATTAAAACGCATCTAATTAGGCCTAGGCTACACAAACAAGATGTTTAAGCCAGGGCCGTAACCAGGGGGGGGGGGGGGGGGCAGGCAGGGCGCCGCCCTTCCTAGAGAAAAATTTGCCCTTCCTGGAAAACAACAACAATTGTATGACAATAACCCTTTCTGGATATTTTAACTTTATACCTACGTTATAAAATGTTCATTTAATACTTACTATTTATCCTATAGTGTTGGAATGTCTCTAATATTTTATCATACCGTGAATACAAACGTATGGGGTAATAGCTGCCGTTATGTTCCGGCCGTCGCCGGTCGCGGCGTGACGTAATACGAAATAAAGTTGTCAGGAAAATTTCGTAATATTCATAAATTGCCATTTTTCTCACAAAGTATTAACTTTAGGGGAAAAAATTATATAACTTACAAGTTGTATCTCGATGAGGTCTACATATTAGATTCTTATTATTTTTTTGTATCTCTTCCTGTTTTCGAGATATTTTAAAATTTGTAGTTTTCATATTATAGCTCATAATATCTCGAAAATGATAATACTTAGACAAAAAAATTTTAAATAAAAAAAGACGCGTGTTTTAACGTTCTATAAATTTAGTTATATAACATTTTTCTTTCAAATTTACAATAACGAAGGTATTCGCAAAAAATGGGAAAACGACCAAAATTTGTCTTAATTTTTATAATTTTTTAAAAAAATGTGTCAAAATTTTAATTTGTCAGGTAGAATTTTAAGTGTTAAAACAGTTATAATTATCTAAACGTGTTTTAGAATATTTTTTGATTTATTATGTTATTTTTTTTTTTCATTTTTATATAAAATACTTACCTATGTAGGTACTACCTACTAAAAAAAAGTTTAATAAGTTCGCCCTTCCAGAAATGTTAACGGCCCTTCCTAAAATTCAAGCCTGGCTACGGCCCTGGTTTAAGCCCTGATCTGTCTATTTTCCCATTCATTCAACGATAATTTTGCAGTGCGCATGCCTATTCCTGTGTGGTTTTGTTCACATGCGCAAGATATACCACTATAGTTATTATTGTTTTCTTATCTAAAGGTAAGTAAATGTCTATGTTTCGGAATTAAAAAATATAATATCTAGACCCTGTTGTCAGCAGCATTTATTTTAAATTGAGTTCTACTCCTACCTAAATAAAAAAAGGCAAAAAATACAATGTTGAAAATATTTATTCTATATTATTTATAAAAGTGGGCAACCAAAAAAAAAATTTCGCCCCCGGGTGGGCTCGAACCACCAACCTTTCGGTTAACAGCCGAACGCGCTAGCCATTGCGCCACGGAGGCCATGAGAGATTTCACCATTAAAAAATAAAACACAGTCAAGTAGTACAGTTTCATACGCTTGCGGTAGTACTTAACTGAACAATTACGTGAATGTTTTACTTATCGCAATCAACAAGGTTGCGCGGAGATAAACTTATCTATATACACTGCACACCACAATAATTCTTTAACGTAGGATTATAAGAACTTGCATGATGTAGGTACCTAATAGGTATCTTAATAGCTTTGAGTTAAAATAAATGGCATTTGCCTATTTGGAGAAATTCGGTAACAGCCGAGGGCAAAAATCGGTTTCTTTTACCCTATACTTAATGTTAATGTTAATGTAGGTATTACTACCACGTCATTGTGTAATATACATTGTACCTATATTATACTTAGCTATACCAAAGAATACTGCGTAGAGAAGCGACATTTTAAATGAAATGCCCTGTATTTTATTTTATTTTCGACCCTATCAAAAAAAAAATTAATTCCAATTTTCTTGACGCAAAACGTTAACATAAAAAAATGTTGATTTTTTTTAACTCTGAAATATTAAAACCCTGAAATTTGGTGGACAATTAAATAATACCAAGGGGCTTTCAACTCTACACCCAAATCTTAGTTGCGATATACAGGGTGGTGTAAAAATACAGTTAATTTGGTAACTTGGAAAGGTGACCATATATTTTTTTAAATGTAAAACCCTTCATGTCATCACTGATTTGAAAAGCTATACTTAAATTGGTTCTGTATTTTTATAAGTATTTTGACTTACTTATTGGTAAGTGATTATTTGTAAAATTTTCTTGACAATTTAATTTCCATTCGATTTTTAGTAACTATGCCATGATAAACTCTTGTTTGGCATAAAAATTATTTCACTTTCATTTTTGTTGTGGTATTTTAATACAGCTGCTACAGCTGCTACATCTTTTCTGGATTCGAAAAAAATTCCTGAGGTTCATTTGCGGTAGATTTGGGATTGGGTACATTTCATCAAATTTTATACATGTTTCAGCAATAATTTTATCACACAAAAAGAGAAAAATGGCTAAATGTATAGGTAGGAAGGTCTACTAGGTAATAGGTATTCACTGTGTACTGTGTATGGTTCGTAGTTCATGTGGTAAACGAAGAAGTGTATAATACTTGTTTTAAAAATGTATTATTTAATATATTCGACTTTCCCCTACCCTGACATTCAAAATAAAGCTCTATTCGTCAAAAGGTAGGTACCTGCAAAAAGTTTTATAACAACAATCGACAGACCGACGATGGTGTATGGTGTATCTACCATTCTATACAATACTTACTGCTTATGTGTTCCATTTTATTTCGCAAATACTCCCACGAGGCAGATGTTGCGTTGATTATCACACTCAATCCATACATTTTGACTTCTCTTGGTCACTCAGGCACTATTTATACCTCAAACGCTCTATCGCCAATCTGATACTCTATTTAATCACCTTATCAAAGGTTATCTATTTTTCTTTTGATTATAAGTAATGATCTAAGTACTAGATACAGATTTAGGTATTTACTAGATACAAATTTTCCTACTAAATATCTTATTTGCCTATAAAATTGACTAGTCAACTAAAACAATATCACAATATAAATTAAATTACGCTAAAAGTGACGATGCACGGCTGCATGATTGCGAATGCGGATTTTAAAATGTCAGCCCTTAATCGGCATGTTACACGATCGACCGGCTGCGATGGGGTTTTAGCCGAACACGTTGAAAAGTGACTCCAACCAACCCCTAAAACCCTGAGAATCGAGAGTCGTTGTTAATACGGATTCGGCGTTGTCGGATGTCCTTTAATATACGTAATTTTCAGTAAAGTAGGGTTCAAAATATATCGTTGAATTTTTGGCTGCAATAAATCCTTAATGATGTCTTAGGCCATAAAAGCTCATAAATGTCCATCCTTCTCAGACAGCCCAAGCAACAATCCGACGTTGTTACAACGTTGCTTTAATGGACCCGACGTTGGAGCGCAACGTCAAATCGACTTCGCCACGACCCACATTTGCACCAAATCGGTCACACAAGTTTGGGTCGCTACGACGTCGGGTCCGACTACATATAGTCTGATTAAATTGACCAACCTTGGAGTCGTGACAACGTTGGTATTAACGACTATGATTCACCTAGTTAGGGCAAACCTGGTAGGATATGCGCCAATTGTTTACACTAAACTTTCTGGTTGTAGATAGTTTGGTGAAAATAAATACCTGTTATTGGAGTACCTCTGATATGGCTTATAAGAAAGGCGCAAACTTGATAAATGGAGTGTATATCTCTTTGATCACTAGATATTTCGAAATTAGTTTTCGGGCCATCGTCTAAATACTAAACGCAATCCAGTTTTTTGATAAACATGCATATGAGAGCTTTAAAAATAAAAGGGGCCACAAAAATAACAAGCTAATAAAAAAATATTAGTTTTTATTCATCATACCAAGTTTTTTGATTACTTATTAATATATTTTGTCGTAAAAATGGGAAACATACCTATACATATCGTCGCCCTTCTCACGAAGTGACCTAACTAACATATTTGTAAAAATTGAGATATTTTGGGGTCTAACTGTTCTCATGTAACTCTTTTGTCTCACAAAGTGGCATATCTCCATGTCTGATGGTAGGACCTGCACAAATTAAAATACATACGGACTATCTGCATAAACCCAACATAATATTCACACGTATCGACCTATCTAAAGTTAGGTCTCTTCGTGTGTTAGGTTCCTCCTAAAATATCAAATTTAATAATAACACGAACAGACCAATCTTTACACAGGTCTATTCCTGAGAAAAACTATTCACTTATTACAGGTTCAGTTGTCGAGAGCTATTAAGGAAGAGAGCAGTGTTTGTTTTATTTCTGCAGTATCCAATCACAGACATATATAGTGAAGGAGACTCTGTCCACAGCGCGATCCATACGGCAATATCTGGAGCTGGGGATATATTTGAACCCTTACAGTTACATATGAAATTAGAAAGACGAAAGCAACCTTATTTAGTAGAGCCCATGAATTCTTTAGACTATTGATTTTAAGAAACTATCGCAAGAATTAAGAATACTCTCTGATAGAATGAGCGAAAGAGGTCAAAATGTCAAATGCACGGAAATGAGAGAGTTTATGGTTACAAAAGATGAACCCACGAAACTTTTTTTTAAGTTCAGTCACTGGGATGATAATTATGATGCCATAGAACTTGAAAGACTGAAAATAAACATAAGGAAATCAAAGCTTCAACCATTAAATAAAGGGCCTGTTTAACTTACCAAAAAAAAATACAATGATTAAGTTTCCCAATATGAAAGCCTTACGCCAGCGATTCGTCTGCACGATATTCAACAGTTTTATAAAAACTTACCCCATTAAGAAAATTAGTTACTTACGATCGTTTTTTTTTTAATTATAAAATTAAACCTAATACTAATAAATTAAAGAGCTCTTGGTTTTGTAAACCCAACGTTTTATGGTTTTGTTTATTTTAATTAAAGTTTAATACAAAAATTACTGTTGTTTTATTATTCAATAGGATGTAATTTTTTGCTTCACTGCAAGCCACTTGTATTCATTTCAATTTATAAATTTCTAAAATTTTACAAAACTGCGGCCTAACTAACATAACCCGACAAATATTTCTCACGTAGTGGCATATCTACAAACATAACCAAAAATACAAACTGTGTGTAACTTCTTATAGGTGCCACTATCATTGACTTATTGTAAGCTATATTAGCTAACTAAATACAAAAGAAAGAAATTCATAGCTTCAAAGCTAAATCGACTGCGTTGTCTTTAACCTAACTCATTTTCGTTTTTTAGCTCTCCTGTAAAATTTGCCAAATGGTAGTTAGGTCCCTTCGTTAGAAAGGCGACGATATATTTGTTTTGAAAAATTGTTATAGGGTATTTTATTATGTTTTTGCGAAAAAAAACAAGTAAATTTGTAACGAAAAAGGAATTGCATTTCGTGTATGGCTAGGTCTAAATTATTGTAATAATTGAACACAATTTGAAGCGAAGGCGTTTATTTAAAATAACTGTCACTGAAAACTGACTGGTGTCAAATCGAATCTAAAAAACAATTCATGCAAGCATACATTTGAATGATCAAAGAATTTTCACATTCACAAAAAATCATTAGGTAATGTAGACATATCAGTACTTTGATGCATATGCGTTAAAAAATCATAAAAACTCCCGAATTTTTCTTTTGCTTTCTTCATTTTTCTGCCCAAGGCAGGACCTTTGCACTAACCCTTGACTTTTCAGTATGCTGATTGTCGGCCTTTTGACTATTCAATTTCTACACCTCTTGTACACCATTGAAAGCTCCATTACGGCTCAATCCCACTATTATTTTCTCTATTGCTAACAACATCAGCATTGTACCTTTCACTTTGTTTTCCTGATGATAAGTGTTTCTACACTCGAAACATGTCGAATTGAATTATTATGAATTATTCTAGGTTCGCCTAGTTATTCTAATAAAAAATTGTGGAGAAAGACTTTCTACTTTTCTTTTTTCTATCTCATTTAACTCCACTTTGAGTATGGACTACTTCTTCAAAATCATAAAATCAGCTGTTGCAACCATGAGTCAAAAATGCATGGTGAATTGGTGAGAATGCATAGGTGCGGATTTTTATGTCCGTAACTTTAACCGTGATTTCCGTGAAAGTCACGGTTAAAATTTAACCCTGATTAAGTTGTAATGGCTTATAAGTCTTGTCAGTACTAAAAGTCACGTAACTTCCATGACAACAATTGTTTCAATACTGGTATCCTTAGAAAATGTTTTACAGTTAGTTTTAACTGGATACTTATTAATAATTTAAGCCTTGGACATCTAGAAGTGAAGAAAATATAGAGAGTAAGATTGACGAGGTACGATTTATGGAAGCCATAAACCTTATATTAATGAGAAAAAGTTATTAACTAAATCGACCAAGAAAAATTGATGTAAAACTAAAAATTCAAATCTTCGCAAATTTACGGTTCTCATTTTATAAAGGAAATAAAAAGATCATTAATTTTTGCTATAGTTTGTTTTTAAGACTTTTTTCGTTTCGTCGATAATAAGGGCGAGTAAGCTTGTTATAAAATATTTTAAAATTGCTGTATCTTCCAGACCATTTATCCTTGTTTAGGCCTTTTTCAAGTGCATTACAATCCAATGAACAATGAGAATACACACACTGAAAGTAATGTTCTTTACTTGAAAAAGGCCTAATTTAAAATCGAAACATGTATCTAGTAATCTAATGAAATACCTGATTGAAAAATTAAAAAGCGATTTTTTCTTATCCATACAAAAGTTGTTGATTGTTATCTGAATCAGTAAAACCTATAGATACTTACTTAAGAGTAGGTAGTTTTACCTTGTTATTCAAATTTGGTAATCTTAATTGTAAAATGTACCTATAATAGATATTTTTTACATATTAAGTATATTCTTGTTATCACTACATGATTTTATTGTTTATGTATATCAGTTAAATTCATAAAAAAAAATTTGAGACACGGAAGAACGATGCACAAAGGATAGCAACAAGGAAACTAGGTGGCAACACTGTTCGACGCAGTCCGGGTTGTCAGCTGACGTAATCGTTATACCCTCCCACTGCAAATTTTCGTCGTGTTATACTGGGTGTTTTTATATAAGGTAATCTATTAGAAATTTCCCATTACAATAAAACACCAAATTTTTGAAAAATCGTTAATGACTAAAAAACTATTTAATTTAAACATAGGATAATATAATAAAACCAAAACTGAAAGTTTCGGTTTTATTTTATCCGAATCTCAATCTACAAGAGGTTTGTTAGTTCGTCCAGTAACCAGATTCAACTCAAGAATCCTTCATATACACAGTGTGACCAGTAAAATCCGCATCATATGGGATTTATTTTTATTAATAACTTTATTCGAAATTTGACTTTGGTATCAAGTTCTGCTTCGAGATGAAAATTAAGCAAAAAAATAGTTGTCACGTGATTCGCATTATCTGTCAAAATTTAATTTTTTCGAAAAAATTATTCAAAAGTAGGGTTATTTCTGAAAGTATCGAAAAAAGTTATTGGAAAAAGTTTTTTTTAATGCAGTTTCTAGGCCACATGCAAAATTTTAGCTGCATAAGATAATTTTGATTTTTTACCCATATTTTGTAAATTGCACCACTTTTGCAAAATAAGACTCAACGCAACCTACATAAAACTTCTTAGTTTTGACAATGCTTTATTTCAGATACATTTTCTTTAAAGTAGCGCAATATTAAATGTGTGTTTTTCTACAAAATCAAAATTGGGCTATTAAAATTTGGTCACATGTGATGCAAAGTTTATTTGTTTTTGACCCTGTATAAGGTAACTAAACATAAAATAAGTATTTTTAAAAACGTAGTTTGTGTCTGAAAGTAATACACCTTAATATTAAGACAAAAAAAGAACACAGTGTCATCAGTAAAGTGTTCATTAAGTGGAAAATAAATTTTAGTGGTGGGTAAAAAATCAAAATTGTCTTATGCATCTGAAATTTCGCATGTGGGCTAGAAAATGCATTTAAAATAATTTTTTTCGATATTTTTAGAAATAACCCGACTTTTGAATTATTTTTTGGAAAAAATTAAAATTTGACAGATAATGCGAATCACGTGACTACTATTTTTTTTGCTTAATTTTCATCTCGATCGAAGCCGAACTTGATCCCAAAATCAAATTTCGAATAAAGCTAATAAAAAAAAATCCCATATGATGCGGACTTTACTGGTCACGCTGTATACCTAGTAGGTACCTTTATTACATTATTACCGACATCCACATTCCAGCACCACCATGTCTTTGTAAGCATATCTATAAGTTAAAACACCCTTATCAACGTATAAAATAGACATAGAGTCTAAAGCTGTAGGAACGCAGCAGGATCTCGATGCTTTCGAAGGATCGACACTGTGAATCAATGCTTGCATGATGGCATGCTTGGTCGGACTCAGGTGTTCTGCTACTGGATAAAAGCATCTTCCTTGACATTGGTAGGCCTAAAATAAACTAAAATAAAGTATCTACAATAGTGGCTAAAAATAAAAATGTTTAAGTTTCGATAACAAACAAGAAGCATTAAACACTGATGAAAATGATCTAATACATCAGGCTTGCTAAGACATAGTTTGTATTGATAAATAAATTGCTAGTGTATCAAACCAGCAGGGCCGATCCTAGCAGGTGTGCAGCGCGTGCACCGCACGCGGGATGCTAAAACAAGGGGCGGCCGTAGGCCGCAGATAGTTCTGTCAATCAAGCAAAACTTTTTACGAATTTCTCGAAATAAAAATAAAGTGACATTTATCAAACTATAAAAGATAACTTTAAACTAACGTCGAAGAAGAAAACTATATTTTCGTGAATTATTTCAAATGGATTTATTTATTAAAGATTTTTAATCAAACCAGCCAGCACCAGTGGTAAAATTTCTAGTTTTTTTGATGTGGTACAAGAGGTATATAATTACTTTTCTGCGTTCCCATATCGATGGGATTTACTTTAAAAACACGTGAAAACTCTTACTTTAAACCCGTTAAGTGAAACAAGATGGGAAAGTCGTATCTAAAATTAGAGCTAAAAACATTGTTACCGCATTAAAGGCCTTAATTGAAGATACCACCAGAGACACGAAAACAAAAATGGGTGCTAAATCAATAATTAAAAGTCTTGAAACATTTAAGGTTTTGTGTTCAATTTTAATTTGGCATGATTTATTATCAATAATTGATGTATTGAGTAAAATGCTTCAAAATCCTAAATTAAACATCGCGGAATGCATTAAAGGCTTCGATAATCTTAAAAAATATTTAGTTTCCCAAAGATCTGACGATAATTTTAAAATATTTGTCGATTCAGCAACAACACTTGCTAGAGATTCAGGTATTGATCTCGAATTTCCCGTCTCGAAGCTCAGAAAAAAGTTAGTTTATTTGATTACGAGGGCGGTGATGAACCAGTTTTAAATCCCTTCCTGCAATTCAAGATTGCTTTCTATTTTGCAGTTCTTGATTACGCGATCTCTTCGATAAATGAAAGATTTACCTTATTATCGAGTGCTATTCAATATTCTGCTTTCTGTATAAGTTTCACACCATTTCTGATGATGACCTCATGAAAGCCTGCATGGACTTAGATATTAAGTTACAGGTACAGGAGGAAGAAACTATTGTGAAAGATATAGACGGTATTCAACTCTTTAATGAAATAACTTCATTTAAAGATATTTTTCCAGGTAAAAAACAGCCAATTAAGATATTAGAAATTTTAGTCAAAAATGATCTCATTCCCTGTTTTCCAAATTTTGCTCTAGCAATAAGGATTTTTTTAACCTTACCTGTTTCTGTGGCTTCAGGTGAAAGAAGTTTCAGTAAATTAAAAATTATTAAAAATTACTTGAGAAATAATAGACACAAGAAAGACTTTCAGATTTGGCCATCATCTCTATTGAATCCGAAATCTCTGAAAAAATTGATCTCACCGCAATTATTGACAAATTTGCTTCTCAGAAAGCCAGAAAAATTATTTTATAGTTAATTATTAGGTAGTCTTCGAGGAAGGACTGATTTATACACTTTTCGTTTCGCGAGATTTATGCTTTGGTACTTTTTTTATTTTATATTTTCTGGTGAATACTGTTGTTTTACATTTCTAATTATAAAATGTCTATTTTTGTTTCAAAAGTAATAATTTTGTTAGTTTATTATTTTGTTAAAGTAAAAAGAAAAAAAGGTGTCGCTAGTATAACATATTACCTGGCCCAAAAATAAAGTCTTTCCCGTAAAATTTTATTTGTAGTTTGCATTTTTATTAATGTTTAATTTTTTACTCTTATATACATGTAAATGAGTTTATAACGTCAACGTTAAGTATTACTCAAAATAGGAAAAATTCTTTAGAGGGGCGGCATAATAAGTCTTTGCACGCGGGCGGCCTACACCCTAGGATCGGCCCTGCAAACCAGCTACAGAGCTATATCAGTTCCAGATAGACTACATTAGCGTTTTTATTGGTAGTACAGCAATTTTGTAAAGAAATAAATTGTAGATATTTTCTCAATGCGACGCATTTTGTTCTCAGTAAAGCGCTTTCGATACAATAAAGAAAGCAGAACAGCGTCTTCAAAAACGAATTTTATCCGTTAGAACCTATAATCCACAAGACTTTTGAATTTTATTGATCGTACCAATACCTGTTTCAATTAATTTATTTTTACTTTGTGTTTAAAGTGGAATTATCAACGTCATTCAATTTATTGCTAACCTATAACCTACTTCGCCTTGTTTTTCTTAGTTTATTATTTTATTGACTCAGATTTAAATAAAATCAATATCGTCTGCACATTATTATTAATTTAGGTAATATCTGATATATTACAACAATATTTATTTCATTGCTTATTTTGGAAGAATCGTATATTGAAACAACAATGACATAATAATGTTAAAAAAAATCTTAACCGATATTTTTCGACATGCAATTCTTCTTAAGAGGAAGTAACCCCTTTTACCACAATGAAAATTGCCGAACGTTTTGCTGGTCAAACGAAAATAAAAAATAAAAATTGGTATTTAGAAAATAAATTCTACTTTAAATACCCCATCCAGAAAAGTAAATGACGATCGAAAATATTCCCAAAATTTTTTTTAGAAATTTTTTAAATTTTTAGTAATTAAGCAATTCTTTATTGGTCAAAAGCAAAATGACTTTCCCGGGTGTAGAATGTTGTACCAAACAATTTTTCTTAAAGCCATTTTTCAATATCGGCCTTACTTTTTTCTCAAAAACGTTGGGCGCGTAAATCCACTTTACACGCTTAAATTCACTTTACGCGCCCAACGTTTTTGAGAAAAAAGTAAGGCCGATATTGAAAAATGGCTTTAAGAAAAATTGTTTGGTACAACATTCTACACCCGGGAAAGTCATTTTGCTTTTGACCAATAAAGAATTGTTTAAGATATTACAAAATTACTAAAAATAAAAAATAAAATTTCTAAAAAAAATTTTGGTAATATTTTCTATCGTCATTTACTTTTCTGGAGGGTATTTAAAGTAGAATTTATTTTCTAAATACCAATTTTTATTTTTTGTTTTCGTTTGACCAGCAAAACATTCGGCAATTTTCATTGTGGTAAAAGGGGTTACTGCTCTTAAATAACTTATGAAATTCCTTGATATTTATTTAACATGTTAATTATTACCTATAGAATATGAAGACGATATTGATTTTATTTAAATTTTGTGTAAAAGTTAGAAAAAATAAATATATCTACGCGAAATAGGTTATAGATGCATGTTGATACTCCCACCTTAAGATTTTTTTTAACTACTTACATGTCAGATAAAGCAATAGAATATTCTTTTTCGCACAACCCATCATTAGTATTGGATTTATAATCTTTGGACGAATTTTACCATCTCAGTAAACCATGTAGCATAACAGATAATCATAATGCAATGTTAAACGACAAAAACAATATCACACTAGAAGCTATTTAAATTTTTGAGAACTACAGTACTGATTTTTAGTGGTAAGTATTAGGTATGCTTTATTAACCGTAGTAAGCAAACATTATTATGATTAATGTAAAGTTTCATTATAACTGCCAGTCGGAACTAATACAGTATATAAAACCAAATTACACCCCCAATAGAACTTGATAATTACTGTAAGTATTTAAAGCAATAATGGCTATAAACCATTCTATGGTAGCATTAACCCTTATTTCCTATTGGCTAAATTACCGTGATATTATCACTACGCAACGATCTAGCAATTTTTGTTGTCTTGTAGGAAAGTGCGTTGCTGTCAAAAAGGTTTAAAAATAATTTGTACTGTGACCTGCGGCGCTCCACTGCCTATAGATATACTAACATATAGACAAATTGAAAGACATACCGAAACTGCCGGAATCTACGGACCAAGACAGTGCTCGAGCTCATTTTATCGTTATGTTTTATACGGAACACTAGGAAAACTAGCGCTTAAAATGTCAAGTTTAAAACTGTCTTTTACCTGTCTGAGTCGATCATATCTTCTGATCAGTATTACTGTGAATCGTAATTTTAAAGTTTAATTATGAGATACACTTGGTTTACATAAAATAAAGCGTAATGAACTGGACCCGGGATCAAGAGGCCTTTTTCGAAAATCAACACTAAAGGCGATAAAAATAGGGGTTGAAATTTTTAAACGAATTTCTGCATCTCAGAAACTAAAAACTGCTTTCTAAGTCTAAGTTAATTGCATTTGTTTCTTTTTAAGCTTACTTCATAACCACTTGGTTGCACTATCCACAAATCGTACTCTATCTCTGAAAACTCTATATACAATGGTCTTCTTCTACAATTATTTCGTCTAATTTTTTTCAAAACGTTTTTCTTGGAAACATCGCCCTTCCAAATCATATTCGTTTCCTCTTCATAATCTTCCTCTACGCTTCTCCTTTTTCTCATATTTTTACTTCTTTTTTCATTTAAATTCCTATTTTGTTTTTTACTCGGTTCTTCCTCAATAGAATAAGACAAGAGTAAGATGGGGTAATCGTGATCAAAATTTTCTATTATTGGAAACAAGGATAATTTCAAATTGTTCAGCGATTGACGAAAAAATGACGAAACGGTGATGACGATTTTTAGAAATTTTTTATGAGAGTTTACTTGTAAAATATCTTCAACCTCGTCTGTTAAATCAAACGATAACCACGTATTGTTGTAGTGATGAACGTTAATTTCTCGTAAGGATGCATATTTTTTAGTCGTCTCATCGTACGTTGATATTTTGAGTGTTTTCTTTACACCTACAAAAAATGGTTGGTTAGACAGTGAACTGCATCTTTCACTGGTATTGAATTGAAGGTTTTATATAAAAAAAGTTTAGCGGCAATATTTACTCTCCCCCGTCCCCACATTTACCACAGAAAAACAGGGTTTGTTCGTTTTTACTGAAAAGGTTTAAAATTGTTTGTAATTTAAAGATAACAAGCCGAAAGCCGATAATGGCATCAAATTTCCCCGCCCCCTATGTAGGTACAGTTGACGACAGATAATTTCGTACACTAAACTGTGACACTATAAATGCAACTTTTTTACCTTTATTACATTTGTAACGTGTTAATTGTTATCATGATATCTGTCAAAGTATTGTCATTATCTTATTTGATTTAAAAATGCCTCATTTAAGTATTATTGAAAAAGCAAGAATAATATGTTTAGTAGAAATTGTGTCTTATGGAAAAATAGCTGATGATTTTAGAGTACCTAGAAGTACTGTTCAAAGAATTGTAAGAAAATGGCGCTATCATCAAACACTTGAAAGGTCTGTTGGGTCTGGTTTAAATAATAGAAAATCATCAAATGAAAAAGACCGAAATTTGGTGGAGTATTTAAGGCAAAATCCATTTGAAACTGCAGTATCCGCTATGCACATAACAGGATTCCCTGCTTCATCTAGAACTGCGCAACGCCGAGTAAGACAATGTTTCGAATTAAGAAATCGAGCAACTGCATCTAAACCGTTTTTAAAAAATAGTAATAAGGAACAAAGAATTGGGTTTGCTATGCAATATTTACCAGAAAATTAGTTTTTTTTTGGCAAAATGTTATCTTTTTTGATTAGAAAACTCTCAG
The DNA here is from genome assembly GCA_963969555.1 of Polydrusus pterygomalis. Taxonomy (NCBI): domain Eukaryota; kingdom Metazoa; phylum Arthropoda; class Insecta; order Coleoptera; family Curculionidae; genus Polydrusus; species Polydrusus pterygomalis. Next base: position 42,508,487 of record OZ018381.1, on the reverse strand, counting down.
TCTACATACGAGTATAATTTAAGGATTCGAGTATATAGACCACCAAATTCCCGATATGATGAGAAGTATACTCAAAAAAAGCAAACAAGTGGACGTTTCTCCGATGGTGTGTGGGCATGGATAAGTGTTTACGGTGCAGGTGTAGGTATGCTGGAATATTGGTGGAACACTAAACAGTAATATATATCTTCAGATTTTGGAAAATGTTTTTCTTCCTTCTACCTCGATAGTTTTTGAAGGAAATAACTTTATATTTTAGCAGGATAACTGCCCTGTGCATACTGCAAAAAAAATAGGAAACTAGTTTAGACAAAACAACGTAACATGTCAGCCTTGGTGCTCAAGAAGTCCTAAATTAATTCCAATTGAAAATGTTTGGGGATTGATGGTAAAAAAAATGTACAAAATAAATTTTAAACCACAGAATGAAATAGAGTTATTTGATAAAATAGAAGAACTTTGGGAAGGACTAACTCCGGATTATACCAGAAGTATTATTTTGTCAATGCCAAGAAGATTACGATTATTGTTAGAATCCAATGGCGCAGCAATTAAATATTAGTATTTTGTTTGTTGTTTGTTAATAAATTTACCCTTTTTGGCTTTATACTTTTGTAGTTTTCCTGGTATTAATTTAATTTAAACACAAAAATATTTAGAAATAATTACCATTATTACTTATGGCAAAAAATCGTACATACAATAATTTACAGCTATGTATATAGCTGGTGTTCTATCCAGGTATAAACAGCAAGGTGAGAAACCCGTTTTACCCAATGTATGGGTGGGTGGAGTGTACGAATTTACATGTCGTCAACTGTACGCCAGTGAGTGAATTTATTACCTAACTCAATCCTAGAGTTGATCTCCACTTGGGTAAGAATTTTTAATTCAGCGCCCATAAATCGTTCTTCTTTATTCGAAGCTGGAATATCGAATATTAAAAGATGGTTTTCGGACAGCTCTTTCAAAACATCGTTTTGATGAAGTTTTTCTAAAAAATGTAGATTTTTAAAAAAAAATTTAAAAATAAGGGACTTGAACTATTTTTTCACTTGTTCGTGATGTGATGTGCTTTCAAAATCTGAAAATATTTGATACGTTAGTAGAACCATAGGTCTATAAAAAGCTTTATATTATTTGGGCTTGTTGAAAGATAAAAAAAAATAACTGATAATATCTGGTACATCGTCAGGCAGCACAACAGTTTATCATATACTATAATTACGATTTCTTAATGATATTTTTTATAATATTCAGTGTGTCCCCGGATCGACGCAACGATAGGTGAAAAAGGCTAAAATTTTTTGAGTTGAAACTTTATCTTCTGGGGGTTCAGCCCTGCTTGGATAGAAACTAATTTGTGCCATAATTTTAATTTCGAAAAATCAAGTGTGCTTTGGAAATTTTCAAAAAACTACTTTTTCCCACCAGTAAAAAGTGCTTGATTTCTAGGAGATACGAAAAACTGTTATTAAGAAAAGATGTTCAGAAATAATAAATGAGTAAGAATCCAAAATTTTAAAATCCTCTGCTTACTTACAGCAGGTTAATATTCTTTCAGAGTTTTAATATTGAGTAGAACATGGACCAAGCTGAAAACCAAATGTTACAAGTCACACAAGCTATAGAGAAGCAAATCGATGCAGCGATTGAGAAAATAGACAATTTGGACGTTAATGATTTGGAAGGTCTTCGTAAAAACCGGTTAAGGGAAATTCAAAAGCTAGAGGAAAAGAAAAAGGAATGGTTGAGAAATGACCATGGAAAATATGAAGAACTACCAGAGGAAAAGAGCTTTTTCGATGTTATTAAAAAGTCTGAAAATCTCGTATTGCATTTTTACACAAATTCATCAGAGAGGTGTCAGATAGTTGACAAACATTTAAAAATTTTAGCTCCCAAACATCTTGAAGCGCGATTTACAAAGTTGAATGCGGAAAAGTGCCCGTTTTTAGCTGAAAGACTGAAAGTTAAGGTTATACCAACTATTGTTCTAATCCAGAACACAATTTTAGTTGATAAAATAATAGGCTTTGCCCAACTAGGAAATCGTGATGACTTTTCTACAGAAGTATTAGAGTGGCGTATTGCACAAAATAATTTGATTAATTATGATGGTGACTTGACTACACCACCAGACCAGCAAGTTACTAAAAAGACCAAGAGTTATGGAAAAAAAATTCGTGATAGTGCATTTAACAGAGATGACGACGACTTAGATATTGAAGAATACGGATTAAAAAACGACAATCTAAAGTCTGAAGAATTGTCCCAATCAAAAATGCCCTCTCAATCCACAGAATTGACTCCTGAGGAATGGGCAGAGCTAGAATTATTAGATTAATAATTTTTTTTATATTAAATCATTTCATTTTTTGTATTATTTTTAGTAACATAATAACCTACTGTGAGGTGAGATCACTTTTTTGCACCGAGACACTTTAGTTCCACTTTTTTTGACAATTCTATCTATATGATAAATACAGTTTGTCCATTTTTGTATACCTACATAAAAAACACTTCTTTATGGGGACAAGTGTTTTCAGTGAAAAATGTTTTTTTAGCAAGTTTCATATTGTGCTAAAATATTCTCATTTACTAGTCGAAACCTTAAAGTAATATCTGATGTGGGTCTCCCTGGGCCTAAAAGTACACAGCCCTACAGATGAGAATATGAAATACCGACTGTTGGGCTGTCATTTTAATTTACTTGAAGAATACTAATAATTAGTTCCTGTATCTTTTTGACAACTTTTGAACTGCTTTTAATATATATAACTACACAGGAGTTTCTTACTCAGCCTACCTTACTTTGATGTTTTGCATTATTTTTATTGCACGCACCTCCCTATTGAAGATATTGAAAAATGTCGTTAAGAAAAGTTGTTAAAAATAATAAATTAAACACGATCGGTTTATAAGATACATCAAAAAATAAAATTTATTTCAATAGTAACATTAACAACGGTTTATACAATATCTACATCAAAAATTAATTGATTTCAATACTAACATCAACTGAAAGATTTATTTATTCAATAGGTTCGCCGCCTTTATTCGCGCATTCCTCAATGTTTTCCCGAAATGCAGTGAAAGCTGCTCTTATCTCCTCCAGGAGAATAGAGTTTATTGGATCTGTAATGCTATTTTTCAATACTTTTACGTCATTTGGAAGCCTATTCAAATATACAATTTGTTTTATTCGACCCCAAAAATAAAAGTCCATTATGGTTAGATCCGGAGATCTGGGCGGCCACAAAATGGGACCAGCATTGGTATTGGCTGTCCATCTTTCTTGAAAATGCTCATTGAGTCATTCACATACCCGAAATGTCGAGTGGGCAGGGCAGCCGTCGTGTTGAAAATATGAAAAATATCTTGTATATCAGAAGAAGCGCCGTTTCCTCCACAGATATGGGCCGAATTTTCATGTTCTGCTAATAGAACCACTAACTCTTGTGAATCATTTCATGCTCGACTTAATAGAATGTATAATTCTCCACATCCCAATATTTCCATATTTATTGAAGTTTTAAAAGGAATTCAAAGTGAAACTTATATTCATCTTAGAAGCAAGTCGACCAAAAAATCAAAAACTATTATTGAGAAGGAAATATTTTTAAGGGAAGCAATAGCTGACCTATGCAACTGTCACATTTCCTTATTCGAGTTTGTAAAGAAAGTTTCTTTCAAGTTCCTTCCAATAAATATCTCTTAAATTGTATATTTATAATCTTCTAATTATTGTACTATTTTACATGTTTTTTAATGCAATTTGTACCTCTCTTATTATATAGATATAAATTGTATATTTATAATCTCTTAATTCTTGTACTATTTTAAATGTTTTTTAATAAAATTTGTACATCTCTTATTATATAGACATAAATTGTATTTTAAATGTTTTTTAATAAAAATTTGTACAGGGTGGTCCACGTAAGAAAGAAATGTTTCATTAAATGCATTATTAGTCTATACTACTAAATATAAGTCAATCCAAAAAACTTTTGTATTTGAGTTTTACATGTAGGTCTTACAGATTTTGAGATTGGATAGTGGGTCATCTCACGTGGACCACCCTGTACACCTTTTATTATATAGATATAAATTGTATATATCTTAATTCTTGTACTATTTTAAATGTTTTGTAATAAAATTTTTGATGGTGTCTAATGGTAGTTTATTTACCTCTCTTATTATACAGGGTTTCAATTATGTACTTGTACAAACTTTAAAGGGTGGTTCTTTGACTAATTTTAAGATGAAAAGTTCATATGGCGTGTCGGATTTTCGAAGAAATGAAAATGTGTAATTTTTCACAAGTACTTAATTGAAACACTGTATAGATACTTAAAAATCCCGGGACTCGATTTACGAAGCTCTTGTTGGAACCCGGGACTCAATTTACGTATTATTATTTTGACTAGGGGACTCAATTTACGTAAAAATATGAAGGCGGGACTCAATTTACGTTTTCCGGTATAATCCAAGTGATTACGCTTCTTATCCTTCACACGCTATCTTTTTCTCGACGACGTGGTGGCATTATGCGACAAAAGTGATATTACAGCGAAAAATTCTTTAATCGAGCTTTGCGTCTTTTAATATTAAATAATTTGAAATTTGAAATACGACGACTAGGAAAAAGTAAGAAATCAATTATTTGCCTATACCGTTTGACCAGTAAAGTCCGCATCATATGGTTTTTTTTCATTAACAGCTTTATTCGAAATTTGACTTTGGCATCAAGTTCTGCTTCGATCGAGATGTAAATTAAGCAAAAAAATAGTAGTCACGTCTTTCGCATTATCTGTCAAATTTTAATTTTTTTTCAAAAAATAATTCAAAAGTAGGGTTATTTCTAAAAGTATCGAAAAAAGTTATTAGAAAAAGTTTTTTTTAATGCAGTTTCTAGCCCACGTGCAAAATTTTAGCTGCATAAGATAATTTTGATTTTTTACCCATCACTAAAATTTATTTTCCACTTAATGAACACTTTACTGATGACACTGTGTTCTTTTTGTCTTGATATTAAGGTGTATTACTTTCAGACACAAACTACGTTTTCAAAAATAATTATTTTATGAAGTTACCTTATATAGGGTAATAGGGTCAAAAATAAATAAACTTTGCATCACATGCGACCAAATTTTAATAGCCCAATTTTGATTTTGTAGAAAAACACACATTTAATATGGCGCTTTTACTAATATACAGTGAGGACCTAAAGTCCGTCCCCCCCTCTAACTTCTAAACCGTTCGGTATATTTTAATGAAATTTTGAACGATAATATTTGAGCAAGTCTTGCACTTTTTGACATACTAATGACAGCTTCAAATGTCAAGATGACAGCTGGGTCCGCTTTTGGAATATTTTTTTAAATGGAACACCCTGTATATTTTTACATTTTTAAATTCCACATAAAATTGTAATTATTTTTTATTAAATGCATTATTAGTCTATACTTCATAGTTTCCGAGATATTGACTCTCGAAAAGTGACATTTTTGAACTTTGACAGCTTATAACCTTCTAACAGTACGTCTTAGAGCAAAACGGCTTACATGTCCCTATCTTCAATTTTTATTATCTTCCCAAAAAATCAACTTCCGGTTAAACCGGATGTAACTCGAAAGCAGGAAATATAGTTGTTCCGGTTTAACAGGAAGTTGATTTTTTTGGGAAGATAATAAAAATTGAAGATAGGGACATGAAAGCCGTTTTGCTCTAAGACGTACTGTTAGAAGGTTATAAGCTGTCAAAGTTCAAAAATGTCACTTTTCGAGAGTCAATATCTCGGAAACTATGAAGTATAGACTAATAATGCATTTAATAAAAAATAATTATAATTTTATGTGGAATTTAAAAATGTAAAAATATACAGGGTGTTCCATTTAAAAAAATATTCCAAAAGCGGACCCAGCTGTCATTTTGACATTTAAAGCTGTCATTGGTATGTCAAAAAGTGCAAGACTTGCTCAAATATTATCGTTCAAAATTTCATTAAAATATACGGAACGGTTTAGAAGTTATAGGGGGGAACGGACTTTAGGTCCTCACTGTATACTAAGAAGTTTTATGTAGATTGCGTTGAGTCCTATTTTGCAAAAGTGGTGCAATTTAAAACATATCGGTAAAAAATCAAAATTTTCTTATGTAGGTAGCTGAAATTTTTGCATGTGGGCTAGAAGCTGCATTTAAAAAACTTTTTCTAATAACTTTTTTCGATATTTTCAGAAATAACCCCATTATTTTTTGGAAAAAATTTAAATTTGACAGATAATGCGAATCACATGACTACTATTTTTTTTTGCTTAATTTTCTTCTCGATCGAAGCAGAACTTGAAGCCAAAGTCAAATTTCGAATTAAGCTATTAATAAAAAAAAATACCATATGATGCGGACTTTACTGGTCACACTATAGATATACAAACGGATAGACAAATTGACAGACATGTCGAAACTGCTGGAATCTATGGACCAAGACAGTGCTCGAGCTGATTTTATTGTCATGACGTTATGATTTATACGGAACACTAGAAAAATTAGCGTTTATAATGTCAAGTTTAAAACTGTCTTTTACCTGTCTGAGTTGGAATTAAACTTCGGACTAAATCGGGCTTAGCATCTTCTTTACCAGCACTTTTATTTTTTTCATAAAGCTCCAGCATAAACTTGGGGACGTGGTATTTGATTTTTCTGTTAGGGTACCTATTTTCAGCCAAATCGGTAATGTTTTTCGCACGATTTGACGAATTTAACACCCCCTTGCGGTCAATTATATTAACCTCAATTGAAGTGTTAGAAACAAAATTATTTTTCACAAGTAAAACGATGTAAATCCACAGGACCAGCAAAAGAGGAACGATAATAATAAAACTTATATACATTTTTGAGAAATTTAACGGACATACTAAGACGCTCAGTCAGCGTCGCGGCGCATGAATGGTTGAATATAGCGTCTTCGTATTAAAACACTTGAAATCCATTTCTATTTTATCTCAATTAGGTTCCTTATCAAACTAATTATAATTTAGTGGTAAAAATAAATTTAATAGTAGGAACATAAAATATTTTTGATTTATACCGAGTGTTTCTCAAAACACGTTCACCCCTATAACTTTTCTGTATTTATAGATATTAAAATGAAATTTTGTAATTATGCATAAGAGATGAGTCTGCATTTATTGGCATAATTTTCAATTTGTTAGCACTTGAGGTTTGACCGGAAGTGACCTTGAGTTTGATATTTTAAATGGGACATCTTTTATATTTTTACTTATTGGGATTCGGCATAATATTCTGAGTAAAATAACACCTCACTTTTCATTTTTTTGACGTGCTATAACATTTTCATGTTTATTTTTAATTTTCAATCTAGAGTGCTAAAAATTAATTAAATCTGTTAATAATTTATAGTCACGTAGTATATGAAAATTAAAATTATGTCATAATAATTGACTTTCTAAGTTTCACAAGCGTTTAAAAAATGAAATTTAGTTGTCTTGGCGTTTACTCCATTTTTCCAAATGGAACGATAGTGGTTCAATAGGATATTTAAAACGAGCATTTTTTTTCAACAATTTGATGCCATACACTCCTATGCTATTTTTAAATTGACACTGAAAAATTTGCCTTAAGTGCCAATCGCAAATTTACAGGCCTTATGCATTATTATTGCAAAAAAAAGAGATATAAAGGCGGCTTTGAAAAATAATGGAATGGTTTTGAAAACCAATATGGTTTTAAATTAAAATTGTAATGTCATTCGTTTATTAAATTTACATTGTAAATCAGATAAAATGGTTAGTTTTACTAGAAATGAACCAATTGATATGCTCCTAATTTTTGGAGTGACCAGAAAAATTCTTCTGAAGCCGCAAGATTGTATGTTTTATAAACTAATGACATTACAACTTTAAATTAAAGCCATATTGCTTTTCAAAACCATTTCATTTCTTTAAAGAAGAGAGGGCGGCAATAATGCATAACGCTTTTAAATTTGCGATGAGGATTTAAGGCAAATTTTTCAGTTTCAATTTTAAAATAGCATCATAGGAGTGTATGGTATCAAATTGTTGGAAAAAAAATGTTCGTTTAAAATATCCCAATAAAACACCATCGTTCCATTTGAAAAAAATGGAGTAAACGTCAAGAAAATAAAATTTCATTTTTTAACAATTATTATGACATAATTTTAATTTTTATATAAATTAACTAACAGATTTAATTAATTTGTAGCACTCTAGATTGAGAATAAAAAATAAACATAAAAATGTTATAACACGTCAAAAAATGACAAGTGAGGTGTCATTTCACTCATAATGTTATGCTTATGGAGGACTTGAGGTAGGAGGCCGATCGCAATGCATTGGATTCGGTCCCAAATTAGCATCGGTAATTCAGCTTTACGAGTTGCCATAAGATGGCGCTCGTGTTCGAAGTGGGCTATCAAATAAATGGTTTCTTATGGACGCGATAACTATTTTTATTTAAATTAGTTCTTTAAGGAACAAATAAGGACTTTTATATGAATTTACACTTACTTTGTTATACTTATTAGTAAACTCGGCCTGTATAAAGTTCCAACGATGCTTCGTTTTTAAAATACAGGAACATTCTAGCTAGAGGGTTTTACCTTTGGAGCTAGAAAGAGACTTATTTGGCTGCGTTTCATCTCTGAAGAAGATCCTGTCACACCCCGACACAAAGCAAACTCTACTTTTATAAATTGTACCATTATTCATCATAAATATGGAAATTAATTACAATACAGCGTTATTTGCCTTGTGTTGCCTTCAAACGTTATTTGTTATTTCGAAAAATAAAATGTCAATTGTCAAAAGTAAAATTTAAAAACTATGGAGGATCTAGTTTTCCATATTAAAAACGAAGAAGAAGAAGACATCAGCCCACTTCGGACGCGAGAGCCATCTATCGGCCAATAGCGAACTAACCAAAAAACCGAGACAGAATTTGAAAATGCTGCCATTGTCGATCGGCCTCCTACCCAGCGGCGCACCCAGGATTTTATGTTAGGGGGGCCCGCCAACCAGTGCTGGAAGCAAATTTTTTAATAAACTTTTAAGTTACGCATTTTTCTAGAACTTTGGAGCTTTTTTAACAGGTACTCTTGCAGGGAAGATCGCAATAGCCTAGTCATGGGAGTCGTTAAACGGTTGTTAACTTGAGGGTGTACTAAAAGCCTGCTGTAGGCGAAATGCGCCGCAGGCGAAATTTTTTTAAGACCACGCCCAAATTTGGTCAATAATTATTATAGTAAATATTTTAAAAATTTATGATTACCTTCTTATTTTATTGAAAATGAAATAAGATAGAAAATAAAAAGGCTAATTTATTTTTCATTAGTGGGTACATTGTTTAAAAGTAAAGTTTATTCATCTGTTTTTATTTGCAGCAAACTTATCAATAACAATAAAGTCCCTAGATTTACACTTTGTGGTATGTATCAAGTTAATTTCGAGAATTTAGGTCTTCCATTAATTTTAATTTCAATTTTTTGCTCAATACTTAATGAGCTAAAATTGTTTCTTAAACATTCATAGTCGTTTTGGCATTAAAACTGTTTATTTTTATTAAAATAAGTCTTTACTACCCCAAAATAATAACAAAAATATAAAGGAAAACTCGAAATAATAAATTCATACATTCAATCAAACCATATTAAACCTCAATAAGTCAACTTCCAGGGGAGGACGGGGGGGGCAAGTGCCCCACCTGGCCCCCCTCAAACGAGGCCCGTGAGGTAAATCTAAGAAAATTTACTTTTTAAAATACTTATCCACTTTCATAATTTTTCATTTCATTGGGGGTTTTGGGGGGGCCAAGGCCCCCTTCGCCCCCCCCCCCCTGGGTGCGCCACTGCTCCTACCCTCTAGTTCTCCATAGTTATGCTGAACCCAAATAAGTAAAAATATACAAGATGTCCCATTTAAAATATCAAAGTCAAAACCGGAAGTGCTAACAAATTGAAAATTATGCCAATAAATGCAAAATTTTATTTTAATATCTATAAATATAAAAAAGTTATATGGGTGAACGTCTTTTGAGAAACACCCGGTATATTAATATACAGTACATTTTTTAACTCGAGATATGGTATTTGCACGGTAATTTTTTCACCCCTCGTTAACTTTTTAATGTTTTTTCAAAAAATATCTGTCAACATTCTTATTTATACTTTCTGAATTTTTTTTATATTGCATGGTATATAATTATTAAACAAATTTAAAATGTCTCTGGGTTTCCATTAAGGAATTAACTTGTACAACATAAATTGGAGAGTAGGCGCATAGCATGCGCAAAGCGCAATCATATAGAAACCCATCATTAAAGTGAGATAAACCCATTTTTATTTGGGCGTACGCAACAAAGACACTCTCTACGTGAATTCCGCTACTGACTACTATACTATTTCTCGTCTATTGTAGGCTCATTGAACTCATAGAATGCTCGGTCAACAGTAACATTCTGCTGATAAGATTTTTTTAAAACTCAATATACTACACAGAAAGGGTGCGTCACAAAAAAATAAATCATTTTACTTTTAAATACCGTATCTGGGGTAACTTGGTCACCCCGGGGTAACTTGGTCACCTATGACGTCATTTTTGTTTTTGTTTATATTTTTCCTACTGTTTTTTTTTTTTATGGTTTTTAGGTCCCTCGCGTTTGTTTCAGGTAACTAATAACTAAACATGGTGATAAACTACCAGAGAACCCCCGGGGCAAAGCCCTACCAAGACTATCCAGAAGAGAACATGGAAAAAGTAATACAAGCTGTTGGGGAGGGGATGTCGAAGAAATTAGCTGTGGAAACGTATCAGGTACCTCGGACAACTTTGGGTCGTAAGATTTTTGGCAAAAATTCTGGAGCAGTAGGTCGCTTAAGAGTCCTTTTAGCCGAGGAAGAACGCATTTTATCTGAGACCCTTGGCGTGGTGGCTAATTGGGGTTTCCCGTTAACCAGGCTGGATGTGAGGACGGTCATCGTAAAATACCTGGACAAACAAGGGAAAACAGATCTTTAGAAACAACACTGCAGGAGAAGGAGTAGAATTTTCTGGATGCATTTATCCAGAGAAACAGGCTGTCCATTCGCTTGGCATCGAACATTAAGATCCAGAGCCTCAGTCGACCGTGAAGATACGTTAACATTTCCCATTCTTTATTAATAATCCAATAAATGGGCGTTTATGAAAATTTCGAACGGAAAAAAGTAGCTATGGGATTGTTTTATTTTTTTTCTAAGTAAATCCGGGGTAACCTAGCCATGCAGCATTAAAAGCCCTCATTTCATTAAAAGTCCCAAAGGTAACCAAGTTGCCCCAAACCCTGGGGTAACTTGGACACCCCACATATATATATTTTTTTTTCTAATATAAAACAAAAACATGACTTACTACAAACGTTAACTCTTTTCTTATGTTGTTGTCGGTTTGTAAAAAAAAATTGGTCCAAATGCGTCAAAAAATAGAAAATATATTTGTGGAAAAGTCTGAACAAGTTACCCCCAGATTACGGTACTCTTATCGTCAAAAATAAAATGACTAAATTACGCATACTACTCTTTAATTTAATTACAAGTTTCGTACAAATAACACAAGTTGCTTCATTGTTGGCGGCTGGTAGATGGAGAATTTTTCCCGCAATCGGAAACCTGATCGTGATCGCATTCATCGTTATCAGACGAGGTTATGTCGTCTTCATGGTCACTTTCTTCATCTCTTGCCCGTCGACCCCTTCTTCGTCTTCTACCAGAGCGGCGACGATTGCGATATCTGGAACGGCGTCTTTTATTTTTTCTCATGGGCGCTTCTTTCGCCATGGCTAAATAAGACGCCTTTTGTTGGTCGCTCATGGATCTCCATACTTGCGCTCCCTTAGAAATAACTTCAGTGACTGACATACCTTTGTTCGACACTCTGTAATCCCGCAAAAAATTTAGAAATGGATTTCTCGTTATTCTTCCAGCTCTGTACGTTTTGACGGGTTTTAGATCACTGCGGCTGCGACTTTGGGAATCTCTTGATTTCGACATGTTGATTGTAATGGATTTCTAGTTATATATTCGCAAAAATAAAAAATAACATTGGGTAAATTATAATTGAAGTTGACAGTGAACCTGTGATGATGCTATGGAAATCAAAGTTTTTAGAATGGTGGACGCAGTATACCAGTTCACTTGAACATATATGTCCTGTTACCTTTACCGCATTATTATTTGGACTTCTATCGTATTTAATATAGATAATTTAAAGATATTTTTATTAAGACAATGTACAAACAATTTAAGTCAAGTCTATTACTTCAATTACTTGACCCGGATCTTTTTTAGGTTCGCTAGGAAGTTCTACAATCTTTACGATACTATCAGGTGGCTTGGCGATGTTGTCTTTACGAAACGGAAATCTGTTCCAGTGTTCTTTTATTGGTACTGATGATTGACTACTGACTTTTTTTCGGCTAATATTTTTATTAGTACTTACTACCTTCTGTTTCCCTTTAGATTGCTTCTTGTATTTTCTGTAAGGTGCATGCCTCGCCATAGTAAAATACGGCGATTTTTCTCTTGGATTCATGTGTCTCCAAACCACACCTCCCCTTTTTGTGATCTCTGTTAACTTTAAGTTTTTGTTTTTCTTTCTAAAATCTCTTAGGAAGTTAAGAAATGGGTTTCTCGTTACCTTACCGGCCTTATATTTTACTTTGGCTCTACTTCTATCAAGTCCTTGAGTGACGAGTCTGCCTTTTTGATTTGTCGGAGGTTTCGACATGTTGCAACGAGGTATTCATATGAAACATACAATTTTTAGAATAAATGTTCGACTATTTTACTTAAATTTGCACACTTTTTTTTGACATTTTTTGACAAGCAACGAAATATTTTAAAGGTATTCCTTTGGTTTATGAGAAACTAATAATAAACTACACGTTTTGTTACCTTTAACTTACGTGCAGGAGGCCGGAGGGTACCAAAGTAGCTAACTTTTTATGGGTCTCAGAGAAAATATTTTTGGACAAATTTTGATAATTATTCTACGAACCAAAATTGATGATTTTTCTCGGAATAATAAATTTCTCTGAAAACGGCGCAGCGGTAACTTTCAGTTTGTGAGATACTCCTTTTGAAACTCCCTGTTTAAAGGGAAAATTGGAATATTTGGTAAGGGTGACGTAATCTCCAAGAAAAACTACGAAATATCTCAAAAACTAAGCGTTACCACCAAATATCGTTTTAATATTCTACCACAACACCTTGAAAAGAAGCCATGAAGTGACATCGGGCAACGCCGCATCAAATGGGAGTTGTGGATCCACAAGCTAGCAAGGGCGAGTTTTTTATTCTTTCTGATATTTTTTGTGTTTTTTTGGCTCTGTTGCCACTATATTGATATTGATATTGAAAAATGTACAAAAAAGTAATAAATAGTTTTGGATAATAAGAACAACTTACCTAATTATTAAATAATATTAATATTGATTGCGTTGAGAAGCTGTTTTTGTTTCACTACGAGTAGATTTATTTGATCGATCAAAAGTAATACCTATTCTATTATACAAATTATTATCTTCTGCGTTTAAATTACAGGATTGACTATCGACTTCTGAAGTCTCAAAATTTAGTAAGCTTAAGGCTTTGTTTAAGAAATCTACGCTTGTCTTAAGAAAGTCACCTACTATCTGGGTAACTTCGTTACTTTCACAATGTCTGAATTGGTACAGAGACAATAAGTTTTTAAGCATCTGAGACCACCTGCTTAGTTTCATTTCAAAGGGTAAAATCCATTTCAAATCATTGTAAGCCAATTCATTACCTTTTAAAAAAACCAAAAACCTTTACCTTCATATATCAATGTCCACTGAAACCTGATAAACAATATTTATACAGTCATTGGTCAAGTATAAACTATAAAAATATATTACACTCTCTTCACCTGCTTTTAAAACACTTTTATAGTTAGAGTTACACCCAGGAATACAGCAGGGGCTTGGCATGTTAATAAATAAACAAACTAAAAGAAAAAAATAGTACTTACCTAAACCTAGGTATCTAGACTAATTCACATACCTATACCTTCAAGTTAAATAAACACTTCAATTCTTAATAGATTAACTGTAGCCACAAAACAATAAAGTTTATCCCAAAGAGCTAACTAGAATACAAAAAACACAACTTTAAAATTAAAACAAATAAAATTCTGCCGCCATTTATAAGACTCGTAAACAAACCGCCAGGCAGGCCAGGCGGTTGGATTTTTCACTTTGTTAATGCTATTAGAGCAAACCGCACCAAAAATTTTCATCAGTATTTTGTAGAGGTTCTTAGCAATCATGTCACTTAAATTTTCTATTAGATATCAATCGAAAACCGGATAAAAATATAAATTAATACGACACCTACACCTAGTTCGCGCGTAAATTACATACTGAACCATGGCTAACCTCAAAAAAGTCACGTGACACATGGATCTTCAAGCAGTGTTGTCGATGATTCTGTTTCGCGGCTTCTTTCAAGGTGGTTGTGATACTACCTATAGCTTTTCAAAGTAAATAAAGGTTAATCTTAATTATATTATATTACATTAAAAATTGTAGCAAATATTTTGCCTTTATAATATACACAACACACAGCACTTGTTTTAATTTTCAATAATCCAAAGTCATATTCGTTAACTAAATATAGCGCTACACATCTTATTGTTCTTCCTGTTGAGGGAGTACGACCTACCAGAATGAGTCGACTTTTTATTTTTCGTTATCTTTAATTGGTGCTTGCTTCCAGGAATTTTTTCCAGTTTTGTTATGGTATGCCTAAAAGTACGTACTGACTTTTATATGTATACTAAAAAAATACAGTAAAATAATTAAGCTTTTAAGGTGGAATTATCAACGTCATTCAATCTATTGCCAACCTATAACCTATTTCGCGTTGATTTTTTGAGTTTATTATTTTAATAACTAACATTTAAAGAAAATCAATATCGTCGGTACAATATTTAGGTAATATCTGACATATTACAAAAATATCATTTTATTTCATTGCTAATTTTGGGAGAATTGAATGGTGAAAGAAGAATGACATAATAATGTTAAAAAAAATCTTACCCGATATTTTTCGCTATACAGGGTGTTTCATTAAGGTCGAAGAGCGGCCATATTTCGGAAACTACTGGGCATAGAAATTCAGGAAAAGAAAAATGATAATAAAAGTGGCCATGAGAAAATTCTGGAAATAATTTTCAAGTTCCGCATTTTGCCGCAAGAGAGCGTAATTGAAAAGTAAATTTTTAAATTTTACATAACTCCGAAAATTCCACATTAAGGTATATGTTTGATAACATCATTTTAAAGCTTGGACAATTATGCATCATTTTGGTTTTATGCTCATTGGCGTACCGACTTTAATAAGAGTGGGGGAAGCTGTTGAAAGTGTAATCATTTAAATCGTTGTAACTTATAAACGACTTATCCGATTTTAGCAAACTAAAGACTGTTTGGAAGAGAAATGTATGCACTTTGACCAGTCGTATTTAGTTGTCCATAATAGTTCTCAAAAAAAATGCTAGAGGGCGCAATTTCCAATAACAATACTTTTTTTGATTTTACTCCGAAAAAATAAATCATACGGTATAATTATAATACCATAATCGAGAAGAAGATGAAATTTGCTAGAAAAAATATTAAAACCGCAGCTCGATATCTTCGTTCGTTTCAGAGTTATTGCCAAAACAATAATTTTTAAGACAAATTGCGCCCTCTAGCAATTTTATTAGAAACTATCTTGTATATTGGATACGACAATTAAAGGTACTTACCTTTCTCTTCCAAACAAGCTTAAATTTAGTAAAATTGGTTAAGTCGTTTAGAAGTTACAGCGATTTTAATGTTTACAGTTTCACTTGATAAGAGTGGGAGAAGCTATTGGAAGTTTAAACATTAAAATCGCTGTAACTTCTAAACGACTTATCCGATTTTACTAAATTTAAGCTTGTTTGGAAGAACCTTCAATTGTCGTATCTAGTGGTACAAGATAGTTTCTAATAAAATTGCTAGAGGGCGCAATTTGTGTTAAAAATTATTGTTTTGGTAATAACTCAGAAACGAACGGAGATATCGAGCTGCGGTTTTAATATTTTTTCTAGCAAATTTCATCTACTTTTCGACTATGGTATTATAATTATACCGTATGATTTAGTTTTTCGGAGGAAAATCAAAAAATGTATTGTTATTGCAAATTGCGCCCTCTAGCATTTTTTTTGAGACCTATTATGGACAACTAAATACGATTGGTTAAAGTGCATACATTTCTCTTCCAAACAGTCTTTAGTTTGCTAACATCGGATAAGTCGTTTATAAGTTACAGCGATTTAAATGATTACACTTTCAACAGCTTCCCCCACTCTTATTAAAGTCGGTACGCCAATGAGCATAAGACCAAAATGATGCATAATTGTCCAATCTTTAAAATGGTGTTATCAAACCTTAATGTGGAATTTTCGGAGTTATGTAAAATTTAAAAATTTACTTTTCAATTACGCCCTCTTGCGGCAAAATGCGGAACTTGAAAATTATTTCCAGAATTTTCTCATGGCCACTTTTATTATCATTTTTCTTTTCCTGAGTTGCTATGCCCAGTAGTTTCCGAGATATGGCCGCTCTTCGACCTTAATGAAACACCCTGTACTGTACAATTCTCCTAAAATATTCAATGAAATTCCTTGATATTTATTTAATATGTCAATTATTGCCTATAAAATATGAAGACCATAATGATTTTATTTAAATTTTGTGTAAAAGCTAGAAAAATTAAATAAATAAACGCATAATAGGTTATAGGTTGGCAAGCATGTTGATACTCCCACCTTAAGGATGGTTTTAAGATTTAGTATTCCAATCGACTACAAACGAAATTTTGTACTGTTAACAATAATTTTCTTGAGCTTTTCTTTGTGAAATAAGGCCCTCATGATCTTGTAGAGTAGTGTAGATCGCCACTGGAAAGGATCGATTGCTACACTGAGAGATTTCAGTTACTACCAAGGGCCCCTAACAGCCCCGCAGCTGGTCTAGACTAGACTAACCGCCTTCCCTAGGCGGAAACCCTCTTAATTTGTAGTAATGTAGTAAAAAAATTGTATAGTCTAAGTAGGACCGATGGTATAGTTAAAAATAACCTAGTGTAAGTCTTCATGAATTAGCTAAGTACAAAAGAACGCCGATATTTGGGTAAAGACGACAATAAAATTGTAGCAAAAGAATGGTCGAAAAATTTCAAAGGAATGAACTCTACAAGGTTAACGTTGCAACCATTGACAAACATGTAGACGAGAGTTGGTAGATTTAGATATTAGCAACCCACGTTAAACAATAGGTCCTTGATATTTTGAATATTTTAGAGCCGGAGTAGGTTAGAAAGCTATCTTCTTTTACTTACTCTTCAACTTCTTTTTCGACTCCTTCTTTTGATTTTCGTTTTTTTGAGATGTTATTTTTGGTAAAAATGTTATGTTATAATTATCACAAATTTACCTAAATAGAGAATCTGGCTGAGAAAGCCTCATACATAGTTTTACATTGTTTGAAAAATCTGCATCAATTTCAAGGTTTAATTTTGGTTCCACCGATGCTTCAAATTCTACCTTGGATTTTACGAATGTTGTATCTACTTTAATTAGTCCATTTGCGATATATCCAACTCTAAAAAGAAAGTTCAGATTATTAAGTCTACAAGGGTTTCTGTAGGTTCTTATGACAGTTATTTTTTTGAATAGTACAATTTTGATGTTCCCCAAAGGAAAAAAGGGAAATTGGAACAAAAATCCTGTATAAAATATTGATTTTTTTAGATAGATTTGATTTCGGGTTTGTTTCGTTATTACTTCACTAAAAATAAATTAGGTTGATGCAAAATTTAATATACAGGATGTTAATTAATGTCATGCAGATATTTCAGGGGGTGATAGTACTCGTCAAAATAAGAAAAAAATGCAAATATATGCATGGTCTAAAACGCGATATTTTCGTTAAACAGGGTGAAAAAGTTTCAATTTTTTTTCTTGTATTTTGCGTTTTCTCTCTTATATTCTGCGATAATTGTTTGAAATTTGGAACATCAACCCTTTTTTAAAATCTCTACAATATAGTATTAAAATTGTTTGTCCCAGTATACAGGGTGTTACATTTTCTTGAATCGGCTACAATTCTATCTTTCAGAACTTTTTTTTTTACTCCCTGTATGAATTCCGGTATGAAATTTGAACTCTCTGTTCCTTTGTTTAGCGTTCTGGTCTCTTGTACTATTCTCGTATCTGTGGCCGTTTTCGATTTATTTGCAAAAATAGACATCGATGGAAATTAAGTGTAGACGAAATAGCGTAATAATAAATATGAGAAAAAAAATAGTAGGCTGGGATAGGCAATTGTTAATTTTGTTTATTGTCCTTGTGACATTTTGCAACAATTTTTTTTTGTTTGACGTTTCCGGAGTTGTTTTGAACTGGTTAATGATGGTTGAATTCACAAATCAAGAATATGCAGAGATGCATTTAATCTATGGACTTGCCGATGGCAATTGTTATGAAGCCATACGACTGAATGCACAAAGGTATCCAAATCGAATACTGCCTGACCCACGGACATTCGCAAATGTACATAATCGACTATGTGAAAATGGATCGTTCAAGAAATCATCTCATTTAGCAGGAGCAAACAGAACGGTTAGGACTCCTGAAGTCGAGGAAGCAGTCCGGAATGCAGTAGAAAATGATCCTGCTACTAGTACGAGAAAAATTGCCGCAACACTTAACATTTCATTTGTGCTTGTCTGGAAAATTTTAATGGATAACTTAATGTATCCTTACCACATCCAAAGGGTTCAAGCTCTTCTCCCACGTGACTTTCCACTACGTTTTAATTTTTGCCAATGGTTCCTACAAATGCTAGCCCAAAATCTGTTATTTGAAAACACGATTTTATTTAGCGATGAAGCAAATTTCTCAAGGAATGCCATAAACAATTTTCGCAACAACCATTGTTGGGCAGAAGAGAATCCGCATGCGATACGCGAAAATAATTTCCAGGAACAGTTTTCAGTAAATGTGTGGGTCGGCATTCTTGGAGATTATTTGATAGGACCATTTTTCCTACCAGCAAGGCTAAACGGACAATATTATCGTCAATTTCTTGAAGAGGAACTCCCAGGGCTGCTAGAAGAGGTACCAATTCTTGTCAGAAACCAAATGTGGTTCATGCACGGTGGTGCACCACCGCACTTCAGCATAGAGGTGAGAAACTTTCTCAGTAAAATTTTTAACAACCGTTGGATAGGTCGGGGGGGACCTCAGCCATGGCCCCCTAGATCCCCAGACCTGAATAGCCCGGTTTTTTTTTCTGGGGACACTTGAAAGCATCAGACCCCAGTCCAGACAGAAGAGGATTTAAGAAACAGAATAATAACTTCATGCGACATCATTCGCAATACTCCTGGAATATTTGGCAGAGTTCGTCAGTCCATGAGGCAAAGACTTGATTCGTGCATTTTAGCAAGAGGCGGACATTTTCAACAGTTTTTATAATTTTGTTTTATTTTTATTTGATTTAAGTACTAATAAATTGTTTTTTACGCATCTTTTTCCTCTGCGTTATTTCGTCTACACTTAATTTCCATCGATGGCTATTTTTGCAAATAAATCGAAAACGGTCACAGATACGAGAATAGTACAAGAGACCAGAACGCTAAACAAAGGAACAGATAGTTCAAATTTCATACCGGAATTCATACAGGGAGCCAAAAAAAAAGTTCTGAAAGATACAATTGTAGCCGATTCAAGAAAATGTAACACCCTGTATACTGCGACCGAAAATTTTGATACTATATTGTAGAGATTTCAAAAAAGGGTTGATGTTCCAAATTTGAAACAATTATCGCAGAATATAAAAGAGAAAACGCAAAATACGAGAAAAAAAATTGAAACTTTGTCACCCTGTATAACGAAAATAACGCATTTTAGACCATGCATATATTTGCATTTTTATTTTGACGAGTACTATCACCACCTGAAATATCTGCATGACATTAATTAACACCCTGTATATTATATTATAATAGCCACCGACACAATCTTATATACCTACATTACATACCTGCATTTTTTAAACTCTAGGTACCATGGGATTCGCATGGTAATGTTGTCACCCCGTGTGAACTTTTGTTATATTAAAAATTATTATTTTTTGATGATAAATTACAGATTTTTAGTCTTTGTACCTAAACAGGGATTGCAGATAAGCTAAGGACTTCATAGCTTGGTCAAGCAAGACTGAGCTACAGCGGATTCATTGCAAATTTAGAAAGCATCTAGGTTGAAGAAGATACAATCTGCGCTGGATACCTAGAAGAAGTGAAGACTCCGCTACACTAACCCTTAATTATTACTACTACTACTATTATTGGTACTGGTAGTTGCTTAAACACACTGGAATGCACATCCCATGTATCGAGTTTAAAAAATGCAAGTATATTTTTAATACTTCTTTCATTTAAATATACAAATTATTATTCTTACGATTTTTTAATTAAGGATTGAGCATTACGATTCCACAGCGATATTTCAATCTTGCC
This sequence comes from Polydrusus pterygomalis, assembly GCA_963969555.1. Taxonomy (NCBI): domain Eukaryota; kingdom Metazoa; phylum Arthropoda; class Insecta; order Coleoptera; family Curculionidae; genus Polydrusus; species Polydrusus pterygomalis. The sequence goes on along the minus strand of OZ018381.1, from coordinate 42,487,840 downwards.
GGATAGGTCAAAGGATATTGCTCCTTTTAGATTTATTTCCGCCACGAATCCATTGCCAAGTCTTAGAAATTCTTGGTGATCGTGAAGCAATATTAATGCCTAAAATAAAAAAAAACTTAACAATAGGATAATGTTAGTATAAGGCAGTTGAATTACTAAAATAAAATTTCCAATATTAATAAAGTGTAAGTAAACAGCGAGGAAAATAATGCATCCATATTTTTTTGCTTAATCACAGCTACATGCCCCATGTGTTATTTGCTTGTAGTTTTAACTGTTTTTGTTATTTAACCAATTTATAATTTTCGTGTCCATGACAATTATAAACATTTGGGGTAATAGGGTTTTTATTAATCTTATCGGATGATTAGCAAAGACATTTTAAAATTAAAAACGTGTATACCTAATAAATTCGTCTATATTTTTAGGAAAAAAGGTATTCTAAGAATTGTTGCGTTAACAGTCGACTTTTAACAATAGAAAAAGACACCCAAATCTCACAGAAAAAATCATAGATATATACCTTTAGACAAGCAAGCAATAATCACGAAAGTGGCAGTTTTATGGCCTCGCGCATGTAAACAAAGCTACACACGATTAGACATGCGCACTGCAACATTATCATTTGACGAATGGGAAAATGGACAGGTCCGGGCTTAAAAACTTAAGTTATTGCTTAAGAAATTGTAAAAGTTGATCTTCAATTTATTTTTATGTGTAAACAGCTAAAATTTGCCCTAATTTCTTCTCACTTTTTGATCAAGTTGGGAAAAGAATTTCTGGCATTTTAGTAGTTGCAAACCTATCAGATTTTGAGGATAGAAATTTTGTTTTTAAGGGTTTGTTTAATAATTTTGTTTAAAAATAATTCGTCGTCGTGTTTTTAATTCAAATAAAAAAGGAAAAGCACAAGCCAATTAAACTATATAATTTATAAAATCGAATAAACAAAACCAGCAAAATAACCAATCTTCGATGTTATCGCGTATCTAACCTCAACTCAAATATTAGATACATCACTACTCCATACTTATTGAAAATACGAAATACCCGGTATTTTGCCCCTATTTGCCCCTATAAATCATACAACGGCTGTTACCTACTAGTCATTGTTTATATTCCAATCCGAGTCACTAAAAGCACAAACACAATTCACTAAACTACTCCTACAATAAACAACAAGGAATCCACAGAAGAAAACTTAAAACAACAAAATGGCACAGAGCCGGATCTGGAATGTATTTTGAGCATGTCGCTAAAGAAGGACAGTCCGATAATAATAGGTTTATGCGCATGTCCAATGCTGCTGGGAGGGAAGGCATTTGACCGGCGAGCCATGGGCTTGGACGTATTTTTTTACCTATAAAACTTAACTTTTGTTTGCGCAGAAAAGAAGCTGTCTAAAGGTAAATGTCTATGGATAAAACCGAATAGAACCCCCGTATACTTTAATATTTTTTATGTTTTTACAATACCGGGTCCGCCAACGAAGCGGGGACGGAAGATTAAGTCCTTATCGATAAACTTATCAAAACTACCAACACAGCATAGGGTATGGACTTAAAAGCTGCATATTTTAAAAATATTTTACATTATACAGGGTCTCCCAAAAAAGTGTGGCGGGCTAAACTTGCATTTTTTTAAATGGAACACCCTGTATATTTTTAAATTCCACATAAAATTATAATTATTTTTTATTAAATGCATTATTAGTCTATACTTCATAGTTTCCGAGATATTGACTCTCGAAAAGTGACATTTTTGAACTTTGACAGCTTATAACCTTCTAACAGTACGTCTTAGAGCAAAACGGCTTACATGTCCCTATCTTCAATTTTTATTATCTTCCCAAAAAAAAACTTCCGGTTAAACCGGATGTAACTCGAAAACAGGAAATATAGTTGTTCCGGTTTAACTGGAAGTTGATTTTTTTGGGAAGATAATAAAAATTGAAGATAGTGACATGTAAGCCGTTTTGCTCTAAGACGTACTGTTAGAAAGTTAGAAGCTGTCAAAGTTCAAAAATGTCACTTTTCGAGAGTCAATATCTCGGAAACTATGAAGTATAGACTAATAATGCATTTAATAAAAAATAATTATAATTTTATGTGGAATTTAAAAATGTAAAAATATACAGGGCAAGTTTAGTCCGCCACACTTTTTTGGGAGACCCTGTATAATATAAAATATTTTTAAAATATGCCGCTTTTAAGTCCATACCTTATGCTGTTTTGATAGTTTTGATAAGTTCATCGATAAGGACTTAATCTTCCGTCCCCGCTTCGTTGGCGGACCCGGTATAATATGCTTACTTGGAAAGCTGGTGTCATTTCCGAAGCAGTACCTGACCATACGTGCCCCATAAGTTCGCCCTGTCCCTCGAAAAACACAAATGGTCTAATTTGAGTTCCCGCAACGGTCAATTCCATGCCAGCAGTTGCAGAGTCTTCGGTGTCTTCATTTTCTTCATCACTGCTTGACATCAAGCTGGTTAGACCACCGGAAAAAATACCTAACTAAAGAAAGAGTAGATGAAAAATTTATAATATTAATCATTGTTAGACGAAGGCCAAATACAAACAACTATGAACTAGAATAGGATACCAGAACTTTGATTCTTGTGACATCAATAAATTACTCACTAACCAAACCACTTTGATTTAATGAAATAATTTTTGACATACCTATATAATATGTCATGGTTGTCTGATCAGTAAAAGGTTTCAAAAACAATCAAACCCTTTCTTATCAACTTTTACCTTTTCTGATAAAACTACTCTTATGCAACTTACCGTAAACACCTCCTTAGATAATCCATCTTTACCCAATACAACATCTACTATTCCTCTTTTGACAATTCCTCCCTTAATTTCTTGTATTGACACCAAACTTCCATTTGATGAACTTCCCTCAAAGACACTTCTTGTCAAAGCAGTTGATAATCCTCTAGGTGATAAAGTAGAGTAGTTGTTAAGCTTCTTGCTTGATTTTACGATATTCTGAACTCTTTGGCCAAATCTACCACATTTTTCCGACATCATTGCGATAATTTGAAAGACGTATTGCTTAATCTCATAATTTGTCTCGTTGCTACCAATAAAATGTAGAAGATGTACTAAAGTTTCATCAGTAGGTCTTGTACTAAGCAAGATGTCTGCAGCTATAGTACGTGAGCTAGTGTCATGCTTCTTATCCAGTTGATACAGCGTTTTTTCTGCTAATTTTAAAACATCCTCTGTCCAAAATTCTTTGCCAAAGGATCTGAGAGCTCGCCAGGCCAGCACTTCTTCTTTAAGAGTACCATTTTTGGTGAAGGAAATCAGTTTTGGTATGGTTGATGGTGATTTTAAATTTTTAAGAGCATTGAAGAAAACATAACGGTCTTCACCTTTGGCATAATCCAAGCCGTTGACTATGGTTTCTTCTACGGATCTTAAAATCTGAAAGGGTTTACGTTTTTGTAGGAATTTTAAAACTATATATATATTAGATTAACAATTTGAAAAATATGCAGAATGAATGTTCGGTTTTTCTTATTGAAAGATGTATTTACATAAAATTAAAACTTATTGCTTACCTTTATTATTTCATATGTAGATGATTTCTTGCTTAATGCCAAAGTCCTAGACATGGAAGCCAAAGACAAAATAAGGGTGTGACTAACATGTGTATGCATGGTTGTGTATTTTTTATATTTATTTAACAAGTCTTCTAAGACATCGACATTGGGATGGGTAGAGAAGGAGAGTGCCCACAAGTATCTCTCTATAAGGTCTACATGTTCCTCGCTATCAAGGTGAAGTTTTTTCATTACAGCTTGATGCGAATTCTTGGTTTGAGCGTAACCCAAAATATCATATAATTGAGCTCTACAAACAAAATAAATAGGTAATAATTTATTATAATTCTTAAAAATATTCTTCGGGTGTTCTTCTTCTTAAATACTTACAAAATTTTAGCATTCTTTTTAGAATTTAATGCCTTGGAAATATCGTCGCCGCTACTACTTCTAGCAATACCCAACAATTGCAATAATGCCTTAGCAGCTTTTAAACTGCCCAAGTGTTCAGTCTTTAAGTTCTCTCTCGACAATTCTACTTCTTTATAAAACTTCTTCTTCAAATATTCCTCATGACGAGATTCTGCTTCGGTAAGCAACAATTCTTCAGTTAACGATTTGGTTACTTGGGAAATCGTGTCTTCATGACTATTGCCTACGTTTGCTTCGCAAGCTTGAGTTTCTTCGTAAATTAAAATTTGTTCTGAGTTAATCTTACCGCCTAACTCTTCTTTGGCTTGAATATTGACTTGGTGGATTTCCTTATTGATAATTTTTCTTAAAAATTTGCCAGAATCATCTGCTAAATACTCTATGATTCTCGTTGAATTTATATTGGCACCCAAAATTTGATCATTGTGTTTTTGGTGTTCTAAATCTTCAGAAATGCAGTTCGTTTTTGTTTTAAAAATGTTATTTGGTGAGGTAGATGTATAGGCTGTGGTGCAGTGACCTGAAGCGTCGGTCTCTAAGACTTCCCCGTTTAAAATTTGCAGCTAAAAAAAAAATTGTCAAATTTGTTAATTGAATATGAATAGACCAGGGTAGACAATTTTTGAAACCAAAAAAATAATAGTATAATGAAACCCATTGGAAAAGGAAGAGAATATAACAAAAATAAAAGAAAAAATAATTTACGGGCGATCCGAGGTCGGGAAGTGGAAGGGGGTGAGTTTTTAAGGGCAGAAAACGATTTATCTCGATTTCCGGCAAAACTACAAGTCCTATGGAAAAACGTTAAATAGCAAAGTTGTAGGTAATAAAAAGATCTACAACTTTTGTATTTACACTATTTCACATAACCTCAAAATTTATGTGTGTACCTTTTTATGTCCCAAATACACTGTAATTTTTTGATTTAAAATATTTATTTTTTCACCTTATTTTGACTTAATATGGAAAAGGCACCTTAATTTTCAATCGAAAATTCTCACGTCAAAATATCTGCTTTTCTAAAAAAGTCGGTGGGCTTTTTGTTCGTTGAAATTTTTACTTTCTAATGGTGTAAAAAAAATATACATTACTATGGTAAATGTTCTCAAAAAATGCAAAAAAACTCGAATCCGAATTTTTTTTTTAATCATTATGTACAATTTTGAGCTATTTATTAAAATTTATATTTTAATTACTCGAAAAACGTAAGATTCCATGTTACATTAATAAACAAAAAAATTGCAAATCCATAAAACATAAATAAATAGCTCAAAATTGTACATAATGATTTAAAAAAAATTCGGATTCGGGTTTTTTTCGTTTCTTTGCATTTTTTGAGAAGATTTTCCATAGTAATGTATATTTTTTTACACCATCAGAAAGTAGAGATTGCAACGAACAAAAATCCCACCGACTTTTTTAAAAAACCGGATGTTTTGACGTGAGAATTTTCGATTGAAAATTAGGGTGCTTTTTCGATATTAAGTCAAAATAAGATGAAAAAATAAATATTTTAAATCAAAAAAATTACAGTATTTGTGGGACATAAAAAAGTAAGTTTTCACCAAATTTGGTAAAAAAAATTTTTTTTGTAAAAGAAAAAAATAAAAAACCAAAAACTTGGTTATTTGAATTTTTCACATAAATTTTGAGGTTATGTGAAAAAAGTGTAAATACAAAAGTTGTAGATCTTTTTATTACCTACAACTTTGCCATTTAACGTTTTTCCATAGGACTTGTAGTTTTGCCGGAAATCGAGATAAATCGTTTTCTACCCTTAAAAACTCACCCCTTTCCACTTCCCGACCTCGGATCGCCCGTAAATTATTTTTCCTTTCATTTTTGTTATATTCTCTTCCTTTTCCAATGGGTTTCATCCTACTATTATTTTTTTTCACTTTCTACCATTTTCAAAGGCTTCAGCCCGGGTCTAAAATATGAATTTAAAATAGAAATTAATTTATATTATTTTATTAATATTATATAAAACTTATTGTGGTTTCTTTACTTCCGTTTCTTAATCTGTATAGTTAATGCCAAAGTTTACATTTTAAATACATATAATGGATGATTAATAATTATTACCTGCAGCAAAGAAGCGATGCCCTTTTTCAAATTCTTTAGTGACATTTTTTCATCCTTGGAGAGGAATATTTTTTCGATAACGCCTTTATTCCATGTTGCTATAAAGGGTTCATTTTTGTATGAATCCAAATTGGAAGAATGGACTATAAAACCTTCAGGGGATGGTGCCTTTCTTGATTTAACGTGTAGTTTTGGTGAAAGCAGCTAAAAAAATGGTCCTTTATTATAATTTAACTCTCTATTTTAATTATATTATACAGGATGTCTGGAAATGATGAGCAAAAAATTTAGAGGTTAATTCTTGACCAAAAATAATTGCTATCTCTTCCTATAACATTTTTTCGAAAATTGATTCACAGGGTGTTAAAGTTAAATTTTATTTGCAGTTTTTTATTGCAATACCTTTTGCCGCGCTCGTAATATTTTGACAAAATCTCGTATATGGGGCTTTTTCGGAATGAGGAACACAAATTTGCCCATCGTTTTTTAGCATTTTGTAGAGGGCGCCACACAGGAGCCTATAATTTAAATGGTCTTCACTTTTTTGTCCTATACTGTATGCGCATTTTGACTGAATATTTTTATTCTCCTAACCTTTTGACATAAAAAAGGTATACCACTTTTGTTTCGATAAATCGAACCGTTTTCGAGAAAAACGCTAAAATAACATGCATATGATGAATACGAAGTAATTTTAATTTATTTTCAACCTTTAACGTAGCATAGCAAAGAAAGGAATATTCCATGGAGTTCGTAGGAATTTTTTAAAAACAAATAATTTATGCATTGAAGAGGTAGGGCGTCACTTTGAACCTTTGATTTAAATGTTTAAGTTTCATTAAGGTCGAAGAGCGGCCATATCTCGGAAACTATTGGGCATAGAAATTCAGGAAAAAAAATTAATAACTAAAGTGGCCATGAGAAAATCATGGAAATAATTTTTAAGTTCCGCATTTTGCCGCAAGGGGGCGCAATTGAAAAGTAAATTTTAACATTTTAGATATCTCCGAAAATTGCACGTTAAGGTATATTTTTAATAACACCATTAAAAAGCTTGGACAATTTTGCATAATTTTGGTCCCGTGCTTGTTGGCGTACCGACTTTAGTAAGAGTGGGGGAAGCTGTTGAAAGTGTAAACATTTAACTCGCTGTAACTTCTAAACGACTTATCCGATTTTAGCAAACTAAAGACTGTTTGGAAGAGAAATGTATGCACTTTCACCAATCGTATTTAGTTGTCAATAATAGTTCTCAATCAAATTGCTAGAGGGCGCAATTTGTAATAATAATAGTTTTTTTGATTTTATCCCGAAAATTCAAATTATACGGTATAATTATGATACCATAATCGAAAAGTAGATTAAATTTGCTAGAAAAAATATTAAAACCGCTACTCGATATCTTTGTTCGTTTCAGAGTTATTGCCAAAACAGTAATTTTTTAATACAAATTGCGCCCTCTAGCAATTTTATTTGAAACTATTGTGTACCATTGGAGGCAATTAAAGGTACTTACCTTTCTCTTCCAAACAAGCTTAAATTGAGTGAAATCGGATAAGTCGTTTAAAAGTTACAGCGGTTTTAATATTTTCACTTTCACTTGATAAGAGTGGGAGAAGCTATTGAAAGTGTAAACATTAAAATCGCTGTAACTTCTAAACGACTTATCCGATTTCACTCAATTTAAGCTTGTTTGGAAGAGAAAGGTAAGTACCTTTAATTGCCTCCAATGGTACACAATAGTTTCAAATAAAATTGCTAGAGGGCGCAATTTGTATTAAAAAATTACTGTTTTGGCAATAACTCTGAAACGAACAAAGATATCGAGTAGCGGTTTTAATATTTTTTCTAGCAAATTTAATCTACTTTTCGATTATGGTATCATAATTATACCGTATAATTTGAATTTTCGGGATAAAATCAAAAAAACTATTATTATTACAAATTGCGCCCTCTAGCAATTTGATTGAGAACTATTATTGACAACTAAATATGATTGGTGAAAGTGCATACATTTCTCTTCCAAACAGTCTTTAGTTTGCTAAAATCGGATAAGTCGTTTAGAAGTTACAGCGAGTTAAATGTTTACACTTTCAACAGCTTCCCCCACTCTTACTAAAGTCGGTACGCCAACAAGCAAGGGACCAAAATTATGCAAAATTGTCCAAGCTTTTTAATGGTGTTATTAAAAATATACCTTAAAGTGCAATTTTCGGAGATATCTAAAATGTAAAAATTTACTTTTCAATTGCGCCCCCTTGCGGCATAATGCGGAACTTAAAAATTATTTTCCGGATTTTCTCATAGCCACTTTAGTTATTAATTTTTTTTTCCTGAATTTCTATGCCCAATAGTTTCCGATATATGGCCGCTCTTCGACCTTAATGAAACACCCTGTATTTTAAAACTGCAAATAAAATTTATGTTTAACACCCTGTGACTCCGTTAATGATTAATTTTCGAAAAAATGTTATGGGAAGAGATAACATTTATTTTCGGGTTTGTTCATAACCCATAATCTAAATTTTTTTAATAATGACATTTATATTTAAATTACAAGTAAGTATTTATAACAATATTTTGAAAAAAAAATAACAAATTATATTTTTTACAATTTCTATAATCCTTACCTCTAACTTCAATATCCTCTTATCTCCACCACCCCATAACGAACTGACAACCACTTTTCCTTCAAGCGAAAAGCCCACATTTTTCGCAGCCTCCTCGATTTCATTCAACAGCACCGTCGATTTCCACTGGTAAACCGAACTTTCTCCAGGAGTAAAAAGTTTTAAGTGCCCATTTGAACCGGCCGCCGAAGAAAGTAACACAAAACCCGAACACAGAGCGAAGAAAGTTGTATAGAGGAGGGAGAATAAATTTATTCCAGTGAAAATCATAGTTTCTTCTTTAAAATAATTTGTTTGTAAATCAAGAATAATTAATTTTTTTCAGAGCTGTGTCCCCATACAATCTGTATCGATTTTTCTTTTAAATTGCTACAACAGACAGATTATGTTTATCTTTTAACTTGGTTCATTGCTGTTATTAACTGCTGATTGATGATTCTTTATCATTTTCTAAGGTTGAAGGTTACACGGTTATTTTTATTTACTTTTCTTGTTCTTATCGGTAAGTTTATTGGTCTATCTGGTATCGATGATTGCTCTTTTGGTATCAATTAGAAATAACTTCTGCCGTATTATTGATTGGTAGAGCTAAAATAAAGGAAATAATAATTATTGATAATCATCTGTAATTTCTAGTACCCTAATCAGTAACTTATGGGTAGAGAGAGAGAGAGAGAGAGAGAGAGAGAGAGAGAGAGAGCCGATATTAGATAGTGAAAGGACCTTTAAATCAGAGTCGGCATTAGGACTAATTGGTAAATATTATTTATTATTTAGAAGATAATAATGTAGTGTCTGCGAAAATAATTAAAAAGTGAATATTGTGGCATATCGGACAAGTGTGTAACTGTTTATTTATATTGGAATACACAGGGATACAAGCACAAGGGATACCTTGGGGCGGGTAGACCACGACGGCCGTTTCATGGATCCCTGTGTATATACACTGGCGGATCCAGAAATAAATTTTGGGGGGACCTACCCAACGAAAATTAAATTCATTTTCAATTTGTTAGAACTTCCGGTTTGACCGGAAGTGACCTTGACTTTGGTATTTTAAATGGGACATCTTGCATATTTTTACTTAGTTGCGTTCAGCATAACATTATGAGTGAAATGACACCTCACTTGTCAATTTTTGACGTAAACATTTTTATGTTTATTTTTTATTTTCAATCTGGAGGGCTACAAATTAATTAAATCTGTTAAATTATAGTCAAGAAGTATATTATGAAAATTAAAATTATGTCATAATAATTGACTTTCTAAGTTTCACAAGCGTTTAAAAAAGAAATTTTGTTTTCTTGACGTTTACTACATTTTTCCAAATGGAACAATGGTGGTTCACCAGGATATTTAAAACGAGCATTTTTTTTCCAATAATTTGATACCATACCTACACTCCTATGCTATTTTAAAATTGACACAAAAAATTTGCCAATCGCAAATTTAAAGGCGTTATGCATTATTGCCACCCTGTCTTTTCTAAAGAAATATAAAGGCTGCTTTGAAAAACAATGGAATGGCTTTGAAAACCAATATGGTTTTAAATTAAAATTGCAATGTCATTCGTTTATTAAACTTACATTGCAAATCAGATAAAATGGTTAGTTTTACCATTGAATATCAAACTATAAGAAGGCCATATGAGCCGATTTCCTAAATCTGCTACGTCAAATTCATAGATGGCACAATGAGTTCACCAACAAGAAAGCGACTAACCTGTTCACTGCTAAATTAAAACATTGTTGCCGCCTGTCTGTTTGACATGCTGCATGAGTTTTTATAAATTTATTTTTATAGCTTATCGTAAAACTTGATTTCACATAAGTACCTACACCAATCCACGTCTAGACCTAAAAATGTACCTATTTTGAATTGCTTTGTAGCATATAATATTTTCAACCTTTTGACGTTCCAACGTTAATTACATGAAAACATATTGACCGCCATGTATTCTATTTCTAACAGAACTAAATGACGACTCTCACTATTCAATACCTACCTAGGCTACAAGGAAAATGTTGGGTAAAATATGAATGCTGTGCGGTTTGTATAACTTGGTTTTTATTTGCAATTATTACTACTTTTCAAAATGGTTAAAATAAGTAGGTTTAACTTTCTTACTTAAGAAACATTCAGTTTGTTTGTATTAGTGTATTACGTATTTTGCTATTTTTCGACGAAATAAAACCTATTTTAGTTATACTTGCTGTCGCTTTTTATCTACTTTTATTTGTTTAACATTTAACACCTAATGCAACGGTAAAATCATTATGAAAGTCGGTCCAATTACCCCGGAGTAATCAGCGTACATATTATTATCAAAAACATACATTCGGCTGAAATTGAGAACCTCCTATTTTATTGTCTGTTAAAAATGCTTGAATTCTTAAAAATTCCCATAAAATACGATATGCGGCAACACCACGACATCACATCAGTGAATTTGAGACATCTGTTGCCGAGGCGCTGCATTATAACGACAGACAGGCGACAGATTTAAGGTTAGAGTTACGATCAACTCCACAATGGCGGCCAAACCAGCTCCAATACGTCAAAAAATGGGTTGTCAACTTTTCTCGGACATCCGTCATTCTTATATAGTTTGATATTCAATGGTTTTACTAACTAGAAATGAACAAATTGATATGCTCCTAATTTTTGGAGTGACCAAAAAAATTCTTCTGAAGCCGCAAGATTGTATGTATTGTATGTTTTATAAACTAATGACATTACAACTTTAAATTAAAGCCATATTGCTTTTCAAAACCATTCCATTGTTTTTGGGATGGGGATTTAAGGCAAAGTTTTCAGTGTCAATTTTAAAATAGCATTTCATATCACGTATGGTATCAAATTGTTGGAAAAAAAATGCTCGTTTTAAATATCCTAGTGAACCACCATCGTTCCATTTGGAAAAATGGAGTAAACGTAAACGTCAAGAAAGCAATAAACGCTTGTGAAACTTAGAAAGTCAATTATTATGACATAGTTTTAATTTTTATAATATACTACTTGACTATAAATTAACAAATTTAATTAATTTGTAGCCCTCTAGATTAAAAATAAAAAATAAACATAAAAATGTTATAACACGTCAAAAAATGACATGTGAGGTGTCATTTTACTCAGAATATTATGCTGAAGCCCAATAAGTAAAAAAAAACAAACAAGATGTCTCGTTTAAACTATCAAAGTCAAGGTCACCTCCGGTGAAACCGGAAGTGCTAATAAATTGAAAATGATGCCTATAAATGCAGTCTCATCTCTTATGCATAATCTCAAAATTTCATTTTATTATCTATAAATATAAAAAAGTTATAGGGGTGAACGTCTTTTGAGAAACACCCGGTACAGTATGATATAAATGTTTTTTTTTAAAAGTAGCTTATACATCAAGTAATATGTGTTCCGTTAATAAAAAGTTACTGTGTTACTCTACGTCTACGACTTTTTGACTTAGCCTTGTATAAGTAGTTCATTTTTCTTTATTCTAATACACTTTGAAAAACACAAAACTTTTGTCTTTAACATTTTTCGCTAACTGTTTTAATTTAAAAAACAATCGACCGTTTCATACATATCAGCGACACTCACCCTGTATATAATAATAGATACCTATAGGAAAATAGCACAAAATAATCGCTTACCTTGTTTCATTGACGCTTTGAGCTTTAATGCTTCAACAACACCAATAATAATTGTAATATCATTTAAATTAATTGTACAGAGTCCACTTAAAAAAAAACTTTATTGTAATTTGCAATTTACAACCTGAAAATAATAACAACACCTATTATTTATAAAAAAAAACGTGTAGGGCATTGAAGGTTGACAAGAGTATTTAATTTAAAAAAAGTGACATGCAAACCAGATTTTTTAAAATTAATAAAATTGTACTTGTATTTTACATAGCTGATATTATATTGGAAATAATTGAAGTATTAAATAAAGGATTCCGCTGAACAAAATATAATTTAAACGCAAACTATAAAGTTATTTGAAACTAATTGATTGTAATAAAAATAAGTCACGTTTGTTACGTGCTTACACACCTATACCAAACTAATGAGTATGAGTAAAAGAAACAATTAGCAGTAAAGGTGGCTCATTCAGAAATATACTCTGAAGGTGGCGTTGGAGGGAGGGGGGGACTAACTTTAACAACCCTTCCCCGTGACTTATGCGCTATTGTTAATCAAAATCTTACCTTTTTGTGCCAACTAGTATGTTACTGTCACCGGTAGTTATTTTTAGTTGCTATATTTTATAATTAAAAAAAAATTCTTTTATATTTTTTCACAAGTATAGATAAATATCTTTATTATTATACGTTTCCAGGTCCCGGATAATATTACTTCAAAGAAAATCCAGATTGAGTTACCGATCTCAGATGTTACAAATTAATAAAGGAAGAAGTGATTAAAAAATCGTTATTGGAACCTGATTTTGATATAAATAAATAATTTGATGCTTTAGAATTATTGCCATCAATCCATTTTAAAAATTTATTGTTTCTATTTATATTACATTCTAAATAATTTTCAATATATTTATATATTTTTAATTACAAAATCGGACAGGTTAATCTATGATTTTGTGATACCTTATTAAATTAATTTTTTTCTAAAAATAAACAATTTTATTAAATTTATAATATTATAGTTCCTAGAACAATTGGTAAATAAATAAATAAAGTACAATCCCAGTGTTTCCTTGTCGAAAAACTCTTAAAGTCTTATAAATCCTCTTAGAAATTTTATAAGGATCTATAAGGTTTAATAGATTTAATAAGGTTGCTAAACCTCATACGGGTTTCTCCATGATTTATTAGAATTTATAAGAAAAAGAAAATCAATTGTATGTGAACATACATAAAAATTATAGGTAAGTATTCATAAAATATAACAAAAAGTAGAGTAATCGCGTCCGTTTAATTTATATCAACGAAAAATACTCGCGACTTTAAAGTATGAAATGACCTGCATTTTGCATTAAAGTACACAGTGATGCCAAAAACAATGGACTCCCTGGGTCCGAGTAGACATTGACAACTGTTTCGTCCTTGTTAGAAACTCATCAGAATGCCACGACCCGAAGCTACTCCACCGATAACACTGCAGCGCATTTAAACACTAAGTAGTAAATAAGCCGCAACACCATCACATTGGAATCGACAACAAGGCAAAATACAGGTAGGTACCTACAATGAAGTGTGGATGTGAAAGGACTCAAAAAACAAAACGAATCAAACACACTCCAGTATAGGGTACGACATTTCGTACTTCTCCCATATCAGTCTGCTTGGGGGCGAGTAGACATTATTGACAGCTGTTTCGTCCTTGTTAGGAGCTCATCATAATGCCACAACCCGAAGCAACTCCACTGATAACACCGCAGCGCATTAAAACCCTGCTTAATAAAATAACAAGTAGTAAATAAGCCGCAACACCATCACATTGGAATCAACAACAAGGCAAAATACAGGTAGGTGGTAGGTATACCTACAATGAAGTGTGGATGTGAAAGGACTCAAAAAACAAAACAAAGCAAACACACTCCAGTATACGACATTTCGTACTTCTCCCATATCAGTCTGCTTGGGGCCGAGTAGACATTATTGACAGCTGTTTCGTCCTTGCTAGGGACTCATCAAAATGCCCCAACCAGAGTCCATTGTTTTTGGCATCCCTGAGTAGGTACTTCAATGCAAAATGCAGGTCTTTTTATACTTTAAAGTCCGCTAGCCAAGATTATTTTTCGTTGATATAAAATATAATATAAAATAAAATAAAAAATGATTCAATTACCCATCAAATAATTTAAAAATCGTTAGGTAATTATTATAAACTAGCGTGTACCCGGCATGCGTTGCAACCCGCTGGTATAAATACAAACCTGAACAAACCCGATATATTAGTACCCGGCATGCCACTTTCTGAAATTGCACTCGTGCGAAGCCGGGGCGGGTCTCTAGTTATACATAAAAACCTTCCCCTTGAATCACTCTATCTATTAAAAAAAAACGCTTCAAAATCCGTTGCGTAGTTTTAAAGATTTACGCACATAAGGGGACAGACGGGCGACAGCGACTTAGTTTTATATTATGTTAAGATAAGATGGTAGTATTCCTCATAAGCACTTATAAGTCCCTAGAAAGATGAATCAAAAAGATAATAGGAAATTTTTATCTTTTATTGGCTTTATAGAGGTTTCCCTAGTTGGTACGTAGATATGGGTTTGTTAAAGAAGTGAATACTTATCTGTTCTAGTATTTATATGCTGTTTAAGGTGGAATTATCAACGTCATTCAATTTACTACCAACCTATAACCTATTTTGCTTTGTTTTTCTTAGTTTATTATTTTATTGACTAAGATTTAAATAAAATCAGTATTGTCGGCACTTAGGTAATAGGTATCTGATATAGAATTGTATAGTGAAAGAACAATGACATAATAATGTTAAAAAAAATCTTAACCGGTATTTTTTGATATACAATTCTCCTTAAATAACTTATGAAATCCCTTTATATTTATTTAAAAAGTTAATTATTACCTACCTATAGATTATGAAGACGATATTGATTTTATTTAAATTTTGTGTAAAAGTTAGGAAAAATAAATAAACCTACGCGAAATAGGTTATAGCTCTAGGTTGGCAAGCATGTCGATACTCCCACCTTAAACCGTTACTTTATACTACACCGAAAATAATGTGACCATTGGAATCAATCAAGTTAATAAACAATCTTGTGTCCTTTTGGTTTAAACAGTCTGCGCTGGCAAAACCCAAATTGCAGTATTAAATTGTTGCTAAAATGGCCAGTTTTTTTCTGGTTTTCTATATTACCGATATGCAAAAGTAAATAGTATAGGTCGTATTCCCTACTGTATGCCCTTTCCAACGATCTATCACAATATATACCTTTACATTAAAAAAAAAAGTCGGTGGTGGTGGTTTCTACCCCTAAAAAAGTGGTAAATTTCACGAAGACAACAAAAAGTATAAACGCAGCTGTAGTTATATATTGTTTTAGTAAATAAATTGGCTTACTATTACTAAATTTATTCCAGTTAAAAATTCCACCCGGTACAAGCGAAAAGCGGGGAATATGACGATGAAGAAAATATAATAATAAAACAACAAAAATATATTCACTTACCTACAATAACAACACAGAACAATAATAACAAAAATCATCACTGACAAAACTAAAAAAAAAATTCACGGCTTAAATGTAGGACAGCACATTCGTGCCGCGATCAACTGCCTGGCTAGTACCGTTACCGTTAATAAACAGTTTATTTCGACGTTGGCCTGCCTTTGGAAGATACAATGATGGTCATCATCGTTTTTTAAATTGGTTGATAATTAACTAGTTAAATTTGAAGTCGTCAGTAGAACGTACCGTATAACTGAAATATATTCAACACTGTCGTTGGACGTCCATTGTTCTTTAATCGACATTTTCTTGTAGACTTGGGTACGTTTTAGTAAGAACAGTTTTTAAATAAAATTTCTAAAACTTCGTGAAAACACTTGTCGGCACCGGCATCCTATGTATGTTACATACGCACGCACCAAAAAATGCACACTTTTACACGACATTGATGCAACGGCAACGGAAATATAGACGCGGAGCGCGTCGGTGAACTAATCAGAGCCCCAGTCGCCACAGTTGCCGTTTGGTTGCCATAACGGCCGTACGGCCGAGCCGATAGATATTTTAGGCGGAATATTTTAAAAAAATATTCCGTAAAGTTATCGGGAGATGAGAGATTGTTATTAAATATTTAATTTGGTAGGAAGGGCGCCACTGGTCCGTTCAAAGTTCAAAGCTAAATTTTGACAATATTAGATCATATTAATAGCTTTCTTCAGTTTCTTCTAAGGTCGCGGAATGCTACTGTTATTAAAATGTGAGGGAGGAAAATTTTTGAAATATAAAAAATGTCGAAAATTTGTGTGAATCTGGCATATTGTACAGACAGGAGTCTAGGAGTCATGATATACAGAGGGTTCCCCATTTAAAACGAAACAGGCTAAATATCTGGTTCCACGTTAATTTAAAAAAGAAAACGCTCGAACCAGTCGATTTTTATTTCGAGGGGGACATCTTTTGCGAATATTGTCAATCTTGTTACTTCAAGCCCCTAGGAGGGAGGGGTGGTAAGATCTAAATCTTAAATGGATACCCCTATTTTATATAATTTTTTTGGATTCTGCATAAAATTCTGAACATTTTTTAATAAAAGCATTATTAGTCTATACTAAACAGTTTACGAGATATTGACTCTTGAAAAATGAGATTTTTGAACTTTGACAGCGTCTAGCTTTCTAACTGTACGTCTTAGAGTAAAACGGCTTACATGTCCCTATCTTCGATTTTTATTATCTTTCCAATAGTGTCAACTTCCGGTTAAACCGGTTGTAGGAAATATAGTACTTCCGGTTTAACCGGAAGTTGACACTATTGGAAAGATAATAAAAATCGAAGATAGGGACATGTAAGTCGTTTTACTCTAAGACGTACAGTTAGAAAGCTAGACGCTGTCAAAGTTCAAAAATCTCATTTTTCAAGAGTCAATATCTCGGAAACTGTTTAGTATGGACTAATAATGCTTTTATTAAAAAATGTTCAGAATTTTATGCAGAATCCAAAAAAATTATATAAAATAGGGGTATCCATTTAAGATTTAGATCTTACCCCCCTCCCTCCTAGGGGCTTGAAGTAACAAGATTGACAGTATACGCAAAAGATGTCCTCCTCGAAATAAAAATCGACGGGTCCAAGCGTTTTTTTTTTAAATTAACGTGGAACCAGATATTTAGCCTGTTTCGTTTTAAATGGGGAACCCTGTATAGATTCAAATTAAACCAAGTCGTGAACCTTTAAAAAGTAGTAGCGGAGTTGTAATCGATATGTTTAAATTTAATGAATTTACCAAGATGGCAGCAATGGGAATGAAATTTAGATTTTTGCAGCAAACGAGGGGTTTATTCCAAAAACCAGATAAGTCCAAAATAATACATTTCTAGATTATGATGCCATAATATAGATTAAAGAAATGCCGAATCGTAGGCACATATTTAACTTCTACAAATAATGGACGAGTCTGCTTTATAAATGATCGAAATAAGCTATATTCTGCAAAAACCAGATAAGTTCAGTTCGTTTCCGACAAGAACCAGACAAGTCCATGGACTAGTGGGGTGTTTGAGTTGTTAGTGTTTTGAATATGCATTACGTCTAACTTTTTTTTGGAAGTAGAAGTTGAATAAATGATTTATTATAATTCCCAGGTGTAGTTTTCCTGCAAAAAGCAGATAAGTCCAATTGTTTTTATTTTTTTTCTCATTAACAACAATATTTTTTCAAATTATATATTATTGTACAAATGAACATAATATACTAGCAATTTTTAATAAAAAAATACGACTTCCTATTACGAACTACGAAACAAGATAGACAGTTTTATTTAATTCCTGAAAAAACATTTTTTTGGACTTTTCTGGTTTTTGGAATAAACCCCTCACATATTCTCTGTTGTTCTAAATTGTGTAAATAATAATTTTCCGTTTGTTCGAGTTTGTTCGTGTTATCGAAATGTTCCCCTAGCTGTTTTTGCCCCTGTACCCCAAAAACATTTTCTTTAAATAGTGTATTCACTAAAGATTATAAAGTCACCGTCCGTTATATACTGTTGGTGCGACCTCTACATGTGCCCATCCGAAACATTATTTCAATGATTTTCTTTTCGTAAAGAAATCCCATGGAACTAAACTGTTTTACCCCCCTTGTGTTTTACTGGCTGCATATTAGATAATCGTTCGATCAACAAAATTTATCGGCTGATTTGCTTTCTTTGTTTTGACAAGTTATGAGAAACGGCGGCAAAGTAGGAAAAATTGTATTTTATATAATATATTTTATAGTGTTTCTTTAATAAAATGAGTGATTATCCCGATCCCGATGAAGAGTTTGAGCTCATGTACGGCGACGAGCTAGATTTGTTAAAAGAGCAAGACTATGGTAATACTTCAGGTTTTGTAATTTTTAGAGGTTATATTTTTATATTTATATTTTGTAGATGATAATATCAATGTTTTACCGGCCACGAAAGTGAGAAAAAGCTTAGATTTCAGCACCCCCTCAAAGGATAAGTCAGCATCTTTAAAAAAAGTTGGTCTCGAAAGCCAGCCCACGGACACTAATGCGTCTTGTAGTAGTACCCCAAAAGTGTTACAAAGCGATGAAGATTTAGATGACATAGCATTTGATGAAGAACTAGCGATTAATGTTCACTCTAAAAATGCAAGCCAAGCTACGTCTTTCCCTCATAGTTTGGGAATTGAAATATCAAATTCTAAAAAAAGAACTGCCAATGATTTGTTCGGTGACATCAATGATATTGTCTTTGATGACGATTTTGCTGATGAATACTCGGAGCCCAAAAGGCATAAAGGCGACGATAAATTGAAGCAAGACTTGGAATTAATAGATTTAATTTTAAGGAAGCGTAATGAATATAAAATCAGACATAGCCTATCATCTGTTTCGAACCAGCAAGGTACAAAACTTAATAGTGAGGAAAGGGACAAACATAACTTATCATATCAAGTACCTAAATACCCTTTTATTAAAGTAAAATCGTTTAATGGAGATAGTGTATACATAAGGTTCCATTCTGAGGAGTATGAAAAAGATGAAACAAAACGGGTGATGAAAAAGAACAGTTTCCAAGGTGTTTTAGGGGATAATTTTAAGAAAATTTGGGATGAAGCTCAGGTTTTGGTAAGCTTCAAGTATCTTTAACATAATATATCCCTTGTAAATATTGACAGTTTGGTTTTTAGTTAATAGTAAGGCGACTATGGCGTATGTACTTACTTTTTTATTTTTGTAAGTGTTTTATATTATTTAACACCATTAAACTACTTTATTTTTCTGATTTTAGTTAAGCAAGGAGCCTGTTTCTGATCAACTTACAGTTGCCGAAGATATACAAATGCTTAACGAAACTAATCAGGAAAAACAGTTGTGGGTAGATTTATACAAGCCGAAAAAATACCTAGAACTTTTGAGCAATGAGAGTACCAATCGTACCATGTTAAGGTGGATGAAATTATGGGACAAGGTTGTTTTTAATCGAATCCCAAAGATTAAAGTTGTGCGTGATATCCAGAATGACAAAAAGAAATTTATTAATTTTAACGAGTTAAATACCAAATTAGATGAGCATGGAAGACCTGAGCATAAAGTAGCTTTGTTATGTGGCCCACCAGGTTTAGGTAAGTAGGTACTAATTTTTGGGAAAGAAAAAAAAAACTAAAAGTTCCTCCACAAAATTTAATAGAATAAAATTCTTTAAGGGTGTCTACATGTTTCGAACGTAGAAACGTTCATCATCAGGAGACAGAAAATATATTTATATAGTGCTGATGGTTTTAGCAGAAGAGAAAATGGTGAAGGACCTTAATGGAGCTTTTATTGAACATGTAGTGACCCTTAAAGAATTTTATTCTATTCAATTTTGTGGAGGAAGACTTTTAGTTTTTTCTTTCTTTCCCATACTTTTAACTCCACTTTAACCCTTTCACTGCGCGGTGCTCAAATAAAGTCGCACGCCAAATTGCCTATTTTTTTACCGCTTGCGAATATACTCGTTAAGAGCACTGTAAACTAATTGAGTATGACATTAGACACTATATTATAACCTCCCAGACACAAGGGAAATTAAAAAAAAAGGTTATATAGTGTCTAATGTTGTAAATATAATGGTACGGAACCCTTCGTATGCGAGTCTGACTCACACTTGGCCGGTTTCTCCGATTCCGGAACTCACGTTTTGTTCCTCATATTCGCTGTCACTTATGGCTAATATCTCTTCAAATTGTTTATCTGTAAGATATTTCCCAGCCATATTAGGTTATTTTAACACAAAACTTGTCGAAACAACCAAAAACGCGAACTCTAAATATGTAATAAACGTACAAAATCAGTTAAATTTTTACCTCGGTCCAACCGCCCGCCCGCCACCGCGCCAATTTGAAACGAGCGGCCTGCAAACAACACGTGGAAACTCCGCCAACGAGATTATTTGTCTAGAGCAGCCTGATCCTATTTTTATAAGCAAAACGACTATACTCGTCCAGAGCAGTTACGGGGTGGCGAATATTTTTGTCCGGAGCAGCGAAAGGGTTAAGCATGGACTACTTCTTCATATTAAGTTTTTTTTTTAAATAATAGCCGTCACTAAAGGTTAAATAAATTACAGGAAAAACCACACTGGCTCACATGGTAGCTAAACATGCAGGTTATAATGTAATAGAAATCAACGCTTCAGATGACCGTAGCACAGATGCTTTTAGAACAGCCTTAGAAAATGCGACCCAAATGCGCTCCGTCGTAGATCAACAAAAACGTCCTAATTGCATTGTTTTCGATGAAATTGATGGTGCCCCCCAAACTTCAATTGAGTTTTTGGTTAAGTTTGTAATGGGCGCGGCACCAATCAAGGGAAAGACGAAAAATAAAGAAAAAGCGCAAACAATACTTAAAAGACCCATTATATGTATCTGTAATGATGTTTATGTACCCGCGTTGCGTCCTTTAAGGCAAATCGCATTTGTTGTTAACTTTCCACAAACTTCGAGTGCTCGGCTCGCTGAAAGATTAATGGAAATAGCACGTAGGCAACGAATAAAAACAGATATGGGAGCAATGATGGCATTGGCAGAAAAATCAAATAATGATATTAGATCTTGCCTATCGGTTTTGCACTTTTTCAAGGGCCTTAACAAGCCCATAGGGCTTACTCAAGTTTACCAAGCCAGTATAGGGCAAAAAGATATGCAAAAAGGGTTATTTACTGTGTGGAATGAAATATTTGAAATCCAAAGAACCAAGAAGGCAACAGGAGGTACTTCTGTAGCCTCTATGTCAGAACGAATGCAGAAAATATTAAACACCATGAGTTCCTTTGGTGATCACGAGAGAGTATCTCAGGGAGTTTATGAGAACTTTGTGAACCTAAATATCAACGATCCGTCCCTCGAAGGAACTGCGACAGCTTTAGATTGGTTTTGTTTTAACGATATCATTAGTAAGCAGATCTATTCAACACAGGTTTATTCTCTTATGAGCTACTTGAATTACGCATTTGTTGTTTGGCATTTTGTGTTTGCCAGCTCTCAGAGGCAGAAGCTTACCTATCCATCCGCAGGTTATGAGGTAAGAAGTTTAACTTTTATAATTATTGTAAATTTTTGTATGTCCCCAAAAGTTTACAACCAGAAATATCTCGTTGTGATGTAGCATAGTCTAAAGGTTTTGTCTATTGGCTTAGCTAGAGAATAAACGTGAATTGGGATCAATGATCGATATCCGTTATTTACGAAAGATGGCACTACCGAACAGATAAATAAATTTTGAGAGCATTGTATGATCCTGGTTTTCTCGCTCATTATATGAAAGCGATATTTAAATTATTTTTCTGCAAGTAGCTTAGTGGTAGAGCTACCGCAGAAAGTCCATCAACAATATATTTTCTAATATAAACTTTTATACCTACCCTCGGCGTTTCACATCAATTTTTTTAAAATTATTTTTGTTTTATAGTACTGTTTCAAAAAAATCCAACCAATAATATTTTGTGAATAGAAACTTTTATCCTCATTTTTAACCTCTTTAGGGATCGATTTTCAAATTTTTAATAAATGAAGAGAAACATTCAAATTTTTAAAGTTAATAAAATACAGTAGAGCTTCGCTAATCTAATCCGGATTCTCCAGTAATCCGGACAAAATTTAAATATTACCTATTTACATTATGTATTCTATAATCCGGATTTCTTATGTATTTTATGTATTCCATAGTCCGGATCATGTGTTCTTCGATAATTTCATGTAACTTTTGCATTGTCGTTGTTATGTCGGTAGGTGTAAGAACTGCGTGTGGGCGTTCTTTTTCTTTTATTTTTTATGTGTTAGTAAATGTTTAAATTTTTTGTGGTAATAAATGCTACAACAATGTATATTTGGTGCATTTTTATAGCTTTTAAAAAGATTCCAATAATCCGCATGTTTCACTAATCCGGATTGCCTCGGTTTTTATTAATCCGGATTAGCGAAGCTCTACTGTAATATATTTAGCAATTATTTTTGACAGTAAATTAAATTGGAATTTTCACTTAGAATACCTACTACTTAATTAAAAAATTAGGATGTTTACTACCGATTTTTAAAAACATTAAAAAATTTTTAAATGTAAGACATGGAAATATTATTATACGCGTTAGTTAAAACTCATTTAAATGACGGAATTTTAGGTTGGGGAGGAATAAATAGAACTTTAGTTAAAAAATAAGAAATATTACAAAAAAGGTTTCTAAAAATTATATTCAATAAAGATTATCTTTCTCCTTTAAAAGAATTATATTCAGAAACAAAAAAGTTGAACATAAGACAACTTTACATTTATAACATCCTAATATATATATTTAAAAATAAAAACCTTATGCAATTTAAAAACCATAATCATAATACACGTCATAAAAATGAAATAACCATAAAACCTAAAATAAATAAGTCCATAGGACAAAAAAATTTCAAATATTTATATTTTTATTTAAACAATTATTTACCAACAAAAATTAAAAAATTGATTTCATTAAAAAAATTTAAAGTCGAAATAAAAACATGGATATTAAAAACAGACAATTTGAAAATATTTTTAGAAATGCTTTAATAATTAATTAATTAATAATATTGTTCTGAATAATTTATATATAAGTAATTAATATTTTTTACTTAAAAATTTTAATTTAATAAATTTATTATAGGTAATATATTTCTTTAAATAACCTGCGTTTATAATATAAATTAACATTTTTACTTTAAAACTTAATTTTTAATGCATATTTATGATTTATGATTTGACATACCTACTAAAACAAAAAATTGGATTTGCCCCTAACAAGCTCAGCTGCAGGGGATTGAAGAATAAGTTTATAGAATACAACATAAACATCTTTATTGTATCATTAAATTTTAAATAAACTTACTTATTATTAAGTATTGTTATTATTATATTAAAAAATATTTTATTAAATGAACTCTCTACATTTTAGTTTGATAAAAGATAAGGGAAAATGTTTTTGTTTTTATTTTTTTCTGACTCTATTTGAAGAGATATGTTAAAATAAAAGTTACATTTTCTTTACCATTTTTTCTTTTTGACACTGATAAAAAGTTATTGTTTTTCAGAGGCAAGTTATTTCTAGTTGGCTTGCAGAATGAATGAACAAGAATGTTTATACAAGATAAATTTGAACTTATTCTTATTGATGATGAGTTTTTAAGTGCGAAACGTGTTATTAATGCCTACTAATTGTGATATGTCGTTGAATTTAGAATGACAAGGGGAATTTAACAATAATAAAATACATTTTTTCGACTATTTAAAACAATTAATTTGATGGTGGTTGTGAGAAAACGAAACGTCGGATTAAAAATCTAATTATACGAACTTGCAAAGGAAAAAAATGGTAATAAGAATGTAACCTTTATTTTGACATATCTAAAAATAAACACGAAATCTTGAAATTTCGGTTTTGGATTAGGAATTTTTTTAAATTTGAAAACAACGTTGCAGAATTCAGTAGAGTATTTTTTTTTGTAACTTAACCATCTCTGTATCTTTTACGGTTTACGAGATCCCTGTAGAGTGCATTCTTAACTGGGACACCCTGTATACTATTACTTCTACAAATATTAAGCAAGCCGCCTGTCAAATTATTAATGAGATATTATCCTGCAAGATAACTGCGGTCAGAGCCCGACGGGAAAACCTTTTAAGAAATGAAAACACGTAAAAAAGTCCGCGCTGGTTTCAGATTTTCTCTTTAATTTTATATGACTTAGTTATTACCGCCTTTCTTGCTTTGAATCCTGTCAAGTTTGAGGGAAGAATGTAATCGCAATTGAAAAATTAGACGTAATTCACTGTTTAGGCTTTTTACGAAATCGTTTTAAAATTTCATTTGAGAAACACCGGACCCACGTTAAAAGAGAAGAAATCTGACAAAAAATAATACTGGATATTAAAAAGCCAAAGGATGGATGGATGGAATAATCATTATTGGGTATATCATAATTTAATAGTAGAACAACTAACTTAAAGGAAGGGATGTATTTCTGGGCTACCGGCCGAAAGGTATTTTTTAAATAACACTATTCCAACTTCTAGAAAATCGACCTTTTTTTTTATTTTATTTAGTCAAAAGGTTAATGCAATCAACATTTATTATTGTATCCAAAATACTTCAGAAAGTAATATTTACATTTCAGGTACTTACGCATTTAAAATTGTTGGTCTGATTGTTATATCTTAAAACCGAAACGTCGTTTTTTAAATTAGAAACTATCTTCAAATGCAACCTAGAAAGTTACTGTAGAAAGCGCTTTTTGTTTTTCAATATGTTTATAAATAACGTCACAAAAAAAAAACGTAAAATGAAGTTTTCGGTTTTTTTTCCCGTTAGATGTAGTCGAAATTTTCTCAATTTCTCAATAGCATTAACTTAAGCTCCAAATTATCCAACTTTGCCCCAATAACCTTTGCTGTATCATGTATAGTTTTCGAGAACCCAATGGTGAGCATCGAATTTGGGACACCCTGTACAGGTGGAATACTTATAATTAAAGGGCACTTAAATTCAGCCAAAATATGCGCAGGCGCGGATCTAGGATTTTGCCCAGGGGGGGGCAAAAAGCGCCGATAGCGCCGCAGGAGAAAATTTTTTGGGTGCCACGCCCTTTTTTGAATCATGGTGCTTGGTTTTCAAATGGGAAAAATAAAAAATACAAAACAAAACAGGTGCATTTAGGAGGGGGTTAATTTTTGTGATTTTACCTTCCAGAGAATTCGTTCTAAATAAAAATTTCATAAAATTTTAATTTATTGTCAAAAAAAAAAATTAAATACAAATCACATATATAATAGGCACTGTTTGCAGGGCTGCCAGATTGAGCGCTTAATGGCAATGTGGGAGTTTTTTAAAGAAAATTAGCCCTTTAATTTTTATTAGAGGTGTTTTTAGGTTCTACTCCCTGTGATTTATTACTTGTTATACGTATTGTTATGCATATAAAAAAAATACTAAAATTTTAAGAATGAGAACCAATAAATGTTTCACTTCTTCCTATTCGCATCATGTGCTCCTTTTGCAGGCGCGCTTTCGGGCGCCTTCGGGGTTTTGATTTGCGCTTTGAGTTTTATATATCTAGCAACTCTATTACAATTTTATGAAATCATATTTTTTTATTATTCCTTAAAGTAGGACATACCTACTAAAATGTTAGTATTTTATTTTTAGAAATCATGTATATAAGAACATTGTTTGAAAAAAAAACTGATGTGTAGTAGTGAAGAATCTTAATACATAGTCGATTTTAAAAATTTTGCTCTAAATTATTGACCAAATTTGTTAAAATTTGGACGTATAGTTAAAAAAATGTTCGGGCTTTTCGCCTACCCACACTGACAAGGGTGCTCCGAAAAGTTTTTGCCTGCTCAGGGGGGGGGGGGGGGGGGCAATTGCCCCCATTGCCCCCCCCCTGTATCCGCGCCTGAATATGCGCATAAAGCCTTGTTTGCCTTTAAAATATGCACTTAATTGATTTTTTTTACCAAATATGCATACTGGTATGCAATATTTCCTAATTTGTTATAGTAAAATAAGGTAAAGAAACACATTGGGTTTTAAAAAATATGTTTATTTTTAAAAAAATGCAAAAAAGAACAAAGAAAAATAAAAGTAAACAAGTTTTTATATATATATATATA
Organism: Polydrusus pterygomalis; assembly: GCA_963969555.1. NCBI lineage: Eukaryota > Metazoa > Arthropoda > Insecta > Coleoptera > Curculionidae > Polydrusus > Polydrusus pterygomalis. The sequence goes on along the minus strand of OZ018381.1, from coordinate 42,461,281 downwards.
TATTAACATTTATATTAAAATTCGAGTAATTGCTAATATTGATGTGATTCTTCCCGGCCTAGTCCGGGAAACTTCCCGGACTAGGCACGTACTTCCCGGACTAGGCCGGAGAAATGCTACTTCCTCAAAGGAAAAGCGTCCGGGAAGTGGGTACTTCCCGGACGGTTGCCGAAAATATATGTTTTTTTTAAAAAAATGCAAAAAAAAAACAAAGAATAATAAAAGTAAACAAGTTTTTAACCTAAAATTGTATAAAAGGCATTTATTACTAAATATTTTTCAAAATTTTCAACTATAAAGGATTGCCTTCTATTAGTAAAAATATGTTTATACAAAGAGAAGCCCATTTTAACCTCTGCTGATGTACAAGCTTTACACAAGACTTTTTCTCCACTAAACTATGGGAAATTTTTAATCCACGAAGACGTTATCGCCACCTTAGACATTCTGAACACAAATTTTAAATTATTAGTTTCACACTGAAAATACTAAAATCTTTCGACAAACTAAAACAGAAGTATGTATCACAAATTGATATAAATACAGTTTGTTAAGCGGGTAATAATAACGCATTATTAAGTGACAATAAACAACCTCTAACAATATACCTGGAACCCCCTATAAATACCTTGTGTATAACCAAAATGTATAAATATATATATAATTATTATAATCTTCAGATTGGAAATTTCCTGAAATAAGTACCGAACTGGGGAACTGGACATTAAACCTTTAACGTTTTAAATTTTTTGATAAAGCCGAAAACATAAAAATATGCTCTTAAAATAATAATTATTTATGAAAAATATGCATTTTATTATAAAATTAACAAAATATGCAAAAAATGCATATATATATGCATTTGGCATATATTCCGCCCTTTACTTATAATAATATCTAAAAATGTTTCATCGTTTTGTAAATAATCTGTCCTATATTACGAAACATACTTTTTCTTTCATGCTCTTCTCTAAGATTTTTATCACACACCGAACAAAAAGGAGACATTAATAGGATTTTTAAATGCATCCTTTTAAAGCAATCCTCTCCCATTGTAAGGACGTAATAACATCCCCATTTACAAAATAAATAGCCCGTTTTAAGCTGCATTTTCTCAGATATAAACACAGTCAAATACTTAAGTAGCTCCGCTAATTACTCTGCTGCTATTCGATGAAATCTTTTTTAATGTCCGGAGTTAAAAGGCTCCGAGCTCATGCCAATGCATTGCGTGCATAATTTAAGAGCTCATTAAAGGTAGACGGAATGTAGCTATGTTTTTAGAACGGGGAATAACGAGGAACGTTCTACCGGATGGACCAAATCAATTTATTATGTTAGGTATATTTTGACACCATTAGGAAATATTTTCGGATTGCAGGTGGGCCTAAAAATGGTTAAAATTTTAATAATTAAAATGATATTTCCTCCTCTCCCTATCGGCCCACCATACCGTCAATTTCCAGAGAGAAAAACGTTTTGTATTTATATGATAAAGGAACGGATTAGCCTGTTATGAATACCGCCCCCGTAATCAAGAATCACTCGGACCCGTCAAATTATTTTTTTTAGACGAAGGTATAAGTACATGGTGGATCATAAAAATACTACGTGTATTAACTTTAATTTTTTTTAATAGAACATTTTGTATATTTATACATTCTACAATCAGTTCTAGACATTTTTTCATAAATCATGCCCCGTTTCTACGTTCGAAACAGGTAGAGACCCTTGAATATTCTTATTCTATTAAATTTTGTGGAGGAAGACTTTGATTTTTTCTTTCTTTCCCAAACTTTCAACTCCTCTCTAAGCATGGACTATTTCTTCAAATTAACCTCTTTATTATACTGGGTGTGATTTTCTATGAACCAGTGGGGATTTCCCTGTGTTCAGTATAATATGTAGTTTTGTCTATTAACCTGGCAATTTAAACCAAACGTAGCTTCATCTGTTTTCGTTAGCAATTAGCCAATCATTATATCACAAAATTGTTCTCGCCTATCAGGATTATCGTCCAATAACTCTTGTACAATTATTACCGGTTTGTAGGGATGAAACGTATCTTTTAAAAAAAAATTAGATACACGGTGGCTTCGTAAGTATCGTGGTCACGCCGAAGTTATGTGCTTGAGCCATGAGAATCTCCCTGTACCTAGTGATAATAATGTTTACTTTTTTTCTCCTCAGGTATACCAGGACGACCACATTTAACACTATTTTTAACAGTACGGACAGTAGACGCTGTCGATTGGCTAATAGGCGGGTGATTTGAGTATTTTTCAATGAACATAATATCACAAACTTCCCTATGACTTCTAGTTTTATCTCCACAACAACCCACCCAACATAATCAACATTTCAATGCGTTCATCTTTAGCGACACGCATTTTGGAGTAATATCAGCGAAGCAAAATTTAAATTTGATTATCATTCACTGGCATTTTTTTACGTCTGAAACTTAATTAGAAAATTGCCATTGTTAATGCCTTATAGATTGTGACTTGAGTTTAGAACGTTGCAAAATCGAGAAACATATCAATGGTGCATACCAGCATTAAAGTGTTAATATTTCGTAAACGGTTGAAACTCTTCTGTCGTCTTTAATTTCATTACCTTAATAATTACGACCATTTTTGTCCTCGCAATGTCTTAGACATATACTTAAAAATGTCTTTTAAAGGATTTTAAATATTTTTAAATAATCTTCGACCCCTTCTTTTTAGAAAGGTTTTTTCTTCTTCCCAGTTTATTTTATTGGTTTAGACCCCATTTACTGACTTCTCACATACTCAGTATGTTTTAACTTTCATCAATTTTTCTATATTATTTCTCTTTTACACTTAAAAAAATGTTTTTAATTCCATAAAAGCTCCATTAAGGTTCTACACCTTTTTCTCTTTTGCTAAAACCATCAGCACCAAATATAATTTCTGTCTCCTGACGATGAACGTTTCTACGTTAGAAACATGTAGATATCCTTAAATATTCGTATTCTATCAAATTTTGTGGAGGAAGACTTTGAGTTTCTTCTTTCTTTCCCAAAAGAGGTTAATGTCTGGGCGGGCATTATGCATAGATATCTAAATTTTCTTCAAAATGATGTGGTTTCAGCTCTTGCCACTCTATTTCCAGATGACAATGATTCTGATTTACCAAGTTTCTGAATTTCTCCAAATTCACTGGATCAACTTTAGCTTTATATTGAACGTTCAGTATCCTTAAACTGTGTTCTTATGTTTCCACTTTAATTTTTTCTAGTTTCGAGCTAAAGAAACTCGCCAAAAGGCCATTGTAGCCGAATTATTACGGGGCTTGTCACCTTCGGTCCGATGTTACAACGCCGCCATACCTCTTGTCATCGACGTCCTCCCGTTATTGTTAAAAATTATAGCACCTCCTTTTCGACCAGTGAGTTTACACTTGTATACAGAAGAAGAGCGGAAAAACTTGCTTAGGGTTGCCGTTATCATGACTGATTACAATTTGAATTATGTCCAGGAGAGGAAGGCGGATGGAGTTTACCAATTTAACTTAGGTAAGCAAAAATTATTGATATCCTTAATACGTATTTTAAACAACATGTCTATGAACACTTACCTACTTCTAAAATGAAAATTCTGGCACTAAATATGTTACTTTACGGGCCTGGGCGGTAGTCTTATAAATTTGTTTTGTTATATTGTTCACACTATACGTAGACACTTTACAATTTCATTACTACTTTCACCATAACCTAGCATTTCTTCAATAGTAATTTCTAAGGGACCATGAACTTTATTTTTCTACAAAATCATTCTGACAATCTCCAACTTTTGAAACCATTCAAGATTTTCTTAAGCCTCATTTGTAGCATTAATTTACTTCTTCATTGGTCCAAAGTTTCTTTCAGTCACAAACTTTTTCAATTTTGGATAGAAGTGGATTATGATGGAGCCAAATCTGGTAAATAGGGTGGATGAAAAATCTTTCAAAATTTAATTTTCTGTTTGGCCAGTGTTCTGGAGTAAGCAAATCAAGCACCCATTTTGGCGAAGGTTGTGTTATTTATGTTTTTTTTATTATTTTAAGAACCTAATATCGAGGAAGTAGTTATTTTCGATAAAACCGACGACAGAAGAACAGTACTTTCCTATTCTAATAAACAACTTATCGCTAGAGAAGTAGAGATGGAAAAAATGAGAAGGTTTGAGGCGCAGATGGCGAGAAAAACTAAGGAAATGAAAAATAGCAAGAAAGAAGAACAACCGGAAAAAAGCGATAAAAGAAATATGGGAAACAATACTCAAGAAAAACGACAGCAAGATAAACTGTCCACCAAAGGTGCAGCATTACCAAATCACTTACAAACGTTGAAATCCAGTTTTAAAAAAAGTAAAACCACAGCTAAGGTAAGTTTTTTTTTGAGAATTTTGTATTTGGTGTTGGTATATTATTACGACTACGTAGTAAAATGTGTTCGATCCGTAGAACTAAAGAAATAAGTAGAATATATTATGTATTTTTTCTCATAACACCCTTTGATTTAATATAGCATCTCTAGGCCAGGCCTAAACTTTGGTGAAATAATTTTTTCCACTAGATGAAAGTTGGCAACAAATTGGAAATTATCTTAAAGCCAAAATATGTCAAGCGCAAATGATGGCTGATTTTATTTGATACTGTTTGTTGTTAACTTTAAATTAATTTCGAACCATTTATAGCCTTGTGAAATAGGAGCGATCGTTTCAGAGTTATTTGCAAAAATATCTGAAAATCTGCGAAGTTAACCTCATTTCTTTATTTAATGTGGTTCGGTTTTTTTAATACAGCGATCTGGTTTATTAATAGTTATTTATACTACAAGGGATGTAAGTAAATATACTTACATCCCTTGGATTTTTATTAATTTAAATCGATACTTTTCGTATGGAAATATGGACAGCTTTGACCGGTTTCTATAGCATAATAAACATTTTTATTTTAACGACAACGCCAAGCTGACAGTATTATCAAAAATTGAGAGAAATTGACATTATTGATTTGTATAACAGGCAAATAGATATAAAAGAATCAGCAAATATCGCTTGTCTGTCGCTGCTGCCAGAAAAATCGAGGAAGAGGTATGAAGCAACGTATCAATACTTCAAGAAATGGTGCCAAACAAAGACTGCTACTGCAGTTTCAGAAACCATGCTTTTGGCGTACTTTCGTGAAAAATCTGCTGTGTTAAAGTCTCCATCAAGCTTATGGTGTGAATATTCCATGCTGAAGTCCACCCTTTTCATAGAGGAAAACATAGATATTTCCAAGTATCCTAAACTTCGAGCATTTTTAAAAAGAAAAAATGACGGATATAAACCCAAAAAATCTAATGTGTTTGACAGGGAAGATGTAAATAAATTCCTGTTTGAAGCCCCCGATGATATTTATTTAACGATGGATATTGTAATGATAATGGGAATTGCTGGAGCGTGCCGTTCTAGTAAACCCTGTGCAATGAAAATGGGCAATGTTAAATTAAGGCATGAAGTTATATTGGTTACTATTCCTGATTCCAAAAATGGAATGGCACGTAAATTTATAGTGACTAAAAGTAAAAGTGACGATGAGAAGGTTTGTTATTTCAAAATATGTAGTTGGAAATTACATTGATATAAGATCAATAAATATATCAAAATGGAAAGTGCTGTAGGGAAAAACTCGATTTCTTCAATTCCAAGTAAAATTGCTAAATTTCTGAACTTTCAGAATTTTAAGGAGTATACTGGACACTCCCTTAGAAGAACGTCGGCCACTTTATTAGCGAATACTGGAGTTGATGTCTTAGCCCTCAAGCGACATGGCAGATCGAAATCTGCAACTATTGCGGAAAGTTATGTAGCGGAGAGCGTCAACAATAGAAAGGAAATTTTAAATAAAATTTTATACAATATAACGAAGCCAGAAGTCTCCGGCAGTACTTCAAGAGTAACAGGAAACTTGGTTAGAGATGGAGAAATTATGGAGTCGGAACATTTCATACAAATTGAGAAAAAAACGAGAAAACATTGATCCAAATTTTGTAAATAATGTTCATAATTGTCATAATTGTACTATTAATATTCATATCACGTAATATTAGTCAATTTTTATAAATCATTGTTTTTATATGGCATAAATTATTTCCACCCAAGGGTGGTAAGTTGACTTACAACCCGTCGTCAAGGGCAATCGATACCTTTTTGGTAATTGTTACTTACGTCCTTCAAAGCAGTGTCAAAATGCGTTGTTTACAAATTTACAATATATGGAGGAGAAAAAATAGGTTTATTTATATCGTTGTTAATAAAATTTGAAAATGTATTGGGACAACCCCGATACTCGAACTGCCTAGGAGCCCCCGCATAGGATTTAATCTGACAGTGAATCAATGTATCATTTTCGCAACATAATATTTTCACGACAAAATAATAAAAGCTTTCCATAGAAAGATATCGAATAACTTGGGTCATTTCCGTAGTTTAACGGCCCTATCTGGCGGATGTTTGGAGTCAGTTTTCTCGACTATCGGACGATATAAATCGTAAATATCCTCGACCAATTTTCCGTATTTCGGGGCGTGAATCGCTTAAACTGTGCCAAAAGCATCCTAAATTGTTCTAGTGTTCTCCAGGAAGTCCTAAAAGCGGTTTATCTTTTACTTACGCCATCCGAGAAAGATAAAAATCGTTTTGACGCGCCATTTAACTAAAAAACGCTTGAAACAAATGAAAGAAAACAAGAGTGGTTGAAACATATAGAATATATTGTTTTTCATTGTTTGGTGTGGCATAGGCGTGATTTTTTTTGTGGAATTAAGCAGCATAATTTTTGTTCCTTACACTTTCTTTGGACCTCCACATTCCAGAACGCCTCAGCAAGTTCAAATCAAATCAAATATGCTTTATTGTCGTTTAAATATTAACAATGTATAAGTAAAGTAAAATAACAGTACAAGTGGAAGAACAGATCGTTTACAAAGATAATATTGGTAGTTGATTAATATAAAGTATAAACAGTCAATAAAATAGGAGGTTCTCAATTCCAGCCGAATGTATGTTTTTGATAATAATATGTACGCTGATTACTCCGGGGTAATTGGACCGACTTTCATAATGATTTTACCGTTGCACTGGGTGTTATAAAAGTAGATAAAAAGCGACAGCAAGTATAACTAAAATAGGTTTTATTTCGTCGAAAAATACTTAATAGACTAATACAAACAAACTGGATGTTTCTTAAGTAAGAAAGTAAAACCTACTTATTTTAACCATTTTGAAAAGTAGTAATAATTGCAATTAAAAACCAAGTTATACAAACACACCGCACATTTTACCCAACATATACGTTGTAGCCTAGGTATGTATTGAATAGTGAGAGTCGTCATTTAATTCTGTTAGAAATAGAAAACATGGCAGACCATATGTAATTAACGTTGGGACGTCAAAAGGTTGAAAATATTATAAGCTACAAAGCAGTTAAAAATAGGGACATTTTTAAGTCTAGACTATACTATAGGTAGAAAAATAAATGTAAACTAAGATAGGTGTAGGTACTTATGTGAAATTAAGTTTTACGATAAGCTATAAAAATAAATTTAAAAAACTCATGCAGCAAGTCAAAATGACAGGCGGCAACAATGTTTCAATTTAGCACTGAAAATGCTAGTCGCTTTCTTGTTGGTGAACTCATTGTGCCATCTATGAATTTAACGTAGCAGATTTGGGAAATCGGCTCATATGGCTTTCTTATAGTTTGATATTCAATGCCCACAGCAATCAAATCATTTAAAACACATTAAAAAATCATAGTCATCTTTGAATAAAATGCAGAAAATAGTGACAATGCTTTAAAACCCACCAAGCTAAGACAATACCAGAATAATCATAGGTAAGATAATCAGGCTTCTATCACTACAGCAATCTGCCAAGCTGTGGTAGGATTTTCTTTTAAGACATGATGAGAAAGGCTGCTTAAAAATCATTACTGTTAAGAAACTATTGAGTTCCCTTGGAACATGGTTACATATTTTATAAAAACATATTTTTGAAAATTTTTATTGAACATCTTATTTATGTGTTTGATACAATTTGGTAGCTAAAAAAAATAGTCAAGTGCAGGAAGCTTATCTGGTACTAATTCGAATAGATTCGGTGATGCAGATAGTGCCCAGTGAAGAGATATGTATAGTACTGTTCTTGGATTGAGGGACCCTGAGGTACCATCCTCAAGTCAATCCGAATCCATGAAGTTTTGTGCAGGCTCATAAATAGGAATATAAGTTCGTTCAGGTTGTTTGTGGACCAGTCCTACGACAAGCAAATAAAAAACATGGAAAATATTAATAGAATTGATTCGGCTTTTACTTGGTGGAAATCCACAATGGAAAATATTATCTGACTTTTAAATATTACATATAACAAAGATGAATATTTAATTCATGCGCTATTGCCTTTATTACCCTCTTAAACACAAAACAACATTCCACCCCATATGGTTGGTAAATTGCGGGAATACAATCGCACACGCACTTATAAGCACTCGTGCTTAATGAACTAACCATTTTCAAACAGTTTGTCATTGTGCGAATGTAATTGCGTTGTTATATCATCATTAAACGATGACAGGCGGTGCGTCCTGTAAAATATAGCTTTTACCACTTTAAATTGCCCGAATTAATATTTTACGCTGGCTGGTAGGATTGTAACGTTATTGTTTTGTGAATATTATTAGGTGTTAGGGTGGAAAGGGATTTAGTTTTGGCAAATAGATTAGTTTGTGGATTCGTTGTTTATGTTTACATACATTTACCAAAAGAAACACGCAACAGGGGTAGTACCAAAGGGAAATAAAACGATCCAATATAAAAATTGTACCGCTCATATTGTAGACCAGGGTCAATAATTTTTGAAACCAAAAAAAAAATAGTAGGATGAAACCCATTGGAAAAGGAAGAGAATATAACAAAAATGAAAGGAAAAATAATTTACGGGCGATCCGAGGTCGGGAAGTGGAAGGGGGTAAGTTTTCAAGGGTAGAAAACGATTTATCTCGATTTCCGGCAAAACTACAAGTCCTGTGGAAAAACGTTAAATGGCAAAGTTGTAGGTAATAAAAAGATCTACAAATTTTGTATTTACACTTTTTTCACATAACCTCAAAATTTGTGTGAAAAATTCAAATAACCAAGTTTTTGGTTTTTTATTTTTACCTTTTACAAATTTTTTTTTTCACGAAATTTAATGAAAACTTACCTTTTTATGTCCCAAACACACTGTAATTTTTTTGATTTAAAATATTTATTTTTTTACCTTATTTTGACTTAATATCGAAAAAGCACCCTAATTTTCAATCGAAAATCCTCACGTCAAAATATCTGCTTTTTTAAAAAATTCGGTGGGCTTTTTGTTCGTTGAAATCTCTACTTTCTGATGGTGTAAAAATATATACATTACTATGGTAAATGTTCTCAAAAAATGCAAAGAAACGAAAAAACTCAAATGCGAAATTTTTTTTTAATCAATATGTACCATTTTGAGCTATTTATTAAAATTTAAACTTTAATTACTCAAAAAACGTAAGATTCCATGTTATATTGATAAACAAAAAAATTACAAATCCATAAAAGATAAAGATCGCACAAAACATGCGAAAATAGTTGTTCAAAATATAATTAAAGGTAGGATTTAAAGGGGATTTCATCTAAAAAATGTGGCTGCTGCTATTTCCTTTCAGTAAAAAAGTTGTATTATTAAATTCTAATTACATACAAGTTATAGAAAATCTCATAATATATAAATATACGTGTAAATCGTACTTATCGTATTTAGATACTTTATACTGATTACGTTATTCATTAAAATATTTTTAAAAACATTAATCTTGTTATTTCTAAATACCTTATCATTTACCATAGTAATGTATATTTCTTTTACACCATCAGAAAGTAGAGATTTTAATGAACAAAAAGCCCACCGATTTTTTTAAAAACGCAGATATTTTGATGTGAGAATTTTCGATTGAAAATTAGGGTGCTTTTTCGATATTAAGTCAAAATAAGGTGAAAAAGTAAATATTATAAATCAAAAAAATTACAGTGTGTTTGGGACATAAAAAGGTAAGTTTTCACCAAATTTCGTGAAAAAAAACATTCTTTTGTAAAAGATAAAAATAAAAAACCAAAAACTTGGTTATTTGAATTTTTCACATAAATTTTAAGGTTGGGTGAAAAAAGTGTAAATACAAAAGTTGTAGATCTTTTTATTACCTACAACTTTGCCATTTAACGTTTTTCCATAGAACTTGTAGTTTTGCCGGAAATCGAGATAAATCGTTTTCTACCCTTAAAAACTCACCCCTTTCCACTTCCCGACCTCGGATCGCCCGTAAATTTTCCTTTCATTTTTGTTATATTCTCTTCCTTTTCCAATGGGTTTTATCCTAGTATTATTTTTTTTCCACTTTTGACCATTTTCAAAGGCTTCATTTAGCCCTGGTCTATTGTATCTGTAACTAGTTACGCCAAACGTTGCCTATGATATACATTTAACTAACGCAAGTATCCGTCTAAAGTCACTTCATTTCTCGGCATTTACATAGCGGCCTTGCACCTCGCGTTCGCTTCGTTAGGTGGGGTGTCTAGTATTTAGTTTTTGGTAATACATGATTCTCCCCCTCTCTAACTTTCCGAAAAATGTCTCTTTGAATACTTCGACAAGCATCAATAATTGTCTTCGCATGTCATTCTTCCAGACAAGCCGGCTAGGTTTTGTAAAATGGTGATGTAATGTAACCCCTAAAAAATTAGTCCATAGGGGTAAGATCAGGTGATCTTGGCGGCCACTGGTTTGGATAATATTGTTTTAACTGAATTCTTGTTGCAAAATTTTCATTTTGTAAGGGTGAAATTTATGCACTTTCCTAACAGAATCTCTGGATACTTCGATAAATTTTGCTAAATGATGCATTGAGACCTTTGGATTTATCGAAACTTCCAATAACCTCTATCTGCATATCTTCATCCAGAATTCTAGATGGTTATTTATTTTATTTCTTTCAGTTCCTTGAAATTTTCAACCAGCTGACGTTTTTGTCAGGATGCCTTTTGTTAAAAGTAATAGCTGTTCTTCAATGTCTTTTTAAGGAATATTAAATCCTCATTACGTTTTTTGGTGCTGGAAGTCAAAAATACATATAATATGCATCGAAATTTTACCCGAAGCAATGCCTATGGTTAAAATATGATTAAATTAACATTATATTTATTATTTACCGATCGTATAATGTACTTGATAAAAACGAGGACGAATAGAACAGCAGCCGACTGCTGCGAGTGTTATAATAATCAGAGTTCTTTAATTTTTTTTATATTTAAAAAAAAATAATTTGGGATAATTCACTTATATTTTAACTTAAATATTTAAAATGGGCACCATCTCTAAAACATCAATTTTTAATAAAAGTAATACAATTTGCATAAGAATAAAAACTCACCAATGCCAAATTCGGCAAACCTTAATCGACTAATTCATCAAAATCAACTGATCTCTCTGTGCGCTCCAGATTCCATTAGCTTTTGCCATTATCTCCATTATTTTCCATAATTAGAACGATATGGCTAGCATAGCGTTCTTCCAATATTCTTTTCATATTGAAATAACCCTGTCATTATTACAAAATGATTTTGTTGGCCGTAACAGTAATAGACCATGGGCCAGCAATTTATCATTGTAAGCCTGAAGAGGGAACGTTATTTATTATCCTTTAGGAACTATTTGTACACTTAAAAGGGCTTTACTTCCTGACCACCATTGTCTGCGATAAATTAATTGAGTTTTTTTTGTTTTTTACTTCCTCGAAAATGATTTTGCGATTTTTTAGTTGACAGCGCATTGCATAGGCCTACACAATACAATACTTACATCACATATTATTTGAAGGTGGTATACAACGGTAGTATTATCAAAGAACCTTTCGGTTACTTAGTATCTCTAATCGTTTTCAAGTGTAACCTAAATTATAATTCTAGAGCTACTGTCTTAAATGCTATCCATGTGCAATGAAGCTCGGTGACTCCGCCTACGTATTTACTGGAGTATAACAGACCTTTCCTATAATTCCAAATTGAACTCATACTGCTGAATTTCAGATTTCAGCTCTCTATGTCTAACGGTCCCTGAGAAAAAGGGATGCGACAGACTAATTGACAGATGATACTGAAGTGATTCCATATTATGTGTAAATGGCCAAACTCGGCTGTAAACTGCATCGACTGGTGCCCAAGTGCTTTTCCGGAAGTCGGGAGTTACACTCGAATAAAGTAGTCCGTCGAGATCGTTTTGCGGGCCGCGTTGATGTGTTAACTCCCACCAAATTGCTTCCTTACTTAATGGATCATTCGAGAATGAGCCCGAAATGCACGGCAAAAACTTCCGGGAAGGAAATCTAGGCTAAAGTAGTTCGTTCTTCTTTTTAATTTTATCTTGTAGAAACGTTTAGCGCTTGATTTAACCGGCGAAAGCGCGATGCAACGAAATAACGATATAAAATGGATAGAAGGAAAAAAAAACAATACATTTACTGAGCTGTATTCAGATGGGAAAGAAAATAACATAGGCCAAACTGAAAACAAGATAACGTCATGCTCGAGTAACAGTTAAGATTGTTTTATTACTTACTTACTCGTATTTATTGCGGACGAAGGTGTAATAAAGAGATTGCAAAGTTGTACAAAATATGGCGGTGTGAATTTTACTCGTTTCATATAAAACTGAAGTGTAAACTACATACAGTATTTTTTAAATATCCACACTGTATATACTTTACCCGGTAATAACCCCATAATATTAACAAAAAGCTGCTATTCGCTTAACAGTCTAACTAAGAGTTTCGATCGTCAAATGGAATCTCCGCCTCTCCATTAGCGCAGGCCTTCCACTTTTCTACGATTTAACGTCTTTAGGATGTGGCTCGCTTTGTTTTCACTTAATGGAGACAACTTGATATATGGAAGGATATAAGTGCTGATTTAGGAGAATGGAAATAGTCTAGATAATTGGCCAGATATATTGACTATTGATCATACAAATCATAAACTTAATTAAAGCGAAAGGCGTTAGGCCAAACGGGCGAGAATATTCCTATAACATAGAAAACTGGTTTGCAACAGTCTGTTCTGGTTTGGACGTCTATAGTCAAAGTCAAAAAATTAAAATATGCTTTAGAAGAAAACATCTTTATCGGCAAAGCTTGTTAACAATAATAAACATATATCGATATTAAGGAAGTGAGCGAGACAGCATATACTAGCCTGTTCATAAAGGCACTGTGACAGGTCCAGGTGAGGGGGAGGGGGCGTCTCCGAGGGGTGAGATCCGCCACAGATGGAGTCTTAAAGGCAGCGGCACGGAGTTCAACTAAATAATTTGAGGTTAGGTTAGTTTTGCTTGTCAAATCATGACAACACGTTGACATCGGTTTCTTATTGTTTTATAAAATTAGGGAGTTGTAGTATTTTGTGAAATCTTATAAAAAGTAATGGCCAATATCAGGAAAGCTATCGAGAAGATATTAATAAAGTGACTGAAATATTATAACCTATCGTTTTATTATAGCATTGCCCCGTTCCGTCTCGTCTCCATGAATTCTGTGGCGCGTGACCTTACGAAATCAGCTGGATTTATTCGATGTTGGTTTTGCATTTGCACGGATTTTCTTTTATGCATATTAAATAAGTCTTGTTTGTTTATTTTAATGAATAATAAATTCCTGTTTTATACTAAAAATGCCATATTGTTGTTGCGTTTCTAAATACTAGTTCAACTATAAATGCTGGTCAATATATTTCTGTTTTAACTTTCAAAAAAAACAATAAATTCTTATATAAATTAAAGAAAAGTAGGTGGGAGTTCCATGAAATAATTTGGATATCCGTAAGTTCATAGTTTATATGGGTAAAGAGGCCTTTAAAGAGATGTTTTTAAACCCTGATTTAAAGATCTGGATATGATTCATTATAAAGTGACCGGCAGAAAGTGCGCAGCATATGGGAAAGTTTTTTTATCTTTAAGTTTAGAAAATTAATTTTATTTTAGATAGGTTCTGCATGTTCTCAAACCAAAATAACACCAATTAAATCCGGTAAAAGTCTTATGGTATACGAGGTAGGATCAAAAGTTTGAAATTCTGCTAAGAGTAAAGTACCTCCATCTTTCATTTTAAAATATTTTTTTACTAAGAATTATTGTTTTAATTTCAAAGTTATACCCAAATTCCAAATTTCGCTTATTTTGGACAAAAAAATGGATTTAATCGTGTTTTCTGAATAACCCTGTATAAAAAATAAATGGCAACCGAACAGTACGAAAATAAGATTTTATGCAGACTTTGTTAGAGCTAACCGTCGATCATAAGTCCGATTAGTTTGTTTTCATAATATTATGGCTTTTTAAAATAAAAACATAAAAATATTAAATATTTTTGCTGCACACCATATTTTATTTTCTGAGGGAACAAGTTAATTTCATCTAACTGATATTTTTAAATTTACATTGACTTAAAGCATCTCCTAAATAGTTTATATACATTGAAGTTTGCATAGAAAGTTTCCTTATTTTGCGTGACGAATAAAATCCGTTCAAAATATATTTTTAATTTAAATTTTTTTCTTTATAAATCAAAAGGAAACTTTCTATGCATACTTCAATGTATAAAAAACTATTTAGGAGATGCTTTAAAGTCAATGTAAATCAAAAAATATCAGTTAGATGAAATTAACTTGTTCCCTCAGAAAATAAAATACGGTGTGCAGCAAAAATATTTAATATTTTTATGTTTTTATTTTAAAAAGCCATAATATTATGAAAACAAACTAATCGGACTTATGATCGACGGTAATTTCTAACAAAGTCTGCAGAAAATCTTATTTTCGTACTGTTCGGTCGCCATTTATTTTTTATACTTACAGGGTTATTCAGAAAATACGATTAAATCCATTTGTTTGTCCAAAATAAGCGAAATTTGGAATTTGGGTATAACTTTGAAATTAAAACAATAATTCTTAGTAAAAAAATATTCTAAAATGAAAGATGAAGGTACTTTACTTTTAGCGGAATTTCAAATTTTTGATCCTACCTCGTATACCATAAGACTTTTACCGGATTTAATGGGTGCTATTTTGGTTTGAGAACATGCAGAACCCATCTAAAATAAAATTAATTTTCTAAACTTAAAGATAAAAAACTTTCCCATATTATGCTGCGCACTTTCTGCCGGTCACTGTATATTTTATGTTTTGAGGTGTAATTTTATTGATGCTATATTAATACAAATTATATTACCTATAATATTGGCTCATTATCCAAAAGAATAGGCTTGTGGCAATCAGTAGATTTCCACATTAGCTTATTCCCGGGCCACTCAACAATAAACATCGACTGAATAAATCGGATATGAGCCCCTTCATCACCATTTCTTCCAAGTCCAAAAAGTACTGACGTCAATAAAAAAAATGACTCTTGAGGAGGTATAAGTTATCTTTTCGTTACTTATATTTATTTTAAAAATCGAGACTGCAAAAATAAACCCATTTTTTTCTGTGACAAAAAAGGGCCTACAATATAGTAAAAATTAAAATATTGGAATAAAATAATGCTAATAACTTCATCAAAATTAATTCAATCAATTACGGTATCATAAGCTTTTTCCAACGACTATTTCACTAGAGTGTTTTATACTGGCAAAATATCATAGCAACGGCCTGTTTTCTAGTGGAAAAACTCTTAATTATATACACCTGGACAAAATCAACAAGTTGTTTTTTCAGCGGCAGAATTTTATATATTTAAATAAAAAAATCGATAGCTGAAAATATTCCACTTAACACAGAGAAATCCAAGAACTCTATTTGGGCACAGTTCTCAGAGTTTCTAATGGTAAGAAATTATAAACTGGAAAATTGTACTACTGTGATGGAACTGGCGAAAATCCTCGAAGATTTACGCCCTTAATATGAAGAAGGGTAATGGCGAAGACAATAAAGAATCTTCTGTAAAGGCTATATTAGAACACTACAGCAAAAACGACTCAAGAAATACATTTTACAGAATACGAAATAAAGATTGACCCTGTTACGGATATTTCCTTTAAAAATGCGCAAGTGGCAAGAGACGCAAAGAGAAAGCAGCTCCAAAGTTGTCAGGAAAAGAGGAAAGTAAGTTCAAAAGCATTATTTACCAAAGATTTATTAACAATAATGCAAAGCTACAATGAAGAAACCCCCGATGAAGCACAAAAAAGTTTTTCCATCTCTGCTCCGTCTTGAATTGTATTAGATAATGCATCATATCATTCAAGAATTTTAAATAAACAGCCTACTTCATCTTGGAGGAAAAGTGATATTTATGAGTGGCTGGAAAAACACAACCAAAATCCTTTACCAAATATGCTTAAATCGGAACTCCTATCAATAGCAAAGTCTCTTAAAAAAAACAAAATATACGCGGTAGATGAAATACTGCGTGAATATGGTCATGAGGTTCTACGACTGCCGCCATATCATTGCCAGTTTAACGCAATAGAATTAATATGGGCTGGTGCAAAGTCTTATTATGAAAAACATGTAGGTGATGGTCTTAAATCCGACCAAGTACAAATAGTTTGGCAATATTCGTTAGATCATATTACACAAGAGTACTGGAGGAAATCGTAGTAACATACAGAAATATTAATAAGGGATTGGTGGGATCGAGAACAAGTACTAGATGTCGCCAATGATAATTGCTCCATTCGAAGACGACTCAGACGACGAGGACTTTTCAGATTTTATAAGTGACGATGAGAGTTTTTAGGCTATAATTATAAACGGTGTTTTTCGTTTACATTTTTTAGTATTCTTGGGTATTATATTATGCTTTTTTTTCATGCACATCATTCTGCATAGTCCTTAAACTAATTCCCAGTGTTTTCATTACGGTTTCCTGCATATTGGTTTGCGAATTTCCACTTTTTCTTTCATTATCGAAATAGTTTATCAGACTAAATGCCATTGTATTTTTAGGTTTTAATAGTAAAATTGTTAAAATAAATTGCACTGTTTATTATTGTCGTTTTTAATTAAAGGGTACAGTAGGTATACAATTAACGATTATATAATTTTTTTGTAACTTTTTCAACTCCCCTGTACATAATTTTTACAAAACTAATAATATTAGGCATATGTGGCTATCTTCGCGATAGCTAAAATAATGAAACTATTTTTCCTTCGTTCGGTATATTTGTAAATAATCTCACAACATTTTGATAGCCTCTGTGTTGTCTGATTTGACGCATATGATCAGTGACCTTTGGACCCGCACGTTAAGACCAGATCTGACTATATTATAAGAGGGTAAACTAGCAATATTTTTATATTTTTTGCTTATTAAACAAACTCTTTCTAATATGAAAAGTTAATGTCCAATTTTTGGAAATATTTAGCATAATAGCACAATAGGTATAAATCTTACGGTTCTCATATTATGTCAGTTTTATTATTTTTAATGTCGCTCAATAAAATGTTTTAATAAATTGAATTAAAATAATTCGCACATCCTTTTACCCCAATATAACGGCTATAAAAGGATGAGATACAATTCAATGTTATCAATGGAATTTAGTTTCACATTTTTATAGGTATTTGCTTGGCAATATCCGTATCCAATTATCGTAATATTTTTTATTTAGTATATTGAATGAATAGGTTATAATTTTCAAATACGCAACATAAAATAATCAACATCATCAACAGCTGAACAAAAACTATACGTCATATTTGTTTTTACAACAAGCTTTTCAAATAACTTTTGTACATGAAAAATATTTCAACAAGGAA
Source organism: Polydrusus pterygomalis (assembly GCA_963969555.1). Lineage (NCBI taxonomy): Eukaryota > Metazoa > Arthropoda > Insecta > Coleoptera > Curculionidae > Polydrusus > Polydrusus pterygomalis. The sequence goes on along the minus strand of OZ018381.1, from coordinate 42,443,412 downwards.
AAAATATCTTGCCGTCACTTGTCATTTAGGGCCCGCAGTGTGCCTAACATTTTTCTCTTAACATATCTATCACCAGAAATATAAAATAATTCCCACAAAAACGTTTTTCTTGTTTCCTAAAAGTGACCATTGCCTCGGAAAATTTATTACTTTACACAAAGAAAAAGCTCTCAATGGCTCCAGGAAGGAAAACGGCCATTTCTCTCTTAGCGAGCGCTCGACGTTTCCGTTATTTCGATGTTGAGTTGGCTAAGTAATGTTATAACCTGGAAACATTAGTAGAATTGCAGAGAGAACTGGAATTATATCCGATTAAGCCGTCTCAAGCGTTTAAAAACGTTACGTTTATTTCACAATGGGCCTTGACACTATGCATTTATCATATTTAGTAATGATATCCTCAATTGGGACATATAGACAACATACCCCAATAATAAAAGTCTTTTTAAAGCTTTTGACTATAATGCTGTCTTTATTTGAGAAATATCACTGCCGTCGTTCCGTCTTTTCGGTTAACACGAGCAAACACGAACGTATGCCAATACTAGCTAATGACTTCTGTAGAAGTTGCAGAGATGAAGAAGAGGAAGAAATTATTCAACCTTTCTTGTGTGAATGTGCCTTGTGCGAATCATTCTCCGATGAGCTGGAGGCTGGAGGAAGTAATCAACTTACATCTGGTTCTACTCACTCAGTTTATTAACAATAGTTGCTGGTTCGAATAAGCTGCCAAGACTCTTTTGCGTTCTACGTCTCGCTAGCTATCAGGAAGCTGATGCGGAGGAACACGTGTGGTACTACAACGGTCCTCATAGGACTAAGGGAGACTACCAGCAGTCTCTTACTCGAACCTAAATATTTTAAATCAAAAATATTTGTTCGTTCTTGTTCTTGTGAAATTTATTAAAACACTAAATTTTTATATGATCTCAGTGCAGCAGTAGCTCTTTGTGTGATTTGATATTTCTGTTCCAAAGTAAAAGTTTGGCCACCATCAATTTCTGCTGTGAGAGATGTTAGTCGGAGAACGTTTTCAAAAAGTTGCGAACGTTACCTACCCCAAGTAACGTTCCCTTATGCTCGTTCGTTCTCTGAAAGGTGTCGTTCATTCTCGGGAAAATTCTCGTTCGTTCTCGGGAAAGTTCTCTAGTAATAATGACTCGGACCCTGAATAATGTCATATAAGCTAATTCAAGCATTGGTCCTGAAGATCAGTGATATAGAAGACCAAGATATCAAAGTAAAACAGATAAATAGTGTAGAACAGACTGAAATGGATCATTTATCAATAATAATTAATTAAAACGAATACTTCCACATAATTTGATTTCATATTATTTTTACATTTAACATTTCACATTAACACGTTTGCTAGAAAAGCATATTTTTACCATTTTATTTTTGTAATACGTTTATTAATACGTAGAAAATTTACTATTAAATAAATTCATTAAGTAATGTTTGGATCTTTTGCTCAGATAATTTTGGAAATATTGAGAATATTAGAAATTAATGAGAATAAATAATACTTTGTCATTTTCCTATTTTTATATCCGGAAAAAATCGTTTATTCTTATCGTTCTCGTTTGTTCTCAGGGAACTTATAAATTCTCGAGAATTCTACATCACTAGATGTAACTGTTAGTTGTCCAGAGATAAAAATGTTTTTCCAAATTAGTAGTAGTAGTAGTTGTAGTAGTAGTAACACGTTTTATTTAGCAAAAAGCTACAATTAAATATTTTTAATACATTTTTATAGATTTATTTTTAAATTTTAAAACGCAACCTTCTTTTAACAAAAACAGACAGAAAAGTTAAACATTTTGTAAATTTTATCAAATATTACGTATCATTTTGTTTTTTAATTAAATGATTTTTGAGATTTAATAGAATTTTCCAAATTATTATATTCTATCAAACCTTTATAAAAAATAGATTTATAAGCTAATATAAATATAAGTCATAATTAAAAGAATAAAATTTTTTTAAACAATCAGGCAATAAATTATTTTTAATTTTATGTATAAAGATACATACTAAATAAAAAATTAAATTTCTGACATTCAACTAATCTAAATTTTTCAACATAAAATAAATGTTTGTATATTTGTATTTAAAATAATCCGCATTGCCTTATTTTGTAAAATTTTGTAATTTATCAAATATTTCCTAACTAGCACAATATAAAATGGAAGAACAATAAAGAAAATGTGGTAATATAATAGTATTAAATACAGTTTTTTTAGAAAACAAACTTAAATTAGAACTGATTCTTTTAAAATAACCTACTTTTCCGGCAATCTTCGATATGATACTTTTAAAAAAATTTAAAAATATTAATTTTGAATCAATGATTATCCCTAAATATTTAAAACTGTTTACTAATTCCAATTTTTTATCGGTAAGGAAAATTATGGACCAACATTATGACTAAATAAAAATTATGTAAAATATGAAAATATTTCAAGAGACGACTAAAAAGTATTCGTCCCCTATACATATTCGTGCAACTATAAGCCCTTGAGTCACCCTTTGGCGATTTGTGGCTTCTACCGACCTTTTTTCGATACAATAGCATTAATAGCTTGTAAGGGACCGGCATATGGACCCAGAGCCGTTGTGTTTGATCGGAGGGGCCCTTCAGACAATAAAATATGTTTAATCTGAATTTGTTGTTTTCTTAGCAGGGATTTATACTGTTTGTTTATTATCATTTGATATTAAACAGATTATGTTTGTTTTTGGTTTTAAAACTTGTTAAAAGGTTCTAAGGTTTTTTTAAATTCGAAGCTTTTTCGTTACCAGGGGGCCCAAACTTTAAATAAATAATAAAAGTTCTGTTTTGAACTTAAAAAAAATTGAACTATTTTTACTTTTGCTCTTTGAGTTAATTAATGGCTAGAGCAGCTTTATACTGTGCCAACAAACATTTTGCATCAAAGAGGGCCTTGCATCTAAGGACGTAATGCTTAGCCGTAGAGCTTAATACCTGTTGGGTGTCAGAAACTACCTGAATTAACAATCAATCAGTTATTCCGTCATCTTTGACAGTCGTTACAAGTTTAATCGCCAATTTTTCCAATTTCTTGAACAATTCACACGATGGACTTTACGGAACAGCACAAAACATTCATAGTTGAAGCGTATTTCCGAAACGGGGTTAGAGTAAATGGTGAGTGGCAATACAATTCGGGTTTGTGCATGGACGAAACAGGTTCTATACAACACAAAAAAGGAGCAGGAAGACCATCTGTAAGAACAGAAGAACTTGTTGCAAACGTTCGTGAAATAATGCAAAATACGCCACCAAATTGTATAAGACGCCTGTCCCAAGAAGTGGGAAGATCTTATGGAACATGCAGGACTATTCTTAAGAAGCAGCTAAATTTATTTCCTTATATAGTGCAAGTATTCCAAGAAATACAAGCCGTAGATTTTGAAACACGCAGGAAGAGACGTGTGAATTTATGCTTGGAGCATGGCGGTGGCCAATTTCAGCAATTTATGTAATTATTTTTCTTTTTCTTTCTGTATATTCTTACTTTGTTAATTTTGTAAACAACAAACAAATTTGTATTTGTCTGCTTATTTTATTACTGATTAGTTTGGCATATCATGTCATAATATGAATTTGACAAAATTTTAACCTAGATTTGGTTAGATATATCGTCCCCATATCATTGTGATCTAAACCAAGCCCCACGTTTTTTAATCCAAGCCCTCTTTGATGCACATAATTTTTGCTCGCACGGTACTTTTAATGAATCAGTCAGAAAAAGCAGGAAAAATGTTTTTTGCAAATTACATAACAAAATAGCGTCACCATTTTCCTAATTAAATCGGAAATAAGCTCCTCTAACTTTATTTAATCCGATAGAAAGTACCCTTTTGAAACTTTATCATTAAATTAAATATTTTTTAGCAATTATGTTTATGCCAAAATAAATGCCGATTTTTATTATCATTATTACACCGCCTATAAGATTTTACAACCCAAAAAGGGATTATCAATTAATCTGTTCAACAATTGCTTACTTAATGCACAGTTTTTCTAGGATTATATTTTAAAGCGTTAATTGAGGTAATAGATAATTATCACCTCATTGATTAGAACCTGCTTCAGTTAAATTAGTATATAAGAGCTGTGGTACAATATTAGTTATACTAATAATTTAGCTGTACAGTCAGTGTGAAAGAACCGAAATTCCTCAATCATGATGAAGTTTGTGCTTTTAGTTGTTGCAATGGTAATCATGCCAAGTAAGTATCTCTCTGTATGTCATTAATGTAGTTGTAGCAATTGGATATATTACAAAAACAAATTTTTAAAACTCTATAAAGCCATATAGAAACAGCTGTCTTTGGACCGTGTCAGACCATGAACAAGTTTTCAACAAGTGCGCTATACAAAACCTTATACCGCAGCGCAAGCGCGTGACTGTGAAAATTTATAAAGAGTTGACAACAGCCAGATTAAAGTGGACGTCTCTAGAACCAGTCAACCATCTGGCCTTATTTTTTTAATCATACGTAATCTTGTATTATATAACGAAGTATGCTCATACGGTTGTTGTTAAGGGACAATCAATATTCGCATTCACGCTTATATTACAGTATAGTTTTTCCTGATTTTTAAAATGTTTTGGAATGCCTCTAAGTTTTTTTTTTGTTTAAGGCATGCAGACCATTCAAATTAGCAATCTACCATTCTTCACCGAAGAAGGAACAGTTCAGATTTCTAACAAACCAATTTTTACCAACGAGGAAGTTCCTGTTGAGATTGCACACCGACCCATCTTCACAAACGAAGAAGTACCCGTCTATGCTGTAAAGCCCATCTTTACCAACGAAGAAGATCCTATTTTCCATGGTCTCCTGAGACCAATCTTTACCAACGAAGAAGATTCCATTTTTCACGGTATGCAAAAACCAATTTTCACAAATGAAGAAGACCCCATTTTTCACGGTATGCAGAAACCAATTTTCACAAATGAAGAAGACCCCATTTTCCACGGTCAGCAGAAACCAATTTTCACAAATGAAGAAGACGCTGACCCATGCAGTGTATGCTTTGGGCATTTAACGAATTTGGTTTCGGCCCTTAAGGACATTTCTGCTTAGATTTGTTTATAGGTTTTTGTTTTCAAACAGTATATTAATAAAGTGAGTTTGTTATTTCTTTTGTTAAATTATTTATCTGTTGTAACCCACGTGCACCTTTTACGAAAGTCCAAAAAGCATGCACATATAAAGAAGACAATACAACTTAATATAATTTGTTTCTTTGATTTTTACAAACTACAGTAGGTACCAACTTGTATTACACACACACAACACTTCTGTTAAAGTTAAATTATTATGGTTTACCATTATAGTATTTCCAGAATTATACCGTTGACTCTTTACTGCCAAAAATAAACTACCTGATTAAACCCTATTGGATATGCCTCAACCTCTTCAAAGGGGATTAAATGGAATCAGGGTCGGCTTGAAAATGTACCTACACCACATGATTTATCTTTATAATTTAAAATAAATAGATAGGTATTTTTAGTTTTAGGTAGGTACCTATAATAAATGTAAAATAATGATAACAATTAATGATAATTGAAAATAATATAATTTCCCGTTCCCATTCCCGTAAACGTAGAGATTTCATTAATGTTTGTCTTTTATTAATGCTTCGATATTTAAAACCCATTTTACGCAATATTTTCCTAAGGCTTGAAAGGCAACAAATACATGTAATTTTCGTCAATGCTTCTAAATGTGCAAGAATCACTCCGATTTTTTCTAGGATTAACAGGTTTAAGTACTATGTCTCTTATCGAAGATAATGGAGTTTTTGTCAAAGTAGACGTTTCTGCTAAAGCATCCATCGAATTAAAATTTCTACTCAACAAAGATTGATACACATTTTTAATTATTAGTTTGGCGTCGGTAGATAAATGCTTTCTTTTAAAAATGACACTTGAAGATGCCCCCCTATCAGCACAATTCCAAGGACGCCACATTCTACCACTAATAAGCCTAACTAAAAATTACTCGCCGGAAAACCACTAAAGACTAAAATTATTAAAAATCAGTTTGTATTTATATATGAATCAGGCATAGGTATAAATTGAATTTGTACCTGGTCCGGCTCTGCTCGAAAAGGTTTTAAAATTTGGGATTTCGTTATTTATTTTATGGTCAAAGGGATAATGAGGGTTTATTGCAGTCAAAAGATCAACGGTATAATTCTACAAATACTATACATTCAAGATGATCCCAGTGGGGCAGCTTCAGCAAGAAAATTTATCTGGTTAGGGGGAGGAGGAGCAAGAGATTTCTTTTTTATGAAAATATCTAAAAGATGCAGAAATTTGAAATACCTAGGTATAAAAGTGAAATCGCGCGCAGCAGAATTTTTTTACAAAAAAAAAAGGAAATTAAACCGAACTCAATTAAAGCTACTAATAAAGAAGATGCAGGCAAACATTTTAATTTAAATTAGTACAAATTACAAAGGTAAATAAACCAAATGTTTCTTTTAATGTAATTGCCAAAGAATGTTTATTTGCTCCATTCTGAAAAAAAGATAGCTGGGATTAGAATTTTATTATTAACCTAATGTAGCTAATTTATTACAAACTAAGCCCTATTCGTAAAAAGTAAGGTGTAATGTTATTAGAAAACTATATCAATAATTTTTAGTGTATGTAATAAATATATACATAATGAAAAATTTTGCAGTGCGTGCAGACAAAGTTTTTTAAAATTGAAAAAAGTTTTATGGTGTTATTGTTACTGGCCTAACTAATTTATTTGATCTATTTTGATAAATGGAAAGGGATCAAAAGCAAATGGGTCCTTAGTGGGTATCGTTACACAGTTTACGTTTGTTTAAAATGATTTTTAAAGGATAAAAGATCAATTAAATATAATACTTTTATACAGCGTGACCAGTAAAGTCCGCATCATATGGGATTTTTTTTTTATTAATAGCTTTATTCGAAATTTGACTTTGGCATCAAGTTCTGCTTCGATCGAGATGAAAATTAAGCAAAAAAATAGTAGTCACGTAATTCGCATTAGGTATCTGTCAAATTTTAATTTTTTCCAAAAAATAATTCAGTAGGGTTATTTCTAAAAGTATCGAAAAAAGTTATTAGAAAAAGTTTTTTTAAATGCAGTTTCTAGCCCACATGCATTTAGCTGCATAAGATAATTTTGATTTTTTACCCATATTTTGTAAATTGCACCACTTTTGCAAAATAAGACTCAACGCAACCTACCTAAAACTTCTTTGTTTTGACAATGCTTTATTTCGGATACATTTTCTTTAAAGAAGCGCCATATTAAATGTGTGTTTTTCCACAAAATCAAAATTGGGCTATTAAAATTTGGTCGCATGTGATGCAAAGTTTATTTGTTTTTGACCCTGTATAAGGTAACTTCATAAAATAAGTAGTTTTAAAAACGTAGTTTGTGTCTGAAAGTAATACACCTTAATATTAAGACAAAAAAGAACACAGTGTCATCAGTAAAGTGTCCATTAAGTGGAAAATAAATTTTTCGTGGTGGGTAAAAAATCTAAATTATCTTATGCAGCTGAAATTTTGCATATGGGCTAGAAATTGCATTTAAAAAAACTTTTTCCAATAACTTTTTTCGATATTTTCAGAAATAACCCCACTTTTGAATTATTTTTTGAAAAAAATTAAAATTTGACAGATAATGCGAATCACGTGACTACTATTTTTTTTGCTTAATTTTCATCTCGATCGAAGCAGAACTTGATGCCAAAGTCAAATTTCCAATAAAGCTATTAATAAAAAAAATCACTTTACTGGTCACACTGTACAGGGTGTCCCATAACTTATGGGCCGTAGAGTAACTGGAGATACTAGACATCAAACTAAGCCGATTAAGTCATATAAGTTTTTTCGGATTGTTACTCGTTCTAGAGATACAGGGTGTTGAAAGTAAAAGTTTATTCTCGTAAATAAGCCATAATTTTAAAACGGTTTAATGAATCGAATTGAAAGTTGGCAGTATTATGTTTTTATAAGCAAGAAATAAGAATTTGTGGAAATTTTTAAGTTTCACACTAGAGGGCGCTAGTTGCATACACTGGGCTTCATAAATCTATGATTTTTTTCTTACCTGTGATATTAGGTTTTTTTCAATAAAAGTTTCTTAAAGAAGGGCATTTTCTGAGTCAAAAAGGTGTACCTGATTGATCTTAATATCTTTAACGGTTTTCGAGATATTTCCCCTTAAACATCCCAAAGCATAAAAAAACATAGTACATAATTAAATTAATATTTTAATTATCACAAAGCAATAAATTCGAAACAGTGGAACAAAAACAAGAAGCTCACTTTAGTAAATGTTGAAAGTGACCACCGTTGACCTCAATACACTTTATTAAACTTTTATCTAAATAAATAATAATATTAATAATAATAATAATAAACTTTTACTTTCAACACCCTGTATCTCTAAAACGAGTAACAATCCGAAAAACTTATACGACTTAATCGGCTTAGTTTGATGTCTAGTATCTCCAGTTACTCTACGGCCCATAAGTTATGGGACACCCTGTATATAGGTACCGGGCGCTTATGATAATGTCAAATGTTACTATACGTGTTATTTTTTATCAGTGTCAACATGTTTTACAGCTTTCAATAACAATTTCCTGACCTTTTCATCAAAACAATGCCTATTTGCATATACCGGGTGTCCACGGAAGGTGGCTGGCCCCTCTAACTTTTTTGTTTTTCAAGATAATGAAATAAAATTCGGGGGATTTGTATACGACATAAAACTGCATTATTTAACAGGTGACTCAACATTATGGAACTTCCGATTTAACCGGAAGTGATATAAACTTTCGATTTTTAAATGGGACACCTGGTATATTTTTCCTTTTTTTGACTCCATATGACATTCTAAATACAACGATGTGTCACTTGTCACTTTTTGTCACCAAGAAAATATTTTTTTTCCAAATTTATTGTTTTGAGTATTTGAAATTGGCATAGAAGATGATTTAAAAGTTTTTTTATATGTCATAATAATTGTTACTGGTGGTTTCATTGTCGCATGTATCAGAGCCGTATTTAATATTTAAGAATTTTACGAGGAGTATTTTCTACATAACTTTTAATTGGTTTATAAGAAAATAATAAAATTTGGTATGCGAGTCAATCATACCTTCAAAAAATCTAAAACAACCCCTAAATTCCTACAGTAGTTACGGCTTCGTTATTAATAATGTTATGATCAGGTCCAATCTATGTCGAAGTCAATATCAGGTAGCTAAAGTCAGATCCGGTCTTATTGTGTGGGTCTTACAATTTAACAAAGACATACTTTTAATTTTCTTTTATTGCGTTTAATCATACTATCCAAATAAAATCCGTAAGTCAAATATGACAGACTTATGCAATTTTGACATGAAAGAAAAGGATATTATGTATTTTAAATAATTTTCAGCGATTTACAAAATACCTTCGTCTTGATTTAAAGATGTCAGTTTTGTGCCTTTGACAATTAATTTAATGTGACAATATGAACGATAAAAAGCAATTTTCTGGTTTTTTGCATTCCAAAAAAAAATGGTGCTTAATTTGTTAAACTATTTCGAGAATGAAAGAAAAAGTGAAATTTCGCCAACCAATATGCAGCAAACCGTATAATACCGAACAATACTAAAAAATGTAAACGAAGAAAGCCAAAGACTGAAGATTTGAGCGAAAATATTAAAATGGGAGTTTCGAACGTGATTTATGATTTACACAGATCAAAAACCAATGTAACTCTTCCAGATTTGAAAGAAAATTTAAAAATCCGAGGTGTTTTGGAAATCGGACTTGAATCGTTATCAAAATTAATAAAAAAGTTGGGTTTTCGCTATAAAAAATACTGTAACCGGAGATTTTTTATGTGAGCAGCCACAGATAGTGAGTCACCGTGTTCAGTTTTTAAAAAAATATACGGAAAATTACAAATCAAAATTTAGAAAAGTAGTATTTTTAGACGAAACATGGATATTTTCAAATGGAAGTGGTTCAAAATCTTTATCTTCATCAAGATGATTCTTTGAAAAGCATGAAAAGAAAAAACGGATGTGGCACGGGAAAGCGGTTCATTATTTTACATGCCGGTTCTGTAACAGGATATGTGCCAGGTGCAAGCTTAATTTTTTCTTCCACATCAAAAAGTTCTGACTATCGTGACAATATGAATTGCGAAATATTTGAAAAATGGCTTCAACCGAAGTAGCGCGCCGATGATCATTGCTCCATTCGAGGACGACTCAGATGACAAGGACTTTTAAATATTTCTAAGTGATGATGACAGTTTTTAAGTTTTTAGTCTATAATTATAAACGGTTTTCTTTGTTTACATTTTTTAGTATTCTTCAGTATTATATTATGCTTGCTTTCATGGACAATTTTCTGTACAATCCTGAAATTGATTACCAGTGCTTTTGCTACTGTTTTCTACTTATTGGTTGGCAAATTACCATTTTTCTTTTTATTTCTTGAAATAGTTAATCGGATTAAATTCCATTGTATTTTTAGGTTAGGTAATTTTATTGCTAAAATAAATAACACTGTTTGATATTGTCGTTTTTAATAAATAGATTTAGTAGATATACTATATGGCGAACCAATGGCTCGCGTGCCATTGATGGCACGCGACATAAAATTTTGGGCAGGCCACCGATCACAAAATTTACTATGAATTATTATATTACGAATTTGACGGCACGTCTATGACCTTATTAAACATTTCTTTAGAAAAAATGGCACATTAATACATAAAAGTTCGCCACCCCTGTACTATTATGTACATAATTTTTGCAAAAATAATATTATATGTGGCTATCTTAAAATAATAAAACTATTTGAAGAAATAGTCCATGCTTAAAGTGGAGTTGAAAGTATGGGAAAGAAAGGAAAAACTCAAAGTTTTCCTCCACAAAGTTTAATAGAATAAGAATATGCAGTAAGAGTCTCTACATGTTTCGAACTTAAAAACGTTCATCAGGAGACAAAGAATATAATCGGTGTTGGTGCTGATGGTTTTCTGTCTTCTGATGATGAACGTTTCTACGTTCGAAACATGTAGAGACTCTTACTGAATATTCTTATTCTATTAAACTTTGTGGAGGAAGACTTTGAGTTTTTTCTTTCTTTCCCATAATAAAACTATGTTTCTTTTCTCCGGGTATATTATATACCCACATAATCTCAGAACATTTTGATAAGCTCTGGAATTTTCGAATTGATTCATATGATCGGTGACCTTTGGACCCGCATGATAAGCCCTGATTTGACTATAATACTTTGTTTTTGTCGTCTTTATTGCATTACATCTGTTGTTGTTTCGTTTTGCTCGGTGATTCTCACATTCCCAACTTGGTCAAAATTTGTTAATCAGCTCTTGCGTAAGGCATTTCTGAAAAGTGAATTTTTTCTACCACTACCCTTTGGCTTTCGATCCCCTCATTTTTTTTCTACGATATTATGTTTAAATAGTTTTTACCGTACTTGGATTATTGTTTGTCTCTATTCGAACATTAGAGGCCGATTTTCCAAAGAAAGACAACAATTTTTGAGTGAGACTCAGTTGATTCAAAACTCTGTCAAATTGTAATAAGTATGGAGTGCTGGATGATGCTTCCGTTGTTGTCGGTTCTTCCGTTGTAGCCGCTGGTTTCGCTGTTGTCTCTTCCTGTCCAGAAATCAATTGAATTTCTGAAAAATTCAACTATTATATCAATAGTTTATAGTTGTATAATATTAAACAAATATATACAGCGTGTCTGTTTAAAGGTTGGAAACAATGATGTTTCTTGATTGATGAAGACTTCTGGATTTGCAGTGTCTTTATTTGTTTTAAATCATAACGTTTCAACTGGTATGTATCTCTAGTCATCTTCATTGAATACTAAATAACAAAAGTGACTACAGCTTTAATTATACTAGCTAGGTGGACTAAAGCACAATTGAGATAAGTGCAGTCGTGGCAACGCTATCCAAGCTTTAGTATACAGGAAACCTACACATACAGGTCAATATCTCGGTTATACATCAAACCACTTAAACAACACAAAACATGTCATAGTAAGAAACCTCGTGGATAGAGCCATTACTATCTGTAACTCGAAAGAAGCCCTCAAAGAAGAAACTTTTAAATTAGGACCGGCCTCAACAAAAATAGGGTGACTGGAGATCATAGATATTTACCTTTAGCAGTGGCAGTTTCTCCAAGGGAGCACAGGAGCACGTGCACCCCCCATACTCCATAAAGAATTCCCCATAAAGAAAAAAAAATTGTGTGTGCTTAAGACCACACGACAGAAGTGAAAACTTCAACAAGGTGAAATTAATAATATCAAATACAATTGTAATTTTACTGCATACGAAGAAAGATATTTCCTAAAATTAAACAACCCTTGAAAAAAATGCCAGAACATACCTGAGACGCAACAAGTGTCTATCTTGTGATCTTAAACACACAAACAACGCACACTGTTTCCACGTCGATACTGAATGCGACCAGTGTTGCCAGACTTTTTTAACGACCTTCCTTCAACTGAGTAACAAAAATCCTTCATATCCTTCAAAACAGTGGCGGGTGGCTGGCAAAACAAAATATATTACCAAAAAAAAAATTGTGTGTGACCACACGACAGAAGTGAAAACTTCAACAAGCTGAAATCAACAATATCAAATACACGAGTGTAGACAACGCACACTGACTGTTTTCACGTCGATACGTCGATACTGAATGCGACCGATGGCGGCATGCTCTTTCATATAACGTTCATTCGGGTCAGGGTCAGTTCGGATTGAATATACCAGTTGAATTCGAGCGTAGCACACTCGAGTCTGACGCCTGACGCGTGACGGCGACGCGTGACGGCTCAGTTTAATTCAGTGCCCACAAAAAGTGCTAAACGCGCCTAAAGAAGTTTTCACTTCAAAAACTTTAATGATCGAATTTTTTATTACAAATGAAAACAAAACAATCAAAATATTCATAACCAAAATCAAAAATAAAATATTTAAATTTAGATAGGTAAAGACGTGCAACATGATGCAACTAATTAATTGATTTTAATAAAATCAAATTAGTTGGTAAAATTATTGGAATATTTGCTAAATATACAATTTTGCCTGAAAATCCTTCAAATTCGGATAAAAACCTTCAATCCTTCAGCAGTAAAAATTTTATATTAAAATCCTTCATATTGAAGCAAATCCTTCAATTCTGGCAACACTGAATGTGACTGATGCGGCATGCTCTTTCATATAACGTTCATTCGGGTCAGTTCGGATTGACTATAGGAGTCGAATTCGAGCGTAACACAGCCGAGCGTAACGCGTGATGGCTCAGGTAACGCGTGACGGCTCAGTTTAATTCAGTGCCCACAAAAGTGCTAAACGCGCCTAAAGAAGTTTTCACTTCAATAATGTTCATTTAAATGTATCTTCTTATATGTGATACCGTAATATAAGTTAGAACTAGTGATGGGATCACTCGAGTGAAAAATAACCGATCTCTCGATTTTTCAATCACTTGCATTATTCGATTATCTTCGGAAATAACTCGAGTGACGAAATGAGTGACGAACATATGGTTTTTATTTTTCAACGCGTCTCCAAAGTTGCTGCCCGCCTGTCAATCACTCACTGCGGCCAGAGCCATCTCGTAGCGAGCGGCTACATCGAGTGGTTTTCGGTTATTATTGGCGATATTATTCATATTAAATACTGCATTACGGGTTGCCTGCGTAAGATAATAAATATGATTTATTTAGATTTAAATACTGCATTACGGGTTGCCTGCGTAGGATAATAGGATTTATTATAGTGGTGAGTAATCAGTATTCATAAATATCATGAGTTATGCAATATCGTGACATCTCAAGGTCAAGTAGTCAAGTGGTTAGTTAAATTAAATTGTAAGCACTGTTGCCATTGCTGGGGAAATTTCCCTAAATCTGGGGAAAATCTGCAATCAGAAGGGAAATTTTCTATAATTTAGGGAATTTTTATTGTTTTTTGATTTTGTGATATTTGTAAAAAATATATTAAGTAATCACGTAAAAAATGATTATTAACAACAAGAAACTCGGTAAATCCCAGGCCTCCGTTCGCTGGTATTTTAAGGAGAATCACACAAGAGGAACCACGCATTTTTTGAAACGAGCCGCCTGGCATTCATAAATGACCAATCACTCATTGCGGCTACACAAACTAGTTGCTTTACGGAAGTGGCGAGCTTTTTTTTTTTTTTAGAAGCTTAAAAAATATTAAAGTGAATAAAAAAAAAACGCTTTTTAACTACTTTGCCGAATTTTTTCTCGAATACTCGGAAGTCGATTATTAAAATAACCCGATTTTTCCCACCATCACTACTTTTTCCTTCAAATTAAAAGATCTGGGGAATTTTTAAGAAATTATCTAGGGAAAAAAAATTTTGGACCTGGCAACACTGATTGTAAGTTGTAAGATCTGGGAACCATGCCAAAAAATCCACAAATATCTCCGCCACATTTAATAATCCGCAAAAAATCAATCGATTAACAACACCGAGTCAGTTATTCCCAATACAAATGCTGTATATCAACATGAACGATGAACCGCCAATATTAATAATTAATATTAGCATTTGAGTGAAAAAAAATCGATTATCATTCGATTTTTTAAATCACTCGAATACTCGGTAGTCGATTATTAAAATAAGTCGATTTTTCCCAACACTAGTTAGAACCCTCCTATTTTAACGTACCGTCAAACAATCGAACGAAACGTGGTGTAATAGCTCTCGCCAAGCTGGTTGTCAAGAGCGACGGTGTAGCGCGTAGGAATTCATAAGTCGCACGTGCGTTAAAGTAGGCGGGGTTTCTGCTGTTTCTCTATGCATGTTATACTGGCTGGTGTGGTGGGGGAAAGCGCGATTCTAATAGGAAAACTCGAAATTTAAATGTGCGCCGTTGAGCCATCGCGTGTTAATTGCTTTATGAATTTATTATTTGTTATCGGCGTGTCCTTCTTTATCGACATGCTTAAAATACACTCCAGCCCCGGCTCGGCGTCATTTTTTCGGTTGTGTTTTAAGTTTTCTCTGTGGATTCCTTGTTTATTGTGGGTATTTAATATTTACGGATTTATAGTTTTTGTGTAGTTTAGTGAAATGTTGGTATTTTTAGTGACTCCGATTAAAATATAAATAATGACTAGTAATAGCCGTTGTATTATTTTGTTATGCCCAAAGAGGGGTAAAATACCGGGTAGTATTTAGTATTTTCAGTAAGTATGAAGTAGTGATGTATCTTGATATGTAGGTTTATTTTTTTATGATCAGTTTAAACACATCTAACTAGGTCTAGGCTACACAAAT
The DNA here is from genome assembly GCA_963969555.1 of Polydrusus pterygomalis. Lineage (NCBI taxonomy): Eukaryota > Metazoa > Arthropoda > Insecta > Coleoptera > Curculionidae > Polydrusus > Polydrusus pterygomalis. The sequence continues at coordinate 42,428,001 of OZ018381.1, read as the reverse complement.
AAGGTATGAAAATAAAGAGAAACACACACCAAGACAGATTATCCCGATGCATGTTTTGGTCTATTTTATTTGCAGCCCTGCAATCTAATTAGGTACGCCTATTTTTCGGGCAATATATTGCTTCAAAAAGTTTAAAATACACTTTTCTCTATACTTACATTATACAAAAGAAAAAAGTAAATACCTAGGTATGTTTATATTAATCCAAGGGTGAAAGTATTCCAAGGGTCACGTTCTCGGCCAAAAACTTTTAAATTTTTGAACAAGAAATTGTACTTGAAACTGTTTTACACGTGCCCAAGTTTTTCCCAAATTGTAAAAATCAATACAAGTTATATATACCAACTAATATTTGACTTGAGGTTAGGTACGCGATAACATCGAAAATTGGTTATTTTGGGGTTTTGTTTGCTTTTCATATTCGATTTTATAAGTTTTATAGTTTACTTGACTTGCTCTCCTTCTTTTTAAACTAAAAACATGACGACGAATCATGTTTAAAGAAATTTTGGAAACAAACCATTAAAAACAATTTTCTATCCTTAAAATCTGAGAGGTTTACAACTACTAAAAATGCCCGAAAAAGCTACCTTATTTCCCAACAATTAGGGGCAAATTTAAGCTGTTTCCACGTAAAAATGAATTGAAGTTCAACTTTTACAATTTCTTGAGCAAGAACTTAAATTTTTAAGCCCGGACCTGTCTATTTTCCCATTCGTCAAATGATAATGTTGCAGTGCGCATGTCTAATTGTAGCTCTGTTTACATGCGCGAGGCCATAAATTTGCGATTTTCGTGATTATTGTTTGCTTATCTAAAGGTAAATTTCTATGCTGGAGATACATACCTACCCGTTAAAACGATGTGATTTAAAACAAATAAAGACAAGGCAAGTCGAAAACTACTCATCGATTTTGACGTCACTACTGGTATAGCGGCAAATTTAGAAAAATAGTGAATTTACAAAAAGCAAGATTAGCTGCGAGGTAAAAAGTTAAAAAAAAAAAATAAAAAAAAAAATTTTCATTCAAATTTTTTTTAGGAAGCTGGGCTAATGTAAAGCCCATTTATTTGGATAAAGATAAACGAAGGTTTTTTCTACAATTGACAGGACAAGATCAAAAAAATAGGTTTTCCTGGACGCTCGTTGTTGTAGTGGTTTGTATCTAATAACTGTATTTTAATTTTTTCCAAACTAAACATACTATCGATAAAAATTGATTCTGAAAAAAAAATTGACCTCTTCTAGGTACCTACTTTAGCACAAAAATCGGGTCTGGTGCACTTTAGGACCCTCGGAATTTTACAATTTTTGAAACGGCAATGGAAAGACCTGTTTGTATAAAACACATTAAAAGCAAAAAAATTATGGACGAGACTATTTTTCTCTAAAAAAAAAAGAAAAGAAGATCGTTTTTAACAGCTTTTTGACCAGGGCTGAATCCTTTGAAAATGGTTAAAAGTGAAAAAAAATAATAGTAGGATGAAACCCATTGGAAAAGGAAGAGAATATAACAAAAATGAAAAGAAAAATAATTTACGGGCGATCCGAGGTCGGGAAGTGGAAAGGGGTGAGTTTTTAATGGTAGAAAATGATTTATCTCGATTTCCGGCAAAACTACAAGTCCTATGGAAAAACGTTAAATGGAAAAGTTGTAGGTAATAAAAATATCTACAACTTTTGTATTTACACTTTTTTCACATAACCTCAAAATTTATGTGAAAAATTCAGATAACCAAGTATTTGGTTTTTTATTTTTATCTTTAAAAAAAAAAAATTTTGCACGAAATTTGGTGAAAACTTACCTTTTTATGTCCCAAACACACTGAAATTTTTTTGATTTTAAATATTTATTTTTTCACCTTATTTTGACTTAATATCGAAAAAGCACCCTAATTTTCTATTGAAAATTCTCACGTCAAAATATCTGCTTTTTTAAAATAGTCGGTGGGCTTTTTGTTCGTTGAAATCTCTACTTTCCGATGTTGTAAAAAAAATATACATTACTATGGTAAATGTGATGAAATCCCCTTTAATCCTACCTTTAATTATATTTAGAACAACTATTTTCGCATATTTTTTGCGATCTTTATGTTTTATGGATTTGAATTTTTTTTGTTTATCAATGTAAACAAGGAATCTTACGTTTTTCGAGTAATTAAAGTATACATTTTAATAAATAGCTGAAAATTGTACATAATAATTTTTAAAAAAATTCGGATTCGAGTTTTTTTCGTTTCTTTGCATTTGTTGAGAACATTTACCATAGTAATGTATATATTTTTTACACCATCAGAAAGTAGAGATTTCAACGAACAAAAAGCCCACCGACTTTTTTAAAAAAGCAGATATTTTGACGTGAGAATTTTCGATTGAAAATTAGGGTGCTTTTTCGATATTAAGTCAAAATAAGGTGAGAAAATAAATATTTTAAATCAAAAAAATTACAGTGTGTTTGGAACATAAAAAAGTAAGTTTTTACAAAATTTCGTGAAAAAAAAAATTTTTCTTGTAAAAAGATAAAAATAAAAAACCAAAAACTTGGTTGAATTTTTCACATAAATTTTGAGGTTATGTGAAAAAAGTGTAAATACAAAAGTTGTAGATCTTTTTATTACCTACAACTTTGCCATTTAACGTTTTTCCATAGGACTTGTAGTTTTGCCGGAAATCGAGATAAATCGTTTTCTACCCTTAAAAACTCACCCCCTTCCACTTCCTGACCTCGGATCGCCCGTAAATTAGTTTTCCTTTCATTTTTGTTATATTCTCTTCCTTTTCCAATGGGTTTCATCCTACTAATATTTTTTTGGGTTTCAAAAATTATCGACCCTGGTCTATAATGCGAAAATTCCCCGTTACGTTAGTCATTCCCAACAATGTTGCCAGACTTAGTATAAAATATAAATTAATGGGAAATTCATATAAGATTTTACCCTATGCTAATAATTTTGTGAAAGTTAGTCCATCCATACATTTTTTTATTTAGAATTACCTACTCAAAATTAAATACTCTTTCACTTTTTCTTTTAAAAAGTATGATATTTCGAGGGTCCGGATTTTCATTTTTGTCCTGTCAATTGAACTAATTTCCCGGAAGAATTTTCCGGTTACTGTATATACAGTATTTAAATCAATGAACTTACCATAATTAAAAACAATAATTATTAAAATAACGTATTTTACAAAACTAACGTGAGACATTACAGTTGTATAATATGTACTGTTATTCTCGCAACTACTGAGGATTTACGATAATAGGTAACGATTTATTAGTAACGTGTAATTATACAGTATTTAAACCTTTTTTGTGTTTTAATTTTTACTACATATTTAGTAGGTGATTAAAACTCGAAATTGTATTATAATAACTTACCTATTTATAATATTATATACGCACCCTATATTGAACACATGAGGTTGCATTTATTTATGCCTTATTAAAAAACTATAAACATTTATACCAACGTTTTTCAAATAAATAATTTTTACAATTACATTTTACTTTAAACCCTATTTAAAATAAAAGTGATTTATGGAAAGTTAAAATTATAATGTGTAATCTAACATTTTTAAAACAGTAAAGTTTAAAAAAAATTTTTTTTTAAAACCGACCAGAAAATATACACTTTCTGGACAATTTTTCGTCTAGAAAATAACCTTTTTCCGATCGCAAGACCGAAAAAGTGACGAAAGTGTAAATTTTCTGGTCGGTTTTAAAAAAAGATTTTTCCGGTCCCTGTTTTTTGTTTTTCCAATCGCTCTTTGATAATACAAGCTACCTTGATTTCGTTACTATGACAACAACATTTCGATGTATTGTCGAGTGACAGTTTGTTGATTTTTAATTTGTTGTTTATGTCAAACGTGTTTCGCGAGTTCGCAAATTTAACAATATGAATTCAGATTTTGAATTATCCTACATGGAAAATGAGATTTCAGAAAAAATTTTGGAAGCAGCAAGGAAAGCGACTTACGATATATTGCCAGTAAAATCTAAAGCCCGTTACGAGAAGTCATACGAAGCATTTAAAAATAATATAAAATAATTTAATGTAAGTATATCGAAGTGTCGGTCTTAAAAAAAATATTGTACGTCACGCAACCGAAAACTACCAAGCTTCCAGGACTCGCCTATGGTTGGCCCTGGAAATGCTTGTCTCGACCTGAAAACACTACTTTCCGGTCTTGTAACGTAAATTACTATTCCGGTCTCTAATGTCACTTTTCCGGTCTTGCGATCGGAAAAACGTTATTTTCTAGACGAAAAATTGTCCAGAAAGTGTAAATTTTCTAGTCGGTTTTAAAAAAAAATGTTTTCCGGTCTCTAACGTCACTTTTCCGGTCTTGCGATCGGAAAAAGGTTATTTTCTAGACGAAAAATTGTCCAGAAAGTGTATATTTTCTGGTCGGTTTTAAAAAAAATTATTTTTAAAGATATAATATGGTTACCTATCAAAGGTTCCATTGGGTAGTATGTATGGTACCCGCTGCTTTGTTCCGATAGCGAATTTCTAACAATTGAATCGCGCCGGTACCTGCCACTTAATAATAAAATTAATATATTTCAAGTCATATTGTTAATACTAATAAAATTTTATGAATTTTAAACATTTTAAAAGATGGCGAAGGCAAGGGCCAATGAAGTCCAATTCTGGCTCTTTAGCCAACCTCTCAAATTAAAAGGCATTTCGACAGGGTGACATGAATGACAAGTGTGGTCTTAAGGTGGGAGTATCAACATGCTTGCTAACCATAGACAATTTACCTTTAGATACGTACAGCTTATCTCCTGCGCAAACAAAAGTTACGTTTTATGGGTGAAAAAATACGTCCGAGCGCATGACTCGTCGGTCAGCTGTCTTCATTCGGGGAACCTTCATGCATGCGCACAAACCTCGTGTTATCGGCCGTCCTACTTTATCGACAATAATCGACGCGCTCAAAAATACTCTCCAGAACCGGCTCGGCCGCCATTTTTGTTGTTGTGTTTTAAGGTTTCTCTTCTTTGCGGATTCCTTGTAGTTTTCTAAAGTTTTCAGCTATCGGATCGGCTATCGTGGATTGTGGGACTGGTGTTTAATATTTATGGATTTTTGGTTTTTGTGTAGTTTAGTTAGTGAATTGTGTTTGTGCTTTTAGTGACTCGGATTGTAATATAAACAATGACTAGTACTAGTTGCAGCCGTTGTATAATTGTATTATGCCCAAATAGGGGTAAAATAAACCCTCTATGGTGGCATATGAGCAAGAATTTAAATTTTAAAGCCCGGACCTGTCTATTTTCCCATTCGTTAAACGATAATGTTGCAGTGCGCATGTCTAATAGTTCCCAGTTTTGTTTACATGCGCGAGGCCATAAAACTGCCACATTCGTGATTATTGTTTGTTTATCTAAAGGTAAATTGTCTATGTTGCTAACCTATAACTAGGGCTGGGCGATTAGGAAATTTCATAATTGATTTTCGATTATAAAAAATTATCGATTTTTTCCATTAAATCGGAATAATCGATTATGAAATTTTATCATGGTAAAGCTCCATCACAACCACCTTGACAAGAAGCCATGAAGTGACATCGGGCAACGCCGCATCAGCTGGGAGTTGCGGATCCACAAGCTATTATTATGACGCGCGCAACGGGCGAGTTTTTTTATTCTTTCTGATATTTTTGTGTTTTTTTGGCTCTGTTTCCACTATATTGATATTGAAAAATGTACAAAAAAGTAATTAATAGTTTTGGATAACAAGAATAAATTACCTAATTATTTTGGTAATATTGCGTTGAGACAACGGCGTATACAAGGGGGGGGGGGGGGGTAATGGGGGTAATTACCCCCCCCCCCCAAGATTACTTAAGCGTTATTTAATTTTTGTCCTTACTCTTTAAAGTTGCTATTATGTAGTATCCTAGCCTGGCACGTAGCTAGGGGCGGGGGGGGGGGGGGTACAGGGGGCCCGGGCCGCATCTAGACATTCCGCTATAGGATTCGGCACCCCTCTATTCTGATTGGATGATTTTAAATTCCGTCCAAAAGGTATATTGGCAACCGGTTTGTTCGTTGTTACCTAGAGCATTTTTTTTAATTCAATTATTTCAACTAATATTATTTTATAAAAATAAAATGCTCTGGGTAACAACGAACAAACCGGTTGCCAATATACCTTTTAGACGGAATTTTAAATCATCCAATCAGAATAGAGACGGGTGCCGAATCCCATAGCGGAATGTCTAGATGCCCCTGCCCCCCCCCCGAAACTCGAGCTCTGATTTCGGCAACATAGGCAATACATTAAACATTTCCTACACTATTACATTTTCTTCACCTTAATTATTACCGGGTTTGTTTTTGTGCTTTTCTTGACAATTTTGTGTTGTGTTTTTTATTTCTCCCACTTGAAAACCAAGCACCATGATTCAAAAAAGGCCGTGGCACCCAAAAAAATTTCGCCTGCGGCGCATTTTTTTTGCGCCTTCGGCGCAATCCCGATGGGCCTCCCCGAGAAGAAATCCTGTAGCCGATCGATTACCCTCCCCAGACGCATGAGCTGGATACGCCGTTGCGTTGAGAAGCTATTTTTGTTTCACTAGGAATAGATTTATTTGATCGAACAAAAGTAATATTCTATTATACAAATTATTATTTTCTGCGTTTAAATTACAGGATTGACTATCATCTTCTGAAGTTTCAAAATTTAGTAAGCCTAAGGCTTTGTTTAAGAAATCTACGCTTGTCTTAAGAAAGTCACCTACTATCTGGGTAACTTCGTTACTTTCACAACGTATGAATTGGTACCGAGACAATAAGTTTTCAAGCTGAGACCACCTGCTTAGTTTCATTTCAAAGGGTAAAATCTACTTCAAATCATTGTAAGCCAATTCATTACCTTTTAAAAAACCTTGACCTTCATATCAATGTCCACTGAAACCTAATTAACAATATTTATACAGTCATTGGTCAAATCTAAACTATAAAAATATATTTTTGAGTCACAATTTTTCTTTTACGGACGTTTATATATTCAGCTATTATTGAAGACACCAATTAAGAGCCACGCTCGTGTATTCCGCGGAGAACTAAAGTTGACTGCTACCAAGCAAATGATGCAGGGGTCGACCTACCTTAAAAAGTTAAAAGCAATTGCTACACTAGAAAAAGCAATTCCTTAATTTATTAATCACATTTTAAGCAAACGATAGCAATTGCTTCTATTTTTTAAGAAAAAGCATTGACTAGAAGCAATTCCTGCACTTTTAAGCAATTGCTGGACGCAAAAGCAATTACTTTAGTTTTTATTCATTGCCTTTCAAGAAATTACTTCGATTTTATAGGAAAAAGCAATTGCTACATTTTTATTCCTTCAGTTCATTACCTAAAGAATGTGCTGACGATATTGATTTTATTTAAATAATAGTTCATATAATAATAAACTAATAGGCGAAATAGGTTCGCAATAAATTGAATGACGTTAAGAATTCCACCTTAAAAAAATTCTACTTTTTGAGCTAATTCGGTGACGGCAGAGGAAAGTCAGGAAAGGAATGATGATCACATGAACTGATTTTAGAACGCTGTAATAATAAAAGTTACATTTAACGACAAAATTAACTCCCCATATATTTATATTGGATATATTACATAATTAAATACCTAAATAGTTAAATATTTACTATTATTTAATTAGGCATTGACCTACGCATTCGCATGGGCATTATGGGAGATATTTATAAAACTCTTCCTTGGGGATATTTATAAAACTCTTCCTTGGTGGGTTTGTGGCAGACTTGGTCTGGTTCTTCCTGAGTTTTGATTCTTATGATTTCATCTACTATACGTATGAGTATTCTGGAATGCATAGCGTGAAGTAGATCACGAAGGTAGCACAATGCGGCTATCTCGAATAGTTGGTCCATTGATAGATCAGGCTCTATCGAATATTCCTGTGAGGACTCATACTGGGCATTTAAGCATCCAACTAAAAATAGAGATTAGTTTAGATATTTACAACCCTTCAATTTGAACCGTGTACCGGATTTATGTGGCACGAACGTCTTGGCAGACAGTGGTGCGCCGTACCTTTCGACCAATCATAATATCGAATATTAAATTGATTCATATCCAAACAGTTTTAAGCGAATAGCGTATTTAAACAAAAGGTCGCGGCTACCATGGAACACCAATGTTCTGTCAAAAGGTAAATTGTCAAGGAATATTTGTTGTGACAGTAATTATTATTACATATTAGCAGCGGCGCACCCAGGATTTTATGTTAGGGGGGGCCCGCCAATCAGTGCCGGAAGCAAATTTTTTAATAAACTTTTAAGTTACGCATTTTTCTAGAACTTTGTAGCTTTTTAACAGGTATTCTCAGAAGATCGCAGTAGCCTAGTTCAATTCAAGTTCAAGTTTCAAGTAAATATCTAAAAAAATTGACTTTTTAAAATATCCACTTTAATAATTATTCTGGACAAAGCATACCACTCTTTTTACCAAATAAAATATAGGTAATAGTAATGACGACATATCCATAACACAAACATATTTATTTAAAAATATAAATTAGTACAAAGCACAACAATAAACAATATTTTATAAATAATAGAAACCAAAACTTTTTTATAACACCTTTGCATTTGTTAAATATGTCAATCTAATTTTCATCGACCCTTAGAAAGTTTATTTAAAATTTCTTCACAAGAAACAGGAACATTCTTATGAATAAATAAATTAGCCAAATCATTAAGTCTTACTTGCCCGATGGAATTTCTTAAGTACGATTTTAAGTACTTTAGAGGTACTGGCGGTGACGGGAAGGGTAACAAAAATTTGCAAAAGTTTTTATATTGGGAAATATCATACCATTACATTAAATATATAGCTTAAACATATCGGAGGGTATTTCTTTGCTATCTGTAAACTTGTCGTTCCATAATTTAAATTCGCATATTAGAATGCTTTCATTATAAAAATTTTCAAAAAATGAATAATTTGCATAAGAAGAATGAAGGCTGAGAAAGCTTTGCAAATTTTCTACTTATAATACTGAACAAAAGTAATAAAAATTATATCGTTCTTTGTATCGCGCCTGGAAATTAAAGTTTTTTTCAGTGGGTTAGTGGGTATAGTAAGTTGAAGTCAATTTCATTGGGGGTTTTGGGGGGGCCAAGGCCCCCTTGACCCCCCTCTGGGTGCGCCACTGCATATTAGTCAGTTTATTCTTATAAAAAAATGAGTTTAAGTGACGAAGAGGACATTATTTGCACATCACCAAATATTCTGCAAGCAGCTAAAACTACATCTCAAGAGTTATTATCAGAAATATCCCGAAAAAAGTATGAAATAATGTATAATGAATTTATGGGATGGCGAAGCGAAAAAAACGTAAAGTCTTTTTCCGAAAACGTTTTACTGGCTTATTTTGGAGAGCAGGCAAACAAGTATAAAGCTTCAACACTATGGACACAATATTCTATACTACTCTGGTAATTAACAATAATGTTGATATTAGCAAGTATGGCAAATTGCGGGCATTTTTAAAGCGAAGATCAGAAGGTTACATTCCGAAAAAGGCCAAAGTTTTTATACCTGAAGAGATAAAATAAATACTACATTGGTTACACATTATATGTATTGTCTTTATTTTTCATCTAAATCTATGTATAATTAATTTGTGTTGGGCTACATGCTTGGTGAAACTGTGGTTCCATTGCACAGGAAAAAAAAATAATAACTACTTGTTATGTTTCACAAATTTAATGAGTTTCCTGGAACGTGTTTCGGCCCTTTTGGGTCATTCAATACAAAACATCTATTTAAAAAAACAAACAAAATAAAACAGGGTTAGCTGATCACTGCATTAAAGACAATCACTCAATCTCTAACAACATAAAACCCATATACATACACAATAAAAGCAGAAAACTAAATCTACTAGAAACAATAGCTATCAAAAAAGCCATAAAAAACAAATGTAATGTTGTGAATAATCAAACCGAAATACCTTCAGGTGCTTCCCTAATTCTTAATAGCACACTAATTTAGGACTAAATATGTATCTGTACTAGGGTTGCCAACCGTACTATAATATATAGTATTTTACTATATTTTAAATATGCATACTATAAACTGTTGAAGAAATATATAGTACTCAAAAATTCTATATTTCCGTCAAAAGATTTTTTTGGTATTTTGCAACACAATAAATTTAGGAACGCACCTTTTACACTTTACTGATACAAATCCGAACGTACTACTTTACCTGTGCTTGACTGTCAAATATTATCAAATCGATAATCGTCACCTGTCAATCTCCTGTTAAGTTTTACTTTTAGGTTACGTTCTTTTGTTGTTTGGCCAGTTTCGACGGTTCCTAATTTTGTTTCGAAAAGGTGAAGTTATTTTATCAATCAGTTATGGAAACTAGTATACTACTAGTTTCCACTACCACTACTAGTAGTAGTGGTAGTGATAGTAATAACGAAAGTTTACCAAGTTCAAGTACATCAGTAACACCCACTAAAAAGCGCAAGGTTCTACGTAAGAGACTCCAAAAATATAAACCTGAATGGGAAAAGGTGTATGACTGGATTAATAAAGATCCCCAAAGATGTTTATAGTGCAAAATGTTCCTTTATTAAAAAATAAACGGTTTAAAAATATACTTTTGCTTTTATTTTCTTATCGACGGGAATTATAGAACCCGGTGCGACATCTTGCGTCCCAGTACGGTACCTTAGAAAAGGTCAGTCGTAATCTAATCGATCCTGACAAGTGATTTGCCTTTGAGCCCTGTTTCCTTCTGCCAAACTGAGCCTCACTGATGAGCCGTAATAACGGCGAAACGCGTCTGGGGATGGGTTTGGCAGAAGGAAACAGACAAAACTATTTTGAATTTTTATTTTCTTGTTTAACAAAAAATACTATATATTTTTGACGTGTACTATTTATTTTTTTTGCTTATTTTGAAATATACTATGTTTAACCAAAAAAGAGTTGGCAACCCTAATCTGTACCTTTAATAAATTTGGAAAACCCACAGTTGACCATTCAATCTTCTAATCCTAATTTTTATTTTATGACATATTTATAGTTACCATAACGATATAAATACCTTTGTAATGTCACGTAGAATTTAGTATCTTCTTGTACTCCTTTGAAAATGACCCGAAAGGGCCGAAACACGTGTCAGGAAACTGATTAAATTTGTGAAACATAACAAGTAGTTATTATTTTTTCTTCCTGTGCAATATAATAATATAATATATGTACCTACTTTTAATTCTAAGTAAATAAAATATAATAAATTTTATAAATAACAGTTGTGTGATTTTGTTTAACCCTGTAGGTATATTGGTCATAGAAAAAGCATAGTATTTTACTCGCATGTAATAACTATAACTCACTCAGATTATTACGACCCTCGCCTTCGGCTCGTGTCGCAAACTATATCCTCGTGAGTTATAGCTACTATGACATGCTCATCAAATAATATACTATAGTAGTATAGTATATTTTTAAATTATATTTAGAATATTTAATAAACATTGTAAGTTAACCATTTTTAAACAATTTTTTTCTACCCTTTGAATATAAATATATTAAATTATATTACCCATTGAAATCAACAGCAGTCCAACAAGTAGAAATCGATTACCCATTCTGAATATATCTGATGATACTAACGAGTTGATATGGCATTTCATTGCAGTCCTTTCTTTTTATACATTTTTTCAACGAAAGTTCGTGATGTTTTGGTAAAAGAATAGAGATAACAAATATTTTACACCTTTTTCGTGTGTAACGAAGTACACGAAGCAATCAATGTGGACATAAAATATTACAATTTAAGCTTTTATTTTAAAATTTGTTGATAAAAAGTTTTGCGTAGTTCGTAAACAAACTTTGGTTCTTATACAATAGTGCCCATAAGTCAATGCCATATTTGGAGAGTGGCAGGGAGCCCGGCCCTCCAAGCAAATATTCTCCATACTGGCAGGGCTGTCTTAAACTTATTGGAGGCTCTGGGCATTTTAGTAGGCTATGGTAGTAGTAGTAATAATATGTTTAATTTAGTAAAAAGCTACAATGAAATATTTTTTTAATCATTTTTTTAACGAATTTTTACAGATTTCTATTTAAATATTAAAACGAAACCGTCTTTAATTAAAAACAGTCAGAAAAGTTAAACAATTTGCAAATTGTATCAAATAGGTATTATGTATAATTTTGTTTTTTAATTAAATGTAATTTTAAAGTTGTTTTTAAACTTTTAATGATATTTGAGATAAAATAGAATATTTCAAATTATTCTATTCTATCAAACCTTTATGAAAAATAGATTTATAGGGCAATGTTTTAGACAATCTATCCACATAAAAATGATTAGTTCTTGTTTTATAATTATGACGGTCATAATTTAAAGAACAACATTTTTTTAAACAGTCAGGCAATAAATTATATTAAATTTTGTGTATTATTATACATACTAAATAAAAAATTAAGTTTTGGACATTCAACCAATCTAAACTTTTTAACATAAAATTTATTTTTGCATATTTGTCACAATTTAAAATTATCCTCATTGCCATAATGTATTGTAAAATTTGTAATTAATAAAATATTCCCACACTAGCACAATATAAAATAGGAGAGGGAACAAAGAGAGAATATGTGGTAATATAATAGTATTGAATACAGTTTTTTTAGAAAACAAACTTAAGTTAGATCTGATTCTTTTAAAATATCCTACTTTTCTGCAAGTTTTGATATGATACTTTCAAAATAATTTAAGAACTTTAATTTTGAATCAGTAAGTATCCCTAAATATTTAAAACTGTTTTCTAATTCCAATTTTTCATGATCAATCACAACATTTATATTTTGACAATTTAAATTATTACCCATAATCATACATTACTTTTTGAAATATTTAATTTTAATTCATTCACTTTCAGGCAATTTAATAATATTATATTAGAATATATATCAGAAATTAGAGCATTTAAACCATCAAAAATATTTGAAACGTTATTGTAAATTAAGGTGTCATGAGCAAACAGTTGTAACTTACACTCTTACACAGTGTTGCTTCCTCAGACCAAACCAAGGTTGCTTCTTTGATATTACGGCGTCCTGTCATGATTTGACAAACAAACCTAACCTCAAAATATTAAATTAATAAACAAACGGATGTCAAGTCAACGTCTTGGCGTCTTGTCATAATTTGACAAGCAAAACTTTGTGCTTTAAGACGCCGCCTGTGGTGGACCTAACGCTTGGAGACACCCCCCCCCCCCCCCCCCTCCTACCCGGATCCGTCAAAGTGTCTATCAAGTGGCTATTTATAGTATATACAGTGTGTGTATAAAGTCTGGAAACGGCTTAATAACATCACAATTTACCGGCCGATTTAAACCAAATTTGGTACAGTTGTGTAAGAGGATCTAACGCACCGAATGACGATATTGGCGTTGTTGCCAGCTTTTTAGTTTGTCTGGAATTCGAACGAATTTTATATTTTTAAATATAACACCCAGTATATTTTTACATTTTTAAATTCCACATAACATTATAATTATTTTTTATTAAATGCATTATTAGTCTATACTTCATAGTTTCCGAGATATTGACTCTCGAAAAGTGACATTTTTGAACTTTGACAGCTTATAACTTTCTAACAGTACGTCTTAGAGCAAAACGGCTTACATGTCCCTATCTTCAATTTTTATTATCTTCCCAAAAAAATCAACTTTCAGTTATCACGTCTTTTGAAATTCGAAAAAAGTAGCAAAATCTCCCGAATTTCCGAACGCTCTGTATATGAACCGAATGTACAAGGATCACACAACGTATTCCGTCCAATTTCAAATCTCATATCGCTAAAATAACTTTAGAATCTCGTGTTGAAAATGGGTCAATAATCAAAAAATTACAGTTTGCAAAATTTTTGTTGTCCAGAGGCTCCTATGATAAAAAATAGTATTACCAACATAAAATTTAGACATAAAAATTTACAAAATTTGAAGGATTTATTTTCTATTTAAAATGTATTTTTCTTGATTATAAAAGGTGAAATAGAAAAAAATGTATAAAGCACATGTTTCATAAGGCGTTTTAGCGCACGTGTCAATAAAAAAACTCGCCACTTTGTGGCTCGTTTTTTAAAATAGACGCGTGCGCTAAAACCGCTTCTTATGAAACGTGTATTTTAATATACTATTTCAAAGCCACCTTCGATATTTATTCATAATGACTGTTTGAATAGTTGATAAAATGAGTTTTCTGCAAATAGGTCATGATGCGTTTGAAATTGCGATAGGGTTGTAATTAGGAAAAATGTTTGATTTTTAGTTCTCCATCGAATGACATAAAAAGATACAGGGGTTCCTATTAGAAATAAGAAAAATAAATTGCTTTAAAGTTTGCAAAGTTTGACACTAAACTTTGGACACCCTGTACAATTCGTAATAATCAAACTTGGTTGACGAGACTGCTATACCTTGTTTAATAAGTGCCTTTGTATAATTTTATTAACGAGGCATTATTTTTATTTTTTATTTATTTTTAATACCATTGATGCAAAACTGATATTTTTTAGTTTTTATTTTTTTTCGTCTATAATACTGAATCGATTTCAATAAAATTTTAGGGGTATTGTAGTTAACTATAGGAGGCACCCAAATAAGTAAGGCAATATATTTCATGTAATTTAAAAAAATATACCCTTATGACATCACACTTTTTTGGAACACCCTGTATGAAAAAAAAATATTTTCCTGAAATGCGCCCCAAGATATAGATAAGTTCTGCAAAATATGAAAATTCTAACTTAATTACTAAGTTAGCTATAAAAGACGGGAGGTGAGGTGCAGGACCCTGTATATATCAGAATTTAGAGCATTTTTAACCCATCAAAAATATTTGAAACGTTATTGTAAATTAAGGTATTATGAGCAAACAGTTGTGTTGCTTGCTTCTTTGATATTACGGCGTCCTGTCACAAAACTAACCTCAAAATATTAAATTAATGAAAAAACGGATGTCAAGTCAACGTCTTGGCGTCTTGTCATAATTTGAAGAACCCCAAATATTTAGTTGAACTTTGTGCTTTAAGACGCCGCCTGTGGTGGAACCTCACCCTTTGGAGACACCCCCCCCCCTCCTACCCGGATCCGTCAAAGTGTCTTTATCAAGTGGCTATTTATAGTATATTATACTGTCCCACACATTTCTTCAAAATCGAGAAGGCTATGGCAAACACGAACTGTCAAATATTTTTTAGTCTTAATGAGAATCTCTGTTATAAACACAGATAGACTTATAGCTCTTCATAATGCGAAACATTTGTTTAAATCAGGTCATTTTAAATTGTGAACAAGTTGACTGATCTTTATTAGAGGATATGCGAAAAATGCATTGTTTTTTTTTTATATTTAATTTTAAAGTATTTAGGCTGGTGTCAACTTGTACTACCCACATTCGAACATTACGGCATTACTGTCTAACGCTGTAAAATTTAATATTCAGTTAAAAATTGAAAACCAAAACTTTTTAAAGAATTATTTATTAATAAATTGTATATAATTATAATCAAAATCCATATTATATGTAAAACATGGATGTGAGTATCATAAAAGTCTTCTTTTCTAAATACTCCTATTGATAAATGCATTGCAATATTCTTTGGGATCTTCAACGCCTTTTTCTTTTAATATTTCATCTACTTCAGATAACTTGTCTGTGTCTGTGCATTTGCCAAAAGCATTATAAAGCTCACGAATATAGCACCAGATCGTCACCTCAAGGTCCTCAATGTCCTCTTCTGATGACATATCCAGGTCTTCTAGCGGCTGACCATTACAGAGTGAATAAACATTTAAAGATCCAACTGAAAAGAAGGAAATATTATTTGAACGTGTTGACTGACAAGTATTATACGACTACCTGCTTCAGATTTGATGACAATTAAATTATTTTTTATAATTTGATACATTTAAAATTGACCAAATGCACGTTAAAAACAAAAGAATAGTACATTATTTGTTCTGTGATTACAATGGAACGATTTACTTACTACATTTTAAATATATTAAAAGACATAGAAGTAGCTGTGTTGGACCCTTAAAAAATGAGGCGAAAATTGCAAATTTTAAATTTTATCGTATATTAAAATTTTTTTCATCGATTTCTATTTTTAATTTTTAACTGGGAAATATTTTTATACGTAAATTAACATATTACCCATAGCAATAAGCAGCACTGTTGCTAGTAGAAGCTGATTAGACATTATGAATATACTTGATGGAACTATTACAAATGAATATAAAATTACCTTGCAGCTGATTATTTTTATACAATTTTGGACACAAAGTTCGTGATTTAAAAACAAATTAAATGGATATAAAAATATTTTTCGTGAGTTTAAAAAACGTGAAGTGGTAAACTTTTTCATAAAATATGATAATCAGAGTGTTTCATTTTATATTTTGCTGATAAAAAAATTCGCCTCAAAATCTCCACATTTTGATGTTTGCAAGCAAAAGGTGGTTTTTATTTCGGGGACGCATTGATCTGATGTGTTGTGTTGTGTCGTGAAGTAACGATGAGAAATTTTTGATTTCGCGAATTTTTCAAATTATTATATTCAAACCTTTATAAAAAATAGATTTTAGGTTAATGTTTTAGACAATCTATTCACATAAAAATGTCGATTAGTTCTTCTTTTATAATTATGATGATTATGATTAAAAGAACAAAAAATGTTTAACAGTCAGGCAGTAAATTATATATATTAATTTAATTTTATATATAAAGATACATACTAAATAAAAAATTAAATTTCTGACATTGAACCACTAAGTTTTTTTACATAAAATTTATTTTCGTATATTTGTCACAATTTAAAATTATCCGCATTGTCATATTTTGTTAAATTTGTAATTTATCAAATATTTCCTCACTAGCACAATATAAACTAGGGGAAAGAATAAGGAGAGAAAATGTGGTAATATAATAGTATTGAATAGAGTTTTTTTAGAAAACAAACTTTTTAATAAATTAAATCTGATTCTTTTAAAATATTCTACTTTTCCTGCAACCTTCGATATGATACTTTCAAAATAATTAAAAAACTTTAAATTTGAATCAGTAATTATCCCTAAATATTTAGAACTGTTTACTAATTCCAATTTTTTACCGCACAAGGTTTTTCTCCTCCTTGTGTTGTTTTGTCGAATATTGGGTTGTATTCCATTCTGCCTGTTTTTTCTCCTGCGTTATTAATATCGTCTTTGAAATACGAAATTAAACATTTTACTCCCTCTCCTCCTCGCCATGCTAGTTCGTATGACAAAACAAAGAACAATTTTTTTGCAAGCCATCAGGCGTTTCTTCATCACAATTCTGTACCATATTTTTAAACTCATTGTATTTAAGTGATACAGCGCTATCCTTTTTTTTCTGCGGGTCTGTCTGCAACTGCTTCCTTTTGGCACCTTTTGCTTCGCGGGCCGTTTTAAATTCCGTATCAGTAAAGGGATTAAATTTAATGTTATATTCGTTTTGATATTTTTCCATTAATAATTTTGACGTAACGTTCCAAATAGTCTTTACAGTAAAATCTTTATAATCCTCACCATTTTTCTTTTTCATATTGTAGGCCCAGTCAGTCAGAATATTGAGCAGCGTCGGTATTAAAGTATTTTCGTTTAAACTATAATTTCTCTCTTTAATAAAATCCATGAACTGTCTCCATATATACTGGTGGTTTAGTAATGTATTTTTAGGTTTACTTTCGATAACTTTCTCTAAAATTAAACTTAATGAATCACTTCCAAATCGCGACATTTTTACGACTTTTTAAATTTGATTTATGTACAGGCTAGGATAACTTAAATGGTGAAGGTCGTCCCCTGTTCGTTTAATTTAGCCCCCCGGTCGCTAGTGGCGCAATTGTAGGAATTTTGTTTTATAAGGTTGTTCATCTCCTAACGTTGGTAGGAACAGAATATTCATTTAGAATGAGCATGGCCAACATTCTGTACCTCTCTCTCGCTCTGTACCTGCATAATATGTGCGAGAAAGATAAAAATATGGCTTGTTGTGACAGATCCTGAAGTCTTACCTGTACTGGTAAAAGATTGTCATTGTCATTTTATGATTGATTTGTAAAATATATAAAAAATAAAGTTATTATTAAATAATTATTCATATATAATTTATAAACTTAACATTGCGCAGTCGGTAGTTTGAGAATCGTAAATAGGTATATATTTAATATGTCGCGACCAAAGAAATCGGGAAGAAAACCCAAGGCAATTAACAAGAGCGTGGAACCTCCTGAAGACTTCATTAATGTCGCCCAACGATTGGAAAGTACAGCGAAAGATATAGAAAGAAACTTTACTTCACAACTTAATGAACTACAAGGTACAATAACTAGTTTATTAAATAAAAACTTTGAAAATAACACGGAATTGTTAGAAAAATCTACAGAAAATAATAATGTAAGGTGTTTTTTTATGTAAACCATATTTATGTAAATATCTAATATTAATAAATCTTGTCGCCATATCATTGTTATAATTTCCTTTCGTTCTCCCAAATTATTTTAACTTGAATCAGATGTTTCGCGCTTCAAACTTTTCCGTTAAGTTGGAAGCGCGAAAATTTGAATTCAAAGTAATAATAAAATTTAAATTTTTATGCTTGGCGCCTATACCACGACTATATTTAGTTTTTCCACCGGTCGCATGTGGCGCTACCAGGGAACCAATTTAGTATGTTAAGTTGCCTATCTATCCTTGAGAGCGCGCAACTCGCTTGTCTATGTTTATGTATGTCAAAATGACAAATACATAATATCAACACAATAATACACCTACAAGGTGCTATTGTAAATATTAATTACTGTTACTTAGATACGGACCTATAGGGAAATTTTCGGCGGGACATTTTCGCACCTACTGGGCAATTTTCGCTGTAATTTTGCGAAAATTGCATTTCTCTTATGGGAACTTTAACATATGAGGGAAATATTCGTCGAAAAGTTCCCGCTTCATATGGTAGTTTTTACAAATGATAGAAATATTCGCGATAATTTTGTTAGTTCCTATTAACTTAATGAAATTAATAAGTGATAAATTTTTTGTCAAAAATGAAGTGCTTTATATCTATTGGCAAAAGTCACTCAGAATAAAATCAAAATACATTTTGTTGCTAACTTAGAATTTTTATTGATACTAACCAATTAGCTTTACATATCGAACACCGGGGCTAAAAGAGACACATCAAAAGTTTAACTAAACTTATCGGAAATATGTTTTTTTTTTTAAGTTTCATTTGAAACTAGGTAGACATGTAATATCAGATGTTATGGTTGAAAACGAATTAATGTTTTTAATATTCCTGAAATTTTAGTAATAAACCTTAGTTACTAACAAGTAAAATCAACTTCTATTGTCAAAGTACATTGCGTCATATTAAACTAAAGTCATCAGAAATACCTTATTTAAAGTTTTATTTGAATTTAAAACTATAGAGACATTGGATTTCAGATAACACATTTGTTATTTAATGTTTTTCACATTTTAGTAATAAAAATGAGTTACTGACGGCTACAATAAACTTCATTTCTAACACTATAATTAGTTATAATTAACTAAAGCCGCCGAAAATATGTTTTTGTTGCCTTTTAGCAAAAAAAATACAATAAGAAAAAACTCCAATTTATGAAATTTTCTTACCGAATCTCCCACGCAGCAGAATTAATTTCCGATAATTCTGCTGCTGGGGAGATTTTAAGTGAGAATTGAACTAGTAGTTTGTGTCATTTGCTGCATCTCTGTTATACACACAGATAACCTTATAGCTCTTCCTCCCTTCATAATGCGAAACATTTTGATTCGACGACTTTTCGCCGGCCGTTGTAATGTTTAAAACTAGCTCGTTTTAAAACGTGAATAACTTGATTGATTTGTTTTTATTAGAGGATATGCGAAAAATGCATTGTTTTTTTAATATTTTCTTTTTAAGTAAGGTAATTAGGGGTAAAAGTAATATAAAATTTTAATAGTTCCTGAAAAACGGTTTGCATCGAATACATTTTTAGGTAATAAAATTCCCAAAAAATTGACAGTACTTGGTATATACTTCCTAACAGTATGGGATAGATACATTTTCTAGATATCCAATAAGAAAAAAACTGTGGTATTTTTTTTAAAACGCTGTTCTTATAATACATTTGTACAATACAAGCATTTCTGTGTTTTCTTACTATAAAGTAATATTGACCTTTCAAACTATTAAAAAATTACCTTATAGTAGTGGCTACAAGACCAAAATACTTCAAAGTAACTTTTACCGTAAATCTTATACAGGACACATTTCCTTTTCAATATAAATTTAGTTCTTAGCAGTAAGCGTGTAGTATACTGAAGCAGTAAAAAAGTGCACGATAATGGAAGCTAAACGAAAAATAATTGGAGAACGAAAATATCGTCATTCTTCTACATTTTATAGAATAGTGAGAACTTAATAAATAACACTGCTGGCATCTTGCCTTAAGAGTTCCCTCTGAGATTGGGCGAGATGTTCTGGCCAGAAAATAGTTTTGTTTTTTTCCCATTGGTGTAAGTGGTGTGGGACAGCGGTAAAATATACCCCCCGCTTTTCCTTCGTTGCCACAATTTTAAAACAAGCCATGTTGACTCACACAGACAACACACAATTAATTTTAGGGTTAGTTTAGAGCGGACCTTTAAAGAGGCGCGGCTAAAAACCCGACAGTGTTCCTGTCAAGTGCACGTACTCGGGTTCGGCATAATTTAAAGAAGTAACGAAAATAACTACGAAGTTCCAAAACTGACGAATTATTACTTTAAAGTTCCAAATAGGAACTTTAATGTAACGATACCTTCAAAAGATAATTTCTAGGTAGCGCCTCCGTGTTTGTTACCACAGAGTAACAAAAATTTGAATTTTTAGGTAACAAATTCTACTATAGAGTAAAATAAACTTTAAAGTAGAATTTTTTGTGAACTCGCTACTTATGCATAAGTAAATTCTACTTTAACGAATTAGAGGTAATATTCCGCCATGTTTTATAGAAAAATTGGGACGCCATTTGTGGAAACATTTTAATTTGCATAAAAGTACACAATATACGTCCTATATTATCTGTTTAATAACAAAAACCTTTATTTTTTACGGTTTCTAATCATTAGAGACCTTTTAAAACTGCTAAATCTTTAAAGTAAATATTTTTATATTTTAGCATTTCTTCTATTTTAAGTATATTTTTCTTCATGTGGCTTTATTTTGAGTGGGAGTTGTTATTTTCAGATTTATCATAATTAATTTTTACAGAAAAATTTTATGCGTTTTTGTTTTACGAAAAATTAAAGCCTAAATATTGATATATTATTTTAAATGATTAGGTAAGTAAACAAAAAATATAAATTGACATATTGTGAAGTTGATAAAATATATTATTTAGAGACGCAAACACAAGATACATTCTTTTAGTTGAAAGAAAGAGAGACCAAATAAATATCTTCAAGGTTTAAAAGGCATGATGGGTAAAAGTCCCATTTTGGTTGAAATTACCATACATTTACGGGTTCGCGACGTTCCTGAAACGGTCTCGCAACGTAAATTTTACAGTTCCGGTAACGATACAGGCACGTAAACGTTAATGCAAAATGTTTCCAGGAATGTGCATTAAAATTATTTTTATTTTTTACGCGAAAACGGTGCACGGTAAGAAAATAAGTCAAGAGACCGAATTTGCTCTAAATTAGACGGGAATTTCAAAAATAATTTTTATTTAAAGAAAAAGTAGTGGCGCACCATTTTTTTCTTCAAAAATATGAAATGCAAGTGCCGCACGGACGCCACTGCTAAAATTTTTTAAAATTATTTTACATCAAAAAATGCCTTTCGATGCTCAAAAGACGTGTACCAAATTTCATAGAAATATCTAGAGTGGTTTGAAAATGGCAATGAAAAAATATTGTTTTAATTAAAATGTTAACACCCTGTATCTCGGAAACGAAGCTTTTCGGTCCCATGTTTATACAGTATGTCTCTGTAAGTTTGCATCATATGGAAAACTTTTTTATTATTCATTTTACGAAAAAAAGTTATTCTTTATAAAAAGCTCTGCATGGTCTAAAACCTAAAATACAACCATCAAATATCGAAATTTTCCAGTCATGTACGAGGTTTGTCAAAAAATGTGAATTTTTGCCAAGAATGTAAATTTTTCCCAAGAGTAAAGTACCTTTATTTTTGACATTATCAAAAATTGTTATTAAAAAAAGTTGATCAGAACTAAAAACCACGTCTAAATATGCAATGACACGCATTAAATTAATTAAATAATTAAAAAATTAAATAATTAATAATAAATTAATAAAATAATTTTTCAACATAAATGCGTATAATTGCATATTTAGACGTGGTTTTTAGTTCTGATCAACTTTTTTTAATAACAATTTTTGATAATGTCAAAAATAAAGGTACTTTACTCTTGGGAAAAATTTACATTCTTGGCAAAAATTCACATTTTTTGACAAACCTCGTAGATGACTGAAAAATTTCGATATTTGATGGTTGCATTTTAGGTTTTAGACCATGCAGAGCTTTTTATGAAGAATAACTTTTTTTCGTAAAGTGAATAATAAAAAAGTTTTCCATATGATGCAAACTTACGGAGACATACTGTATAACATTTTATTTATGAAATGAGCCTACTTTCGGATGTACCATTAATTTAGGAACTCCCTGTATATTAACCACTGTTGTATAAAAGTAGCGCAATTTATTGAATATAATTAAATTACACGCTGGTACTAGCATTTTTGTTTAATTTACATTTTTAAAAACAGAAATATCCTTTTCTTCAATACATATATAAATGTATATGATTTATTTGAAACAATCAAAAATTTTACAATATTACAATGAGCTTATCAAAAGTAGAAAAACTCTTTAAAAGATGGCATGACTGTTCTTGCTGTTTGCTTTCTCAATCAAGAGTTGAAGTTTCTGGAAGCATTTTGCACATGCGCTTTCCACAGTTGGGGTTTCAACTGGTTTGGCTGGTTGCCCACCAGGCAGGGCGGCTAACACTTCTTCCAAAAGGGCCCTTACGTATTTAACACAGCTGGGGGTAGTATCAGCATCGGAGGAAATTTGACCAGGCATGTGACTGATTTCAACATGTTCAGGTATATCAGCAAATCCAGGTAAGTGGCTGATTTCAACATGTTCAGGTATATCAGCAAATCCAGGTAAGTGGCTGATTTCAACATGCTCGGGTAAATCGACTAATCCAGGTAAGTGGCTAATTTCAACGTCGCTAGGTAAGTCATCTGATCCTGGTAAGTGACTGATTTCAACGTCGCTAGGTAAGTCTTCTGATCCTGGTAAATGACTGATTTCAACGTCGCTAGGTAAGTCTTCTGATCCTGGTAAATTACTGATTTCAACGTCGCTAGCTATGTCATCTGATACTGGTAAATTACTTATTTCAACATCGCCAGGTAAGTTGCTGATTTCAACGTCGTTGCTTATCTCAGCTTCTAATGGAAGGTTGCTGATTTCAACTTCATTGTCTGCTGGCAAGTTGTTAATTTCAACATCGTTGCTTATCTCAGCTTCTAATGGAAGGTTGCTGATTTCAACTTCATTGTCTGCTGGCAAGTTGTTAATTTCAACATCGTTGCTTATCTCATCTTCTAATGGAAGGTTGCTGATTTCAACTTCACTGTCTGCTGGCAAGTTGCTGAGGTCAATTGCAGGAAGATTGGAAATCTGAATTCCGTCAGCGGGTAAGTCGCTCAGCACTCCAGGTAAAGCAAGGCCTTAAAGAAAAAAATTACATATTGATAAGATTGTCTTTGAAAGGTGTTGTTTAGATTGTAAGTGCAAATATACATCCCTTAATATCTAAAACTATCAGGGGAGTTGCCGCCTAAAATAATGCTTCATATATTTTTATATATATATTTGGTTTGTATTTAAAAATGTTTACCAGACGTTGTCTACGACTTTAAGTATCTATACTATAATACATTACATAATACTATAGTGAATTTAGAGGTATTTACCTTGTGCCAAAGCAACAGCCAAAACGAATAGAACCTTCATGTTGTTTTTGCTTCTCGATTAAAACTTCAAAACTAATAAAGCTATTTCTAATTTAATAACAATTTATATCAAAATTATAATTATGTCTTAACGTCATCTTTAAGATCTGATACTATATCTGCAGCGTTTCTTTTCTTTATAAATCCCTTTATTGCATCCTAATTAAAAGCTAATAAAGTTATAGGGTGTAATTATACCATGAGAGAAATATTATCTATTGAAGTAAAACTATTAAATTTGATGAGTAGTAAGTTGATTCTATAATATTGAGATTAGCCACTGTTTATATTTTTATTATAATAATTAATCTGTTAATTACCAATTATTATCTGATTTTATAACGTAGATTGTGGTATTAATATTTATTTGGGTCGAAGCGCTGCCATTCAATGCAAATTTTTTTATGGATTTATTTTTTTATTTGGAGCTTTGAAATAGAAATTTTTAATACCTAATTTTTTTAAATTGAAAACGTGGTTTCAATAGGTGAAATTACACATTAGGAATCACGGAATAAATGTTACTATTTAGAAAATACGTTTTAGATTACATTGCGATACTTATTTTTTGGGTGACTTTTAGCTAATTTTTTTTACAAAAACAATCGATGTGTTAAGTGTTAAAGAAAATTACTTTAAATAAAGAGGTTAAGTAAAAATGTATCTTCTCAAATCTTATAATTTAAAGGTATTTTATAAAAAACTAGCTGGTTGCTGGTTGGCTAGCAATTGTTATAAATTCGCTATTGAAACAAATCAGTGTATACCATAAATAGAAGAACCCATATTAAAAAAAAAATGAATTTCCTTGGTAAATTAAATTACCTATATCTTTCTTTTTCAATGAAAAATGTCATTTATCTTCTAGCTTTGTTCATAAAAATAACACCAAATATACAGTGTGACCAGTAAAGTCCGCATCATAGGGGATTTTTTTATTAATAACTTTATTCGAAATTGTACTTTGGCTTCAAGTTCTGCTTCGATCGAGATGAAAATTAAGCAAAAAAATAGTAGTCACGTGATTCGCATTATGTGTCAAATTAAAAAATTTTCCAAAAAATAATTCAAAAGTAGGGTTATTTCTGAAAGTATCAAAAAAAGTTATTAGAAAAAGTTTTTTTTAATGCAGTTTCTAGCCCACATGCAAAATTTTAGCTGCATAAGATAATTTTGATTTTTTACATATATTTTGTAAATTGCACCACTTTTGCAAAATAAGACTCAACGCAACCTACATAAAACTTCTAAGATTTGACAATGCCTTATTTCAGATACATTTTCTTTAAAGTAGCGCCATATTAAATGTGTGTGTTTCTACAAAATCAAAATTGGGATATTAAAATTTAGTCGCATGTGATGCAAAGTTTATTTGTTAAGGTAACTTCATAAAATAAGTATTTTTGAAAACGTATTTTGTGTCTGAAAGTAATACACCTTAATATTAAGACAAAAAATAACACAGTGTCATCAGTAAAGTGTTCATTAAGTGGAAAATAAATTTTAGTGGTGGGTAAAAAAAAAAATGTCATTCAGTTTTTTTTACCTTTCAAGGTAAGAAATCTTCATATATTTTTTCCAATGTACCACCCCCTAGGGGCAACATTTTCGTGAATGCCTCAACACATGTTTATTTGTTCCAAGCAAAGAACTTGTCTAAACTTTTTTAGATATATATTTTTCTATAGGTAGCGGTTGCGTTGGACATTTACCCCCTCCATTTCTACCCCATATGGGCAAAATTTCCCATAACTGCAAAACACTCACTTTCTTATTTTTACATAGTTAGCATAGTACTAATTATCAGCAATATAGCTTAATATTATAGACTCTATGTACTCCCTCAAAATAGGCTAGACCTCTTTTTTCAACAACTAAGAAAACTTTGAAAAACTGTACGAAACACGTCTCGACCTAAAAACACTACTTTCCGGTTCTGTAACGTAAAATACTATTTCCTTCAACCATTCGGAAACTACCCACTTTCCGGACCCTTTTTCTTTGAGACAGTAACACTTTGTCGGCCTAGTCCTGGAAATTTAAAAGCGTCCAGGAAGTGGGTACTTTCCGGACGGTTTTTTCCGCCCCCGCCCCCGCTCCCTTTCTAAAGCCGCCACAATTGTACAATATACCATATAAGTACCTAATATAGAAATAATAAAATAAATATAATAATTTCTCTATACAAATAATATTTCCAAATCGTTTATGCAAACCTCTCTCGGAGGAGGGGGGAGGGGGATGAACGCGACGCTTTTCCTCTAAATCTGCCACTGTCTGGAACTAAATTAAATAGTTTTGAGTAAAAAAAAAAATTTAAATTTCTATACATTTTCTAGATGGTTATATTTTGGTTTTAGCCAAAATACTGAATTTTATTGCCTTAAGGGCATGTCGGTGATAAAACAGCCTTAAGCAAGTACAAGTACCTTTCCATTTTACTCGTATATGTTGAGCAAAACAACTAGTTCCTTAATATATAATTCACAATGTCGCTTTTTTAAAAATTTAGGTAATCCAATTAATGTCTCACTTTCTGTCATCAGTCATTTAAGATAATATGCATAAAAATGTATTTAAAATTCAGGAGGAAATAGATTATAAAAAGTTTATTTTGTCTGTTTTCAATTTAATAACAAAAAATTATTAATCGACATTATAAGCATTTATATAGCCATGGATTAGCCTAGCCAGACAAAGTTTAAATCCTTTACATAACAGGATGCGTATATATTTTATGCTTAGTAGTGTATCTTTGTAAAATGTCGATAATCCTTAAAATAAAATTTCCAAAAAAATTTTATGATATTGAATTACATTTTACGGCTACAGAATAACCTAAATTTCAATAACAATTCATATTGCGAAATACCCCCAAAACCAAATAAACCCGATAAAAGCCCGTGACCAAATTATTTCTATGAAATAATGTTTACCTCATAATGGTTCCAACAAATAAAAATGTGAGAATCGAGGGACTTTATGAATAATTGACTTTTAATTATGAGCTCGTTCTTTTTCTCAACTCCTTATTAGCCAAAGTTTTAATATTTTTGGTCTGTAAGCCCTAATACAGGGTGCTATAGTATATTGCTTAATGCGAGACAGTAATAAATCATTATGGAACTAAAAAACCCAGTAGTATTTGCCATTTTCCATAGGTGTAGTCCAATTATTATTATTGTACCTCTGATTATTGTCAGTCGTTGGAAAAGTTCGTTTTTGAAAATGGCTAGAGTTTCTGAATTTGTTACTGAGAATCGGAAAGGATTAGTAAAACTGCGCTTTCTAAAAAGAAGAAAGTGTTCAACGCTCTCCGCCACCAAAATTCAACAGTTTCACACATGTGTTCCTGCTTTTACAAAGACTTTCGCTGCTGTTCTCTTCATGAATAATATTAGAGGCTCCCATTAGACATCTCTGTGGATTTGTATATTTCTCACATATCATGGTCCTGCTTTCCTTACGTAGTTGTTTTATGTTGACTCTAGTCGTTTTGGGAAGGAGTCTGCTGCGTAGCTCCATACTGCTGATCCCTAGGCCACCTGTGGTCTAGGTTTTGAGCCCCATCTTATCTTAGGTCCTATGTGAGGGCCTATTCCTGTCTTTGTTTCTTTTTTAATGGTTTTATCCACATGTTTTTTCCATGTTAGACCTGAATCCAAACGTTATTCCTAAGTAGGTCGCTTCCTTGCTTCATTCAACCTCCTCTCCATCTACGGTTCTATTATGTCTGTCGCCTTAATAGTGAATTAGAATAGTTATTTTAAATTGAACTTACATAAAACCAAAAAAAAAAAAATTAAAAACCGAGATATTTCCTAAATTTATTTTTATAAAGTTTTTTATTTCGATTTATGCATCTGAGCTCTTTATTGCTGATTGTATAAATAATTACTTTTATTAATAAGATAAGACGGCGTATGATTTAATAAAAACTTGAGATGCTCATGTTACTAGGTTATCCACTTGAGGCATCTATGGTATTAACACGATGAAAGTATTTTTAGTTGTTGCTCTGGCTTTGGTGGCTCAAGGTAGGAAAATATGTTGTTTAATTTCGATTCGAATATTTAAAAAAGCTTTAAATAACAAAACTTTTTTTCCCAAATAAATAATTTCTTCTTTTCCCCATTACCTTTCCTATGTTTTCACTCTAACTTTTTTTAAAAATTGTTTTAGGCCAATCCACCATAATAAAGAAAAGATCTGTAGATTCTCTACCATCTTTCACCCATCTAGGACCCGACCCAACTATAAACATTGTAGACACTGCTGATAATATTGAAATCTCAAATCTTCCCAGTGAAAACAATATAGCTCAAGATGTTGAAATTTCTCACCTCCCTGGGGGACTAGAAGTTGAAATTTCCAACCTTCCCGGTGAAATTAGTCTTCCTAATCTTATTCCTGAAATTCAAGAAGAAGAAGAACAAGAAGTTCCAACTACTGAAGCTGGATATGAACTTGAAGATGAAGTACCCGAGGTAGCCGATGAACCTGGCGACGAAGCTCCAATTGAAAATGAACCCGAAAATGAAAATGATGCTGAAGATCAACCTGACGTGGACAATGTACCGACGAAGCCCATTGAAGAAAAGAAAAGCGCTTGCGATCTTTGCTTTGAACACCTAGTTTCTTTAATTAGCACTCTTGAGAATTAATAAAACACTTTTCAATTATTCGTTGTAAATTTTTATTTTCCCCACAAACAAATCAATTTGATAAAATTATAGCTATACAAAAGCGACTGAATATTTATGAATATATTGGCCCTGTGATGTCGAGATCAATATATTGACAATATCATTGATCATGTATGTGCCGTGTTGTGTAAGTTTGATCCTATCAAAATTATTTTCGACTATCGCCTCTTTGCCTATAAGGGGTCCCTAAATAGTATTGTTATTTTTACCTTTGTGAAATCTTATAAGAAAAATAAAGTTATATTAAGTTAAATCCCGTATTATTACAACGTTATAGATCGAAAATAATAAAAAATGAGCCGTCCAGATTTCGAGCTTAGCGCAAACCGGGAAAGCTGCTCTGGAGAAGTCCATTTTCATACGGCATTTCATTGTTCGTTAGATTATCCGATTCCCTGGCGCTTCGACGCTAAGTCCGATGCATTTGTCAACGTTAAAACTTAACAATTTCATTTATCCGACCTGACGACAACTTTATTATGCCATTTCCATTTGGAGAAATGGACTAAAAAGGATTTTTCTGTATATACGATCTCGCTTAGTCTTATTTTTAAAGTTTGTGATATAATGAGACTGTATTGGGGGGAAGTAAATTGTTCTTTTTAGGAAATTGGTTATTAAGAGTTTGTCTGGTTATAACAACCAAATTTCTGCCACTTTTGAGCGGCAGAAATTTTATACAAATAATTTTTTACACAGTCAGAGAAATGAGCACTATTTTTGCCCTCTACTGTCATCTTACTTCTCCAGATTGGTACCGATTTTATGTCCAAATAATTGCCCGAGCAGATTTTCGAAAATAATCATGTTAACTTCAACATCACAGACATAGATCTGACATTTAGAAACCTTACAATAATATTAGTTTTGTTCAAAGGAAACAAAGTACATTAACGACGATTGAACCTAAATGAAGCAAAATTTACATTTTTTTTACATTGTTTTCTAACTAAAGTTCTTCTTTTTCTGTCGATTTCGTCAATATTTTAATTGTGTTTGCTATATCCTTTATTTTACCGATTTTTGAAAAGTCCTTAGCCACGTTAGCTAGCTTAGCTATTTTTTCCATTCGCAAGTATTCCTTGATTGCCTCTTGTTTTTGAATTAATTCTTCTACACTCAGATTTTCTAAACTACCATCGTGTTTGGCATCGCCTTTTGTCGTCTTTGGTGCTTCGTTTGTATGATCATGTACCTCTTCTGTTTTCTCACAATTCTCACATTTAACTTCACCAATTTTTGTAAACGTTTTCACAAGAGTTTCTTTTACATCGCCAAAACTATCGCCCAAATTGTTAACCTCGTTTGCTGGTGGCTGTTTTGTATTCTCATTGGTTACTTTCCCATCGTTATCTAGTTTTTTCCTTTCCATATCCTTTTCTTTTGCTTCATCAATTTTACTTATCCAACCTTCCACTTTATCCTTTGTGATCGTAAGACCTTCCGATATCCATTTGTCTACAATTCCTCTGGCGATTCCCTTTATTTTTATATTCATATCTTCGCCCTGTGGAGGTTGATTTAAGTTGGCTTCTGATGGTGGCAAACCATTATGATTTGAATTGACTGAAAGAAAAATCGTTTAAAATATAAACTACTGAGTTTATTAGGAACGGAAAAAGTAAATTGGTAAATTTTTTAACACTAAATAACATATTTTTTCGAGCTTACCAATGGTTTTTAAGAACAATAAAATTACAATGTGTTTGATCATCTTAGAACGTGATACTAACTTGCTTTTATAATTTTATCAAACGTTGTTAAATTGTTATCAGCGGTTTATTTTACAATACCTTCTAATATTCGTCCAATAAAATATTGGTGTTATCTTATTACTTCATTATTATTCATAATTATTTTTATCTACAAGCGTGCGGTAAGTGACTCGCACTGATTTGAGTGCGGTAAGTATCACTTAACCGCATTAGAGCTGTAAGTAATTACATACTATAAAAACAAGACTTTATATTATTTAAATGTATTTTTTATTTTTAAAAGAAACTCTATTAAACATTATATGTATAACAAATACTAATTTCTAAACTAATCCAAACTTATAAATTGAGAAATATTAATATTAATTATAGAATTTGTAACATTTCCAAACGATATCGATGAAGGAAGTGTTTTACTATCCGATGAGACTCAATAATTCAAAGTTACAGATTTCCTAAAACAGGAGGTTCTTTCTGCATATTCTTCTACACCATTTATTTGCTTTGCAATTCCTATTTTATTTTGCACCGAATTTTCAATATAGCCCTCCGCAACACTGGAGGACCATCCACCATGTCTTTTTAAACTCATGATATCTCCGCCAGCATCTACTAATAATGTAGCTGACGTCCTTCGATAACAATGTCCCGTATATTCTTTGGGACTGGACAACTTTAAATATGATGCAATTTGAGAAGGTATTTTTCCAAAAGTATTTATACCCAGTGGTTGGATAGTGCATCTTCCTTTTTTATATGCAATAAATAACCGTGTATGGGCAGTATGATCGGGTCTAAAGGCTCTATACTTCTTGAAAATTGCAATATTATTAATTTCTGATGAAAATCCTTCCACGTAAACCACGAACTGTCGATATACATGTGTCTTTGTATCCGGGACAGTTACAACAAGGTAGGTTTGAAATTCCTTAATATCTTCAATTTTCATTTTACATAACTCCACTCGGCGACATGCCCCAGCGATGCCCACAATGAGTACCACCTGAAACAAGCAAATAAGTTGTTATTTAAAAGTAGATTTTAAAAAAATTGCAATTAAGTACCTTCATTAATAAAAACTACTATAAAACAATGTTGCTTTGGTTGATTTACTTTTAATAATTGAGAACCAACGTCACAACTGTTACTGGTTACGTCATGTACTGGTTTCGGCCATTTAACAGTTCGACAGTGAACCTGTTATCTGACAAGACAATAATCCAAAGGAAGCAAGAGCACCATCTTGTACGGATATTTAGGTTTGTTTCTCTATTGATTCAAGATCCTAATAAATATTTTCTTCTTCCCGAAATAATATATCATCATTTATTGGGGCCAAATACCATTTATAGGTTGATAAGGCCCTAATACCCTCAATCTCCCGCACAAATTGATTTCGCCGAAATTGAACTTTCGAATGGGATTTTCTAGTTTTCGAAGTTTTATGAGAAATAATGATTCTTTCTTTATCGTTGGATGTGGTAAAATAAAAGTATTATTTTTATTAGTTGATAGTAAAATAAAAGGATTATGTTTTATTAGTTGGTAGACCAATTATACCGTGCGAGCAAAAATTATTTGCATCAAAGAGGGCCTTGCATCTAAGGACGTAATGCTTAGCCGTAGTGCTTAATACCTGTTGGGTGTCAGTAACTACCTGAATTAACAATCAATCAGTTATTCCGTCATCTTTGACAGTCGTAACATTTGATTCATCGCTAATTTTTCCAATTTCTTGATCAATTCACACAATGGGGTTTACGGAACAACACAGAACATGCATGGTTGAAGCGTATTTTCGAAACGGGGTTAGAGTAAATGGTGAGTGCAATACAATCCGGGTTTGTGCATGGACAATTTTCACGAACATTTTCCTAACGTTGCTTTTATTGCTGGGGATTTTTATCATTGCCTGAAAAGAACCGTGGCTGTGTTTAGGAAAACAGGTTCTATGCACAAAAAAGGAGCAGGAAGATCATCTGTAAGAACATAAGAACTTGTTGCAAACGTTCGTGAAGTAATGCAAAATACGCCAACAAATTGCATAAGACGCATGTCCCAAGAAGTCAGAAGATCTTATGGAACATGCAGGACTTAAGAAGCAGTTAAATTTATTTCCTTATAAAGTGCTTTTTCTGTCTGTATATTCTTACTTTGTTAATTTTGTAAACAACAATAATAAATTTGTATTTGTCTACTTATTTTATTACTAATTAGTTTGGCATATCATGTCATAATATGAATTTGACAAAATTTTAACCTAGATTTGGTTGGATATATCGTTCCCATATCATTGTGATTTAAAGCAAGCCCTACGTTTTGTAATCCAAGCCCTCTTTGATGCAAATAATTTTTGCTCGCACGCTATTAGTATTGAAGTAGGTAATGAAATCGGGCATAAGCATCGGATGGTTTTACTAGAAAATTACTTTTGGACCATTCGACACTGATTTTTTTTATTTAAAAGCTTTGCTTGCTACCACACTGCCTATAATAATTTACCAGATTTTTGAGGGTCAATAAATGTCTCAAAATATAAAAAAAATTGTACCACTTTTCTTAAATTTATACTAGTTGAAAAGTTATTGTCTTTACATTGTATACTGTATATATACTGCAAGAATTTTGCTTATAATTAGGATTATACATTGAAATACTTTTGCAAATGATTTTTTTTTAATTACAGACCGCTGTTAGAAAGGACTTCTTTGGGAGAATTATAGAAACTGCTGCAACATCATCACAAGGTAAACATTTTAAATTTATCTTAATTTTTAATTAAAAAAACACCGTAAAAATAAACTATCTTGGGGCATTTTATTAGTAATGACCGGATTTGCGTAGCTCAGGACGTAAATTCCAGGGACGGATTTTCCACGACGTGTATAAGTATGTATCATAGCCTTCTCGATTTTAAAGAAGTGAGTGAGACAGCATACCGGGTGTTTCTCAAAAGACGTTCACCCCTATAACTTTTTTGTATTTATAGATATTAAAATGAAATTTTGAGATTATGCATAAGAGATGAGTCTGCATTTATTGGCATCATTTTTCAATTTGTTAGCACTTCCGGTTTGACCGGAAGTGACCTTAAATTTGTTATTTTAAATGGGACATCTTGTATATTTTTACTTATTGGGATTCAGCATAACATTCTGAGTAAAATGACACCTCACTTGTCATTTTTTGAAGTGTTATAACATTTTTATGTTTATTTTTTATTTTCAATCTAGAGTGCTACAAATTAATTAAATCTGTTAATTTATAGTCAAGTAGTAGGTATATGAAAATTAAAATTATGTCATAATAATTGACTTTCTATGTTTCACAAGCGTTTAAAAAATGAATTTTTGTTT
The DNA here is from genome assembly GCA_963969555.1 of Polydrusus pterygomalis. Taxonomy (NCBI): domain Eukaryota; kingdom Metazoa; phylum Arthropoda; class Insecta; order Coleoptera; family Curculionidae; genus Polydrusus; species Polydrusus pterygomalis. The sequence continues at coordinate 42,394,073 of OZ018381.1, read as the reverse complement.
TCTTGACGTTTACTCCATTTTTCCAAATGGAACGATGGAACTTTAAATTAAAGCCATATTGGTTTTCAAAGCCGCCTTATATTTATTTAGAAAAGAGAGGGCGGCAATAATGCATAACGCTTTTAAATTTGCGATTGGGATTTAGGGCAAATTTTTCAGTGTCAATTTTAAAATAGCATAGAAGTGTATGGTATCAAATTGTTGGAAAAAAATGCTCGTTTTAAATATCCCAGTGGACTACCATCGTTCCATTTGGAAAAATGGAGTAAACGTCAAGAAAACAAAATTTCATTTTTTAAACGCTTGTGAAACTTAGAAAGTCAATTATTATGACATAATTTTAATTTTCATATACTACTTGACTATTAATTAACAGATTTAATTAATTTGTAGCACTTTAGATTGAAAATAAAAAATAAACATAAAAATGTTATAACACGTCAAAAAATGACAAGTGAGGTGTCATTTCACTCATAATGTTATGCTGAACCCAAATAAGTAAAAATATACAAGATGTCCCATTTAAAATATCAAAGTCAAGGTCACTTCCGGTCAAACCGGAAGTACTAATAAATTGAAAATTATGCCAATAAATGCAGACTCATCCCTTATGCAGAATATAATCGAGAAGATATAATCAACGCTGCCAAAATTTAAAAAAGGTTTTCTAGCAATATTTTCATTAAGAAAACATAACATATCTGGAAATGCATACGTACTAGTAGAAGCTTTATTTGCTGGTTTCTTATACTTTTTGTGGCGATACCCTTAATATGAAAAAAATTGCATTGAAATTACTGTTATTCTCATATCAATCAATTCAATATTCTCAAGTAAAATAACATTTCAATTTAAATAAATAACTTCTAACCAGAAAATTTATTTAAAACGATTAAAATAAAATCATTTTACTCGAAAATCGCGCGAAAATAGAAATTAATAACTCGGATAACTCGAAATAAGGGACTCAACTGGATTGAGTTCGGGATCCATGTCGGATAATTACGCGTTTGTTGAAGCGGTAATTTGTATCATCAGAAACGAGATGTCGGTAATTGCCTACAAATGGAATCCAGCTCTATTGTTTGCCCACCGAAATTACAATTTGCCTTAATACTTTGTTCGAATCGCTTTGGGCAATCAGCCATTGTTCTGATGGAATATTCTAATAAATGTATACATAAGGGAGCTAATACAATATCTTTATGCAACGTTTCCTAATTTTATAATTACTGTTTATACACTTCCAATTAGAAACAATTTCAAAGGTGGATTATGGTTAGATAATATATTTGTATGATGCGATGTGCGAACAAAAATTATTTGCATCAAAGAGGGCTTGGATTAAAAAACGTGGGGCTTGGTTTAGATCACAATGATATGGGGACGATATATCTACCCAAATCTAAGTTAAAATTTTGTCCAAATTTATATTATGACATGATATGCCAAAATAATGAATAATAAAATAAGTAGACAAATACAAATTTATTTTTGTTGTTTACAAAATTAACAAAGTAAGAATATACAGAAAGAAAAATAATTACATAAATTGCTGAAATTGTCCACCGCCATGCTCCAAGCATAAATTCACAGGTCTCTTCATATTTTCGAAAGTGTTGACCAGCATCTCTGGAGAAATGTTACCACATTCTTGGATAACCCTTTCTTTCCAATAAATTTTGGGTAAACCATTGAGAGTAATTCCTGCGTCTTTCAAAATTTGCGGCTTGTATTTCTTGGAATACTTGCACTTTATAAGGAAATAAATTTAGCTGCTTCTTAAGAATAGTCCTGCGTGTTCTATAAGATTTTCCCACTTCCTGGGACAGGCGTCTTATACAATTTGTTGGCGTATTTTGCATCATTTCACGAACGTTTGCAACAAGTTCTTCTGTTCTTACAGATGGTCTTCCTGCTCGTTTTTGTGTTGTATAGGACCTGTTTCCCTAAACACAGCCACGATTCTTTTCAGGCAATGATAAAGATCCCCAGCAATAAAAGCAACGTTAGGAAAATGTTCGTGAAAATCGTCCATGCACAAACCCGGATTGTATTGCCACTCACCATTTACTCTAACCCCGTTTCGAAAATACGCTTTAACCATGAATGTTTTGTGCTGTTCCGTAAAGCCCATTGTGTGAATTGTTCAAGAAATGGGAAAAATTCGCGATGAATCAAATTACTTGTAACGACTGCCAAAGATCACGTAATAACAGAACTAATTGATTGTTAATTCAGGTAGTTACTGACACCCAACAGGTATTAAGCTTTAAGGCTAAGCATTACGTCCTTAGATGCAAGGCTCTTTGATGCAAATAATTTTTGCTCGCACGGTATTAAATCCAAGGTTCAAACATTTTTAAGGAGATAGATGGTCTGGTATTTTCGCTATAGAATAATTATTTTTCCATACCACAATAAAAATAATTTGAACAATTTTAATAAAAAAAAAACAGGGAAATTACAATGAAGTTTAAAATAAAATTTTCAGGAAAAAATATTCAATTTAGAAAAAAAAAATTCAAGTAAATTATTTTTAGAATTAAAGTTTACATTAAATATTTGACTTCTCATCTGCACGCTGTTTTCCTTCTGTGTCCAAAAAGGAAATTTCCAATTGTCCAATTCCTGTATATTTTTCTGTCATCTCATAGCTTATCACAAACTCCTTACTTTTTGTAAAAAATATTCTAACCCTTTCTCTTATAGTTTTTAAAATATTATGATTTTCCGGATTTTCTGTCTGCGTTATAATATCATCTTTAGTTAATGGACTCAGCAGCCGTAGAAAATAAATGCAAATAATGTTAGTGGATGACATTGGCAATTACATTAGTTTTAAAATTAAGCAGATTTACTGTTAAAGTTTATTGTCCAGTGATCCAGTAAAAGGAATTTTTCCAAAAATTATTTAGTGAATACGATTTATGTTTTGGGTAAGGCAGTTAAAAAAATTGTTTATTTGCCGAAATATTATGCAGCACAAAATACTCTGAACGACGAACACCCAGTCCTTGGTGCCTAATGTCATTAACTAACATTATTCTCATTTGTTTTTCATTGCTACTGAAATCAATTGACAAAACATGCTATTTCGAGAACAGAAATTACCAGAAAATCAATTTATTTTTAAAACTGTTAGAGATAGGGATAGGACATTCTTTATAAAAGTTAAAGAGGTTTTGACAAGCTATAAGGCGATATGAAGGCCGCAAAATTTATGATTTGTCACCCTTTGCTTTTTTTGTAGTACTATTATACCGTATGTATGTTACTATCGATTTACCATCAACAATAACTAAATAAATACGTGTAAATAATTATTTTGTTTCAGGAAAAACGGACAATAACCAACTTAAAAATGACATTTTGTTTCAATACAAAGAAGGTTACAGCAATGCCGTTAAAAAGAAAATCAAAATTTCTGCATTGAAGTAGACGTAAATATTCAATATGCATTTTTTAGGTCTCCTACGGCTATCGCATAAATATGATATTGTATTATTATTTCACATTCTAGAATAATAAATACAATTAAAGTCGGAGTATCAACATGCTTGCCAACCTATAACCTATTTTGCGTAGATTTATTTATTTTTCTAGCTTTTACACAAAATTTAAAAAAATCAATATAGACTGCACATTCTATTGGTAATAATTGACATATTAAATAAATATCAAGGAATTACATATATTTTTTAGGAAAATTGTAGAGCGAGAAATATCGGGTAAGATTTTTTTTTAGTATTGTTATGTCATTGTTCTTTGAGTATACAATTCTCCCAAAATTAATTAATATTTTTGTAATATATTAACCAAATAATGTGCCGACGATTTTGATTTTATTTAAATGTTAGTTAATAAAATAATAAACTAATAGGCGAAATAGGTTGGCAATTGACGTTATTTTAAAAAAAATAGTAACTACAATTAGTAAGGTATTTCCAGGCAGTTGAAACCCCTGTTTTGCTTGTATTTATCTTGCATACTATACCTAGTATGTAATGTTATGTAATAATATAAGTGTAAGTAATAAGGATTTAAATACATATTGTTACTGTGTGAGTCTAGTTTTAGGTTTTAGGCTTACAATTTGAAGGCATTAGGTACATTTTTAATAGTATCAGATTTACGCCTGTTCAATCTGTTGTAATAATAAATATTTTCATACACGATACATGCATTACAATATCACGATTTAGATTATTTGGGAATTACATGCCGGAAAATGACAATGAAGTTTATAAAGTTATTACAATTTTTAGAAAAAAATATCTCGAATAAATAATTTCAATAGTACATTTAAAAAAAACATCCTAGTGAAAAATATGGCAAAGAAAGTAATTTTGAAAAAGTAGATTTGTACTTTTATGAACATTTAATTCTAAAACAATTTTATTTCAATTATTTTTGTCTAAATTGCAATTTTTTCTGAAAATTGGAATTACGTTTTAAAATTCATTGTCATTTCCGGCTTTTTATTAAATTTTTCGAATTATCCATATGTGTGTATTTATGAAACATATTTTATATACAAGTAATGGTTTATAATATGTACCGGCTTATTCACGTTATTCGACACGACATTATGGCTACAGTTTTTGGTTTGATTAAAAAAAAAATGGGGGTGGGTTGATGGTACATTTTAAAATTATTTTCATACTGTACAGGTTGTCCCAAAAATACGAAACTTATCAAAGTTGTGTATATTATTTCATTTTCGGATTTTACGCTTAAAACAAAAATTAGTTTTATTAAAGTTAACGGTACTTAAACCTAACGGTCTTTGAAACATTATGTATTTTGTAAAAATACATAATATTTTATGATTATTTATTTATTTACGAAATAGACGGGTAACCCCATTTTACAAAAATATACTATTAAATAACATTACAATAAGATAGTGGATAACAAAATAAATATCTATCAAATACTACGATTTATCACAATACTTAATATATTATACAGTGACTGGCAGAAAGTGCGCAGCATATGGGAAAGTTTTTTTATCATTAAGTTTAGAAAATTAATTTTATTTTAGATAGGTTCTGCATGTTCGCAAACCAAAATAACACCCATTAAATCCGGTAAAAGTATTATGGTATACGAGGTAGGATCAAAAATTTGAAATTCTGCTAAGAGTAAAGTATCTCCATCTTTCATTTTAGAATATTTTTTAGTAGGAATTATTGTTTTTATTTCAAAGTTATACCCAAATTCCAAATTTCGCTTATTTTGGACAAAAAAGTGGATTTAATCGTGTTTTCTGAATAAATGTTATAAAGAAAAAAATTTTAAATTAAAAATATATTATTGATCCTTATTTTGCGTGACGAATAAAATCCGTTCAAAATATATTTTTAATTTAATTTTTTTTCTTTATAAATCAAAAGGAAACTTTCTATGCATACTTCAATGCATAAAAAACTATTTAGGAGATGCTTTAAGTCAATGTAAATAAAAAAATATCAGTTAGATGAAATTAACTTGTTCCCTCAGAAAATAAAATACGGTGTGCAGCAAAAATATTTATTATTTTTATGTTTTTATTTTAAAAAGCCATAATATTATGAAAACAAACTAACCGGACTTATGATCGACGGTTATCTCTAACAAAGTCTGCAGAAAATCTTATTTTCGTACTGTTCGGTTGCCATTTATATTTTATAAGTACAGAAAACACGATTAAATCCATTTTTTATATATAACTTTGAAATTAAAACAATAATTCTTAGTAAAAAAATATTCCAAAATGAAAGATGGAGGTACTTTACTCTTAGCGGAATTTCAAATTTTTGATCCTACCTCGTATACCATAAGACTTTTACCGGATTTAATGGGTGTTATTTTGGTTTGAGGACATGCAGAACCTATCTAAACTAAAGTTAATTTTCTAAACTTAAAGATAAAAAAAAACGTTCCCATATGCTGCGCACTTTCTGCCGGTCACTGTATATATATAATATATAGTAACAAAAAACAAAAAAGATTAAATTGTCAACATGTATTTTCTTTTTCAAACTAAATTTTTACTGGGGTCTGGGGTCTACTAACATATTAAATTTTCTGTCACAAAATGTATACGTTTCGTGTTTCTGGGACAACCTGTACCTACATTTTAAATGTAATAATTTTAAAATGTACTTTCAACGGACCCTATCTACTTTGAAATTTTTTTTATCCATATTAACGTTAATAACGCGGTATGTAGTAATGGGCCCTACAAACGAATTAATTTTATTCAGCACACACATCCCAAATTAAAACTTATTAAAAATATATCCCTGTAGAAAAATGGCACCAACTCCTTCAAATATTTGTTAAAATATTTTTTCTACTTATAGCAAGTGTGATTTGCCATATGGGAGACAATAAATATTAATATTTTTGTTATTATATCTTTATCTTTTTTCCTCAACATTGTTGTTCAGTTGGCTGTCCCAGGTGGTTCAAACCTAAACTAAATACTTCGTCGGAAGTAATGGGGTATTTCCTTAATGAAACGTGTTAAGACGGGATTGTTTTTATGAAGTGGAAAGTATGAATTTATGAGTTAAGTTTTACCCCGCTTAAGTAAGTTTTAGAAAGGTATAATCTTGGAAATGTACAAAGTGGTATTATATAATTGCTTTTAGGATTTATAGTTATTTCAGTTGTTGGAGGTATTGTAGGCGTTGATTTATGTGCAGAGCTATTCCGGAAGGGACTTACAAAAAGTTTTTTTTTCAGAATTCTCATTATCACATACAACATGAGCCTAATGAATAAAAATTTAGCAATTACTTAAAGCGATTACTGTTTAGTAAACGCAATTGCTTGATTAGCAAATGCTATAAGTAAAAACAATTGCAAGATCTGGATATGAATAAAATTTTGAAGCAATTGCTGTTTTCCTTACACCTCTATAGCAAATGCTTATTGAACACAAGTTCAGACGTGGCTTATCCACTTGTTCAGATTATAGATTTCATGTTCAGTTTAGTGCCTAATTTGCAAAAGAGTTGACGTAAATACAACAACGTTGGTCTATTTATTTAGTACAATAGTAATCTGTTACGTTTTTGTGGAAAATAGGAAACTTATATTTGTGATATGGCAGATTTCAGTGAAAATGAGGAAAGTGATAGTAGTGATGAAGAAATTAAAGACAATCAATTGATATTCGTTCACAAATTGAAGGAACCTAAATAAATCTCTCTGACCACAACAGTTTAGCTTCCACAACAGCTTCAGCAGTTGTAGGAAATTTAATAAAAATATTGGTCTTCTCCAAAACTGCATCCATTACAAAAGTGTATGTCTTACAGATAGTAGTTTGGTGAACACCGAATTCTTCACCTACAGAATTTTGAAAGCCCGGATCTGACAATTTCCACAGAAAAACTTTAATCTTATTTAAAGGCGACAGTGCACCCCCTCGCCTTTTACCAGTATCAGTCAAAAAATAATTTGCCAACCAATATTTTCGCAGTCAAATCGATATAACTTTCTGAAATCATCATATCTGCAATTTTTACGTACACTGTAGATTTTTCTTCTATGGACGTTCATATATTCAACCATTATTGAAGACACACGTGTATGCCGCGGAGAACTAAAGTTCACTGCTACCAAGCAAATGATGCAGGGGTCGACCTACCTTAAAAAGTTGAAAGCAATTGCTACACTATAAAAAGCAATTTCTTAATTTATTCATCACATTTTAAACAAACGATAGCAATTGCTTCTATTTTTTAAGAAAAAGCATCGACTAGAAGCAATTCCTGCTTTTTAAGCGATTGCTGAACGCAAAAGCAATTACTTTAGTTTTCATTCATTGGCTTTCAAGAAATTACTTCAATTTTAAAAGAAAAAGCAATCGCTACTTTTTCATTCTTTATCCGGGGAGGTTTGGCGGACTTATTTAGTTTTCTTGGCCAGTGTTGCAGATGCAACACACACTAGCATTCTTAATGGCAAAACACTGCAGTTGTTAGGCGACCTCGATGATCCAATACAGCTATGGAGCTCTTGGGCTCCTTCGGTATCATTCGGGGGGAGAGGGGGTTCCTTCATCATGTTGTCGGGAAGTGAGCTACACCTGAACCAAGTAGTAGTAGTACTAGTTGAGGGCAGGCTTAGCGACAAGCCAGTAGGCCAGTGCGACCCTTTCCGCCAACCCCATTTTACGTCTGGGTAAAGTTAGACGGGACCTACAGTTTTACGTGGGTTCCGAAACACAATTTACCGGCTGATGATATTCTCGGCACTGTTTTACGGTCTTGTTATAACACCTCTTGTCCACCACATACCTCGACGGGAGCAATTTATTAGGTGCGTCTCCGTGGTTCGACTTGAAGGATTTTTCCGCAGAGTGCAGAGTCCCCCTAATCCATCGGGATCTGTATCAGTGAACCAAGTAAATCACAGGACTCGGTAATACAGCCGGTATCCCGTGTGGGACTCGCCAACGTCCTTCAACTGGCACTACTGAGACAGGCTGTCCCCGACGTTGTTTGTGGTGGACAAACCGTAAAAACTGCGCCAATAATAACCTCTACCAGTAAAACTGTAGGTCCGGCTGACGTAAAATGGGGTTGGCAAAAAGAGTTACCGGACTGGCCTACTTGCTTGGCCCTAAAGCCCCCCCCCCCCCCCCCCCCCAACTACTACTACTATCATTCCTGTATCGTCACCTTCACAACAGCGCTAGAAGCCTTAAAGCAATCCAGTTAAAATGAAACCGATATTTTACAATTTTCATTAGGCTTTTTAACTACTAAAAGCCCGAGCAAATTTAAAAACCTAATGAAAATATCAGCATTCCGGCTTTAGCATCAACGATCGTTTCAAAAAATGGACAAAATCAAATGAAAAAGCAATTTGGTCGCAATTCCAATTTCCATTACATTACTGCGCGCTCCACCGGGTGTCTGGATAATTAATCTGGAATATCACGAATATTAATATCCATAAATTACGGTGGCAAACAGCATCAGTAGCCAATTCCATTAGAGAGTTGGATAGCGAGCTGGGACAAACTGCGCGACGAGAAAGTTTTCTGTTGGAATTTGCTTTGTTTTAGAGTAATTAGGCTTTTCATTTCGGGAGATACTATAACTTGAACCGTTTTTTTTTTATAAATTATGGAAAAACTTGTTTAAAATATAGATTGTTATGATAATCTGGAATGGAATCGGTGATAAAAAGGACATTAATAAAAAACAACTACTAATGAGATGAAGGCAAAAGAAAGTATAAAAGAAAGGATAATCCCGCTAGCCGAGTTACAGCTAATCTAGTCATGACTTAATTCAGACTACCTTAAAAACTTCCGTTTATAAGCTCTATGTTGATGAAACAATTAGGACTAACTGGTATATGAAGGAAACTAGCTCTGGTAGACTTTTAAATTTCCATACTTGTCATTTTGCATCACATAAAGTCGCAACAGTTACCAATTTATGGTTTCGATCTCCGAATTTGTCTATTAACTAATACTACTATAATTTCAACAAAATGCGTCGCATTAAGAAGATACAATTTATTTCTTAACAAAATTGCTGTATTAAAAGTAGTTCATTATTCAACAAGACTGTGCTGCTAACGGAACTGATTACCACCAATAAAAACACTGTTCTAGCAAATCTGGAATTGATATAACACTAGAGCGAGTTTGATACACTAGCAATTTATTTAATATGGGTTAATAAAAAATAAGCTACAAATACAAACTATATCTTAGCAAATTTGTTGTATTAGATCATTTTTCTTAGTGCACAAGTGTCTTAAAATTATATTTTAGACAAGAAGATAGTAAAAGAAATTATTAATGGTTTGTGTAGTTTGTGTAGTTTGTGTATTCCCAAATTGCAGTAAGTCCCAGGTATCCTCTGTTCATATCTAATTTCACAATTGCTCTCATAATTCAGTCGAAATTAGGCACTACGTCACACGTTTCTACTCGGGGAAATTATACACAATTAACAAACGTACTGATGTAATTTATAGTTGGCATTACCGGAACATTATTCAACGAAATTTTAGTGAAATTGGGTATAATTAATAATGCTAAAATGGCGACATTTTAGTGGTTATGATGATAATTAAATTAGGTTTTAATGGGTTTTAGAGTTTGTTCATAGAGAAAAAATTAAATAATATATTGTGACTTTAAATTTGCATTTTTAACATACTATATTGTTTTATCGTATATAATATCATAAGAGAGAAAATTTTGCCGATATAAAATTTTCTCTCGAATGATATTCGACAAGACTGTTTCACGAGAAAACAATAAAAACAAACTGTTTATTTAGCAAACTAGAAACTATTTATTACTAATATGAAACGTACAGTTGTTATAAGTCATAGTTTGTCCATTATTTTCTATCAAAGCGTGGTTTTGGTTATGATTGACTCGAATTTGAGAAGTCGAAGGTCCACATGCTTCATTTGTTGTTCTGAGATTTTCGATGAGCTTCAAATGATGACTAGGATCTAGCTGCAGATATGGTTTCAGGAAATTTGCATTTGAGTGGCATGTTAATTTAATCAACTCTTGTTCCCCAACACCTTGTTTAAATAGGGCAGACACAGCGGAAGATCGATGAGAATGATTGGTTATTTTATGCTTCTTCGTATCTATTCCAATTCTTTCCGCTGAATTTTTGGTCCACTAAGATACTGTATTTATTCCTAGTGGAGTATTTTTGAACCAACATCCCTTCTGCCAGTTTGGATGAACGGAGAGAAATAGTCTGTCTGTGGGAATGTTTGGTTCTATTTTTTCCAATAATTTAAAAAATAATCTTACAGGGCATAAATCTTTATTTGATGAATTTCTTAACAACCATTTGCTGTTTGCCAATCCTTTTGACCCACCTTGAGCTGTCCTGGAAAATATGCTGTTATATTCAGTTCGTCCGGTAAATTCTCCCATGGTATCAAACTCCTTTTAAAAATATTGAATTTTGCAATTTACGGCCTCATTGCCTCTCCAAGCTAGTTCAAAAATGAGCAGAGATGGAAAAATGGTTTTTGTGCTTCATCGGGGTTTTCTTCATTGTAGCTTTGCATTATTATAAGTCAATTTTTGGTATATGATGCTTTTAAACTTATTTTCCTCTTTTCCTGACAACTTCGGAGCTGGAGCTGCTTTCTCTTTGCGTCTCTTGCCATTCGCGCATTTTTAAAGGAAATATCCGTAATCAATCTTTATTTCATATTCTGTAAAATACATTTCTTGAATCATTTTTTCTGTCGTGTTCCATATAGCCTTAACAGAAAATTCTTTATAGTCTTCGCCATTACCCTTCTTCATATTAAAGGCATAATCTTCAAGGATTTTCGCCAGTTCCATCACAGTAGTACATTTTTCCAGTTTATAATTTCTTACCATTAGAAACTTTAAGAACTGTGCCCAAATTGAGTTCTTGGATTTCTGTGTGGTACGTGGAATATTGTTACTATCAATTTTTTTATGTTTTGGATAGATTGGAACCCAAATCTCATCAAAATCGTCAAAAAAAAGTTAATTTTTTTTCTAGAATTAAGTGAAATGCGGCAAATGTCAAAGTAAGAGATTGCCAGATTTATAAGGCAATGACTCGAAAACTAGTCATAGGATTTGATTACGGCCATGGATACTTTTACTCAGGACATCAGGATCTACAAAATACCAAAGATTCAGAGAAATTAGTCGAAAGCCATTTCCCCTAAGCGGTGTGAGGGATCCTTTAAGGAGTAGAGGGTCGTAGATAAATCATACACTTGAGTGTAAACTGGTTTACACTTGAAAACGGTTAGAGATACTAACTAACCGAAGCTTGTTGTGTTAAGTAACACAATAAAGACAATGAGCCTAATGAATAAAAATATAGCGATTGCTTTTTCTTATAAAATCGAAGTAATTTCTTGAAAGCCAATGAATAACCAGCAATTGCTTAAAAGTGCAGGAATTGCTTCTAGTCAATGCCTTTTCTTAAAAAATAGAAGCAATTACTATCATTTGCTTAAAATGTGATGAATAAATTAAGGAATTGAATTTTCTAGTGTAGCAATCGCTATCAACTTTTTAAGGCAGGTCGACCCCTGCATCATTTGCTTGGTAGCAGTCAACTTTAGTTCTCCACGGCATACACAATTACATTGGATCCGCCCTTGACCAGAGGTAAAGTTTAACTCTTGTCGAGATGAATAATATATAGTTCTGGTATAACCCTGAACCAGATAAATACCTAATAATTAAATATTTTAACTTTAATCACTTGCCTGTTAGTTGACAAAATTCAAATTATACCAAATAAATCGCATTACCTAAGACCCGAAGACAAAGAAATCATTAATGATTGCAAACAGACAAAACACAATCGAGGATGAAAACAAACAACCGTCGGAAAAGGCGTCGCGACGGTTATCGATGCGTCCGAATGCGAGGCGCCCATTGGCAAAACTCAAGGAGGGGCGGCACCCCCTTTCGTGGAGTTTAAGCGGAAGTATTGTTTGGATCTGTTAGGGCTGTTTGTTTTGCTTATTGTGACGATCAGGGTTGCATCGTACACAACAGGAAAGTCAATTTTGAAGATTAATTTTTAAAATTTTTACAGCAATTAAATAGTTTCTTTTATAGGCTCAACTAGGATTTAGTTCTTGTAGTTCTTCATATTTAGTAGGAGAAAATAATATAGATAACGAGGTTTACGGAGACGCTCTGTTCAAATAAAATTACAGCGATGTCCTACTTTATCCTTTTCTGAAAAAAAAATTGTTTTTCTCAAATTTTTACCTTAGTCATCAAATAACAATTCATCAGTATTTCAAATTATTCTTTCTTTACCATTACGGTCCTAGCAATTATCTTTAACGCTAAACATCACACGTACAGGGTCTTCCAACGAGGACTGAACAGGGGCTCATTTTTGAGCTTCCTTGTATTTAAAGAAAAATCCAAAATAGCCAATCGATGTACTTTTTCCTGCAGAATTCAAAAATGAATCCAAAAATTTATTTGAACCAGAAACAAAAGAGTTACGCTATGGATAAGGTGTATTTTAAATGGAACATAGCTTTTTTTATACGATTTTTGGAACGCGTGATTTTTTTTTGTCCGTTCTGATTAAAATATTTAATATTGTGACAGCTATTTTTATTAAATTTTAATGTTTTATCCAGTATAATTTAACTTTAACCTGTTTGAAACATACACTAGGTAATAAAGGTATAATCACCTTTGAATCCTTCAAAGTCATTTCGGCAATATTATAGTAAATTTGTCAAATTTTTTGACTTTGAAGGATTCAAAGGTGATTATACCTTTATTACCTAGTGTATGTTTCAAACAGGTTAAATTTAAATCGTATAAAAAAAGCTATGTTCCATTTAAAAAAACACCTTATCCATAGCGTAACTCTTTTGTTTCTGGTTCAAATAAATTTTTGGTTTCATTTTTGAATTCTGCAGGAAAAAGTACATCGATTGGCTATTTTGGATTTTTCTTTAAATACAAGGAAGCTCTAAAATGAGCCCCTGTTCAGTCCTCGTTGGAAGACCCTGTACATACCAATAAAAAGGTCTTTAAGCCTGCATATTTATACTGCAGAATATGATCACACATTTTCTAGAAAACACATTGGATAATATGTATATATCCGAACTATCAGTACTACTTTGATAGTAAAACGTAAACAGTGAAGTTTAAAGGTAAAGTTAGATTTAAATGTATTGCAGATGGACTCCTCGATCAAGTTAATAACTAGCTCCGTTATGACAATGGTATGTTTTGAAAAATCGATAATCACAAGAAAACGAGGACAACCCACTGTGAAGTTGATTCCTCCCTCACCACAAGATTGGAGGTACTAATGTCTCCCGTACTCATTAAACACATTTCTATATTTATTTAAGATCCCAAAGTAGTAAGCACTCAAATTATTTGTGTCAGTTCTAAAATTATTTGAATTAGTTAAGTTAATATAAATTATTTTATTGCCTCCCCTCATTTCCGCTATACTTATTAGAAACTACTACTAGTATTGCTCCAATTTCTCTAATGCACTTACCATACCATACGCACCACATACGTCAAGGTAATATTAGCAGCTCAGCAGCACGGATGGAAACATCCCGTCCAGCATCCAACGAATATGTTGAACGAAATGGTTTATTTAGGATCTCTATACGTTAGTTTAACCAAAAACAAGAAATAATTACCTCGTTTATATTCGTATTTTTAATTTTAAAGATAGTCTACGATTTTCGGGTTTTGGAAAAAATTACTTGTTTTTAAATAGCTTTCCTTGACAGCAAATAGCTGATAAATAAAACGTCACAATAAGGCAAAAATTGGTGTTTTCTAAATTAATAATAATAATAATAATAATAATAATAATAATAATAATAATAATAATAATAATAATAATAATAATAATAATAATCGACTTTTAAAAAAGATAATAAGATATTCAATATACAATTATTGTAGCATAGCAAGGCGAAGTTTAGCAGAGACCATGGGAATCTGCTATTCTGACAGCAGCAAATTTAAAATTCTTGGCACCGTATAAATGAATAGTTGTAGAAATTTTTTGTCGTATCTATAAAAAAGTCTCTACAATGTGAATAATAATAATACCCTACGATTTAATGATAATTATCTATAATTTACCACCAAAATTAAAATTTAAAAATAATTTTTAGGCCGTAGATTACGATACCAATTTCGGCTGAAGTGCTGTTTTTCTCAGTAGTTATATAACCGCCTCAGAATTCTCCAATTCTTATTGCAATCAATCACTATTTTTATGTAGCACAATGATAATTTAACTTCATCTGAATTAAAAATGAAATAACGTGAATAATATGGATATAAATATTTTTATTGATGATGGAAAATTAGAAATTATACACTCCTTTAAATATTAGGGAGTAATTTTAGATTCTAAATTAATATTTGAATTACATTTTGAAAATATTGTATCTAAAATTGGAAAAAAAATTAATTATTTAAAAAGAATTAGTCAAAATTTAAGTTTCTTTTCACGAAAAACAATTTACAACACTATAATTTTACTTTATTTTTTATATTGTTCAACTATTTTACACACAACAAATAATGGGGTCTTTAATAGACTCCAAGGTTTGCAAAATAAAGCTATGCGTATAATTTTAAATGTGGATAAATATACGAAAATAAATTTAATGTTAGAGAAACTTCAGTGGTTAAATGTTAAAAATTTAGTATTTCTTTTGATCTGTACTTTTATTTTTAAAATACAAAATAACTCTCATCATTCACAAAATATCTTACTACCTTTCCATTTAAAAGATCTTTTAACTTAAAATTTTGAAAATCATAATTATTCAACCAGATATAAAAACGATTTTTGTCTAAGTAAGTATCAAAACATTTAACATATAAATTGGTTTTCCATAAAGGATTAGGTGAATATAACAACTTAAATAATTCAATTAAATCACAGAGTTCTTTGAAAATTTTTTAAAAATCATTAAAAAATTATTTATTTAAAAAACAAAATAGTGACTGATAAATTTTTTTTTTAATACTTCATAGATGATATTGTTAAATAATTTTAAATATTTTGTATAACTTGTTAAATTGTAGCACATTGCTAAATAAATCTTGTTACTACTACTACTACTACTACATATCAAATAATATATTTATTTTTAACACAAATTCTATTAAATTAATTCCTTCGTATCCTTGCATTTAGGAGGATAATGTGTTCTTACTTTGTCATATCCTACTATGTAAACTAATATAGCAGAGGCAACTTAGTATTGATGTGAGTTACTGACCTATAACCTTACACTAAGAAAGTTAAAAGTTATTCAAATGCAACTTAACTCCATAATAAATATTAATAAAAGAATATAAGAACATATTAGATCTAGTAGACTACAGCATGACACAAGCAATCACCTTTTGGAACTCATCTAAAAACATCAAACCACTGTTTCGAAATAGATGAAAACCTTAGAGTTTTATACCAACTAAACAAGGTACTAAAACTGGACGTATTAGAGGACGTAGAAATCGCTTTATCCCAATCTCGCTCTCCACAAAACCTCAATGAACAGAGTAGTTTTTCATATCGTAATTACGTTAAAGATTAAACATAATTTTTATATACATAAATTAAATCTAAATCATCATTTACTTTTAATGTTTTTTACTAGCATACATGCATTATTTTTTGTCTCGATGTTCGATACAAGGCTAGGTACTTTTTCGCCCCAAATATTTTATTAAAAATAAATAATTTGTTAGTAGTGGTTTACTGTGATGACATGACGCTGTGTTTTAAACGTTTGCAGTCTTTTTAAAATGTATCACCTTGGTATTATGTTAAATTATTATTTATTTTATTTGACCAAAGTGCGCACTACTGTGTCCCTGTGTTTTTGGACCTCACTGCCTGTAAATTTTTAGTTTGTATTATTTTTTATATTGCTTAACTTGTTTCGTGTCTCTTACAGCAGTCCTGATGATGGCCTATTTGGCCGAAACGCGTAGGCACTAATTTTATGTTAAATAAATTTAAGAAGGACCCAACCCATAAATTACAAAACCTTAACATAACATTTAAAAACGACTAGTCATCTGGGTACTAAACACAAACTGCGATTAGCAAATGGGTCACTAGTGTTTGCTCTTAAGGGTTATAAACTGAGACTTGTCTGCTCCTCCCTTGTCGCGTCTGCTCGAAGGGTCCAAAACTATTTGACAGAGAAACACGAAATTTTGCATGCATAATCAATTAAAAATAAAACTAACAATTTTTTTTGTTTTAAATTATATTTAATAATTTGCTTAATACTTTTATATTTTCAGAATATTGCATATTGTACATTGTTTTTTTTTACAATAAATTAATAATACTTCGATCACATCACAATATTTTCGGTAACAATGATTGGTACACTATAATTTCTTATTATAAATATACATGGTACACTTTTAAGGTTTGGTAGGAGAATTTTAATGTGGGGTTGGGCATACTAAATATACAGGGCGTCAAAAATATTTCAAAAATTGCCTTATATAATTGTTGAAAAATTGGCACATTCGTATAGCTTAAAACAGCTCACAGTTCAGGAAGAACGAAACTGAGTTCTGTACTGCCCTCCTAGTGGAGAACGCAGTAACTTCCAGAATTTTCGATTTTGAGATTTTTACATATTATTGTGTAGCATACAATTCTCTATCTTTAAAAAAATTGTTGTTGAAAAAAAAAATTAAGACAAAAAAACGCCTAATTAATATGCAGTTTCTGCAAAACGTAATGCTTTTTTAAAGAAAATCGCAGCATCTAATTTTTCTAGTCAAGAATGCAGCATTTTACTGATGCCCATTAAATGCTGCGTTTTATCTTCAATCATAATGAAAGCACATTGCGGCTCATGGTTTTCTAGTGGAAAGCGCAGTATATTTTACATTAGTAAATATGGCATACTTCGTTTTTGTTAAGCAATGCTAATGCAAAGCTCTAAGAAATACTAAACAAAAACGCAGTATGCTTAATAAAAAAATTATTTACGGTCCAAATTCATTGAAACCTATATCAAAAAATTTGTTTTATATTTTTTTATCAATCTGGTAAAATTAAAAATATTCATTTATAAAAAAATACTAGCGAAAAACCGTTTTTTGCGTTTTTCTCAAAACTATCGTTCAGGAAGTGTGAATTATTACGTTAAATTCCTTTGAAATGAAACCACTGGATCGTAACAATGTGTATAAATATATATTCGCTAAGTTGCTTTTAACATAAACTCAAGAAAAATACCGATACGTTAATACGTTTTGAAAGTCTATTTTTCTATCACGTCACAAAAGTGTCATTATTTTTCTCAGGTTTCAGGTGGCACTTTTTTCACTTTGTAACACCTAAGCATTCGACTGGTCTCCCAACTGATTGGTATTGTTTGAAATTACAACATCCTCCCCCGGCGCGAAACTGCGTATTTCTAGAGGGTATAATAGCTGTATTGGGCGTTTCAGTCGCGTTCCTTCGCTCGTCACTACTTCACACGCTCGTGTTTTACCATCTCGTCCTTGAAAAGTCTGTACAATTCTCACCAGCTTCCACTGCAAACGTGGTCGGTCCTGGTCGTAAAGAATCACCACATCGCCTTCCTTTATATCTGACGATCTATAAATATTATTTATTTTATGTGCTGATCTCAATTGTTGCAAATAACTTTCATTCCATTTTTTCCAAAATCTTGCAACTATAACTTCTCTTTCTCTCCACATTTTTAATATGTCATTCTTCTTTATTTCAGGTAATTTAAAATTGGCACTAAATCCTATATCGGATTCTCCAATTAAAAATTTAGATGGTGTTAAAGTAAACAAATTGGTAGGATCGTCATCAATATACGTGAGGGGTCGGGAATTTACTGTTGCTTCAACTTCGGTTAAAATAGTTTCAAGTTCTTGAAAATCAACTAATCTTCTTCCTAGCGCTAACTTTAAACAACTTTTTACAGTTCTTACAAGTCGTTCCCAAAATCCTCCCCACCATGATCCTCGTTCGATACTAAACTTCCATTGTATTATTTTTTCCCTTGCCAAATCTTGTATTTCATCGTTAAACAAAATGGATGACAACTTATTTAACTCTAGCGCAGTTCGTTTAAATGTTTTAGCGTTATCTGAATAAATAGTTGTTGGAACCCCTCTCCGTGCAATAAATCTTCGTAAGCCCAATATGCAACTTTCAGTTGACAGGCTTTCCAACAATTCCAAATGAACAGCTTGAATAACTGCGCAAGTAAACAACATTATATAGGTTTTTATTCTTTGTCCTTCTTTTCCTTTCACAAACAAAGGTCCAGCAAAATCAATTCCAGTAATGTTGAATGGATGAGCCATAGTAATTCTGTCTCGTGGTAATGGGGCAAAAGGTTCCATTCCTGGCTTTCCCTTTAACTTCTTGCATCTTACACATCTTCCAATTACTGCTTTTATTTGCTGTCTTCCTTGAATAATCCAGTATTTCTTTCGTACTATTGCTAGTGTAGTATTCACACCACTATGCATTGCATCTTCGTGCGCTTTCCATATTATCTTTTTCGTTAAATCTGACCTCTTTGGTAGTATTACCGGATGTTTCTCATTAAAAGTCAAATTTGCTTCTTGAAGTCTTCCACCAAGTCGCATAATGTTATTCTCATCTATGAACGGATTTAATGTCAATATTGAAGATTGTCTCGATATTTCCTTTCCTTTTTGTATCGCTGCAATCTCTTCTCCATATTCGTTATGTTGTACATGTCTAAGCCAGTACTGCTCTGCTTTATTCATTTCTTCCGATTTCACCTTTCCAAAAATCTTAGTATTCTGTTTATTGGCGTTATTTATAAACCGATAAACTAAGGCGGTTATCCGTAAAACCCTCTCAAGATTACTATATGTCTCTATACATAAAATAGCTTGAAGTTTACTATTTTCGTTAGTTTCAACTACATCTATAAAACAGGATACCTCATTAATAAATTCAGGTGATTCTTCTTCCACCATTTCGTCGTTAGGCCAAATGGTTTTCTCTAACTGCAGCCATGGCGGTCCATGAAGCCACAATTGTGATTGCTTCAAAAGTTTGACAGATGTGACACCTCTAGTCAATAAATCAGCAGGATTGTCTTTTCCTGGACAGTACTTCCAGGTCACATGCTCCATAGTTCGTATTTCAGTAACTCTATTCTGTACAAACGGTTTCCATTTATCTTTTCTTTCCTTTATCCAATACAACGTTATTTTGGAATCTGACCATAGAAAAACTTCTTCTATGTTTAGCTCAATATTTTCTAATATATACTTTTGTAATCTAGCAGCACAAAGCGCTGCAGTTAATTCTAGTTTCGGTAACGTTAGTGCTTTATTCAGTGGCGCAACTCGATTTTTTGACATTAAAAATTTACAATTACCACTCGTTAAACATTTTAAGTAGGCTACCACACCATAAGCTTGTGGGCTAGCATCTGCAAAAATATGTAGTTCGGTGACCTTTTCTTTACTTCCAAGCATACATCTAGGTATCGAAAAGTCCGTTAAATATGGCAGATCATGTAACCATTGTAACCACTTCAATTTTATCTCAACTGGTAACATGTCATCCCATTTCAAATTTAGCTTCCAGAGATTCTGTAATAAAATTTTAATTATAACAGTAAATGGCCCTAAGATACCAAGAGGATCGAAAATTCTGGCCACAGTTTGTAAAATAATACGCTTAGTTGGTTCGTTAACTATAATTTCATCAACCATATTATGTAAATCTACCACCAGTTGATCAGTAACAGTAAACCACTTTATACCCAGGACTTTCTGAACATTAGTTACTTTTAAATCGTCTGAATCGTTAAATAGTCGTTTCATTAGTTCTGGATCGTTAGAACACCATTTCCTTAGATTCATGTTGGCGGCACACATAAATTCTTTTGACTGCTCATAGACTTCAATGGCTTCGTTATTTGTACCAACAGCTATCACAAAGTCATCAACATAAAATGAGTTTAGCATCTGTTGTCCTTTTTCCCGATCAGGATAACTAAGAAGATGTTTTCTTAAAACAGCTGCTAATAAGAAAGGACTAGTAGTCACACCAAATGACACCCTGCACATCCTAAAGGTTCTTAGCTTCGGTAACTGCGTAATTGAAACCATGTCTTCTTTAATGGGCTCGTCATACCAAAGATACCTATGAAAGTCTCGATCATTTTCATTTAGTGAAATTTGCAAAAAAGCCTTTTCGATATCGGCTATCAATCCAACGTTACCAATACGAAAATTTAACAATATTTTCGATAAGTCTGGAACTAAATTTTCGCCCGTTAAAAGTTTATCATTTAATGAAGGCATACTCGGTGCATGTGCGCTCGCATCAAAAACTACACGTACTTTAGAAGTCTCTTTATCCAGTCTATACACTGGCCTGTGCGGCATATAATAGGCTTCATTACGCTTCACATCAGTCTCGTTAACTAGCTCCGCGCACCCTGAGTTTACATATTCGCGTATGGCGTTATCGTATTCGATAATTTTTTCTTGTTTACAGAGTTTTTTCGTTAAATTTCTTGCACGTAAGAATGCACCCTCGTAATTTGAATCTAGTTTATTATCCGACTGCCACGGTAGCGAAACTTGGTATCGGTTATCTTCAAAATGCACACTCTTATCAAGAAAGTTCTCAGTAAAACCATTTGTAGTTTTTATTTCCGAGGCGTTAATTCCAATAGTCTCTAAATCCCAGAATTTCGTTAAATCTAGCTCTTTAGAGGGTTCAATATCATTTTCTAAAACTTGCGCGTGTAAAATAGTCGCTGCGTTAAAGTTTATAGAAATATCCGTATTAGTACCATGAGTTCCATGTAGCGTCCATCCAAATTTTGTATTAATAACCGTTAATCGTTCCGTTAGATGTCGCATTTCATCATTTACAATAGACCAGTAATTATCGGCTCCGATTAGCAACGAAATACCACTCTTATCAATTCGTTCTACGGCAAAATCAGCTAGAAGGTTCTTCAGAGAAAACCTTTTAATGACTGGATCGTTTTGTGAAGGAGGTTTTATAGAATCAAAGCAAATCTCAGGAGCTTCAATAGCATGAATTGTTATCAAATCGTTATTAAATTGACTCCTCAAAGTAACTTCAACTTTGTTGCATAACTTGGCAACACCTCGTTTTGTACTTCCAAAAGAACAAATTGAAATTTTATGTGTCCCTACAACAGGTAAGTTAAGTTCGCGTGATATGCATTGTTTTATAAAGGTAAGCTGACTACCTCCGTCAATTATTGCTCGTACTAAAATGTCATTATTGTCATCGTTTGTGGATTTAAGATAAATACATGCAGTTTGCAGATATACATCTTCGATACGTCCACTTGCAAATGCTGATACGGTTGCCTGTTCGATATTTCGTTCATTTGGTTTATAACTAGGATCATGTAAAGCGGTAACATGCCTACCCTTACATTTTACACATGAAATGTCTTTAGATTTACAAAATTTTGATCTGTGATTTACACCGGTACAGCGAAAACAACGTGAATTTTCTTTTAAAATCTGCTTCTTATCGTTAATTGAAACAGAATCATCTTTACAGTCTTTAGTGTCATGGTTTCTATTTTTACAAAACAAGCAAATGTTTTTTGACACTGTTAGCAAGCCCTGTGCAGTTATAGTATTGTCTTTTAGCGATTTAAACCCCTGTTTTGGTTTCTGATAACCCTTATCCTTATATTCGTTTGAAACGTTATGTGCATGCTCTAAAGAGTCAACTTCAATCTTAATAAATTGCAATAAATCAGCTATCTGCTTATTATAATCAAAAATTACGTCAATTGAACTGTGTTCAGAGCTATGAACCGATCCAGTATCACTTTGAACAATATTAAGCTTATACTTGTTAAACTGCACTCGTAAATTGTATGGTAATAGTTTAAATATTATAGATTTTACCATTAAGCCATATTGCTCTGCTGAGATACCAAGAGTTTGCAACGATCGCGTTATGGAGGAAGCCGCGTTGTATAGTCTTCGTAAAGCAATTGAGTCTTTATCATATTTTACCGGCGGTATAGACAATAGTTTTTGCACATAACAGTCCACTATTCGTTCAGATTGTCCGTATTCAGCTTTCAGAAGTTCGACTGCATCGTTGTATGCATTCTGACTAGACGTTAGGCCAGAAATCGATACTGCAGCCTTACCCGTTACTAGAGATTTTAAATACGTAAATCTAGAATTATCATCTAAATCCGGATTATTATGAATTGCCTGACTATACTGTTCCCAAAAGGCTGGCCATGCTTCTAGCTCCCCATTAAATTTTAACAAATCAAGTTTAGGTAATCTTACCGTTCTCTGTTGATTTCTGTTACCTAAATTAACTGAGTGATTCTGCTGTGGCAATGGCAACGTCATTCCGTCATTCCCTGTATATTTTGTCGCTCCATCATCGGTAGTAGCTTGGCGATTTCCATACAATTTCCTCTTATTTATGCACACGTTCAAACTTGCTATCGCTTCCATGGCACTACAATCATATTCCGCTATTTTTTCACACTCAGCATCGATAGTTTCGTCAGTGAAAGTTTGTGTTAGTTTCGCGTTCTGTTCGTTCAGAGTTACTCGTAATGATTTTATTCGTTCACATAACACTGCGAGCTCATCGATAGAAATTTCTTCTGTAAAAATGTCTTTAACTTTAATACAAAACTTCGTTAGTTGAGATCGGTAATTTTTCCTTAGAGCTAAAGCAACTTTTACTTCCGGGTCTGTCATTATTCTTCGTTAAATTCGTTAAAACAGCGATACCGGCGTACTAGCAAATATTTTCCAAACTTTACTCCGTTACTCGTAGAAATTATTCAACACATTCCCGGGTTTCGGCACCAATGTGAATTATTACGTTAAATTCCTTTGAAATGAAACCACTGGATCGTAACAATGTGTATAAATATATATTCGCTAAGTTGCTTTTAACATAAACTCAAGAAAAATACCGATACGTTAATACGTTTTGAAAGTCTATTTTTCTATCACGTCACAAAAGTGTCATTATTTTTCTCAGGTTTCAGGTGGCACTTTTTTCACTTTGTAACACCTAAGCATTCGACTGGTCTCCCAACTGATTGGTATTGTTTGAAATTACAACAGGAAGTTGCCACGCTTTTCACTAGGAGGGCAGTATAGTACAGGATTAGTCGGAAAAAAATACAATTTTTTAAAAATTTTAAGAGAACATCCTGTATTTATATTTGAAGATTTAAATATACTACTTTAAAAGACAAATCCAACGATATAAAAATGGGGTTATTTATATGTGTTATCATCGAACAAAAATATTTCCAATTTGAAGAAATAGTCCATGCTTAAAGTTGAGTTGAAAGTATGGAAAAGAAAGAAAAAACTAAAAGTCTTCCTCCACAAAATTTAATAGAATAAAAATTCTTTAGGGGTCTCTACATGTTTCGAACGTAGAAACGTTCATCATCAGGAGACAGAAACCTTATTTAATTTATTTACTTAATGCTGATGGTTTTAGCAGAAGAGAAAATGGTATAAAACCGTAATGGAGCTTTTATGGAATTAAAAAATTGATGTGTAGAAGTGATAGAATATGCAGAAAATTGAGAAAAGAGCATATGATAAAGTCATTAAAGGAGGTCTAAACCAACCAAATAAACTGCGGAAGAAGAAAAAAGGCCTTCTAAAAAGAAGGTTTCGAGGGTTTTTTTTTTAATTTTTGTAAATTTTTTTTAAATATCTCTAAGACAATATATAAAGATAAAATTTGTCATTTGTGGAAGTAAGGTATTGCGAAGATATCATAATGAAAATTGCGTTGAAAAATGGTTTATGTGGTACTGGGAGTTAAAGCCGAATTAACCGATTGTGGGGTTACTGGGCTTTAACTATCACTACACCATAAACCATTTTTAACAATATTTTCATTATGATATCTTCGCAATCCCTTACTTCCACAAATCACAAATTTTATCTTTATATTGGCGCGTTCGGCAATTACATCTGCGATGCAATGGATATTTTGTCACGTGATCTCGGATCGGTCGGAGAATTTTGTGATAAACGAACGGTACCTAACAGCTGACCTCTGTCAAAGTCAAAAATGTAATATTTTTGTTTTGATCTAAGAAACCTAACCTTTTTTTCCTTTTTCTAAAGTTACTAAAAATGAGTATTCCTAGCGTTGTATTGGCCTTAATTGAAGGAGGCTATATCAACTAATGTTTGAAGACGATAATGAGGAATACGTCAAGATTTTGGAAAAGGTATTAGACGGTTTTGCCGAAGAAACGGTACCCCGATTTGCACATCACCAGTTCAGACATCCCTTTAGATTGTCCCCAACTACCTTTGAAGACTTGCTTAATAAATTAAATGCAGTTTCAGAGGGAAGATTGATAGCTGTAGGTGCTGGCCATCCGGAAATGTTATTGGATAAACAGACCATGATAGCAATCTGGGGTTTATCAAATATGGAAAGTTTTAGGTAAAACCCACCAGAGTTTATGCCTTCCTTAGCCTTGCCTAATGTGTATTTTCAATTTAGATGAGTCGCTGATCGATTTGGAATAACCAAGTCAACCTGCTGGGATGTCTTATATAGAACATGTAGAATATTTCTGTGTATTTATGGTCAAATAAACATGGTATAGCGTTTTTGTTCTTCCACATCATATAGTTCCACTTCCTGCATATTATTTTCAGTCAAATCACAGAAAAATAAAGGCTTTGTTCAATCAAACTACCAAAATTTTAAACCTAAATATAAACATTAAACTTAACCTCACAAATTCAGCTGAGATTAATCGCTTTCCTCGGTCAAAATACTCCGAGCAAAAAGATTATTCTCGGAGCGCTCCGATTTTAATTGCCGAACTGTTGAGATTTATTTCCCCTCCATTTAGATGTCATAAACGAACGATTTAGATCAATTCAAGCGGTCTGAGGTAATTGCCGAACGCGACTATTGTCTTAGACATAATTAAAAAAAAATTATAAAAATTTAAAAAAAAAACCCTACACCTTCTTTTTAGAAGGCCTTTTTTTCTTCTTTTCCAGTTTATTTTTTTATATTATGTCACTTCAACACTTAAATTTTTTTAATTCCATAAAAGCTCCATTAAAGTTTTATACCATTTTCTCTTCTGCTAAAACCATCAGCATTAAATACATTTTCTGTCTCCTGATGATGAACGTTTCTACGTTCGAAATATGTAGAGTCCCCTAAAGAAAAATTAAATTTTGACGAGGAACACTTAGTTTTTTCTTTCTTTTCCAAAAATATTTTCCTCTTTTAAATGACGATGTTTGTTTTATTAAACACAGATATACAGTGTGTGTATAAAGTCTGGAAACGGCTTAATAACATCACAATTTACTGGCCGATTTAAACCAAATTTGGTACAGTTGTGTAAGAGGATCTAACGCACCGAATGACGATATTGGCGTTGTTGCCAGCTTTTTAGTTTGTCTGGAATTCGAACGAATTTTATATTTTTAAATATAACACCCAGTATATTTTTACATTTTTAAATTCCACATAAAATTATAATTATTTTTTATTAAATGCATTATTAGTCTATACTTCATAGTTTCCGAGATATTGACTCTCGAAAAGTGACATTTTTGAACTTTGACAGCTTATAACTTTCTAACAGTACGTCTTAGAGCAAAACGGCTTACATGTCCCTATCTTCAATTTTTATTATCTTCCCAAAAAAATCAACTTCCGGTTAAACCGGATGTAACTCGAAAGCAGGAAATATAGTTGTTCCGGTTTAACTGGAAGTTAATTTTTTTGGGAAGATAATAAAAATTAAAGATAGGGACATGTAAGCCGTTTTGTTCTAAGACGTACTGTTAGAAAGTTATAAGCTGTCAAAGTTCAAAAATGTCACTTTTCGAGAGTCAATATCTCGGAAACTATGAAGTATAGACTAATAATGCATTTAATAAAAAATAATTATAACTTTATGTGGAATTTAAAAATGTAAAAATATACTGGGTGTTATATTTAAAAATATAAAATTCGTTCGAATTCCAGACAAACTAAAAAGCTGGCAACAACGCCAATATCGTCATTCGGTGCGTTAGATCCTCTTACACAACTGTACCAAATTTGGTTTAAATCGGCCAGTAAATTGTGATGTTATTAAGCCGTTTCCAGACTTTATACACACACTGTATTATTTTAAAGATACCATAATATAATAACAATATTGTATGGAACCAGAATACCCACTTAAAATGTTTTACATTACAGATTGATACCATACAAGTCCACCTTTTCCATGAAATTAATATATCTCATGACAAAGGACAACAGGAGATATTAGACTTAAAAATAGGTCTTTTGTGCCTAATTTTCTATAGTAAAAGATCCACAGTTAAAGAAGTAGGTACAAGGTGATCCAAGTAAAAATTTATTTTAGAAAATTGCCGATGATTTGAAAATGGCCTCTCACATTTCTGGCCGCTTCACCTCCAGTTACGAAAGCTCTATACGTAAAAAGTTGTACTTCATTAATCTCAATATTTCAATTAGTTTTTCGGGATATTTGCGTTTAAATATTAGATGGCAAGAAACATTGAAATAAACCTTTCTTAACGACATATAATTTATTGAACATTACCGGAGGATATTTTATTATAAGAAATTAGGCATAAATGATTATAGGCATCCTGTATAAAATTTATATAATATATAAAATATAATAATCTCTCGCGTCTGAGCCAATGCAATGATAAAAATAAATACTTATTTGTGTTATATATTCAACACCATTAAATATTACATAAATTTTAATGTATGTTGTCTGGTAGATACAAATAATAATTGTGCTATTTTGTAACCGATATTACAGCTCTATGAACTAATGATGGTGTTTAGAATAAATGCGACTGGGTAAGATTAAATGTGTACCACGTTCTTCGTCTCTAATTTTTTTACATATTCGTCCCTACAATTTCATTTATACATATTTGCTCTATTGCTTGCATCATACGAAATTAATAAATGTACATTGTCTTTATTGCCAACAATAAAATGAATCTATTAGACTAAAAAACTATTTACAATATTTACATATAGGTACATTGTGGTTTTATATACCAGCAATATACAAATTACCCATCACGTAATACGTTATTTATCGTGTCTTAGGCCCATAGAAGTGGCAGTGTCTTATGGCATAGTAGTGGTGTGGTAGTAGCGTGGTCGTATCATCGTAGTTTACGCACATTGAGGACTACAGTGGAAGAATAACGCTAATGGGTTACAACATCGTCTTGGAAAAAAAACATAGCAGCAATAATGTATTTAAAGAACTAAACCAATATCCAGAACGATTTCAGTAATTTTATAGAATGTCTTAAGTACTCTTAAGACCAACCATGCCGTCATACCACTGCCACTTCTGTTAGTGCTCGGCCTTAACTTTCATTGTAATGATCCATATCAGACCTAAAAAGTTCCTGCAATTTAAAACACTTCGAATCCTACTCACAAACTAAAATAGTAACTAAGTCGGTAATTTATAATTGGTTCCGTATGATTGTGAGATAACTTCAGGTCGTTTGTGCTTGCAATATTTCCCATAGGGGAAATACATTTTTCTTAATGAGCCGACACTGCATTTCTGCATTTACAGTCATAATAATATGTAATATGTACAGTTGACAACAGATAATTTCGTACACTAAACTGTGACACTGTAAATGCAAATTTAAGTATTTAAGGCAAAATCCATTTGAAACTGCAGTATCCGCTATGCACATAACAGGATTCCCTGCTTCATCTAGAACTGCGCAACGCCGAGTAAGACTGTTCCGAATTAAGAAATCGAGCAGCTGCATCCAACCCGTTTTGGAAAAATAGCGATAAGGAACAAAGAATCGGGTTTGCTATGCAATATTTACCAGAAACATTTTTTTTTGGCAAAATGTTATCTTTTCCGATGAGAAAAATGTTCAGTCTACATAATGGAAGGATTCGAGTATATAGACCACCAAATTCCCGATATGATGAGAAGTATACTCAAAAAAAGCAAACCAGTGTGGGTAAGGGTAATGTGTGGGCAAGGATAAGTGTTTTCGGTGCATATATATTTCTTCAGATTTTGAAAAATGTTTTTCTTCCTTCTGCCGCGATAGTTTTTGAAGAAAATAACTTTATATTTCAGCAGGATAACTGCCCTGTGCATATTGCAACAAATATAGGAAACTGGTTTAGACAAAACAACTTAACATGTCTACCTTGGTGCTCAAGAAGTCCTGATTTAAATCCAATTGAAAATGTTTGGGGATTGATGGTAAAAAAAATGTACAAAATAAATTTTAAACCACAGAATGAAATAGAGTTATTTGATAAAATAGAAGAAATTTGGGAAGGGATTACACCAGAGGTATTATTTTGTTAATGCCAAGAAGATTACGATTAGTATTAGAATCCAATGGCGCAGCAATTAAATATTTTTAGTATTTTGTTTGTTGTTTGTTAATAAATTTACCCTTTCTGGCTTTATGCTTTTGTAGTTTTCCTGGTATTATCTTATAATTTTCTTATTTCGCGGCTGTAATTTAAACACAAACATATTTTTAGAAATAACCATTATAACTTATGGTAAAAAATCGTACATACAATGATTTATAGCTATGTATATAGCTGGTGTTCTATCCAGGTATAAGCAGCAAGGTGAAAAACCCGTTTTACTCAATTTTGTTGTAATTGAGTTATGTATGGGTGGAGTGTACGAATTTATATGTCGTCAACTGTACGTACAGTTTTTATGGGTAATCAAAATGTGTCTTTTTTTCCTGCCTTCTCTTAACGACCTTTATAGACGATCTTTGATACGAGCCTTAATTCAGAATAATTATTCTAAAGTCGTGTTTAATAAAATTCGTTAAACCAAATTTTCTATGTATTTTCTAATAATATCTAAATAGTAATTCTATGTTGGCGACGGATCTTTAACCATCACCCTTTCAGGACTACCATTTCCACCGATCTCATGCTTCCTTTGTAACGCCTGCAACGTTAACGGTGGCAATAGTGGAAAATTTAATCCTGCTGCGTGCTGAAAATTGGCCACGTGCTGTAGACTTTGCAACAGCGCGGCTGAATGTTCCTGCGCTTTTCGACGAAGCTCGGCAACGCTGGATTGACGTTGATCGCTTCCAATGGGGGAAGCTTGGGAGACGGTAGACCCTGAATCACTGGTTGGGATGAGGTGGTGTGAAGAAAGACCGCTTCCTAAGGGTTTAATGGGGCAACAGGAACATAAACCGGCAAAACCTGAAAACAATAATGACGGATTTAAAGAGTTTTAAAGACATACATGTTATTAATGTAGGTAGTTATCCTTAATAAATGTTAATAAAATTCAAAAAGGAATTGTAATGACGGGCGGTTTGGATGTTAATACTGTGTGACCAGTAAAGTCCGCATCATATGGGATTTTTTTTTATTAATAGCTTTATTTTCGAAATTTGACTTTGGCATCAAGGTTTGCTTCGATCGAGATAAAAATTAAGCAAAAAAATAGTAGTCACGTCATTCGCATTATCTGTCAAATTTAAATTTTTTCCAAAAAATAATTCAAAATTGGGGTTATTTCTGAAAATATCGAAAAAAGTTATTAGAAAAAGTTTTTTTAAATGCAGTTTCTAGCCCAAATGCAAAATTTCAGCTGCATAAGATAGTTTTGATTTTTTACCCATATCTTGTAAATTGCACCACTGTTGTAAAATAAGACTCAACGCAACCTACATAAAACTTCTTAGTTTTGACAATGATTTATTTTAGATACATTTTCTTTAATGTAGCGCCATATTAAATTTGTGTTTTTCTACAAAATCAAAATTGGGCTTTTAAAATTTGGTCGCATGTGATGCAAAGTTTATTTGTTTTTGACCCTGTATAAGGTAACTTCATAAAATAAGTATTTTTGAAAACGTTGTTTGTGTCTGAAAGTAATACACTTTAATATTAAGACAAAAAGAACACAGTGTCATCAGTAAAGTGTTCATTAAGTGGAAAATAAATTTTAGTGGTGGGTAAAAAATCAAAATTATCTTATGCAGCTGAAATTGCATGTGGGTTAGAAACTGCATTTAAAAAACTTTTTGTAATAACTTTTTTCGATATTTTCAGAAATAACCCTACTTTTGAATTATTTTTTGAAAAAAAATTAAAATTTGACAGATAATGCGAATCACGTGACTACTATTTTTTTACGTCTTAATTTTTATCTCGATCGAAGCAGAACTTGATGCCAAAGTCAAATTTTAAATAAAGCTATTAATAAAAAAGAATCCCATATGATGCGGACGTTACTGGTCACACTGTATTTGTGTTTAAATACTGGATGGCAAAAAACATTTAAATTAACGAAACACAATTGATTACAAGTTAACTGTAGATGTTTTATCATAAGAAATTAAGCTTTACATATATATGACCTATTTTCAAGTCTTTTATGTCCTGTTGCTGTATTGCCATTGGTTATGGAACATTCTGTATAACGTAAACAAGAAATAATAACTTAGGAAGTTGCAGCGTATTGTCTTTTAATATTTTTCAAATTAAAGATAATCGTATGTACCAATCTGAAGAAACTCAGTGGTCTACCTAAGATGGTGATCATTTTGTACGTCGTTAAAAACTATTAAAAGCTGTTTTTATTTTTAAATATAAAATAATAGCAGATAAAAAGTCTCCTGTCATATCGACAAAGGAATACAAGGTAGAATGCACGCGGAGCGACAAAAGCTCTCTCTACCCACCCACATAACCCAATATAATCAACTTAACTTTATTAAAACTTTTTTAACAACTTCTAAACCCACTTTTTTCCATCCCTGATCAAATTTAAACTCTAAAAGTTAAGCGAAGATAAATTTGAAGACAGCAGGTGCAAATTGCCGCCAAATTGGTAATGTGTTGCGTTAAGAGAGTTCAAAACTGGGAACATACACACATAATGACATTTATCAGGTTGTTTATGGCATGATTTCGAGATAAATCATGGAATATTCGACGGGAGAAAGTAGTAACGGTTTAGTTGATTTAAGGGTTTACAACGGAATGCGAAATGCACACCGCACCGTCACCGAATTTTGCCAATTTTTGTAGTAGATACCCAAGCTTAATGTCGATTAAGAAATATGAAAATGCCTCAGTTTTAACTGTATTGTTATGTAACGGTGATTTCACTTACAAGCCCGCCAGGGCATTACAATTCTTTTTTCTTCAAACGTCAATAAACCTGACCTATTTGTACTATTTTTTTTACGGTAAAGTTGCTTTTTGTCAGAAGGCGAATGCTATTGGCAGCGGAACAAACCCGAATAAACCTGCAGTCTCATCATAAAAGTATCGGTTTTATTCCTAATAAAACAATACAGGGTGTCTCACAATCGATGGTACCTTAGACGTTTCTGACGAACCAGTAAAGGAATCGTTCTGAAAATTTGGTCGCGTACATAAGCGGACATGCTCTACCAAGCTAAAATATTTTTAACAATACAGTGTTGCCGCTTCCACACAAAAATAATAATAACTTCGATTTTTTAAATGCAACACCATATATTTTATTTTATTTCCGAAACCCCCATTACTTTCCTTACAATTTTTATTAACTCTACTCTATACTTATCTCTTACCGTTTCTAAGATATAAATTAATTTCCGTTTTTTTGTCCGAAAATGTCACTTTTAAAAATGCTGATAATTTTGAACTCTAAAACACTGAAACCCTGAAATTTGGTAAATAATTAACTAATACCATAGGGCTTTTTGCCCTAGTCCCAAATTTTAGTTGCAATATACAGGGTGGTTGAAAAATACACTTATTCTGGTAACTTGAAAAAGTGACCATAAGTCCTTTTTTTCAAATGTAACACCCTGTATATTATTACGGATTTGAAAAGCTGCTAAAATATCACTTAATTCTTGTATATCATACCTGTACCTAACTAACTAGTTTAACCATTTTGTTGACGTATTAAACATAATTTGTAAAATTTTCTATACAATTCAATTTTTATTCGGTTATTAGTAAGTAGCCATGACAAAAACTGATGTTTACGTATGTTACTATGGTTATCGTTTTGACATTTCATTAAGTAGATAGAAATACATTTAAAGTCATGGAAGAAAACTATACAAATGCAGTTCTTATGAATTTATTTATTTTATTTGGACAATGTGAATTATCGCCAGGACATGTATAAAGTTTAACGAAATGTACTCTAATTTACCGCCAATGAATCTTAGAAAATTCATAAGGATCCAGAACAATTTTATTAAATGTTAACTAGGTAGTCAAATAATAAAAGACTACTAAAATTATAACTAGATATTAAAATGCTATTTTAACAGATGTTCAAAACGCTGGCCGTTTACATCCAAACACATAAATATGCGGGTGTTGACTGCATGGATTTCAAGAAAAATTTAGTTTTAATGTTTTTTGCATGTTAATGCAAACACACATTGTCCAAATAAAATAAATAAATTCATAAGAACTGCATTTGTATAGTTTTCTTCCATGACTTTAAAGTGTATTTCTATCTACTTAATGAAATGTCAAAACGATAACCATAGTAACATACGTAAACATCAGTTTTTGTCATGGCTACTTACTAATAACCGAATAAAAATTGAATTGTATAGAATATTTCACTCATGTATAAATTTTCCCATAAGAAACGTTAAAAATAAAAAAATATCAGCGGATATACAACGTTGCCTAGACAACGTTGTATATCCAACACACAACAATCGAACCTATTTGACGAGACAGTTTTTTTAATTTTTATTATTCAATCAATAATTAGTTAATATTTTTCAATTGTTTGTTGCTATTTGTTAAGTTTTTTTATAAAATAAAAAAAAAATTGTTATTGGATTTCAGTTACAGTTTTAATTATGTTATATGAAATTGAAAATTGTATGACAAAAAAATTTTTTATATATATTTCATTCTAGAAATATTCTCCCTAAATACCGCTCGTGCATAAAAATTAACCAGATAATTTTCATTCAAGCTTGTTATACTAATTCCACTCGTTCCTCGAACTCGTGGAATTATAAATAACAAGCTTTCATGAAAATTATCGGTAATTTTTAAGCACTCGTGGTATTACCCCCGAATATTTCACTCATGTATAAATTTTCCCATAAGAAACGTTAAAAATAAAAAAATATCAGCGGATATACAACGTTGTATATCCAACACACAACAATCGAACCTATTTGACGAGACAGTTTTTTTAATTTTTATTATTCAATCAATAATTAGTTAATATTTTTCAATTGTTTGTTGCTATTTGTTAAGTTTTTTTATAAAATAAAAAAAAAATTGTTATTGGATTTCAGTTACAGTTTTAATTATGTTATATGAAATTGAAAATTGTATGACAAAAAAAAATTTTTATATATATTTCATTCTAGAAATATTCTCCCTAAATACCGCTCGTGCATAAAAATTAACCAGATAATTTTCATTCAAGCTTGTTATACTAATTCCACTCGTTCTTCGAACTCGTGGAATTATAAATAACAAGCTTTCATGAAAATTATCGGTAATTTTTAAGCACTCGTGGTATTACCCCGAATATTTCACTCATGTATAAATTTTCCCATAAGAAACGTTAAAAATAAAAAAATATCAGCGGATATACAACGTTGCCTAGACAACGTTGTATATCCAACACACAACAATCGAACCTATTTGACGAGACAGTTTTTTTAATTTTTATTATTCAATCAATAATTAGTTAATATTTTTCAATTGTTTGTTGCTATTTGTTAAGTTTTTTTTATAAAATAAAAAAAAAATTGTTATTGGATTTCAGTTACAGTTTTAATTGTTATATGAAATTGAAAATTGTATGACAAAAAAAATTTTTTATATATATTTCATTCTAGAAATATTCTCCCTAAATACCGCTCGTGCATAAAAATTAACCAGATAATTTTCATTCAAGCTTGTTATACTAATTCCACTCGTTCTTCGAACTCGTGGAATTATAAATAACAAGCTTTCATGAAAATTATCGGTAATTTTTAAGCACTCGTGGTATTACCCCCGAAAATTTTACAAATTATGTTTAATACGTCAACAAAATGGTTAAACTAGTTAGTTAGGTACAGGTATGATATACAAGAATTAAGTGATATTTTAGCAGCTTTTCAAATCCGTAATAATATACAGGGTGTTAAATTTGAAAAAAAGGACTTATGGTCACTTTTTCAAGTTACCAGAATAAGTGTATTTTTCAACCATTGCAACTAAAATTTGGGACTAGGGCAAAAAGCCCTATGGTATTAGTTAATTATTTACCAAATTTCAGGGTTTCAGTGTTTTAGAGTTCAAAATAATCAGCATTTTTAAAAGTGACATTTTCGGACAAAAAAACGGAAATTAATTTATATCTTAGAAACGGTAAGAGATAAGTATAGAGTAGAGTTAATAAAAATTGTAAGGAAAGTAATGGGGGTTTCGGAAATAAAATAAAATATATGGTGTTGCATTTAAAAAATCGAAGTTATTATTATTTTTGTGTGGAAGCGGCAACACTCTATTGTTAAAAATATTTTAGGTTGGTAGAGCATGTCCGTTTATGTACGCGACCAAATTTTCAGAACGATTCCTTTACTGCTTTGTCAGAAACGTCTAAGGTACCATCGACCGTGAGACACCCTGTATAAGTGCTATTTGTTTACGTTATTTCTGTTCTAAAGGAAAATTTAAAATTTGGCCACCATTACTACTAGTTGTCTATCTTTGAAGATAAGAAAAACTCTTTTTTTTAGATTAGACTTTTAAGATAAGGAAAACTCTTTTTTCTCATCTTGAGTTTGTAGATCAATTAGAGACAATTAGTTTTGTAGCCACAGGAGATGAGGAAGGCAGCCCTCCCGCCTCTCTTGGCCTGACCCTCCATTACTACAAGTTTTGTATTAATATTTTTTGTCTGCTTTTCTTTACCTTTTAATGAAGGAAACAGGGGCGGCGAAAACTGGGAACTTAGATGCGACGCCAGATGGGGTGGAAAAAACAGAGAGGGCGGAGTATTTCTGGTACCAGTTGAACAGTCTATGACAGGTCGGAAGCCGCCGCCAGCGCTGAAAAAAAAGGGTTTATGTTAATTATTTCTCAAAATATGACCTTTTAGGATTTATTTATTTATTTTATTTATTCCAAATACAATCCTAAAAACATCTGTTCATGAGGGATTCTCTACTAATAACAACATCTAAAAATGTAATAATTGTTAAATGTAACTAATTAAAATACAAGGTAAGTCGAAATAATACTTAAAATGTTAATATTCAATAAAAAAAAATATTTAAATATGTATAAAATTATTTTATTATTATTTCTTTTAATAAAATAATATAACTAATAATATCAATTAGATAATATCATTTATAAATAATTTTGAAAAAAAATAATTAATCATAAAATAAGTGCACGTTAAAATATTTTTTAGTTTAAAATTTAGCTTCCCCTTTTTTAAGTATTTTCTTAGTTATCATTTTAAAATGTTTTATATTTAAAAATTTTAATTCTTGGGGTATTTCGTTGTAAAATTTCATACCTTGATAATAAATGGAGTTCTGACCTGCCCTGGTGTGTATTAAAGGTAAATCAATATTGAAAACAGTTCTAGTTAAATGATCATGTACGTCACGTCTGTAATTGAACTTTATATTTGAAAGTTAATTTTTTGATATAATTTGGTGAACAAAAACAATATTTTGCATTAAGTGAATATCCTTTATTGACATAATATTAAAATTTTTATATAAAAGTTTAGTTGAATATTGTCTATCCAAGCAATATATATTTTTAATTGCTTTATTTTGTAAAACTTGTGAAGGGTTAAGCAAATTTTGAAAAGTTGATCCGCATATTAAAGTTAAATATTGTAAATAAGAGTGAATAATAGCAAAATAAATAGGACGTAACATATAATTTGGAGTCAAAGAAATTAATTTTTTTTAAATCCCCACTGGTGTAACTATTTGCTGTTTAATATATTCAATATATTATCAACCCCAAAAATTTAATTTTATTTGATTGTTTTAAATGCCCAACTTTTAATTTTAAATCACTTCTGTATAAATTGGGTTTCTTTCCTAAGGATAAGCAGAAGTAAACAAACATATGAAATGTCCAACTTTTTCGATAAAATACATTATGCATATTGCATGCATTTCATAACCCCTTAAAATGCCTACAGGATTGACGAAAAGTTTTATTTTTTTAAATTATCAGTTTGGTCAGGACTGTTTTCTTGTGAATTATGAGTCGCGTGGTCTATATTTGGTTAATCGTCGTTGACTGCTACGTGCGACAATGTTTATTGATGTTATAATTCAGTTAACCATTGCCAAAGTCAAAGCGAGTGAATTTACCTGAATACTTGGGCACCTTAATGTGCGCTTGAGCGTTCGTTACGTATTTATCGGCGAAGAAAATGTAAATTTAACAGTTTGGATGAACAACTTTCTTTGTACCTGGAGAAAGCAGAATAGCGTCCCCAAAAACGAATTCCAGCCGTTAGAACATATAATTAACAAGACGTTGGTGGGGATCCGTAGCGATCGGCAATCTCCGCTCGCAGTAGTATTAGTTTTAACGTATTTGTTGCGCAGGTCACATCGTTGTTCGGAGTCTTCTAGCTGTCCTGTCTGAATTTAAATATTATTGATCGTAGCAATACCTGTTTTAATTAATTTATTTTAATTTTGTATTTAGGTTTTTTTTTTAACTTTGCATGTCAGATAAAGCAATAGAAGATTCTTATTTCGCACAACCCATCATTAGTATTGGACTTTATAATCTATGGACAAATTTTACCATCTCAGTAAACCATGTTGCATAATAGATAATCTTATGCAATGACAAGAACAATATTACAATAGAAGCTATTTAAATTTTTGAGAACTACAGTACTGATTTTTAGTGGTAAGTACATGCTTTATTAACCGTAGCACGCGAATAGTATTATGATTAAAATCAAGTTTCATTACAACTGCCAGTCGGAACTAATACAGTAGATAAAACAAGGTTACACTTCCAATAGAACTTGATAATTACTGTGAGTATTCAGAGCAATAATGGCTATAAACCACATTCTATGGTAGCATTAACTCCTATTTCGTATTGGCTAAATTACCGTGATATTATCACTACACAACGGCCTAGCAATTTTCGTTGTCTTACAGTAGGAAAGCGCGTTGCTGTCACATAAGGTTTTAAACAGTTGTATAAAGAGTATGTGATTTCCTATAAGAAATTAAACTTTTTTCTCTTAGTGTACAATGTGTCAATCGCCAATCGCAGCTTGATTTGGGGATATGGCCAAGGCACGACGAAAGTTTTTGCGGCGACAGGGAGTTTTTGCACCGTTAGCCGTTGAACACCAACGTATATAATTTTAATTTTTTCGCAAAAAGATTAAGCGTCGGAAGACAAAGTAATAATAATTATGAGTATAAATGAGTTTGGTGTACAGGTAGGTAGGTAGCGTTATGGCACTGTGGTCCTACTGCTTGAGCCGCCACTGGTAAGAACAATTTTGATATGTTATAGATATTGGACAATTTTTTTTGTAAGCCATTTGGGTCTATTACTCATCAGACCCACTTTAAAATTCTCGGATACCAGATTTTCGTGAATTTTTAATGGTTTGTGAAAATTTTCCCCTTTTTGTCCGATTTAAAAACATCCAGAGAAGCTTAAAATTGCCGACTTACCCGAAATAATTAGGCTAAAAAAGTCCCTTTAGTTGCAATTATTGTTACGCCCAGCGGCCACAGTCACTTTGTATTTAGATCTCTGGTGATATTATACGCCATAACTTTTTATTTTTTCTTTATTGTGAAGTTTTCTTAAATCACTTTTTTTAGACCGATTAGAAAATATACACTTTCTGGACAATTTTTCCTCCAGAAAATAACGTTTTGTCTATCAAGACCGGAAAATGGACGTGAGGGACCGGCAAAAGATTTTTCCGGTCCCTGTTTTTCATTTTTCCAATCGCTCTTTGATAATACAATCTACCTTGATTTCGTTACTATGATAACAACATTTCGATGTATTGTCGAGTGACAGTTCGTTGATTTTTAATTTGTTGTTTATGTCAAACTTGTTTCGCGAGTGCGCAAATTTAAAAATATGAATCCAGATTTTGAATTATCCGACACGCCAAATGAGATTCCAGAAGAAATTTTGGAAGCAGCAAGGAAAGCGACTTAATAAATAAAATAAAGAATTAAATGTATATCGAAGTGTCGGTCTTAAAAAAAATATTGTACGTCACGCAACCGAAAGTTAGTGTTTTGCAGGTCTCTCCAAGCTTGCCTCGACCTACAAAACACTACTTTCCGATCTTGTAACGGAACTTACTATTTTGTTTAGACTCGCAGACTTTCTTGGAACCTTTTCTACTTGCCAAAAAAGCAGTATTTTCTAGACTTGTTATTTAAATTACTATTTTTCTATAGGACATGATCAGATTTTTAAAAATCCTGTATAAAAAATTAATTTTTTGAAGCAAATACCTAAAAATGCTTCATAATGTCCATCCTACGAGTATACAAATTTCTATTTTCTAATTTTCTTTTCTGTAAAAAACTAGCAGTTACTAAATTTAAAATATAATTGTGGGAAAATATATACAGCGCCTGGCAGAATTCTCTCTCCATATGGAAAATATGTTTATTATTGATTCCTTAGAAAATTTTATTCTTGATAAAAGTTCCTGCGCTCTTTTAGTTTAAGAGCAGTAACCCCCTATACCACAATGAAAATTGCCGAACGTTTTGCTGGTCAAACAAAAAGAAAAAATTAAAATTGATATTTAGAAAATAAATTCTACTTTAAATACCCCATCCAGAAAAGTAAATGACGATCGAAAATATTCCCAAAATTTTTTTTAGAAATTTTTTTTTATTTTTAGTAATTTTGTAATATCTTAAACAATTCTTTATTGGTCAAAAGCAAAATGACTTTCCCGGGTGTAGAATGTTGTACCAAACAATTTTTCTTAAAGCCATTTTTCAATATCGGCCTTACTTTTTTCTCAAAAACTTTGGGCGCGTAAACCCACTTTACACGCTTAAATTCACTTTACGCGCCCAAAGTTTTTGAGAAAAAAGTAAGGCCGATATTGAAAAATGGCTTTAAGAAAAATTGTTTTTTACAACATTCTACACCCGGGAAAGTCATTTTGCTTTTGACCAATAAAGAATTGTTTAAAATATTACAAAATTACTAAAAATAAAAAAAAATTCTAAAAAAAATTTTGGGAATATTTTCGATCGTCATTTACTTTTCTGGATGGGGTATTTAAAGTAGAATTTATTTTCTAAACACCAATTTTTATTTTTTCTTTTCGTTTGATCAGCAAAACGTTCGGCAATTTTCATTGTGGTAAAGGGGTTACTTCCTCTTAATTAGACGCTGATACTTTTATCAAGTAATATTTTCTAAGAAATCAATATGTATATTTTATAAAATTTAGATTTTCAAAATTAGTAAATTTTAAAAAGCCCAATAGCACTAAGCACGCATGGCGTCCTCTTTTAAATAAATTTTGTTGTACGCCTATCCCTAATAAACTCGTGAAGTGAAATAATTTTATAAATCTTCTCGGTAGTAAGGTAAAAATACTTACACAGTAACGCCCCGAAGGGAGAAAAGAAAGCCGATTTTTAACATTTTAAATTCCTCTCCCTTTAATTTCCCATTACGCTTTAGTGCACCCTCCGATTTAAATAAATAATAGCCCATTTTTATGATGCGGCGGGCCCACAGCTAATTTGATCACGTGCATTATTTAGCTCGAGAAGAAAATTTCGCAATTACTTTGTGTACGGCGACATAAAAATTTTAAGCAAGATTATCTTGAAAGTAAATTGAAATTTATGCTTGGTTAATCGGCGTGTTGTTTTTGGCCGAATTGCTTTAATAAATTCAAATTTTGCCGAATTGGTGTAACTCTGAAGTCAAAATTTATAGCTTAGTTCGATTTTTCGGCAGAGCACACGCTGGCTCCATCCAGATAACGACAGCGTGTCTCACCGGAACTGCTCTATATACAAAGTGTCCGGAAAAAGGAAGTTAACCTAGATATTACTGAAACTTTTTTTTTTAATTTCTAATATTTTTTCACAAATATTACGTGGTTTCCTTTATAAATACACACAAAAAAATAAATTATTGCATTTGTGATGGCTAACCCAGAATTACGAGGTGTTCTTTTAAAAGGACGGTAGTAATATGAACTACCTACTATAGTACTGTTACTAAAATAAATTTTTATTTTACGCCATAATAAAAATGCAGTTTTAACAAATAAAATTAATAAACTATAACTAAAGGGTATGGCAGTTTTTGAAACAAAACTTAGGATGAAGTGGCACATTACATTTTTCACATCAAAATTGGATCTTGTTGTGACATTCTCCACATTTAAGTTCCTTTTCTTGGTAAATGATCAGATGGTTTAAATCCATCGAACCTCGAGTTAGCATTTTCAAACGGATTTCGCTTGGATGGACCTCTTTTAAGATCTTTCTGATTGGATTCCAAGATGTTTCCAGCCACCGCTCGTCGGAACTCTAACTGATCCAATTTCCCCCCTTGAGTTCGATGTAATTGCCACGCATTTTGAAGGGCCATATCCAAGCATTGTGCAAACAGGGAAAAATACCACTTCTTCCCTCTAATGGAGACTATATAGGCTGATATTTTGGTCCCTCCTGTCTACACCGCCCATGCATGTAGGTATTGTATGATTTTATCATATTTGATTGTTTAATAGTTATATGTTTCTTCTCCTTTTCAGAAAAGCGCTTGACATAGCCCAGAGGGAAAACTGGCGTAAAATTAGACGCAATAGTGACGACGCTGTTGTCGTTCCATCGGCATACAAAACGATACATACGATATCTTTGTCAAGTCGATACTCAAACTCTCCTCTTTTTGATTTCTTCATTACAGAAGAGCTCGAAAGTGCGTATTGTTTCTGTAGCGTTCAGACCTCTTAGTTTTAGTTCATGTAATAAATGTATAATGTATATAATTTTCAGAGGGGAAAAGTATTATTTTATCTGAAGCAACGGGTATTTCGTCGACATTTTCTAGCTCCTCAAGTAGCTCATGCAGTTTCAATGGCCTTCTAAAATAATAAAAGAATATTACAAATATGCAGTAGCATATATTACTACCGTCCTTTTAAAAGGACGGTGCCATTTTGACCCCTTATCATGCATTGTAATAAGCTATAATGTTTTATATCTAGAAGTATAGTATAATTATGTCCTAGTGGTATCTGAAAATGATGCGCAATGAGACTTAACATATTTAGATAAGTAAATGAGCTTACCTCCAATCATTTATGATTACAGTTCGTAAAAACAAAGTTTTAAAATACGTTTATACACGTTCAAAACGCTCGCTGAAATGTAATAAGTTGTCTGGTATCATCATTTGATGTCTACCAATGCGGCACTTACTGCGACATCGATTAAAAAATAAACGAAGCTCACTCAAGTAACCTGTAATCGAAATGCCTTTTAAGAGGACAGTAGTAATGTCTGGGTTAATCCACTAACCATATGTTCCTTAAGTAAAAATAATATGACTTTTATAATTTTCTCTTGACCCTCATGCTTGATATGCAAAGTGTGAAATTAAAAACTGTTTTTTTTTTAATAATTCGAGTATTTAATCAGATAATAATTTCAAATTTGATACATTGCTTCAACATAAAGAGTTACAACTTTTAAGAAAAAGAAAACAAAAAACAATAATTGTCAAATATTCAAAATAGAGCGGTCCAGTCACAACCACCTTGAAAAGAAGCCATGAAGTGACATCGGGCAACGCCGCATCAGCTGGGAGTTGCGGATCCACAAGCTATTATTATGACGCGCGGCAACGGGCGAGTTTTTATTATTTCTGACATTTTTTGTGTTTTTTTGGCTCTGTTGCCACTATATTGATATTGAAAAATGTACAAAAAAGTAACAAATAGTTTTGGATAACAAGAACAACTTACCTAATTATTGAATAATAATAATATTGCGTTGAGAAGCGGTTTTTGTTTCACTACGAGTAGATTTATTCGATCGATCAAAAGCAATACTATTATACAAATTATTATCTTCTGCGTTTAAATTACAGGATTGACTATCGACTTCTGAAGTCTCAAAATTTAGTAAGCTTAAGACTTTGTTTAAAAAATCTACGCTTGTCTGAAAGGTACCTACTATTTGGGTAACTTCGTTACTTTCACAATGTATGAATTTGTACCGAGAAAATAAGGTTTCAAGCAGAGACCACGATAATGTCACTGGGGACAAAATGCTTAGCACAAACTACAGAATACTGTATGGACGACTAATTAGCTCTTGGAATGACTTTCAGCCATAGAATTTTCAGATTTTCATATTTTGGGAAGTGAAAAACTGATACTCACTTCACCTGCCTTTAAAACACTTTTATAGTTAGAGTTACACCCAGAAATAAACACTTCAATATTTAACAAATTAACTGTATCCACAAAACAATAAAGTTTATCCCAAGGAGCTAACTAGAATACAGAAAACACAACTTTTAAATTGAAACAAATAAAATTCTGCCGCCATTATAAGACCCGTAAACAAACCGCCAGGCCGGCCAGGCTGTTGGATTTTACACTTTATTAATGCTATTACAGCAAATCCACACCAAAAATGTTCACTAATATTTTGTAGAGGTTCTTATAGCAATTAAATATTTTTATATGGCGATTTTGCCTAGCATTTTAAGTTCAGTTACTCCTAGTTGGCTATGACGGCGTTGAAAACCAGTCATGTATAGTCTTCCATATATAGATCGAAGCGGTTTCCAGGGGGCTCCATCCAGATAACTAACTATAATATATACCTCTTAATCCTTGTAAAAGAAGAGTACTATGCGACAAAGTGTAAGTGTTTCTTAACATGGGGCAATCTATGTAAACATTTAAGGCGCCATTGGGTGGTTAAGAATTTAGCGGGGACAACATGCCGCAAACCTTTTTATATGGTAACCATATTCACATAATGTGTGTCATAGCTGTTAAAATTGTAACCCAATTAATATAATGTATGTCATATTGTTTGATATTGTAACTGAATTAAGAAAATGTGTGTCATAGTCTTTAAAGTTATAAACGAATTAACATAATGCGTGTCGTAGTTTTTAATATTGTAACCGAATTAACATCATGTAAATTAAATAA
Source organism: Polydrusus pterygomalis (assembly GCA_963969555.1). NCBI lineage: Eukaryota > Metazoa > Arthropoda > Insecta > Coleoptera > Curculionidae > Polydrusus > Polydrusus pterygomalis. The sequence goes on along the minus strand of OZ018381.1, from coordinate 42,350,234 downwards.
ATAGTTTGTCTCTGCTCATTAATTATACGAGTGGTGAGTTAACCCAAAATGGTTCGACTTATCGTTAAAAAAATGTATAAAAACTCCTCGTACATTTTATTTATTTTTAGATACAAGCATATTCGAGTTTTTTAGTTTCATTCAGGCTTAGATTTTGATGCTATAGTAGCATATTAAAATAAATTCTGGTGTTGTTGACATAAGTTAAGTCCAAAGCTCTTGTAATTCCTGTAATTAGTAAACCTAAACGATTTAAAACAAACTATCGGGTTTATTAACCATTTTAAGAAAATTTGCCCGAAATTACAACTGAACAGTAGTACAAACTCAATTAAATCTCGGTAATGTCGGTAAAACAGACTTCGCAATGAGGTATTCGGCTTTGGATGGTAAACACAATTTTACTCATTAGAAATTGATAGTTAATCTGGATGGATTCGGGCGGAATTATCGGGCGCAAGCCCGGCAACACCTGTGGTAATTACATTAATGTTGCTGCTCATAAATAAATGGGAGCAAATTAGAGCGACTGTGCAATTAATTAATCAACTAATTAGCAGACAGGTGAGATCAAAGAAAACCCGGCCTTACCCCGACAACGGCCCAAATCTCGTTTGTGGAAATTTTAGACGCGAGTTTTCGTTAAAAGCGAAAATTAACATTATGTCTGCAAAGGGTTAATTTGTTTAATCGCTTTAAAAGAATTTTAAGAATTATACTGGAATTTAACCTTTATATGATTTATAGTTTCTTCATTATTATAAATGGAAATATATTATGAAAATTATTTAGTAAATCAGTAATTCGTAGATATTATATCTAAAGAAATATTAAATTTTTAACATTTAACTACTAAAGTTTTTCTAACATAATAGTAATTTAACAAACTAGTGTATTATTAATCGCTATTTAATATACGCGTTAGTTCCAATATTTTTCCGTCGATTGTCTTGTTAATAGATTATATTTTTTTTAATTTAGAACCAAATTACATATTATAACAAATTTTTGAATTTCAAACTTATTGACATCGACAGAAACTATGGCAACGCCATTATGTACGCGGCAGTGCGTGCTTTGTAGTATGTTTGGTTGCCTAAAATCGTTTATTAATAAAAAAAAAATCATGCATTAATAGGGGCCATTAATGTATGATTTTTTATACATTAATTAAGGTTGTAAATACACGGTCGACGGAAAAATGTATTTACATATTATATTTATCCACATTAAAAATTATACGCATCAATTTATTTTGCAAAACTAGCGATCTATTAAATACCCCATAATTTGCTGTATATGTGTCTAAAATAGTTGAAAAATATACGAAATGAGGTAAAATATTGTGTTATAGATTGTTTTTGTGGAAATAAACTTAAATTTTGACTAATTCTTTTAAAACAGTTATTTTTTCTAACTTAAGATTAGAAGATTTTAAAAATGTAATTAAAACTCTAATTTAGAATCTAAAATCACTTCCCAATAATTTAAAGAAGGTTTAATTCACGTGATTTCCAATAACCATGAATTTTGTTTTAGAAACATTTAGTTTTAATCTATTTGCGGTTACCAGTTTGATAAAGATTTTAATTTCAAACTAAACTATTAGGTGAGTTATTTGTACACACTCCTTTTTCTCTCCCTCCTATCAAAAATATCAAAACAAGATATATAAACTTTCCACCATTACTGACACTTACTATAATTCCAAATCACATAATCGACGTACGTATGTAAGCATTTTCGGCGGCGCGGCGGCAAATGCGATATGCAAATGAATGCGATAAATAATCAAACAGCAAATTGGAAAGCCCTTTGCTTTGCATTAGTCGAGTAATTTCAAACACCAACTCCCGAATGAGAAAGACGGAAACAGTAGAAGGAAAAACGTGGAATTCAGTAGCGGCAGCAGTAAAATAGTTATTAATGATACTAGTTCGATATGAATACTATAACGAAACGTGTGCAACGTTAAACCACGAGGCTTTAGCCGAGTGGTTTAATTGCACAAGTTTTATTAACAAAGTTCATATCGAACGTGTATCATTCAAAATTAAATCTACGACAGTGCAAATAGATTTTATTCGTCTAAATTTCATTGATATCAGATAACGTTTTCGTAATTTTTAAAATTTTCAGGTCCTAATTTAAGTAATTGTCAACTATGGAGGACTTGAGGTAGGAGGCCGATCGCAATGCATTGGATTCGGTCCCAAATTAGCATCGGTAATTCAGCTTTACGAGTCGCTGTAAGATGGCGCGCGTGTTCGAAGTGGGCTATCAAATAATGGTTTCTTATGGACGCAATAACTATTTTTATTTAAATTAGTTCTTTAAGGAACAAATAAGGACTTTTATATGAATTTACACTTACTTTGTTATACTTATTAGTAAACTCGGCCTGTATAAAGTTCCAACGATGCTTGGTTTTTAAAATACAGGGTATTAAATATTCTAGCTATACCTTTGGAGCTAGAGACTTATTTGGCTGCGTTTTCTCTCTGAAAAAGATCCTGTCCTACACCCCGATACAAAGCAAACTCTACTTTTATAAATTGTACCATTATTTATTATAAATATGGAAATTAATTACAATACAACGTTATTTGTCTTGTCTTGCCTTCAAACATTATTTGTTATTTCGAAAAATAAAATGTCAATTGTCAAAAGTAAAAGCACAGAAAAATAAAGGGTTTAAGTAAAAGTTAAAAACTATGGAGGATCTAGTTTTCCATATTAAAAACGAAGAAGAAGACAACATCAGCCCACTTCGGACGCGAGAGCCATCTATCGGCCAATAGCGAACTAACCAAAAAACCGGGACAGAATTTGAAAATGCTGCCATTGTCGATCGGCCTCCTACCCTATAGTTCTCCATATTGTCAACATACAATTTACAACATACAAAAATAAATAATATACAAACTAACTAATAATAAAGTTTTTGAAAATTTAACAAAAAGAAAATTTAGACTTATAAAAACATAACAAGAACAAAGTCAAAAGCCAAAGTCAAAATATGTTTTAATATCAAAAAGAAACATATTACCCAAGCCTATTGAAATTTTAAAATAATAGAATGAAAACAAATGCAAATAATTATGAGAAATTATCATGAAAATAATCATTTGCAGTAAAACTGAAAGATAATTGAAGAAAAATTCGGAAACATAAACATAAATTTTTTTACAAGAAGTAATAGTTAAGCATATTACATTAAAACATTGTAGTAGTAGGTAAATTAATATTATTTCTGTGTTCTTTATGGGGTGTGTTAATGGGTTAACCAGTCAGAATAAGAGAAAACAGTACAGTAACAGCAAATTTCTGGATACAAAAAAACATATTGAGTTAGATCATTCAAGTAGACTGGATTTAATGCTTTTTGACTTTTCTATTGACCCACATGTCCATATTAGTCGATATCATGGTAACCGCATTTTTGATTGTTTCAATTTCGATTTTGACAACGTCATTATTGCACACTAATTTTCTATTGTATGCAAAGTGTTTGCCAAAAATAATTTAAATATGGGAGATTCTGAGTCCGAAAGTGTCCCTTCGGATGTTAACAATAAATAAATGAAATCCGTTTTTCTATGTAATAATAACAAATAAATAGTTTGCACCGACTTTCTTTTTGTTTTTGTATCATAACATTTGGATGTTATTATGAATTCATAATTGCACTGAGTGCTATTATGAAGGTCATAATGACATCTAAATGATAATGCTAAATACGTCATAATGGCACTGTCGTAGATTAAAACGATAATACAATTACTATTTACTCGAATCTAATTTGTCATACGAGTAAAAGGCGAATGTATTGGGCCCTTAAAATTGATGAATTTTAAAAAGTTTTGACTTTACGTAGTAAGATCGACCCATGGCCTTCTTAATTTTAAAGAAATGAGTGAGACAGCATATACCGTGCAAGCAAAAATTATTTGCATCAAAAAGGGCCTTGCATCTAATGACGTAGTGCTTAGCCGTAGAGCTTAATACCTGTGTGGGTGTCAGTAACTACCTGAATTAACAATCAATCAGTTATTTGTAATTTGATTCGTCGCTAATTTTTCCAATTTCTTGAACAATTCACACAATGGGCTTTACGGAACAGCACAAAACATTCATGGTACAATCCCGGTTTGTGCATGGACGATTTTTACGAACATTTTCCTAACGTTGCTTTTATTGCTGGGGATTTTTATCATTGCCTGAAAAGAACCGTGGCTGTGTTTAGGGAAACAGGTTCTATACAACACAAAAAAGGAGCAGGAAGACCATCTGTAAGAACAGAATAACTTGTTGCAAACGTTCGTGAAATAATGCAAAATTATATAAGACGCCTGTCCCAAGAAGTGGGAAGATCTTATGGAAGATGCAGGACTATTCTTAAGAAGCTGCTAAATTTATTTCCTTATAAAATACAAGTATTCCAAGAAATACAAGCCGCAGATTTTGAAAGACGCAGGAATTACTATCAATGGTTTACCCAAAATTTATTGGAAATAAATGATTTATTAGACCTGACATTTTTTTCGGATGAAGCCTGGTTCCACCTCTCCGGTTATGTGAATTATCAGAATACATGTAATTATTTTTCTTTCTATATATTCTTACTTTGGTAATTTTGTAAACAACAAAAATAAATTTGTATTTGTCTACTTATTTTATTACTCATTAGTGTGGCGTATCATGTCATAATATGAATTTGACAAAATTTTAACCTACATTTGGTTAGATATATCGTCCCCATATCATTGTGATCTAAACCAAGCTCTACGATTTTTAATCCAAGCCCTCTGTGATGCAAATAAGTTTTGCTCGCACGGTACTAGCCTGTTTATAAAGGCACTTTGACTGATCCAGGTGGGGGGGGGGGAGGACATCTCTGAGGGGTGAGATCCACCAAAAGGGGTATCTGGAAGTCAGCCAAGAGATCAAAAGTGGTGTCTGGAAGTCAGCCATTTTTTTTTTCTTAAGAAAGCATAACATATTTTTAGAAGGACACAGTAATATATACTATATTATTAATCATATATTTTTTTTTATTGATGCCCTATTTTGCTTATTTTTTTTTATTGATACCCTATTTCGCTTATTTAAAGTACGCCTCAGCGTGTTTAAATCCCACTTTCAAAAACGCGCGTGTTTTAAAGTTACCATGACAATATCAACAACCCGTGAAACGTGAAGTCTAAATATGTCAACTTTTTAATTATTGATTTGACAGAATTACCTTTTAACGTCAAATAAAATATTTTTTAATAGACAACTAATGTCAACGGTGACAACAATAAATCTTATGTGACAGATTGGAAGTTATTTTTTGTTCTCCTCATTTTCATGACAACGACAGGTATATCACATCACGAATTCGACCATTTCACTTACTTACTAAGTTATTATTTCCATTTTTTGTAATATAAATACCAATAAGTTTACCAATAAAAAAAAAGAATGTGAAGTATTCGTGGATAACTGGTCTTTAAAACACTTGCTCTATTTCAAGCACTCCGGCTGCGCCGTCGTGCTTGCAAAATCGCGCGTGTTTTAAAGACCTTAATATCCACTTATACTTTAATATACTAATATTTTCAAGTGACTGAAATATATATCATCATTTTGTCATAGCACTGCCGTCCGTGCCGCCTAGTCTCCATAAATTCTTTTGCGCGTGACCTTACGAAATCAGCTGGATTTATTCGATGTTGGATTTGCATTTGCACGGAATTTATTTTATGCATATTAAATAATAAGTGCATCTCCATTGTCTATTTTAATTCCTGGTTTAGTTTCTTAAATTTCATAGTGAAAATGTTCTTGCGTTCCTGGATGCAAGTTCAACTATAAATGCCGGTCAAATATATATATAAATTACAAAAAAGTGGCTAGAAATACCTCTTCCTTATAGGTTTTCGCCCTTTTCTCCTCACACCATGTAACAAAATGTTCGTATTGCTTTTTATACCTTAGTCTGGATTTGGCAGGTAACAGCTCGGAATTTACTTTATCTGCAGCATTCAAAATGGCTTCGGAAAGTTCTTCGTCCAATGAATCCATTAAATATTGCTTTGATTCGGTTTAATTTAGAAAAAGACTATACTGTCACTTCGAAGACGCTTTTTAAACAACTTTGACGTTTTAGTAACGATGACACGGCTTGGTAATTATAGCAAATGATAACAAACTACCCGCACTGGTGCGGGAAAGTGACACTTTCAAAGCTAAAATGCGTGCGGGAAAATGGGTTAAAACGCACGGTCGTAGAAAAAGTATTTTCCCGGTGTTTCGCGGTGAAAAACTTTGAAATATTTAAACAGTATAAATAAAATTATACTAATTATTTATGTACAAGAATAAACTGTGTAGCACGAAAAATAAGAAAATTAATTTCAGACATGCATACTTTTAAAAATATAAGACATTAGGGTAAAATATCGAAAAACCCCGGAAAAATATAGTAACGTCGTTACAAACCATATAATTTTTTTTTCGTGAAGAATGTGCTCAATTGCGGTGGAACGTCACTGGTTTAACGGTGTAAGGGACCGATAGGTGCCCGGATATAATTTTCAAATATGGAAATGGGATGTGTATCAACCGTCGATTATGATACGTGCCATCGCAATTAATGCAAACTATATTAAATTCAATTAGGCCACTCCGGTTGAGCCCTTGCGTTGGTCTCAGTCGACGAAATGCCCGGAAATCCCTTGATTTGATTTAACTTGATGGCGAATTTTGCTTTGGAGAAGTTCCTCTAATTTCGTTTGCTAATTTGTAATTATAATTCTATGTTAAAATGAACAGTATTTGTAGGAATTTATTACGTTTACTTCTCTTTTGGTGAATAATTTAAATTTTCAGTTTAAGAGCCTGGATGCTGACTCCATTGTTTTGAGATTATTTATATACAACGACGATCAAACAAAAATAAATCACTTATTTCGTTTATAAACTTACTTTTGCACCGAGTCGACATTTTACTATTTATAAAGGACATTCTATCGTATGACATGTCTATGAACACTTACTTGTAAAATGAAAATCCCTGCACTAAACCAGTTACTTTACACACCTGGTAGAGTCAACTTTTTCTAAAAACAAAGCCTTTCGACAGTTGACAACGACATGTGACATTAACAGCTGGTACCTACTCTAACTCTAACAGTTTACACTTGAAAACGGTTAGAGATGGTAATTAACTGAAAGGTTGTATAACGTGGCAAAATAAAGACAATAAAATTTCGACAAGGTAATTTCCACTTATAATCTCTCTAGCAGCAGAATTATCGGGAATTAGTTCTGCTGCATTGGAGATTCGGTAAGAAAATTTCATAAATCGGAGTTTTGTCTTATTGTAATTTTTGTGCTAAAATGCTACAAAAACATATTTTCGGCGGCTTTAGTTAATTGTAACTAATTAGAGTTTTATAAATGAAGATAATTTTAGCCGTTAGCAACTAATTTTTATTACTAAAATGTAAGAAACATTAAATTACAAATTTGTTATCTGAAATCCAATGTCTTTATAGTTTTAAATTCAAATAAAACTTTAAAAAACATATTTCCTATGAGTTTAGCCACGCACTATATTTTCACAATAGAAGTTTATTTTACTTGTTAGTAACTAAGGTTTATTACTAAAATTTCAGGAACATTAAAAACATTAATTCGTTTTCAACCATAACATCTGTCATTAGTTAAATTTTTGATGTGTCTCTTTTAACCCCGGGGTTCGATATGTAAAGCAAATTGTTCAGTATCAATAAAAATTGTAAGTTAGCAACAAAAAGTATTTTACTTTTATTCTGAGTGACTTTTGCTAACAGATATAAAGCACTTCATTTTGGACAGAAAATACACTTATTAATTTTATTAAGTTAGACGGAACTGACAAAAGTATTGCGATAATATCCCGTTGCTATAAGCAACGTAAACAAAATAGAGCCTTCTAATTGGCTGAAAATAAATTTTTGTAATTTTCTTGATGATACTTCATTGTCTACCGCCTTCAAACATGTGCTGGATTTACTGGATTTATTTATTATTAAGTTACAAACTCACTCCCTACACTGAGGAAAATTATCTAATGGAACAGGTTTGCTAAGACATAGTTTGTTCGGGTTTGTTCGTATTAAACAGTTCTATAAAGAATATGTGAATTCTTATAAGGAAGGCTTTTTCTCAGTGAACTTATTATTATTTCGTGCAGGACTATATTTTTCACCGTATCATACAACCATTTCAAATATTTTTCCCTTTTATAATTGAAAAAATTAAATAAAAATTATTTCAAGGGGATCCGCTGTTACGAATTATAAAGGTAGAAAGGTTGCAAAAAAGCAAAAGGATTAAATACAAATTTATAAAGTAAATGAGCTTAGGAAAATTGTCCTAATGAAAATACGTCTGTGTTATAAAAGTCTCTTTGTGAAATGCAAATAAGAGTAAAATGTAGGAAGAGTAACTTTATTATTTTGCACGAGAAATGACAGAAAATAGGAACAGAAGCGTTAGTCCTGGACTTTATGGGTCACACATATTATTTTTGTAATATATATCGTTGCCGCTGTTAGAATGATATACCATGCGTTATTAGATATGTGTTTGTTAAAACCCATGGTATGGGTATATCAATAAAAAGTACATTGAGGTCCTAAACACATAATTAATAAAGGTCCAATACACAATATTAGTTGAGACAATAAACAGTTTGGTTGAGATGCATATTAACAAATCGGAAAACCGCGATATGTTATACATCGCTTTGGCACGAACCGCTAGAACCCCGTCTATATAGGCGCCTCGGTGAAAATAATGTGTGTATGTTGGCGTTGTAGTTGTAGTCGTCAGTTTCGACATTTTCACATTTGCGATTTTTTTTTTTCGGAAACGGTTAGAGTAGGACGATTGAAACGTTTTGGTTAGTGGGGGTACGTTGTGCGAAAATTTAAAATATATAGGGTGTACCGGAAAAAAGTTATTAAACCCGAAAGTCGAAAAATATCGGATTCTCGTTGAAACACGTTACAGGTCGCAAATATAATTTTTATCGATTTAACATTTTTCGACATATAGACGACGTTGGGCTACAAAACCCTATTGTTTGCGAACGCGATCAAAAGTTGGGAAGTCAATTTTTTGATTTTTTTAAAACCAATGTAGGATCATGTTGGATCGTTAATAAATCGAATTGGGTGCGTCCGACATCCTTTTGGTTTCGATATTCGTTTAGGTCATCTCAAATACTACTTCTTCTTAATATTTTATTCTATACCTAAACAGCATAGAAATGGTGGAAAATTGTAAGAAAGTTAAAATTACTATTTTAGATACGATTTTTTTACGGTTTTTATGTTTTTTCATACGGAAAACAACTTTGGATCGAAATGTTATATACCTTAGCGGAAAGAGTTCGTCAAACTACAATGAAAAGTAATTTTTTTATGTCTTCATCTTTAATACGGCAATAATATTCTATATTATAATTTATTTTCAAAGTGGTCGGTGGCCTAGTGGTATATAATAAATAGGTTACGACTTGAGGTCACGATGATTCCGGGTTCGATTCCAGGCGCCTATTTTTATTTTTTTAATATTTCGTTATTTAGGTACTAAAAGTTTTTTAAATTTTTGATTTTTACAGCGACAATCCTCGGTACGAAAAAAACGAACTTGGGTTGTGAAGAAACCAAATTAATTTTTTATTGCAAATTGAAATGTTTCAAAATTAGAGGTTGCTAACAAATGGTTTTGTCAAAAGTATGAAATGAAACGAACGAACTCGAACAGGGCAGTGCCCGAAGGGCTCGGCACAATAGCATTTTCACCAATTTATCAGCTATCATTGTAAGAATAGTGTCTTTCTTTATGTTTAAATTGATTGAATACATATTTTTATAGAACAAACTTGAAAAGTAGGTATATCCCACATTGCACACCTTTGCTATCAGATTTTAAAGAGCCGTTGCTGATAAGTTCAATGTCAATATCAATGTCATAATATTAAATATCATATATTGCAGTAACGAAAAGTCGTAGCAAATCGGGCGAGACGGCATTGGAAATAGGACGTCGAGCACTATACGATGCCGTCTTCAAAAACTACCTATCTATACGAGAAACCGGAAACTTTGCACCCGTTTTTTTTATTTTTTAGTTCTTGTCAGTTGTTATAATGACAATTTGGCGATATGTTCCCCTTCACGTTCCGCAGGAAGGCGAGGCAAAAAAAGCAATAAAAAACATAGAAAAAAGAAACTAAGAAAAATACTTTTGAATACGAATTTTTAGTACTAATATGCACTATCGGCTGACCATTAGCGATATGTACCCAGTCTAGTTATATTAAAAGTCTTATTAGTTGGCTCAATCTCGTTTTTTTTAGCGACATAAAACGAACAACGCGACGAACGACTCTGTCATCGCTCAATCTGGCATATTGGATTATCGTGTAATCCGCGATCATCTAATGCCTCAAAACAGTTTGATACAACTTTGTACTAAGCAAATGGAATAATTTAGTATGTTATCAGTGGCATTACCATAATGATTTCATCCCGGGCTCGCGCAACGGCATTATGAACACATTTAATGGGATGGGGAAATAATACGAACAGTGTTAAAATTTATAGTGCACTTTTAAAGGTCCTTGCAAAAAGTTTAATTAAATATTTTTTGGTAGCCTCGTTTCATCCCTTTTTACCCCTCATTTTCACATTAAAAAAGTTCTTTCATTGATGGGACCAGCAGCGACGAATTAAGGCATTTGGGGGCCCTATAGGCACAACTGATTAGATGAGGCTTCCACCTCATTTTCGCAATGAAGCCTAAAGTCCTAATTGTACAGACATTTTACTAGAGAATAAAATAGAAATGGTATTGGACAATGAATTAGTCCTATTTTACAACTATCGCTCAAATAATGCAACTCCGCAGTTAAATCTAGTTTCATTTCTCGATCTTGATCGATCTTTTTTAAGCTTGCGCCAAATACATTTTGTAATAATTTCCTTAGATTAAAAGCCTATACTGTATTATATAGAATAATAGCTACTGGGGACCAAGTCAGAAACCCAGAAGCAAATGCACAAAGGATTATCAAATCGGATTCAGCTGGAACAAAGTTATATGAGAATAATCAAGGACTCTTTAGAGTAGAATTGCACTTTTTTTTCGAGGTGGATATCAAGAACTGTTCAAATTATAGTACACCGAATAGGCCAAAACTTCATTTTCAGTTTAACATATTGTCTACTTGAAAGGACACAAAATTTTCAATTATCTGATTCTTTTATGTATATGTAAGGGAGTTCAGTATATTATCAGTGACCCATTGAAATAAACCACGAAATATCCCCTTTCTCCTTTCCTATAAATATTTTTTTATAATGTATTGTTCCATATTTGTTACTGCAAAATAACTAGAAGAGAAATAAAATACAATTAGTGACACATTGAAACACGTCCTCTTACCCACTAAATAAAACATGATACGAGAAGATATATCTCTTAAAAAATTGGGTTTCCGCTACAAAAGCTTCCAATTTTAATACTCTCAAGAAGAAAGAGAACTTACATGAATACGGTCGGATTTTCATGTTTAAAATTTAAAGATAAAATTTGCTTACGCTCAGGGGAAACTACATTTGGCCGTACAAAACGGATCTATAAAACATATAAATTCTATATTCTTTCTGTGAAGTGCCATATTACATCTTGAAAACACTGAAAGCGAGCAAGGATCCGACAAGAAGCTTTTAAATATTCATTTGGAGAGACACAAAGAGGGTAATATTCTAAAACGAATTTTACATTTGCTGAAACAAAAACACAAAATGGCAGATAAAAGATTTGGGCCGGAAAGATTTAAAAACCTTAATAACGGAACTTTCTTAATAAAAATATTAAATCGTCAACTTGCCTGATATCTTATTGAGGCAAGTGATCATAAAGTAAATAAAGCAACATTTATAAATTGAATTTTCTCCTCTCCTCAAAAAGGGTCTATCTTACCTTTAATATTCTAAAATATTCTTTTGGTATTGATATGCAACCGTAAAAACATGATTCAAATTTAATGGCAAAGGCGCGAACCGCGAGGGCACCGTAGTCATTCGTTTTCGTTTAAATTCGGTTCCAGTGACGCATGTGTATTTGTTAGGTGATATAAGTACCACAACCACCTTGAAAGAAGCCGTGAAACAGAAACATCGACAACACTGCTTGAAGATCCATGTGTCACGTGACCTTTTTGAAGTTATCCATGCTTTAGTATGTAATTTACACGCGACGTGGGTGTTGACTTTGCGGTTTTTCGTATTAATTTGTATTTTTATCCGGTTTTCGATTGATATCCAATAGAAAATTTAAGTGACATGATTGCTAAGAACCTCTACAAAATATTAGTGAACATTTTTTGGGCGGATTTGTTCTAATGACATTAATAAAGAGAAAAATCCAACAGCCTGGCCGGCCTGGCGGTTTGTTTACGGGTCTTATAAATGGCGGCAGAATTTTATTTGTTTTAATTTAAGAGTTGTGTTTTTATATTCTAGTTAGCTCTTTGGGATAAACTTTATTGTTTTGTGGCTACAGTTAATTTATTAAATATCAAAGTGTTTATTTAACTTGAAGGTATATGTGAATTAGTTTAAAAATATCACTAGTAGAGATAGTTCGTAAGTAGGTAGGATACCTCTAGACATCGGCGTAGCGACAAATTATGGCCCCCCCCGCGAAAATTGTGTTCGGGCCTCGGAACCTTCGGGCCCCCCCTCAACTGCGGGTGTTCGCGGTAGTAGCGCTACGCCACTGCCTCTAGATACCTAGGTAAGTACTATTATTTTTCTTTTAGTTTGTTTATTTATCAACATTGCCAAGCCCCTGCTGTGTTCCTGGGTGTAACTCTAACTATAAAAGTGTTTTAAAAGCAGGTGAAGAGAGTAATGTATTTTTATAGTTTAGATTTGACAAATGACTGTATAAATATTGTTAATCAGGTTTCAGTGGACATTGATATAAAGGTAAAGGTTTTTTTAAAAGGTAATTAATTGGCTTACAATGATTTGAAATGTATTTTACCCTTTGAAATGAAACTAAGCAGGTTACCTAGATAGTAGGTGACTTTCTTAAGACAAGCGTGGATTTCTTAAACAAAGCCTTAAGCTTACTAAATTAAAACTAAAAAAAATATTATTATTATTTAATAATTAGAAAGTTGTTTTTGTTATTCAAAACTATTTATTACTTTTTTGTACTTTTTTCAATATCAATATAGTGGCAACAGAGCAAAAAAACAAAAACAAAATCAGAAAGAATAAAAAACGCCCGTTGCCGCGGGTCATAATAATAGCTTGTGGATCAGCAACTCCCAGCTGATGCGGCGTTGCCCGATGTCACTTCATGGCTTCTTTTCAAGGTGGTTGTGTAAGTACTATTATCTTGGTCATGTGTGAGTTTAGTGTTAGCAATACACTGTGCCAGAGCTGCCAGATTTTAACTTTTGAAACATTTTTGAAAATCGTTTTAGAAGGATGTACATGTACAGGGTCTTTGATTATATTTACTTGGCTTCTGGAGTCTTTGTTTTTAAAGATAGAAAAAAATGTTTTATATAAAAATTGTAGTTTGTCTTTTATGTTATCTTTTGAAATTATTTTTGAAAAATATCGCTTTTGAAAAATGGGGAAATATAGGCAATTTCAATTTTTTTAAATGGAACACCCTGTATATTATGCGTTACAATGAAAGATGTTTTTTTTGTGATTTCAAAAATATCTATATTGATGCTATTTGGGTAAACCATTTTTGAGATATTTAAGCTTAAACCATAAATAAATTGCAAATAAATTTCATATTTTGTATCAAGAAAGCCATGGAAACAATAAAATTGTTATGTTTTATAAATTTATAACTTAGGTATTTTCTACATATCCTCCTTGATTTGTTATTGTTGGCATAAAAAAGACGCACAATAGTGAGTTTTTGTTCCTCTGGATAGCCCATGGACAAGAAAGCAATATAAATTATTCTTAACAGTTAAAATAATAAACTTCAACAATATCGAGACGTCAAATTTATCAAACATACAACATAACAATTTTATTGTTTCCATGGCTTTCTTGATACAAAATATGAAATTTATTTGCAATTTATTTATAGTTTAAGCTAAAATATCTCAAAAATGGTTCACCCATATAGCATCAATATATATATATATTTGAAATCAGAAAAAAAAGATCTTTCATTGTAACGCATAATATACAGGGTGTTCCATTTTAAAAAATTGAAATTGCCTATATTTTCCCATTTTTCAAAAGCGATATTTCTTTAATGATAATTTCAAAAGATAACATAAAAGACAAACTACAATTTTTATATAAAACATTTTTTTCTATCTTCAAAAACAAAGACTCCAGAAGCCACGTAAATATAATCAAAGACCCTGACCTAATTTTATAATAATACTTACATGGTAATGGTAATAATAAAAACTCGTTGTACCGGGTGTTCCACCTAAGGAGGTAATCGGCTATATCTCAGAAAGTAATAACACTAGGACTTTGGAAAAAAATATATATCGATAAAAGCGGCCAAGAGAAATTGCTGGAAATTTTTATCAAGTTCGAAAAATGACCGCTAGGGGGCGTAAGAGAACTTTCAAAATAGAAATGCCGATTTTCTCTTAATTTTTCTTAATAAAAATATGTTAAAATTGTTAATTGTATTCTTCATAAAATTATGCAACTTTATGTTAGGAATCGTTTTTTCTATTTTCAATAATAAAGTGATGGAAGAAGGTAAAACCTTTTTTCTTTGAAACGCTGATATCTCTGCTTTGGATAAACCGATTTTATTCAACTTGGTCTTGAAAAAAAGGCCTTCTTTTCTCTACACGTAGATCTATTAACTATACCATATTGATTCTGATGGCGTTTTTCCGTAATTCCTCAATGAATAAGGATTTTCTCAAAAAAATCAAGTGTTATGATATGACTTTTTCATCATATTTTATTTTAGGCTTATAAAGGCTATTAAATAGTGTAATAAAAAAATTCAGGTCCGTATTTAAAATAAAAAAGTTGATGATGGTCGCTCGAATCCGAAACGTCGGATTAAAAAACTAACCCCATCAGCTTGTAGAGGAGGAAAAGTTACTATAAGGAACTGAAAACCGCAACGTGAACGTCTTTAAACCAGTGATTTAATTGATTAATGAATGTTTTAAAAAATGGCCTATTTTTCCATATTAATTATTATTATCCCTAATTTCTCTAGTTTAACAACAGATATCACGTTGCGGTTTTCAGTTCCTTATAGTAACTTTTCCTCCTCTACAAGCTGATGGGGTTAGTTTTTTAATCCGACGTGTCGGATTCGAGCGACCATCATCAACTTTTTTATTTTAAATAAGGACCTCAATTTTTTATTACACTATTTAATAGCCTTTATAAGCCTAAAATCAAATATGGTGAAAAAGTCATATCATAACATTTGATTTTTTTGAGAAAATCCTTATTCATTGAGGAATTACGGAAAAACGCCATCTAGTGGCCACCATCAGAATCAATATGATATAGTTAATAGATCTAAGTGTAGAGGAAAAGAAGGGCTTTTTTCAAGACCAAGTTGAATAAAATCGGTTTATCCAAAGCAGAGATATCAGCGTTTCGAAGAAAAAAGGTTTGACCTTCTCCCACCACTTTATTATTGAAAATAGAAAAAAAACTATTCCTAACATAAAGCTGCATAATTTTATGAAGAATACAATGCTTATATTTTTAACATATGTTTATTGAGAAAAATCAAGAGAAAATCGGCATTTCTATTTTAAAAGTTCTCTTACGCCCCCTAGCGGTCATTTTTCGAACTTGAAAATAATTTCCAGCAATTTCTCTTGGCCGCTTTTATCCATATATATTTTTTCCAAAGTCCCAGTGTTATTACTTTCTGAGATATAGCCGATTACCTCCTTAGGTGGAACACCCGGTACTTAAAGCTTGTGCAGAATTTTTTTGATTGCGTCATATTGCGAGAACGAGAAATTACGATACTCTCGCGAGACGAGAGTTTTTTAAAAAGAGCGAGGTTTCTTGTCTCGTAAAACACTACTTAAAATTAAAATAAAAATTTAAAAATAAGTACGCTTTTAAAGGCAATCAAACTTTCAAGCATCGAGGCGTATTCTAAAGAACATCTCAAACAATAAAACTGTATAATGCGGAAAATGAATAGAACCAGAGTTGACATTTTGCTTGGAAAATAATGTTCGAATCGAGATCCATTTATTTCCAGCTGGCTCAACCGTATAAATAAATCAAAATGTCACATTTCTTATATTACATTTGCCAATATGAAAGCCTGTTTGTTTGACGTCTCTAATAATGTTTGCTGACATGTTTCTTCCGAGGCTCCCGCAAATCCGCCCTCAGTTAAAATGTTTAGACTCGAATTTACTTTAGAACGTCCCCGAGGACTTTTGAGCCTCTATGTCTTGAAGCCGAGTCAACGAAAATGTTTGTTATACAAGACAATATTGTTAAAGCTTCTCTGTTTTGTTTGTGGGTTAAGACTTTTAATAAATATACACGAAAACACTACTATCGTATATTCTGTTAGTTAGTGTATTTTATAATTTAAAATAATTCATTTTGGAGGAATTGCTAGCAATATTTGATTCTACCGTGCGAGCAAAAATTATTTGCATCAAAGAGAGCCTTGCATCTAAGGACTTAATGCTTAGCCGTAGTGCTTAATACCTGTTGGGTGTCAGTAACTACCTAAATTAACAATCAATCAGTTATTCCGTCATCTTTGACAGTCGTTACAAGTGATTTGATTCATCGCTAATTTTTCCAATTTCTTGAACAATTCACACAATGGGCTTTACGGAATAGCACAAAACATTCATGGTTGAAGCGTATTTTTGAAACGGCGTTAGAGTAAATGGTGAGTGGCAATACAATCCGGGTTTGTGCATGGACGATTTTCACGAACATTTTCCTAATGTTGCTTTTATTGCTGGGGATTTTTATCATTGCCTGAAAAGAACCGTGACTGTGTTTAGGGAAACAGGTTCTATACAACACAAAAAAGAGCAGAAAGACCATTTGTAAGAAAAGAAGAACTTGTTGCAAACGCTCGTGAAATAATGCAAAATACGCCAACAAATTGTATAAGACTCCTGTCCCAAGAAGTGGGAAGATCTTATGGAACACGCAGGACTATTCTTAAGAAGCAGCTAAATTTATTTCTTTATAAAATGCAAGTATTTCAAGAAATACATGGTTATGGATTACTTCGTTTTTCCTCATTTAAAGAACACTATTTTTAAAACACCAGTTGCAAATGTAGAACAATTACGATGAAAAGGATTATTATAATGTGGTAACATTTCTCTAGAGATGCTGGTCAACACTCTCGAAAATATGAAGAGACGTGTGAATTTATGCTTGGAGCATGGCGGTTGTCAATTTTAGCAATTTATGTAATTATTTTTCTTTTTCTTTCTGTATATTCTTACTTTGTTAATTTTGTAAACAACAAAAATAAATTTGTATTTGTCTACTTATTTTATTACTCATTAGTTTGGCATATCATGTCATAATATGAATTTCAACGACAAATTTTAACCTAGATTTGGTTAGATATATCGTCCCCATATCATTGTGATCTAAACCAAGCCCTACGTTTTTTAATCCAAGCCCTCTTTGATGCAAATAATTTTTGCTCGCACGGTATAAAAAAACCTTAACCAATAATCTAAGTAATATTGTCGCAAATATACATGGTATTAATAAATGTTACTTAGATATTTAAGGGGAGTGATAGAGCTCCTCAAGATAGGAAAAAATACTTCTAAATATGTGGGTAAAAAGACGTCAAGATTTAATTTTTTTTCCGTTTTTGTTGTTGTAAACGAATTAAAAAAATTTTAGTGGCGAAGATTGAAATTCTCCTTTGGATTTATCATCATTAGTAAACCACCCATAGGGGTTAAATTACCTGC
Organism: Polydrusus pterygomalis; assembly: GCA_963969555.1. NCBI lineage: Eukaryota > Metazoa > Arthropoda > Insecta > Coleoptera > Curculionidae > Polydrusus > Polydrusus pterygomalis. The sequence continues at coordinate 42,332,212 of OZ018381.1, read as the reverse complement.
TATATACGAATTTTCCAAAACCCTTTTGTTAACGAATTCTAATTTTTTTAGTGGCGTAAACTAAAGACGATAAATCCAAATGGAGGAATTTCAATCTTCGCCACTAAAAAAATTTAAATTTGTTTTTTTTGCAGAACTTAAGGGTTTTATTTTTCAATCAGCTTTACCTTTCTTTTAGCTACGTTACCTTTCCAGAGTAAAGATTTAAGGTATGCCGATATTTTTTTTCTTACGTTATATTTAATGTTTATAAGATAATATAGTTTCGGCGAAAATAATTAAAAAGCGAATATTGTGACATATCGGACAAGTGTGTAACTGTTTTTTTAATATTGGAATACACAGGGATCCCAGCACAATGGATACCCTGAGGCGGGTAGACCACGACGGCCGTTTCGTCCTTATTAGGAGTTAGAAGTTGGGACTCTACGAGCAGCCATAACCCAAGCAATCCGGACAACGGCGGAAAGATGTATTAAAAGCCTTTTGTAAAATCAAAGCGGCCATCAAAACACCGTAGCGTCATCCCAGCGGAATTAACTTCAATATAAAAGGCAGTCACACCAGTGTACTGATGGCCGCTTTGATTTTACAATAGTAATTTACGTTACAAGACCGGAAAGTAGTGTTTTTCCGGTCGAGACAAGCATTTCCAGGGCGAGCCATAGGCGAGTCCTGGAAGCTTGAAGAGACCTGGAAAACACTAATTTTCGGTTGCGTGACGTACACTATTTTTTTTAAGACCGACACTTCGATATATTTTATAATCTACGCGAAACAAGTTTGACATAAAGAACAAAATTAAAAATCAACGAACTGTCACTCGGCGATACATCCAAATGTTGTTGTCATAATAACGAAATCAAGGTATCTTGTATTATCAAAGAGCGATTGGAAAAACAAAAAACAGGGTGACAGTGACATTAGAGACCGGAAAAGCGACATTAGAGTCTGGAAAAGATTTTTCCGGTCTCTAATGTCACTTTTCCGGTCTTGCGATCCATAGACGGTCGTTTGAAATATCACTTTTCAATTCGCATTAATATTCATGTAATGAATATAAAATTTAGCGCGAACTCGTAGTTAAAAGAATAAAATAAAAGTATGCATATTTTGTTTAAGCCTTATTACATTTTTGGTATATTAAAATACAAAAACGCCAAATAAAATGAAATATTCATGGAGTTTCAAAATATTCGCCGAATATTTCCCTGGCCGACTACAAAGTTAACTTGTATCCGGGAAACTTTATTGAGGAAAATTTGATTTAATTTTTATAACAGCGCCAAAGAGGAATGAGTGCCGTAATTTCTTTTGATGCTGCAACATAATTTCTGTGTACCAAGTACTTTGAGTTTATTAAATTTTGTAGCGCAGCGAGAAAAAACTTTTACGATATCAGCGCACCTGAATAAGGAAATGGCATCAAACGTTGCGAAGAGAAGGAAAATTTCCAATTTTCTTTAAAGTTAATGCGCAATTTTCAGTTTTATTTACAAAGGCGTAGATATTTTTAGAGTTAGTATATTTCAAATGATTTTAAAAATTATCATTAACTAAAGCTATGCAAATTAAAAAAATAAATAATGTTTATTATTATTGGATTTCGTCTTTTCGTCAGATAAAGAGCCACAACCACCCTGAAAGAAGCCGTGAAACAAAAACATCGACAACACTTCTTGAATACCCATGCGTCACGTGACTTTTTTGAGGTTAGCCATTGTTTAGTATCTAACTTACGCGCAAAGTATCCGGTTTCCGATTGATATCTAATAGAAAATGTAAGTGCTAAGAACCTCTACAAAATATTAGTGAACATTTTTGGTGCGGGTTTGCTCTAATAGCATTAATAAAGTGAGAAATCGAACAGCCTGGCCGGCCGGCGGTTTGTTTACGGGTCTTATAATGGCGGCAGAATTTTATTTGTTTTAATTTAAAAGTTGTGTTTTTTGTATTCTGGTTAGCTCTTTGGGACACAGTGTTTTGTGGCTACAGTTACTTTATTAAATATTGAAGTGTTTATTTAGCTTGAAGGTATATGTGAATTAGTTTAAAAATATCACTAGTAGAGATAGTTCGTAAGTTGGTAGGATGCCTCTAGATACCTCTATACTTGAGTAAGTACTTTTTTTCTTTTAGTTTGTTTATTTATCAACATGCCAAGCCCCTGCTGTATTCCTGGGTGTAACTCTAACTATAAAGGTGTTTTAAAAGCAGGTGAAGAGAGTGTATCAGTATTTCACTTCCCAAAAGATAAAAATCTGAAAAACTTATGGCTAACAGCCATTCCAAGAGCCAATTGGTCACCCACACAATATCCTGTAGTTTGTGCTAAGCATTTTGTCCCCAGTGACATCATTAGTGAGGATATTTATCTTCTGCCTGATGGCACCACAAAAAAAAAAAACTAATTTACCAGCTGTTCCGTGCTTTTATCCCAGTGTGCCTGCTTACTTGTCAGAAACGGCTCTTATTCCTAGAAAAAGTCCAGCGGAGAGAAACAAGGAACAACAAGAGCGTATCTCTCAACTTAATCAAGCTTTCGAGCAATCAGATTTTATAAAAAGTTTTGACGATCTCAGTGATGATTCACAAAAAATTAATACTTTCTGAATTTTGGGAAGTAAAAATTGTAAGTGACTCAAAAATATATTTTTATACTTTAGATTTGACCAATGACTGTATAAATATTGTTAATCAGGTTTTCCTAGACATTGATATGAAGGTAAAAGTTCTTTTAAAAGGTAATGAATTGGGTTACAATGATTTGAAATTAATTTTACCCTTTGAAAGAATAAAAAACACGCCCGTTGCCGCGCGTCATAATTATGGCTTGTTGATCCGCAATTCCCAGCTGATGCGGCGTTGCCCGATGTAATTTCATGGCTTTCAAGGTGGTTGTGGAAGAGCTATCAGAAAATATACAGTGTGTATCAGTCAAATGGAATAATTCGATAATAAATACATGGGGGACGTGTCCGAAAAACCGCTCGGATACGTCAATTGGTATTTCTAGTTGCGCATTTTTTTTACTAAAAACTTTTTATACAGGTCGTGTCTTTCATTATAATTTATCCAAACTCAGTTTGAGGACATTCCAATCATTCCATACGGCGGTAAACAGTCTCAAAGAGACCGACCTCACAACCAGGGTTGTCAGATCTTTCTTCTTCAATTCTTTAAGTTTTTTTATTAAAGATGTTTCATTTATATCAGTATTCAATTGTTAGTCAGTAACTTTCTTTGAAAGCTAGTTTGCAAATATACTTTAAACCGAGGAGTTTTGAGTATGACAAAAAAAAAAATAACAAGCCATTCATTGTTATAATAATACATTCTTTAGTCCTTAAGAAGCAATATAACTGAAATCAAGACAAAAAGTGTTTTCAGTGTTTAAAAACAACTAATTAACAAACCCTTGTTTCTCGTATACTTATACATAATATATTAACAAACCAGAAAATTTGGTAGAACTGGCAACCGTGCAGGTTGTCAGGGGTGATAAGCGCCAGTTAAAGCGGCTGGTATAAGCTGAAGCGGTCTCCAGCCCGTTCAACGATCGATTCTGTCAGACAGATATAGGCCAGTGACCGCCGATGGCGTGGAAGAGACGATCATAAAATATACGTGATTTGGATCTTATGGATGGGCCGGGGAATGGTCCCAGAATGGAGTTCTGGTAAAAAAATTAAAGCATTTTCTGAGCAGTGTCGTGCCGTGTCAGGTTTATTTTTCTGGTTTTAGTTTTGTGTATAGAATCTTTGAGTTACCTTATAATTATTATTTTAATATAATATTATTATATATACAGTGGGTTTATAAATTGTAGTATGTACAAACACCTAATGTTAAACAAACTTATAAGTGTGTATACGCATTTTAATTATTTGTTTGGGACGCCTATGGTTAGGAGTTTCATACTGTTTTATGTCATTATCAATTGACCTAAGAAACACTATACCTTGTCAGGCACTTTTCAACTTACAGCTAACCTTAACCGAAAGGCAAAAAACGCTTCTTTTGGGCTAACATTAACGTTACCCTAACAAACACTTTAACAGCAAGGTATAAAACCGAGCCTAGTCAAATAGACGTTACATTATTTATTTTAAATAGTCAGTTTATGCATATATGAGAGAAATAATGCCTACAACATTTTTTTAAATTTTCAAATAATAGCCCTCATAAAAATTCTATTCCGCTACCTAAAAAACACACAATTAGACGCCCCAAAACCGCCCTTAACAAAAACATCGACCCTCTTGACTCCGCAGGGGGTGAATCAATGTAGCATATGTGAGCACGCGTGGCGCACACAAAGCAGGGGCGATTACGCCGAGTCAATGGCTCCCGGAAACGGGGCACGCGCCGCGCAAACCGGAAGCAGTGAGTCTTCTTCGCGCGCTTCCGGTTGCCTATCTTGATGACCTTTACGCTGTTCAGACAAAGACGTTTTAGGTCATTTGGTGAAGAGACATTATCGGATTAACAGAGACGCATTTTTCCGTAATATGTTACAAAAGGGAAGAGTGAATTATTTTAAGTCCTTTGCTTTAGTGATTATTTCATACCGTGCAAGCAAAAATTATTTGCATCAAAGAGGGCTTGGATTAAAAAACGTAGGGCTTGGTTTAGATTAAAATGATTTGGGAACGATATATCTAACCAAATCTAGGTTAAAATTTTGTCATTCATATTTTATGACATGATATGCCAAACTAATGAGTAATAAAATAAGTAGACAAATACAAATTTCTTTGCATCAAAGAGGGCCTTGCATCTAAGGACGTAATGCTTAGCCGTAAAGCTTAATACCTGTTGGGTGTCAGTAACTATCTGAATTAACAATCAATCAATTATTCCGTCATCTTTGACAGTCGTTACCAGTAATTTGATTCATCGCTAATTTTTCCAATTTTTTGAACAATTCACACAATGGGCTTTACGGAACAGCACAAAACATTCATGGTTGAAGCGTATTTTCGAAACGGGGTTAGAGTAAATTGTGAGTGGCAATACAATCCGGGTTTGTGCATGGACGATTTTCACGAACATTTTCCTAACGTTGCTTTTATTGCTGGGGATTTTTATCATTGCATGAAAAGAACCGTGGCTGTATTTGGGGAAACAGGTTCTATACAACACAGAAAAGGAGCAGAAAGATCATCTGTAAGAATAGAAGTTGTTGCAAACGTTCGTGAAATAATGCAAAATACGCCAACAAATTGTATAAGACGCCTGTCCCAAGAAGTGGGAAGATCTTATGAAACATGCAGGACTATTATTCTTAAGAAGCAGCTAAATTTATTTCCTTTTAAACAACAAAAATAAATTTGTATTTGTCTACTTACCTACTTTATTACTCATTAGTTTGCCATATCATGTCATAATATGAATTTGACAAAATTTTAACCTAGATTTGGTTAGATACCTATATCGTCCCCATATCATTGTGATCTAAACCAAGCCCTACGTTTTTTAATCCAAGCCCTCTTTGATGCAAATAATTTTTGCTCGCACGGTATTAAGCACCGGTATTTGGCCAAATTTAGATTAACAAAAATTGTCACTGGCTAGCTCATCAAATGAGATTAAAAAAAATGAAAATAGGTCGTCAAAATAACTTATTATAACAACAATAATATTCCGAATTTAGAAATTCTCTGTTTAGTATTTATTCAAGCTCCATCCAAAAAAACTACTCCGTAATCCTCCCCCAAATTAGTCAAATTCGCTAAAATTGCCAAATTAGTCCCTTCCATATACTGTCGCAGCCGTATGTTTAACTAAATTCAACACACTGGTGCCGCTCCAGAAGGACTTAATAAGATTATCCCTCCCACCCCCGGTCCGTCCCTGACGCTATTAATGTTTAAGGGTGGTTTAAGGTTGTTAGTCGTGTAATTAAGGGGGATTACTGTTGTGATAATATTATTGGGGATGATAGTGGTGTTACGTCACTTGTGCTTTAGTCCGTGACGGCCTCGGATAGAGAAAGTTCGGGATTAATTGAGGCGTCTTATCGTAGAACATAGTAAGTGACAATAGTTCTTGCATAAACTCGCGTAGCTGGGATTTTGTCTTTTGACGGTGGAAGGAAAGGACAGACAGGTTCCACAGAGAGAAAAAGCAAACAAAATTGGACCACCTCCAAATTTTGCTGACACTATTCGTAAATGATGCCTTCAACCCTTTATGAAATATCAATTTTTAAAACAAATAAGAGAAAGGACACAGTATGAAAAGAAACTATTTAATAAGATGTTGAAAATCGATACCTTTATGTGAAAACCTGCTAACTCCAAAATTAAAAATTTTACAGGAGGCGTAAAAAACTGTTTTAATAAAGGGAATATAAAAGATTGAGAAGTGTTTTTTTAATGAAATATTGTCAAAAATATTGCAAAGATAATTAATTTCTTAACACCAAAATACACTTTAAAACACAAAACAACAACTTTAACGTGATATTTCAGTACCAATCAGTACCGAACAATTAATCAACTGCCAAGGTAGAAGGAACAAAAAGAGCCCGAAGGAGTTAAGAGGCTTTCTTTTCATTGTATATTAAATTACAGGAATTTTGTGGAGATATGAGGTTTACAAATTAGAAAGCTTTGGCCTTTACCTAACAGATGGCGTTTAAAGCTCCAAAATAAAAAAAAGAGGAGTTACGAGGTTTTTACATAAAGGTATCGAAATGCCCTTCATAAACTGTTTTGCAAATAAAAGTCCTGTAGGTTAGGATCGGGTGATCTGGGTGGCCACTCTATTGACCCCTATCTACCTATCCACCTCCCCGGTGTATTTAAGTACTACCTTAGCACGGGAATACCGTCCTGTTGAAACCATATGGTTAAACTTGGTCATTTAGGATCATGACCATCTAGAATAGATTGGCATCATTGCGAAGGAAATTTAGATCTATTTCTCCATTGAGCCTCTCATAAAAAAAAATGGTCCGATTACTCTATTTTTAAAAATGCCCGCCCAGACATTAACCATTTCATTATACTGGGTGCGACTTTCTCAGAGCCAGTGAGGATTTTCCCTTGCCCGGTATCTGTAGTTGTGCGTATTAACCTGGCCATGTAAAGAAAAATAAATTATTCGGACAATTCGGGCGTGAGTATCTATTAGCTTAATCATTATCTGTTAGCTTAATCATTATTTCACAAAACTGCTGTCGCCTGTATCATCGTCTGATAACTCTAGTCTAATTACTAGTTTGTAGAGATAAAACTTCTTTTTTTTAAATTTAGATACGGTGGTTTGGTGGGTGTCGTAGTCACGCCCAAGTTGTGTGCTTGAGCTATGAGAATTTTTCTGTAGTGATAAAAATATGTTTTTTCCCTCAGGTATACCAAGACGATCACTTTTAACACTATCTTTCTTTAATAGTACGGAATGTTCTCCACTTAATTGCTACTCTTGACACTGTCGATTGGCTAATAGGCGGTCGATTTGGGTATTTTTTATTCAACATATCACGGACTGCTCTACAACTTCTTCTTTTATCTCCACAACCCAACATAAGCAAAAATTCTATGCGCTCATCTTCAGCGAAGCGACTTTTGGATGCAATATCAACATAGCAAAATGCAAATTTGATTAGCATTCGGTGACATTTTTTGACGTCTCAAACTTAGATGGCAAATTGTCATTGTCAATGCCTTAAAGATGACTTGAATTCAAAACGTTGCTAAGTCTTAAAAAATATTAAATACAAGCAACAAAGTGTTAATAGTTCGTAAACGGTTATAAAGATAAGTATAGGGCATGATTTATGAAAAATGTCTGAAATTGATTGTAGATGTAAAAATGTACAATATTATGTTTCATTAGAAAAATTAAAGTGCATTAAAAAAAAATAACTTGACGAGTCCAAGCGATTTTTGATAAAGTTGGCGGTATTCTATCTAAAAGGCTGATGAGGTTCTTTATCATATCGCTGAGAAACACAGAAATCACAAAATACTTAATTGGATATGTATAATAATTAAAAATTACTTATATATGTATATATATTTATTCTAATTTACAAGTTAAAAAGGGTTTCCTATAGAATGTTTACCGTAGCCTTTACTTTAGTAACGTTAAGAGCCTTAAAAAACGATGCGGGTCATGAAAAAAAACACAAAAGAGAACAGTATTAATTGAGACCGTTTTTATTAATTACACACTAGAAAATTTGGGGGTGGTTTAATTACATAATAAAATAGACGGGCTTTTTATACGTGGCGCATGTTTTCAGTTTGGTATTAATGATATTTTTTGACTTGCTATTATTAAGTATTTAGTGCATGATGGTAGTCGTAAATTAAAAACTTTTTATTGGTAAACATCGATCTTTTTTTTTAAATGGAAACATACAGCTTGTGATACATCATTTGAAAGCTAATATCTTGTACAGTATGCTCATAAATTTTGGCGCGATTCTGTCAAGCTATTTCAAAATGGCGACTCTTCAAATTAAAAAAAAATCTGTATTTAAATAAGCGGAATGATAATTATTGATGTTTTTTTTTACCTTTCGAAAATCTTTATTGTCTCACGTTCTGACATTGTGAACTAATTAATTAGGTATTTCCGAAGTATTACTTTACAATTTTCTAAACAAAAATGGTTTTGTCGGAAAGACAGCGTATCGAAGTCTTGATATTGTTAGGATGTGGAGATAAAATAAGAAGTCAAAGTGAAGTGCGCACTTTATTTAATGCTAAATATCCGGATTATCAAATTTCACAGGACACTGCTAGTAAAATATTCCACAAATTTGATGAACATGGCACAGTAAAGGCCTAGAAATGGACGGCCACGTCGCACCTTTAAAAGTAAAGTGACACAACTCGAAAATTGTATATTTCTAGGTTTAATCGTAAAATGGCACTAAATACCGCCCTCTATCAGCTGCCACTGGACCTAATACCAAATCGCTTTTCCCCTATTAGAAGAACCTATTTATGCCTTTTTTATATTAACGGTATTCGCGCGTCTTTTTAATACTAAAGAGTATCATTTTAGTATGTTGTATAATAGGTTTCCACAGAACATCTTGTTTTCGGATGAAGCTACTTTCTATTTTTTTTTTTTTTAATAAAAATAAATAACAAATAAACCATACCTATTGTTAAGTCACAAAATGTCAGAACGTGAAACAATGAAATTTTCTTACCTTGAAAAGTAAAAAAAAAACATCAATGATTTATCATTTCCGCTTATTTAAATAGAGATTTTTTAAAAACTTTTAACAGTCGCCATTTTGATGTAGGTTGACAGAATCGCGCCAAAATTTATGAGCATACGGTACGAGATATTATAGCTTTCAAATGATGTATCACAAGCTGTATGTTTCCATTTAAAAAAAAATCGATATCTTTGACAAATGTCTATAAAAAAACAAACGAATAACGTCAAAATGTGAGCATATATAAAACTAAATTGACGTGTCCGAGCGTTTTTCCAAAAGTTACAGATTAAGGCTATATTAATTTTATTCCGGACTTCTGGGCAACCCTGTATGTAAACATAGTCACGTAATCTGTGTTTTTTGGAAAAATGCTTGGGCACGGGTATTAACATTTCAAGTTGTTTATAAAAAAAAATATCGATACAGTGTGTCCCAAATTAAAGGTATAACGATATCAATATTTTTTTTTAATTAGCAACCCTAGTTTTTTATTGACTATTTTTAAAGTGCATATAGGTACAGTGTCCAAAAAGTATGCAACATATGAGAAAGGTTTTTATCATCGATTTCTCAGAAAATTTTATTCTTTATAAAAGTTAGTGCATTCCTTAAAACTATAAATGCATATTTCATATTTCACCTGCGGCTAATAGTAGGGGAGCAAATGCCATTTTTTCGAAATTGCCTTAAGAGTAGAGTACCTTAATTATTAGAAATACAGCAAAATTTTATATAAAAATGTTTTTGCAAATTAAAAACTTAGTCCAAATACGAAATTTTGAGTTGGGTGTGTCAATTTTTAATTTTTTTTATATGCATTTCTTTAAAATAGGTTTTTGGACGTCAGCGTACTGGGTGAAAATAACAAATAAATTATTAATTATTTCCAGTAATATGAATTATATTATAATTTTGTTTAAGTATGCGTGCAACACGCTAATATCTGAACAACATTGAAAGGTTTTAAAAAGCTTGCAACTAGTTAATCCATTTTTATTATAAACCCACGTTTAAGTTATTTAATAAATATATTAAAATTGCGTAAACAAAAAATCGACCAGAGGTGTACCGTTTAGGGGAAACTGGAGATTAACCAAAAAAAAAAAAAATTGTGACACCTAATTCAAATTTCGTATTTGGACTAACTTACTAATTTGCAAGAACATTTCCATATAAAATTTTGCTGTATTTCTAATAATTAAGGTACTTTACTCTTAAGGCAATTTCGAAAAAATGGCATTTACTACCTTACTATTATTCGCAGGTGAAATATGAAATATGCATTTGTAGTTTTAAGGCATGCACCAACTTTTATAAAGAATAAAATTTTCTTAGAAATCGGTGATAAAAAACTTTCCCCTATGTTGCATACTTTCTTGGACACACTGTATATAAGTACATAAGTTTTCGTCAATAGATGCCCAAAATGTTATCCATTGTTTGGCAATATCCTAATCGCAAGTAAAACTCATTTTGAACATTTCTAATTACTTCGGGAGAAATTAACCTATATACACTCATGTCTTATTCGTGCTTTCAGCTCTTAAACAAACCTTATAAACGACTATTATAATAAAATAAAAATTTTAAATTTGGTACTTTTGTATTACTTAATATGCTGTTTAAAAATAGTCAATAAAAAACTAAGGTTCCCATATCTCTAATTTGGGACACACTGTATCAACATTTTTTTTTATAAAAAATACCACAACTTAAAATGTTAATAGCTGTGTCCAAGTATCTCTGAAAAAACCCCGTACTGGATTTACTGAATTTATTGCACACCATATTATACAGCACGGTCACCTTGATACAACGAAAATAGGTACAATCCTAATAACCTATTTCCCTTTGCAAAAAATATAGACACAGATTTATTTATAATAATCTAATTATCCCATAATCATATTGTTTATACTTCAAGTGGTCCAATCATTTAATATACTTTAACGTCATGAACCAAATCTAATAATATTTTATTAATAAATGGATGGCACACTTAAAGAAAATTGGCACTCTTAAAGCAAGTGGATGCCGTTATAAAAATAAGTTGAACCATTCACCTCTAAAGAGCCTTGTTTATACGGGTTTGTAATATCAGCACAGCAAAATTCAGATTTGATTAACATTCACTGACTTTTTTTGACATCTCACACTTAAATAGCGAATTGTCGTTGTCAATACCTGAAAAATTGTGACTTGATTTCAGAACGTTGCTGAGAAACATATCAATGGTGCATAAAGTCTGTTCAATGACCGCCGACCGTTACGTCATATACTCCAGATTTGCGGTACGTCGTAAATTAATTCAGTCAGTTTGACTTTGTTTGAATTATGTTTCAAATATTTTCATCTTATTTATAAAATCAATAAAATCATACATAAGAAAATATAGTAAAAAAGAACAACACAACAAAATACAGTTTTTATAATTAAAATAAATCATCTCCGCAAGGACCATCAACATCAGATTCGTCCAAGTTAATAATAATGGGAAGAGTGTCTGAAGCATCGATAAATCTTTCCCGTTCTCACACATCATTTATAATTTTATTAGTGTGTATTACATCGTTTTTCCATTTTTCCAATGTTATATTTTCTATGGCTTCCTTCCACAGACCCAAAACTACGTCGTTACAGGATGCATAGAACTTATTTTTGCGTGATAATAGCGCTTACATTCCGGCCAAACCATTTCAATAGGATTTAAAGTGGCAATGATATGGAGAAAGCCTTAAAACTCGATGTGCATGTTGCAATGCTAGTTCGTCCAACCTATTAAAATAAAATAATTAAAAAATAAAATGATTAGCGGTTCCCAGATTACTTGTAACGTATGCTGCTTCACTATTATCCAGATCTGATCCTTCATTGCAAATGGTGAAACAGGAATTTGTCTTTGTTTCAATCATGCAATAAGTTATCTTTTTGACCAACTTGTATTTGGAACTTTCTAAATTAGCCCAGAATGATAGCTGGCGTTATCCATGATGGTTACAATTTTTTTCAAACCATTTCTCAAAGTTTGTACTATTCATTGGATCATGATAATCACCAGATCTCACGCCAGAGAACATCAAACTTGCATTATTCACAAATCCATTTTCTGAACCGGCATGTAGAATAATACCCGTATCCAGGGACGTAACAAGGCCATGACCATTGGGGGGGGGGGGGGGGGGGTGAGAGTATTCAACATTTCCCAACTTGATAAATAAGATCATCTAGTTTAGCAAAGGTTTATTTGTGATATATATTTAAGTACATTAAACTGTAAGTAAACCGAAAACTCTTTGAACACATTTGGCTTAAATTTTAAAATATTATTAATATGTACTTAGTACACACACAGTTACATTTTTAATTGGATTCGTCGTTGTTTTAGTTTAGTCCACTGCTTTACAATTTCTAAATTATCAAAAAGTGCAAGATCCTTTTCGCTTTTGATAGCCATTAAACAGTCCAATCTATCAGTGGTCATTGTGGGCCTATTAACATTTTTAATAAATTTCAGGAGGCTAAATTTTCGTTCATTAGTTGCGGTTGAATACACTGCAGTAAAAATTAATTGACACAACTGAAATGTAAGTTTAAGTGGTATTTTATACTTGACAGCGACGTCCATGACTTCCTGCATGGTTTTTGTGTCATTTTTCATGCAAATGTTAAATAAGACCTCTAGCTGGGCTTGCAGGGCATATTCGTCGGGTCTACAATTTGGAGGATACAGTGCCACTAGTTTTTCTATATTCTTCATTAATAAATTTTCTTTGCTAAGTGGAAATTTAAAAACTTCGACAAAACCAGATATATTTCCCAATACTGAAGACAAGTTATTTTCAAGAAACTGGATTAGTGTATCTAGCACACAGACAAATTCTTTTCGGAAAAAATCTTTAACATTTAGTTCGACTGCATCATCTCTATTTCCATCCAATTTTTTAGGAATATGTCGACGCCTATGGTGTTTATGAAAATCGTCTATATGAGAAAATCCTAATTTATTCGAAAAAACTATGGCACATTCAATAAGGTTATTTATTTCATTTTCCGTGTTTCTTATAGTTTTTAAACTCTCTGCTGTTCTCAAGATAAGTTGCATTGCATCCACAATTTAAATCATCCCGCTCTAAGATTTCTGTGACAAGTTTCATTTTAGAAAAAATATGTTTACAGAAAAATAAACAGGAGATAAAATCAAATGATAATATGCGTTTGTACAAGCCGAGAGCTTTGGCTTTGCTCTTATTATCAATTGTTTGATCTTTTGTTATATTTTCTAAGACCTCGATTATGCCTTCAAGAGAGGTGCTTACAGCTTTTAAGGTATCAGCACGGGCAGTCCATCAAAAATTCCAACCAAATCTCCCAACTGGAAATTATTGGTAGGGATGAACCCCCCCCCCCCATGGCTTCGTCCCTGCCCGTATCTACACCCTCTGACAATTTTTTTTTACTGTATGAAGAGTATTATCTTTCCAACTTCGCACAAAGACTCTTTACTGCATATCCAGGTTTCATCCAGAAAAACAGGTTTTAAGGGAATTTGAGAGTTGCTGTTATTCTTAAAGTCCCTTAAAAATTCTACTCGTTTTGGGCTATTAAAGAACACCTTGACCACGGGATGACAAAATAGCTACATGATTGCAATTCTTAAAATCTACATCTTTCTCTATCCCCTTTGCCCTAATTCATTGGATTGTTGAACACGAAACTCCCAAAGCATCAGAAACTGTCTAAAACAGATAGATATTTATAAAAACATTGCCATATACTTTTCATGTTTATTATTTGTTTTCACAATTCCGGCTTTATTGTATCTACTTACCTCGTAAACTGCGTTAAAGGGTAAACAAGTCTTTTCGACCTCACTTTCTCTTTGAAAATAATCGAATAATTTTGCAATATGGTGACATTTTTGTAATAGTTGATTAAAACATCATTTTGACTGGTAGAATTATACGACATTCGTTATTGAAGCAAATTTACTATCTCACCTAGCTCACGAATGTTACAAAGATAAGCAAGGGTCATGACGTAACGGTCAGCGGTCATTAAACAGACTTTTACCACCATTAAAGTGTTAATATTTCGTAAACGGTTGAAGATGGGTATAGGGCATAATTTATGAAACATGTCTAGAATTGATTTTAGAATGTAAAAATACTTTGTAAGTTACGTTATTTCCAGTAATGTATGTTATTTTGGGTATACAAATTATATATAATTTTAATTTTATAGATTGTATTTTATTGGGCAATGCCCGTTTATTTGAAAATAAATTAAATAAATAAAGAAGTGGCAAACAAAAAAATTAAATCAAGAACAAAATACGAATTACCACGAGCAAACTTGGCATAATTGACGAACTGTCATGATCGCCGACACTCTAATTAAAACACTCTGTATATGACATCATCCTCGGTCGGAATCAAGATTTTAAATGATGGATCGGTTAATTTTCAGTGCCTGCGTGATGTTGTCAATTTACAAGTGTTTAAATTAATTATTTAATAATTACTTCTCATGTTCTAGATAATGTAATGTTATTTTGGGCTTTAATTACCCTTAATGAAAACAGTTGTTGGTTAAATATTGTCCAAGTAAGGGGCTAATTTAACACAACTTGCCTTATGTTTTAATTAATACGGATGGGAGTTTAATTAGATCATTTTGGAATTTTTTGGTGTAAAATAATTGGAGAATCCTTCGTAATTAATTAATTAATTGGGAACATTTTTTTATTAACCACCTCCACTAGCTTTTAATAGTATTTACGCATTTAACTGATCATCCTATTACCATTTTAAAAAAATGAGCATGGTCGGTTCAGTTTCAACATGAAATCAACAGAAAATAATAGGCTTTCGCACTGAGAATAAAGCCTTCTTATTCCTTACAAGTATTCACATACTCTTAATACAAATGTTTAATACTATAAAGGTGCGTCCAGACTACTCGTACTCGTGCTTGTGCTCGCTGCACTCGCAATGATCTAGAAACTTGTCAAGCTTCAGGTTGTACTCGTCTGATTAGTGTCCAGACGGACTTTAGTTGCTCACTGGACGCCAGTCCCTTTGATGTACCGAAAACGGGCGGATCCTCTCGAGTTAATGGCTCGCGCTGCTCGCGTGGCTTGTCTCGTGACTTACATTTACGTCTATACTACTCGGGGGTCCTGCAAGTAGCGCGAGCACGAGCACGAGTACAAGTATTCTGGACGCACCTTTATGTGACAGAAACGCGCTTTCCTACTTAAGACAACGAAAATTGCTAGACCGTTTGTGTAGTGATAATATCACGGCAATTTAGTCAATAGGAAATAGGAGTTAATGCTACCATGGAATGGTTTATAGCCATTATTTCTTTAAATATTCGCAGAAATTGTCAAGTTCTATTGGGGGGTGTAATCTGGTTTTACATCCTGTATTAGTTCCGACTAGCTACGGTTAATAAAGCATATACTTACCACTAAAAATTAGTACTGTAGTTCTCAAAAATTTAAATAGCTTCTAGTGTGATATTGTTCTTGTCGTTTAACAATGTACCTATATGATTATCTATAATGCAACATGGTTTACTAAGAGGGTAAAATTCGTCCATGGATTATAAAGTCCAATAATAATAATAATAATGGGTTGTGCCAAATAAGAATCTTGTATTGCGTTATCTGACATGCAGAGTTTAAAAAAATCGTAAATACAAAGATAAAATAAATTAACTAAAACAGGTATTTGTACGATCAATAAAATTTAAATTCAGACAGGACAGCTAGAAGACTTCCAACAACGATGTGACCTGCGCAACAAATACGTTAAAATTAATACTACGGCGCGCGGCGATAGCCGATCGCTACAAACCCCCACCAACATCTTGTGGATTATAGGTTCTAACGGATACACTTCATTTTTGGGGACACTGTTTTGCTGTACTGGGAACAAAATTGCTGTATTAAAAGTCGTTTATTATTCAACAAGGCTGTGCTGCTAATGGAACTAATTACTACCAATAAAAACACTGTTCTAGCAAATCTGGAATTGATGTAACACTAAAGCGGTTTGATACACTAGCAATTTATTTAATATGGGTTAATACAAAATAAGATATCAATACAAACTATGTCTTAGCAAACCTGTTGTATTAGATCAGTTTCCTCAATGTAGAGACCAGATTTAAGAAATCAAATTATTTTTAAAAGGTATTTTTAATGTTTACTTAAATAATATTGGCGAAACACTATACAGGGTGTTAAATTAATGTCATGCAGATATTTCAGGGGGTGATAGTACTCAAAATAAGAAAAAAATGCAAACATATGCATGGTCTAAAACGCGTTATTTTCGTTATACAGGGTGGCAAAGTTTCAAATTTTTTTCTCGTATTTTGCGTTTTCTCTCTTATATTCTGCGATAATTGTTTCAAATTTGGAACATGGACCCTTTTTTAAAGTCTTTACAATAAAGTATCAAAATTGTCGACCTATCCAACGGTTGTTATAGTGGATTTCACCTTAGTTTTTAATGCTTTGACGTCTCTCTTGTCAAACATATTAGCCAACTCGTGATTTTCAAATCCCTAATTCTATAAACGGCTTTCAGGCACGGGCATTGGCTAGATTAACAAGAGATGGATATATAACTGACCGTATAGTTACATGTACATGACAAAGAGGCACACTACACAGTTCAATACGTTGCCCTTCAATGAGCTCAAACTCGTCAAAAGCACAGCATTGCTCGTATATGCCGTTAGTATGTGCATCTTTGTCTTACGCATTTGCTCTCGCATATGTCTTTTCGTCCTTCATTAATTCGATTGTCTCGTCGCGTTCTTTAAATATCACAGAGCCGCATTGGGACACACCGCGCACCGCGTGCATTCTGCTGTTAATTCTTGATCGTTCGTGTTATTGTTTTTGGTATTTTTCAGACAGCATTTTGCTTATATTTTGTGCGTATTAGACTTTTTGGTTTTAAACTGCCGGACTGTGTGTATCTGTGACGTGTTTCTTTTTATGCAAAAGTAAGTAAATAATTATTAATGTCTCGGACGGTGACGACGACATCGACAGCTTGTCAGATGAAGACCAAAAATAATAGGGAACTTGCAACAAAATTAAATTTGAAAACCACAGTGAACCATTATGCTAAAATAAGTTTTACATACAGTTGTATTGAAGAGTGCTTGAGGTATCTGTTCTGCAAACGCATGGACAAAAATCTTTTTTTGTAGTAGCTACTTACATTATTTTTTCTTTATTCATTAAAAAAAAATACCTAATTCGATAACATTACAAACTTTTGTTGTTTTATTATAAACCAACGAAAAGTTAGACCTATTGTAAACTTCAAACTCTTTAGAACCTAGTCTAAAGAAAAATATATCTACCCGTGAATAAGAAAATAAAAAAGTAAACAATAAGCTATTAACTATAATATATAGATTTTTTCAACTTAACACTGCATGGTCTAAAATCAAATTAAAAAACAAAATAATTATTTAATAAAAAACGTAGTTAATTGATGATACTAGATTCACGACTGCCCCTTGTATATTTTTTATTGTACTAAATTAAGAGTGTGTTTTTACCAAAATAACAGCACTTTATTATATTATGAACAAAAATTAAATGAAATTGTTTTTCTGATATCCTATCCTATTTCCATTCCCCTTCAGTATTTTTTTTTTAAATATCTTAAAAATTGCTTAGGTAATTCTCGTTTCCATCCATAATTATTACAACTACAAATAAATTGACCCATGTTCACACATAATTTTTAAGTCCGGCCCTGGCCAATCCTTAAGTTCTGTAAAAAGAAATGTTATAAATGACATGTGTCAGCGGCGGCCATTAAAAACTAAGGTGAAATCCACTATACAAATTTGATTGAGAAAATTTCTCACCTCTATGCTATGCTGAAGTGCGGTGGTGCAGCATCGTGCATGGACCACATTTTTTTTCTGACAATAATTGGTACCTCTTCTAGCAGCCCTGGGAGTTCCTTTTCAAGAAATTGACGATAATATTGTCCGTTTAGCCGTTTATTATTGCGTTATTTCGAATACACTTAATTTCCATCGATGGCTATTTTTGCAAATAAATCGAAAACGGTCACAGATACGAGAATAGTGCAAGAGACCAGAACTCTAAACAAAGGAACGGAGAGTTCAAATTTCATACCGGAATTAATACAGGGAGCCAAACAAAAAAGTTCTGAAAGATAAAATTGTAGCCGATTCAAGAAAATGTTACACCCTGTATACTGCGACCGATAATTTTGATACTTTATTGTAGAGATTTTAAAAAAGGGTTGATGTTCCAAATTTGAAACAATTATGGCAGAATATAAGAGAGAAAACGCAAGATACGAGAGAAAAATTGAAACTTTGCCACCCTGTATAACGAAAATAACGCGTTTTAGACCATGCATATATTTGCATTTTTTCTTATGTTGACGAGTACTATCACCCCCTGAAGTATCTTCATGACATTAATTAACACCCTGTATAGACGTCATTATGAGAATATCCGCAAAATGAAAATTTAAATAGGGATTATTTTTAATCAAAAAATGCGAATGTAGCCCATTAAATAAATTTAAAAGGCAAAAAAGAAAAAAATTGACTACGTAGCTGAATTTTTTTTCAATTTGCCCGATAGATAATTGCCAACTTTTAAAATTCGCAAAATTTACATTGCTCTGTTCTAATAATAAAATAGCAAACAGATTTAATTTTTCAGTGTACATGCGGCGTGATATTTCAATTTAAAAAACCGGGAAAAAATTATAATTCGGATAAATCCTAAAAGCGGCTATGTAACTATTTTAGAGTAAATTTAAAAACTTGTGTAGCCGGAAGCCATATTAAATAATTTTTATGCTGGTATGGCAAATACGGGGCATTTCTGTCGGATATTGGACAGTTCAATTTCAAAATATAATTTCTAACATGGCAAATATTAGCATTTCATATTTTACTCCATTAGAGCACATGGGATGAAATCAGTCGACCAGTCTGGTTTTTCAAAGGGAATTTTTCGCATTTGCCTTTATCAGGTTCTTTGGGCGACATCGACACTGCTTTGGGCAACGCCAACGTGACGAATTTAAATCGCATAAGCACGCCCGCCATGTTAAATAATTCCGAAATAAATTTACTTAATGGGAGCTCTGTGGCTTTGCCTCAAAAAGTTCCTTCGCAAATACCATTTCTTTATTTGATTTTGGAGACGGAATATTTTTTTCTATTTGCTTTGCGAATTTGTTAAATTGGTTGCATTATAGAGCCCTCCGATGATGTCTGGCTCTGGCATCAAGATATAGTCCAGGAGCTAGCGCAAAAAATATGCAAGAGTTTTCTGAAGGCTAATATTTTCAAGACTGGTTCATCTTTGGTGATTTAACCCAAGTAGCATTTTTAGACACATTACGGTAAATGTGTCTAAACTGTTGTTTCTGTTTCCGACACAAATTGGAAATTGTTGGCAACATGTATGGAAATATTTTCGAAACGTATACATTTTAAATGGCGCATTAGCACGTGTTTCTAAGTGGTTGGTACGGGCTGTGACTTTTGCTGTTTCGACGCAAAATCGAAACTTTTATCGAAAATGTTTCGAAAAATTTTCAGAAATGTTTGGAACATGTTTTCATAAATGTGTCGAGTGAGAGTTCATTTTACAAAGAGAGGGCGCTGACTGTTGGAATTGTAAATTGTCAAAATGGAAACATTATTGAAACAAAAAATTAGATCTATCTCTCTGCAGGTTGTAAAATAAAAGAAAGTAAACAATATAATGACAGCATAATTTCGCCATAATGAATTTGTCACCAGAGTATTTTCTATAAGTGATACAGTTTTTTTTTGTATGGTTTATTGCAGGGGAGATCCAAAAGTCGTTGACGAAATAAATTTTATCGTGCAATTTAGTAATTTAGCTTTATATTCTTAAGACGCTCCCGGTATATTGACATTTACACACAAAATAAATACTTTGTCAAAAAATAAAATCTTAAATATTTTAAAAATTTTACTTAATTCTTCTTTCAATTGATTAAGCTAGCAAAATGGAACTAATGTAACCACTTTTTTACATTTCAAATGACGCAGGAAGTTAATTAAAATCCATTTTAATAATATAAAAATGAATTTGTCAAAATGGCCGCCAGAAAGCGAGAATTATTCTGGTCTAAAATGGAGTCGACACACAATTTCTAGTATTTGGTTTCTATAACGTTTCGATAATCATGTAGCTATAATTCATAGAAAATGTGTCGAAACATGAAGAATGTTTCGATATTGTACCGAAACCATGCGAAACAAACGTCGGCTAAAGTAAAAAATGCACAGTCCCGTCAAGAGGAAGGTTAAGCTTAGAAGCATAAGACTTCTGTATACCGTCACGGTATATACACTACTACTTTACACTTTCTGTGACATATAACCTACAAAATTGGTTTGTACTTTGTTGAACGTTTAATAAAACTTTTGTAAAACCTCGAAGAATGTTTAAACTGTTGTTTTCTTCCCATATTAATAAAACAAAAATGTACAATTTATAGGTTATAATCGTTATAATCAAGGTTATAATAATAATTGTCCGGGTGCGGTAGTGTAAAGGTTTCTGGCAGTTTCGAAAATTATTTTCTGCGCAAGTTTCGTAATTAAATGGATATCACTGTTTGGTAAATATTTCAAAGCAGAAGAATACCAATTTGTTTTGAATCACTTAATTCGAAAATGTGCCGCTACAATTTGGGAGCACATGTGTCTAAACACAATTTTATAATATTATATAAAAATGTTTCGAAAAATTTTCTTTTGTGCGTTTCCTAAATGTATCGACACTGTAGTTTGGAAAGTATTTTGAAACTAACAGTTCTTAATCGTTTCTAGTAACTAAATTCGAAAATGTGTCGCAAAAGTTTCGAAACACATGTGTCTCCACACAATCTAAATATTTTTAATCGAAAATGTTTCGAAACGTTTCTCAGCAAAGAATTTGTGTCCAATTTGTGTCTATAATTGCTACTTGGGAAAGCTAGTGTACAGTCAGCAGTTACAGTTCCGGGACATCTGGCTGCGGGACGCGCACAAAGGTGTAATTTTAATTAGTATCTCCAAACTGTTTTCTGAAGGCTCAAAATTTGTACAAAACGAGCAAATATAATATAAAACAGGAATCTAATAGTCAGACAGCGGGACATGGGGACACATAGAGTCAGCGCTACTCCATACTTGTCAAAAAAAATTCCTTACCAAAAGTGTTTTCTGAAGGCTCAAACTTTTTTAAATAATAATAACAACTATAAAGTTAAAAGAAATACAGTCAGACTCCTCTGTACAGTCAGCAGTTACAGTTCCGGGACATCTGGCTGCGGGACGCGCGCAAAGGTGTAATTTTAATTAGTATCTCCAAACTGTTTTCTGAAGGCTCAAAATTTGTACAAAACGAGCAAATATAATATAAAACAGGAATCTAATAGTCAGACAGCGGGACATGGGGACACATAGAGTCAGCGCTACTCCATACTTGTCAAAAAAAATTCCTTACCAAAAGTGTTTTCTGAAGGCTCAAACTTTTTTAAATAATAATAACAACTATAAAGTTAAAAAAAATACAGTCAGACTCCTCTGTACAGTCAGCAGTTACAGTTCCGGGACATCTGGCTGCGGGACGCGCGCAAAGGTGTAATTTTAATTAGTATCTCCAAACTGTTTTCTGAAGGTTCAAAATTTGTACAAAACGAGCAAATATAATATAAAACAGGAATGTAATAGTCAGACAGCGGGACATGGGGACACATAGAGTCAGCGCTACTCCATACTTGTCAAAAAAAATTCCTTACCAAAAGTGTTTTCTGAAGGCTCAAACTTTTTTAAATAATAATAACAACTATAAAGTTAAAAAAAATACAGTCAGACTCCTCTGCGATAAAACCACTTCAGTCAGCAGTCGATAGAAGTGTGAGTGGGCACTGCGCGCATCAGTATGACTAGCTTTAATATCTGTCAATAAGGTTTCATAAAAAATAAATTCATAATTTTTTGATAATTTTAGTTGTTTAGAACGACAAATGATAAAATAATATTATAAAATATGAAAAATTTCTTCTAGTGATTAAGCTATGATTTTTTTTATTCTCAAATACGTATGAGAGGTTGATTAAAAAAAAATAGTAAAATCAAATTAACTATCGTTAGCTCAGGAATAAAGAAAGAGTAATATCGCTACGATTCTAATTATTTTACAATTGAATGTCATTGTCTCGTGTATCAATAATACTTTTTTGTCTTTATTTCAGATTTAATTATTCATTTCGATTTTACCGTGTTACATATTTATGATTTGGGTAGTTTCACAAATATACAGGGTGTTCTCAAAGTTGAGTCATTTATTTTACCAGGTTGTAGAACTCGTAAAAATAAGTAATTGTACCAAAAATAATTTATATAAAAGTTGCAGATTATAGAAGTTATTAAAAAATGTAAAATTTAAAAACTGTAAGACCTGATTTTTTTATATTCTCGACCACTGCGTTATCAATGTTTTGTTTACTGGCGATACTAGGTATGGCTTATTTATTGTAGGATACAAATTACTTATCATTAATTCATTTTACGGGTTTTAGTGCGAATTTCGATTTGACCAGTGGTAAATAATTGGCTAAAGTGCGTGATATTTTTGATTTCTGGGAATTTAATGACTTCTTTATTCTGCAACTTTTATATAAATGATTTTTGGTACAATTACTTATTTTTACGAGTTCTACAACCTGGTAAAATAAATGACTCAACTTAGAGAACACCCTGTATATTTGTGAAAGTACCCAAATCATAAATATGTAACACGGTAAAATCGAAATGAATAATTAAATCTGAAATAAAGACAAAAAAGTATTATTGATACACGAGACAATGACATTCAATTGTAAAATAATTAGAATCGTAGCGATATTACTCTTTCTTTATTCCTGAGCTAATTATAGTTAATTTGATTTTACTATTTTTTTTTTAATCAACCTCTTATACTTATTTGAGAATAAAAAAAATCATAGCTTAATCACTAGAAGAAATTTTTCATATTATAATATTATTTTATCATTTGTCGTTCTAAACAACTAAAATTATCAAAAAATTATGAATTTCTTTTTTATGAAATGTTATTGACAGATATTGAGGCTAGACATACTGATGCGCGCAGTGCCCACTCACACACTTCTATCGACTGCTGACTGAAGTGGTTCTATCGCAGAGGAGTCTGACTGTATTTTTTTTAACTTTATAGTTGTTATTATTATTTAAAAAAGTTTGAGCCTTCAGAAAACACTTTTGGTCAGGACATTTTTTTGACAAGTATGGAGTAGCGCTGACTATGTGTCCCCGTGTTCCACTGTCTGACTATTAAATTCCTGTTTTATATTATATTTGCTCCTTTTGTACAAATCTTGAGCCTTCAGAAAACAGTTTGGAGATACTAATTAAAATTACACCTTTGCGCGCGTCCCGCCGCCAGATGTCCCGGAACTGTAACTGCTGACTGTACCCTAGCTTTTAATCACTAAAGTTGAACCAGTCTTGAAAATATTAGCCTTCAGAAAACTCTTTCATATTTTTTGCGGTGGCTCCCCGACTGATATTTATGATAACGAAACGGATCAGCCTTTTATATACAGGGTGTCCCAAAAGTAATGGGACACAGAGCAACAGCAGACTCCTTAACTTGCCTTATCCCAAAATTGATAACAACCAAGATACAGGGTGTCAAAGTTTTAATTTAGTTTTCGTTTTTTGCAATTATTTCTTAACGAAACGACATAGCAGCACAAAATTAAGGATTTTGGGGTTTTTTGAGGTGAGGAATTCAAAATTATCCACAGTTTTTGTGTAACCAGTAGAGGGCGCTGCCTACGACATGGCCCACTCGTTTTAGCTGGCATAACTTTGTTTAGGCTTCTTTTATCGATCCGACTATTAAAAAAATAAGTTACTTTACTTCTTTTACATCAAGAATGTATAACTTATTGAAGTCGCTAGAAGCAACCATTTTCGAGATAATTGCATTTCATATGTCCAATGCAACTAAGTACGTGGTCCAAAAGCAACGGAAAATCGAGCAACGGTGAATTTCTGACTTAAAATTATTGTAAATCAGCCACATTTGTAAAGTGTCAAAGTTAATGTAGATACTTAAGGTTGACTATTTTTTCTAATAAAAACGTTTTTTCGTATACGGAATTATTAATTTTATTCAAATCAAAAATTTTATTTAATTCTTAATTTAATAACATTTAAAAGTAACAAAATAGTTAGAAATATAAATGGTAACGTCGTCATAGCAATTGTTCAGAATGGCCACCATTGACCTCAATACATTTCGCTATACGTTTTACAAAAGATTGTCGGACTTTAAACAAGATATCTTCATAATTTCTGAGCAGATTAAGAGAATTTATAATTTTTTGATTTAACTCATTATAACTTGTTATAAACATTGGTTTTCAAATAACCCTAAATGCAGAACTTCATTGGATTAAAATCCGGACTTCGCCAATAACCCCTCGATAATACTTCGCGCCGGCCAAGGCAAGGGACCACCACGGCCTACCCAACGTTCAGGGAACTGTTCATTTAGATAATTTCGCACATTTCCGCATTGGAAAATAAATTATGTCGAGGCATTACTAAAAAAATTATAATATCTACGTATTGTATGTAGAAAATTAATAACTTTGACAGATGATACTTTCTGTAACATGTTGTTTGTTGCCTTAGAATCGTCGTTGTTTTTAATCAAGTCCAGCTGTGATAAATAATACTAATACGAATACACAATTATTTTAAATATTTTAGCATTCTTGCATTAAAAATATCGAATGCGATTATCTCGAAAATGGTTGCTCATAGCGACTTTAATAAGTTTTTGATGTAAAAGAAGTAAAATAACTTATTTTTTTAATAGTCGAATCGATATAAGAAGCCTAAACAAAGTTATGCCAGCTAAAAGGAGTAGGCCATGTCGTAGATAGCGCCCTCTACTGGTTACACAAAAACTATAAATAATTTTGAATTTCTCACCTCAAATAACCCCAAAATCCTTAAATTTGTGCTGCTATGCCGTTTCGTTAAGAAATAATCGCAAAGAAACTAAAACAAAATTAAAATTTTGACACCCTGTATCTTGGTTGTTATCAATTTTGGGATAAGGCAAGCTTAAATAAATCTTATTAGTTCGCCTTAAGGAGTCTGCTGTTGCTCTGTGTCCCATTACTTTTGGGACACCCTGTATATTTCTTTTAGAAAAAATATTATTTTACATGGTAGATCATAAAACTGCTACGTGTATTAACTTTACCTTTTTAAGCATACAGTACAATTAATTATATATAATATTTGGGATCATCAAGCTTCATTGCACATGGATAGTATTTAAGACAGTAGCCTTAGACTAATAATTTAGTTTACACTTGAAAACGGTTAGAGATACTAACTAACCGAAAGGTTGTGTTAAGTAACAAAATAAAGACAATGGAAGTCCGACAAGGTAATTTTTTTGATATTACTTCATTGTCTACCACCTTCAAACACTGGAAAATGAAGTCGTTAATCCCACCTTAACAGATCTGGAAAGTAGCCGATTTAGTGTATGGATTTTTATTTTACAAGTACGTGTTCCTGGACACGTCATATGATAGAATGTCCTCTATAAATACTGAGATGTCGGCTTGATCGTCGTTGTTTATTATCATAAACTTCCTAATAAAGATAATAACTATTTAATAACTCGTCTTCGTGAAATATAATAAACGAAATTTCCTTTGTAAGATAATTAGGTAGTAGAAATTTCGAAGCGAAATCTCATTATATTCAAAAGATATTATGATACCGCCGTATTATAATTCGCTAAAGTCTAAAAACAGTGTAGCTATAACAAATTTTATTAGCGAAATTCCAAATTATTACAGCTATACACAATAACGACTCCTCTCTGCGACAGCGATGTATTTATAACTTCATTTTCTAACTTCCCTGCGAAATTACTTTATTATGCCGTACTTATTCTTTGTAAATAGAATGATCATAAACAGTTAAAATTGTTATAGAACGTAATGTTTTTTTGAGAGGATACGATAGTTTGTTATCAACAATTTAGTTGCGTGTCTTTAACAATATTTTTCTATTCTTTAAAATTTAGCCACCCAAATTTGTTCTATACTATTGTCGATCTTGAATATAAGAAAAAAATATACATTTCTAGGAAAACAACGGTTTACTAAAGGGGTGAAAAAGGACATGGTTTTCCTGTCCATTCCTACATAAAAAAAAAGTGTTGAAGAACACCTCTTCTTATCTTATTTTAGCCGACCATGGGTTTTGTGATTATCATTTTATATTTTCTTGTTGAACAATACTTCATATGCTTTACCTTTTTTTCTTTTAATTTTTACCCTATTCTTTATAAAGAAAATTACATAAATTTATTTTCAACCAATTAGAAGGCTCCATTTTGTTTACGTACGTTGCTTATAGCAACGGGAACGGTAGGGAGATTATCGCGATAATTTTATTAGTTCCTATTAACTTAATGAAATTAATAAGTGATAATTTTTCTGTCGAAAATGAAGTGCTTTATATATCTATTGGCAAAAGTCACTCAGAATAAAATCAAAATACATTTTGTTGCTAACTTATAGGTAATTTTTATTAATACTAACCAATTTGCTTTACATATCGAACACCGGGGCTAAAAGAAGCACATCAAAAATTTAACTAAACTCATCGGAAATATGTTTTTTTAAGTTTCATTTGAAACTATTAGACATGTAATATCAGATGTTATGGTTGAAAACCAATAATTAATGTTTTTAATGTTCCTGAAATTTTAGTAATAAACCTTAGTTAGTAACCAGTGAAATCAACTTCTATTGTAAAAATACAGTGCGTCATATTAAACTAAACTCATCGGAAATATGTTTTTTAAAGTTTTATTTGAATTTAAACCTGTAAAGATATTGGATTTCAGATAACAAATTTGTTATTTAATGTTTCTCACAGTTTAGTAATAAAAATAAAATAATAACGGCTAAAATGAATTTCATTTCTAAAACTCTAATTAGTTACAATTAACTAAAGTCGCCGGAAATATGTTTTTGTAGCATTATAGCAAAAAAAATTATAATAAGAAAAAACTCCAATTTATGGCATTTTCTTACCGAATCTCCCACGCAGCAGAATTAATTCCCGATAATTCTGCTGCTAGGGAGAGTATAAGTGAGTAGTACCTACACCTTTTTCAAAAGCTCTATTAGAGGTGCTTACCACCAACTATTTCATAATTCCTTTTTTGCCTGTAGCGACAACTATATATCTATATTCTATTAATTTTTGCCCTCTTCTGATGATGAGCTTTCCTACGCTCGAAACATGATGAGATAATCTGGAATAATCTTTATTATTTTAATAAAACTGTGGAGGAATACTTTTAGTTTTTCTTTCTTTCCCCGTACTTTCAACTCCACTTTGAGCATGGACTATTTCTTGAAATTAATAATTCGTAGTCCTTTTACTGAAAATCGCATTTTTCTCAATAGAATGTGGAACTTTGCGTTTCAAATTTTTGCAACATTATCAAAATCAGTTTTTCCTTGCCTTTTAATACAAGTCACACATCATCACATCAAATACATCATTCCACTATAAGTAGCTTTATTATAACATAAAAATCTTCAATATAATATGAAATTAATCCCATTATAACTAAAAATAAGCTACCTAAGGCGAAATATCGACCAAAATTACTATAATACTCCCGGACTATCTAATGTCATTCACGTCGCGTCGCATTGCCGTTACACATTCGCCGCGAGCGGCTGGCGTTCGAATCATCCTCGCTTATTATGGCCTACATTATACGCTCGTTAAATAATATACTATTAAACTTAAGGTGGGATTAACGACGCCATCTTCTATCGTCAATTCGATTTGCCGAACTGTTGACGCACTGCAGTACTGTGTTGATAAGAGTAGTTATTTTTATGCTTTTGGCATACGAAGAAGAAAGACAGACATATTCTGGAGCTGGTGGAGCAAGGCAGATATTAGTCAGCCGGTCATAGGTTTATTTACTTTCGTGTTTTGTGTAATTACGGAACCTGTCCTGTTAAAATAGACACATATTATTCTCTTTCATTTTAGTGGTTTCAAAAAACTGCTTTTTTTAAGTTTCTGTGCATTAAAAAAAACACCGGCATGCTATTCGTCAATGCCTTCCTGAACAGTCCTTTCAAGATTAGATACTATTTTTTTTTTTAATAATTGCAAGGTTCCGGAAGTAACCCCTGTATTCAAGCCATTTATAGGTCTCTTAAGAACTGTGCCCTTAACCCTTTCGCTGCGGGCTGAAAAAGCAAGCCATACGTCTGTGCGGAGAAAAACCAACATATTATTAACAAATACATATTTTCTAAAGTAAAATCATATTTTGGTATTTTCTCCTAATTTTTTTTGAAGACGCGCATGAGCGCTTTCTGCCTATTCTCATGGAATTCCATTATTATTATAATTTTTTATGACAAAAAAACTACATAATTTGAAATAAAATCTTTATTATAGGTACGTATCTTAACATAGTATAAAACAAATTCGCTGTCCCCTTATGTGCGTAAATCTTTAAAACTACGCAACGGATTTTGAAGCGGTTTTTTTAAATAGATAGAGTGATTCAAGGGGAAGGTTTTTATGTATAACTAGCGACCCGCCCCGGCTTCGCACGGGTGCAATTTCAGAAAGTGGCATGCCGGGTACTAATATATCGGGTTTGTTCGGGTTTGTATTTATACCAGCGGGTTGCAACGAATGCCGGGTACACGCTAGTATAATGTATACAGGAGAGCGAGCACACATGTGCGTCCGCCGCCACTAGAGAAGAGAGGCTTGGACGCACAAGCGCGCTTTCCGCACTCAAAGTGTTAAGTAAATCGTATGTCTCAAATTTGAGAAATTCAGTGGATGAGGTCAAAAAATAAGTTTATTTTAAATGCGAAAATGAACGCTTAAAGTAATTTGCAATAAAACGAAAATAAAATTTTTTATAGCCATCACAACTGCGAGGGTCAATTCCCCAATTAATTGTACTACATCGTTCTATTATAAAATTAAATTTTATTTAGTTTTGTTATTTGCGAAATGACATTAGCTAAGTGGATTAATTGGAGCTGATGTATTTAAAAGAGTGTAATTTCAATTGATTTAAATAAAATTTGCAGCCAGAGTATCGTCGCTCTAGAATATTTTACTTCTATTTTTAGAGTCGTCCAGAGGCGGGTCATGACTGATGATGAAGTTCCCCTTTTTTTAACTGGAAGGTATGACTGACTCAGCCTTCGTCAGTAATCATAATGAAAATATGGATAGCCTTTGTGATGATACGAAGAATAAATTTAGTCAATATTAATTTATTCATCTCTTCTACCATTTGTGAGATATGATCCATTAAATATGTCATCATTAGTTATTATCAGTGTATCTGTCGTAGGCTGATAGTGAAATCCGTCATTTCATGAAAAGCCTAGTCATATCATGAAGCGTGGCTAAAAGGTATATTGCAACTGGTTTGTTCGTTGTTCCCCAGAGCATTTTTTTCAATTTTTTTCAATTTTTTTAACTAATATTATTTTATAAAAATAAAATTTAAATTAAATTTTAAAAAAATGCTCTGGGGAACAACGAACAAACCAGTTGCCAATATACCTTTTAGCGTGCAGCATGATATGACTAGGCTTTTCATGAAATGACGGATTTCACTATCAGCCTACGACATATCCACGGATAGAGTTTGGAAGAGAAAAAACATTTTTATTAGTAGGTATAGAAAAAAAGTAATTCTTTATAAAAACGTCTGCTTATGCTGAAACTACATATATCTACATATTATGAACATATAAACTTGTTATTTTATGAGTAATAATTGAGCTTGTTGTATTATCCTTAGCATAATGCTCTTACCATCAGAAGTATTATGCGCCTATCATTAAATAGTTGTAGAAAAGGAGTTATTAGTATATTTTCTGCTATATTGTGGTAACACCACTGTTTGATCATTTGTTATAATTAAAATATTATTATGTCATGTGGCTGGTAAGAATAGCAAATATAATTTGCGAGTTCTGCTTTCAACAGGTCAAGTGTCAATTTGCACTGTTTTAACGACATTGTTCAATTATTATTAAGTATAAGAACAAATGTCATTAAATAATAATTGTATTTTATGGGGGTAATGCCAGAAATCCTACTTTATTGTTTACTAAGAAATAATAAATAATATTAAGCTGCATACCCAAAACCTTTCAATGATTATATATCAGTCAACTTAGGGCATGACAAAATAAATATAATGTAAAGTCAACATTTCCTAAAAACAAGGCTTTTCGACAGTTGAGATTAACAGCTGAAACTAGTTTCTTTCTAAAAGTTCCCATCAGTTCAGTATTGGGCCGTAGCTAGCTCACGCGTCACCTTTCAGAGACTAAATTTTCTTGGTGTTTATTATCTAAGTTAAACGGTGAGTAGAATACACCACTTTAGATAACAAATATATCATTTATCATCATTGGCTATTATAAATGTAATATTATTAGTTTATTGATTTTACGATATAATAGGTTGTAAAAGATAATACAGTTGTATAATAGAGCACCGCCGGCGAGTTAAAAAAGAATGCACTTTTTTTATTAATTTTAATTGCATTTTTTATCACATTTAAGTTTGTGTTGGTGCGCACGGGATGGGAATAAAGCTCTATGTCTATGGATACCATAATATTAAAATAATTTCGAGTTTTTGATTGATATTGTCATTTGTAATTCTCGATGTCATAATGAAAGACACTGTGTTACCAGGCAAGAGACAATAAACATTTTACCGCACCGCGAAAAATTGATAATAAGTACTTCCATTTCCAAAGTCAAGACATAAAATTGCGTATTATTGGCCTTATAACATGATGTTTTCGCATTAGACATTATAAAGAAGAACAAAGCTGGTTTTTAAAGAAAAAGCGTACGTATCTACTAAATGATATAAGCGTCTAAACAATTAAATTTTTAATACTTTTAATTGAATAATGGAGTAATATTCTGTGTAGATACAAACTACGTTTTCAAAAATACTTATTTTATGAAGTTACCTTATACAGGGTCCAAAACAAATAAACTTTGCATCACATGCCACCAAATTTTAATAGCCCAATTTTAATTTTGTAGAAAAACACACATTTAATATGGCGCTACTTTAAAGAAAATATATCTGAAATAAAGTCTTGTCAAAACTGAGAAGTTTTATGTAGGTTGCGTTGAGTCTTGCAAAAGTGGTGCAATTTACAAAATATAGGTAAAAATCGAAATTATCTTATGCAGCTGAAATTTCGCAAATGGGCTAAAAACTGCATTTAAGAAAACTTTTTCCAATAACTTTTTTCGATATTTTCAGAAATAACCAGACTTTTGAATTATTTTTGGAAAAAATTAACATTTTACAGATAATGCGAATCACGTGACTACTATTTTTTTGCTTAATTTTCAACTCGATCGAAGCAGAACTTGATGCCAATATAAAATATGTTATTTTAATAGTTATTTGTTTTTTCAATACTTACACCATTATGACCTTCTAAAAATGTCCAAAAACTAGTACTATTTAGCGAAATTTGTCGCCAGAATTATTTTCCATATAGTAAAATTAAAATGTGTTAAGATTTTTCCTTCTTCCTGTCAAATGTCAATAAATTGACTTACGACGCACTGGTATCTACGTCCTTCCCCTTTACATTTAACCCATCTTAGGTTGACTATTGATATATTTAAATACAGAAGATCCTAAATCAACCAGAAACTTTTTATGGCAATAACAATAAATATTTCACAATGAAACTTATACGGGAGAATGCAGCATATAAACATACGCATAACTCGACTACATCTCCTTTTGTTGTCTAATTAGGTCCTATTAAATTGTTAATATAATTACTGATACTGGCAGTTAAAGCAAGGCATAACTTTAATTAATAAGTGACGTCAGTGTGTTAATTATACTAAGTTGTTTAATTGATGTCGTCTCGTAAAGAGTTAGGATTTTATTAATGGCGAAGGCGAACTGTACTGCATGGCAGAGTTTGTCGAATATTTTTGTTAGAACAATGAATAAAAATTCCCTGGCGTCGGTGATTGGCCTCGTTGAGGAAATAGACCGACGTAAAATTAAAAAAAAACATTTTACATAAATCAAACGCAACATATTTTTATAATATTTTAGAAATAAATTGTAAGTCTATATCAGGTAAAGACGGACAACTATAAGATAGATCAATAATTTTATTTATATGCATCAACTCTCCCTCGTTTTGTTGTTGGCCTTTCCTTATACCGTGCGAGCAAAAATTATTTGCATCAAAGAGGGCCTTGCATCTAAGGACGTAATGCTTAGCCGTAGAGCTTAATACTTGTTGGGTGTCAGTAACTACCTGAATTAACAATCAATCAATTATTCCGTCATCTTTGACAGTCGTTACAAGTAATTTGATTCATCGCTAATTTTTCCAATTTTTTGAATAATTCACACAATGGGCTTTACGGAACGGCACAAAACATTCATGGTTGAAGCGAATTTTCGAAACGGGGTTAAAGTAAATGGTGAGTGGCAATACATTCCGGGTTTGTGCATGGACGAGGACAGAGATGATTTATTAGAACTGACAATTTTTTCGGATGAAGCCTGGTTCCACCTCTCCGGTTATGTGAATTCTTAGAATACACGCATTTGGAGTAGTGAAAATCCCTATTTTTTTGTAGAGTCCATATTGCCCCCTTAAAAATTGGTGTCTGGTTAGCTGTTTTTCGTAGAAGAATTGTTGGTCCTATTTTTTTCTATGACACAGTTACAGCACAGCGATATAGACACAATATTTTGAATCCATTTGTGGAGCAATTACTTGACGACCAACTACGTTTTGGATATTTTCAACGGGACGGTGCTACCGCCCATACAGCCGCCGAAACTATTAACTACTTACGCAATTTTTTCGACGTCAGATGGATCAGTATTTGATAAGACATTGAATTCCCACCTAGATCACCTTTTTGTTTAACGGTTATGGATTTCTTCGTTTTTCCTCATTTAAAGAACACTATTTTTAAAACACTAGTTGCAAATTTAGAACAATTACAAGAAAGGATTATCTAAGAATGTGGTAACATTTCTCCAGAGATGCTGGTCAACACTTTCGAAAATATGAAGAGACGTGTGAATTATGCTTGGAGCATGGCGGTGGCCAATTTCAGCAATTTATGTAATTATTTTTCTTTTTCTTTCTATATATTTTTACTTTGTTAATTTTGTAAACAACAAAAATAAATTTGTATTTGTCTACTTATTTTACTCATTAGTTTGGCATATCATATCATAATATGAATTTGACAAAATTTTAACCTGGATTTGGTTAGATATATTGTCCCCATATCATTGTGATCTAAACCAAGCCCAACGTTTTTTAATCCAAGCCCTCTTTGATGCAAATAATTTTTGCTCGCACGGTACCATCCAGTTTTCTCTAATACGAATACCGTCCACATTAGTCGGCACCCTCATACAATTTTTCAATCGTCTATTCAATTCTTTTGTCTTAAGATGAACCAATAATTAACAATTTAAAACACTTTCCCCATGATAACAACATACTTATTCTAACGACTGCAAATTAAGAAAAAAACTCCGTTAGGTGCATAATACATTATTACGAATTTAGATACATCGCATTCCTTAACTAGCCGCCCTATATTTATTTCTATTAACTCGGCAAATGTCATTTTGTGCTTAGGCACAATTACTAGAGGTGTACCTACTCATATTATCACACACACCTACCTGTTCTCTATCCTTATTACAACATGACAAATATGACAATGCAAGAAACGTGCTTTATTATTAAATTTAGCGCCGTACTTATTATATTATTTGTATTTTAGTGTAATGTATTCAAATCTTTTCCGCTTTAATCACAGTCTAATGTAAAAGCTGCATAAGCACACTTCTATAATAGAATTTATTATATTAAGGAAAAGTTAGGGTGCATTTTTTGTCGGAAAGTCGAATGACGACGAATTCAATCAATAGCACCACACCGACAATGAAATTCACCATGTAGAAAGAATAAAACAGTCAATTACCTTTACTAGATGTCAATATAAAGAAAAATTTCGACACCATTCTAATTTCAGTATACAGGAAACCTACACATACAGGTCAAGATCTTAGTTATACAGCAAACCACTCAAACAACACAAGAATAAAAAGAACAAATGAAAATTTCTCTCTATTTTATATTATTTTGTAAATACTACTTACCCGTCACCAAATGGAAACATATGCGAAAAAGTTGAATGATGTATCTGTTTAGGTGGCTCAGAAGCAGCTGGTGACGTAGGATTACTATGCGGCGAGGAAGGATTCGATGGGACCGCTTCGGGAACGGTTCGGCTAAGTTCAGGAGTTTCTCGGTCAACCGAACTTCTACTCGAGCAATCTCGATCTCGAACGATATCCTCATCGGGTGTTATTTCTGGAGAACTTGTAGTTTGCCCATCTTCAATCTGAAATTAAAATACGTCGAGTAGTACATTAATCTAGAAAACATTTTTGGTCAGGAAATTTTAATTAAAAGGAAATAAAATTCGTCCCATGAGAAAGATCGACGTAAATAGCAAAATTATCCAAAAATTATTGTTTTTAATAGACTATTTCACTAGAGTGTTTTATACTGGCAAAATATCATAGTAACGGCCTGTTTTCTAGTGGAAAAACTCTTAATTATATACACCTGGACAAAATCAACAAGATGGTTTTTCAGCCACGTAATTTTGATAGATGTCAGGTAAAAACTATTGTTAATCTATCCAAGAAATAAAAAAATCGATAGCTGAAAATATTCCACTTAACACAGAGAAATCCAAGAACTCAATTTGGGCACAGTTCTCAGAGTCTCTAATGGTAAGAAATTATAAACTGGAAAAATATACTACTGTGATGGGACTGGCGAAAATCCTCGAAGATTACGCCTTTAATATGAAGAAGGGTAATGGCGAAGAATATAAAGAATCTTCTGTAAAGGCTATATGAAACACTATATACAGCAAAAATGATTCAAGAAATGTATTTTACAGAATACGAAATAAAGATTTACCCTTTTACGGATATTTCCTTTAAAAATGCCCAAATTGCAAGAGACGCAAAGAGAAAGCAGCTCCAAAGTTGTCAGGAAAAGAGGAAAGTAAGTTCAAAAGCATTATCTATATACCAAAGATTTACTAACAATAACGCAAAGCTACAATGAAGAAAACCCTGATGAAGCACAAAAAAAGTTTTTCCATCTCTGCTCATTTGAACTAGCTTGAAGAGGCAAAGTAAATTGCAAAATTCAATATTTTTAAAAGGAGTTTGATACCATGGGAGAATTTACCGGATGAATTGAATACACCAACATATTTTTCAAGACACCTCAAGGTGGGTCAAAAGGATTGGCAAACAGCAAATGGTTGGTAAGAAATTCATCAAACAAAGACTTATGCCCTGTAAGATTATTTTTAAAATTATTGGAAAAAAGAGGACCAAACATTTCCACAGACAGACTATTTCTCTCCGTTTATCCAAACTGGCTGAAGGGATGTTGGTTCAAAAATACTGCACTAGGAATAAATGCAGTATCTAAGTGGATCAAAACTTCAGCGGAAAGAATTGGAATAGATACGAAGAAGCATAAAATAACAAATCATTCTCATCGATCTTCCGCTGTGACTGCCCTATTTAAACAAGGTGTTGTGGAACAAGAGTTGATTAAGTTAACAGGCCACTCAAACGCAAATTCCCTGAAACCATATATGCAGCTAGATCCTAGTCATCATCTGAAGCTCATTAAAATTCTCAGAACAACAAATGAAGCATGTGGACCTTCTACTTTTCAAATGCAAGTCAATCATACCCAAAACCATGCTTTGATAGAAAAGAATGGACAAACTATTACTTATAACAACTGTACGTTTAATATTAGTAATAAATAAATAAAGTTTCTAGTTTGCTAAATAAACAGTGTTTTTTTATTGTTTTCTCATGAAATAGTCTTGTCGAATATCAGTCGAGAAAAAATTTTGTATCGGCAAAATTTTCTCTTGGTTTTATTCAATTTTGTTGCTTTTTGGTAATTTCATTCGCAAAATTGCCAAGCAACCATTCAAAAATTTTACCGGCAAAATTTTCTCTCTTATGATATTATATACGAAAATAAACGTTTATGAATGGCGTTTGTTTTTATTTGTATTTCCGCCAGCTTAGTTTTTAACTTTTAGATTTCTCAACTAATATTCTATTTGAAGTACCTTCGAATTTTATTTTATTCACGATTAGAACCATTTACTTTAATTCCAATTTTACCTTTTCTTCTTTAGTTTCCCCATCCCTGCTTGCAGTGTCGTGTCCTTCTCTTTTTCTTTGTTCCTCTTTTAGTCTTTCTGCTTTCCTCCATTTGGCCCTCCTGTTTTGAAACCAAACCTATAAAAATAAATGACATGTATTTTTTGACCAGTTTGTATTTATATAAATAAAATTTGCCCTTAATGTTAATGTCCAACTGCAGATATAAATTTATAATTAAAAATTGTAAAGTATTACGAAAAAATAGCAGAACGTTTATTTATTATACAGGGTGTTCGGAAAATACGTGAACCTTGCACATATTCCTTAGGCCAAAATATGAGAATCTAACCCTATGAGGTTTTTATTAGATTAGATTTATGTATCTGTAAGTGGCAACCACTGCTGTTAATGCTGTATGTAAATAATTAAATTGATAGAAAGGTAATCACCATTTTGCCTAGAAAAATTTTGCTTTATACATATAAATCCTATTGAATAACCCTAAATCCCCAAGCACACGTCCGGAGTCCCGTTGCATGTAAAATGACACTGGACTGACATGAGAAAATAACTATTGTAGAAGTGTCCATCGAGTCCTTATCGAATTTGCGGTAACTTAATACTTTAATGATAATTGGGGGAATGAGTTTCAAATTGAATTTGACTTTGTATATTGTATTTTCCTTTGTGAATTAGACATGGTGTATTTATTTGATTATTCAATTTTTAGGGTGGAGGTCGGAAGAAAGTCCTTTTTTATCTAGGGTGGAAGTACACTACTTTGCGCAGGCCGATTTTTGAATTATTTCTATATTTTTGACATTAATTTAAGTACCGTGCGAGCAAAAATTATTTGCATCAAAGAGGGCTTGGATTAAAAAACGTAGGGCTTGGTTTAGATCACAATGATATAGGGACGATATATCTAACCAAATCTAGGTTAAAATTTTGTCAAATTCATATTATGACATGATATGCCAAACTAATGAATAATAAAATAAGAAGACAAATACAAATTTATTTTTGTTGTTTACAATATTAACAAAGTAAGAATATACAGAAAGTAAAAAAAAATAATAACATAAATTGCGCCATGCTCCAAGCATAAATTCACACGTCTCTTCATATTTTCGAAAGTGTTGACCAGCATCTCTGGAGAAATGTTACCACATTCTTGGATAATCCTTTCTTGTAATTGTTCTAAATTTGCAACTGGTGTTTTAAAAATAGTGTTCTTTAAATGAGGAAAAATGAAGTAATCCATAACCGTTAAACAAGGTGATCTAGGTAAGGAATCAATGTCTGATCGAAAACTGATCAATCTGTCGTCGAAAAAATTGCGTAAGTAGTTAATAGTTTCGGCGGCTGTATGGGCGGTTGCACCGTCCTGTTGAAAATATCCAGAACCTAGTTCGTCGTCAAGTAATTGCTCCACAAATGGATTCAAAATATTATCTCCATACCGCTGTGCTGTAACTGTGTCATGGAAAAAAATAGGACCAACAATTCTTCTTCGGGAAACAGCTAACCAGACACCAATTTTTTGAGGGTGCAATGTGGACTCTACAGAAAAATGGGGATTTTCACTACTCCATATGCGTGTATTCTGAGAATTCACATTACTGGAGAGGTGGAACCAGGCTTCATCCGAAAAAAATGTCAGGTCTAATAAATCATTTCTTTCCAATAAATTTTGCGTAAACCATTGAGAGTTTCTGCGTCTTTCAAAATCTGCGGCTTGTATTTCTTGGAATACTTGCACTTTATAAGAAAATAAATTTAGCTGCTTCTTAAGAATAGTCCTGCATGTTCCATAAGATCTTCCCACTTCTTGGGACAGGCGTCTTATACAATTTGTTGGCATATTTTGCATTATTTCACGAACGTTTGCAACAAGTTTTTCTGTTCTTACAGATGGTCTTCCTGCTCCTTTTTGTGTTGTATAGAACGTGCTTCCCTAAACATAGCCACGGTTCTTTTCAGGCAATGATAAAAATCCCCAGCAATGAAAGCAACGTTAGGAAAATGTTTGTGAACATCGGCCATGCCCAAACTCGGATTGTAATGATACTCACCATTTACTCTAACCCCGTTTCGAAAATACGCTTCAACCATGAATGTTTTGTGCTGTTCCGCAAAGCCCATTGTGTGAATTGTTCAAGAAACTGGAAAAATTAGCGATAAATCAAATTACTTTAACTGATTGATTGTTAATTCAGGCAGTTACTGACACCCAACAGGTATTAAGCTCTACGGCTAAGCATTACGTCCTTAGATGCAAGGTCCTCTTTGATGCAAATAATTTTTGCTCGCACGGTATATGAAATGAAAAATACGGAAAACAATTGAGAGTAATTAAATGCGCGGCACATGCCAAACGAAGTTCCAAATTTCAAATATTAGAGAAACTGAATTTCTTTCTGTCGATGAAGCGCAAGGGGTCATTTCGTCAAACGTCGCCAGCACAAATAATCCCCTCTCTTTAACCAAGGAATCGCCTCGCTATGCGTTGTCACACTGAATGTTCTGTTGCCCTGATTGCGGGCACCTAAACATAGTATTTATTTTCTCCACGACCATTACTGAATGCAATAATTCCAAAATCATTTTTGATAATAGAATGTAATTCTAAATGAATAAAAATTCTCGCTCTTAAGTTGGAATATTTATTCTGAAACACTTGCTTCTTATGCGTTTTGCGTGTATTTTCATTCCATAACAAGATACGGAATGAATATTCTGTAATTGATATAAACGACATAGGTTGCCATGAATTTCGAAACTGTCATTATTTTCAGACAAATTTTAGTGCAAGTCAAAAAATGAGTGAAAAATCGGATGAATCAGATATGGAACTGTATGGTCGTGGAGATAATATAGTCTGCTTAGTCTGCTACTCGGTTAGAATCTACTAAACTCCTACCCACGTAAAATGCCACTGTAAGTTGAAACTTGCCAATGCGATAGTTATAATTTAATCTGCATATTCCGTTAAGTTTGGAGGTTAATAAAACCCGAAGGTCTACAATGCCCGAAGGGCTCAACGGAAGGTGTTCTTAACCGGGTGTGTATTAAATTGCACCGACAATTAAAGCGAGCTAATGAGCCTCTCTGGACACAATTACACTCGTCACGCCTCTCACCCTTTTCATCCGTCCACTCGCTTTATTCCTGCAGCACTTGTTTTCTGTTGTCGGCTCTATTTTAGAGTCTCTGTCACGATATTAAACAATTCGTTTTCGCATTGTTTCAAGGGGGGGCTCTGGAGAAAAATATTTTTCGTGAGCAACGAGCATACTCTTGTGTTGTTGTTGCGAGTGTGTGTATGCTATTGTAGCCAACTTAGGAGTGTATAAAACAAAGGACGTAGCTTCATTAACAATGCTTTTTTAATTTGGTAGGATAAATAGTTGTATGTTTGTTTAGGTTTGAATTGCATTATTTTGTTCGCCATATACAGTGTTACGCTGTTACACTTACAGTAAGGGTACCGGGATGTTGTTTGAACTATAAATGATAACTTTGTATTTTATTAAATATGTCTTTGAGCAAGGAACAATTGCGTTGCAGGGTTTTTATGGTTTAATATGTTAGTTGGACACTTAAAAATGATAAAATTACAATGTGCTACTAAATTTGGGAGTGCGTTTTCGAGAGGCGGTCGAAAATGCCCCTTTTTTAGTTTTTCAAAATAACTCAAAAACAAAGGAAAATTCGAGAATTGTACAAGAATACTTTTTTGTAGAAAATCAAATTTTCCATCGAAGTGCGTTTTTAAAACAATGTTTATTTTTAGTACTAGAAATAATCGAAAAATAACGTTGAAAATTACATAAATTTATTTTCAACCAATTAAAAAAGGTTCCTTTTTGCTTACGTCGCTTATAGCAACTGGAGATTATGGCGATAATTTTGTTAGTTCCTATTAACTTAATGAAATTTAATGAAATTTATAAGTGATAATTTTTCTGTCAAAAATGAAGTGCTTTATACCTATTGGCAAAAGTCACTCAGAATAAAATCAAAATACATTTTGTTGCTAACTTATAATTTTTATTGATACTAACCAATTTGCTTTACTTATCGAACACCGGGGCTAAAAGAGACACATCAAAAATTTAACTAAACTCATCGGAAATATGTTTTTTTAAGTTTCATTTGAAACTATGTAGACATGTAATTTCAGTTTGTTATGGTTGAAAACGAATTACTGTTTTTAATGTTCCTGAAATTTTAGTAATAAGCGTTAGTTACTATACAGAGGCGGATCCAGGGGCGGGCAATGGGGCCTGGGCCCCCCCTAAAGCCCGTTAAAACATTGGAAAATTAATTTTTGTTTAAATTAGCGCAATTTGTTTTTACCCAACATAAATCAGCGCCACCTGCGAACCAAAGTTTTAATACTAAATAGATCAAAAGGTCTTTTATTATTTATTT
Organism: Polydrusus pterygomalis; assembly: GCA_963969555.1. Lineage (NCBI taxonomy): Eukaryota > Metazoa > Arthropoda > Insecta > Coleoptera > Curculionidae > Polydrusus > Polydrusus pterygomalis. Next base: position 42,291,126 of record OZ018381.1, on the reverse strand, counting down.
ATTTTTATTAAATATACTGATTTATTTTGATTTAGGAGTATTTCTGGATCCGCCAGTGGTTACTAACAAGTAAAATCAACTTCTATGGTAAAAATACAGTGCGTCATAATAAACTAAACTCATCGAAAATATGTTTTATAAAGTTTTATTTGATTTTAAAACTATAAAGAAATTGGATTTCAGATAACAAATTTGTTATTTAATGTTTCTCACATTTTAGTAATAAAAATGAGTTACTAACGGCTAAAATGAACTTCGTTTCTAAAACTCTAATCAGTTACAATTAACTAAAGCCGCCGGAAATATGTTTTTGTTGCCTTTTAGCAAAAAAATTACAATAAGAAAAAACTCCAATTTATGAAATTTTCTTACCGAATCTCCCAAGCAGCAGAATTAATTCCCGATAATTCTGTTGCTAGGGAGATTATAAGTGAACGAAAAATCACAATTTTTTTCAGTAATTCCTCCATATTTTTAGAAAAAAGAGGTGTACTCCTGAACTTTCTGATTTTATAGTTATTAGGTCAGAGCCGTACTCTAACTGGGATTTTATTTCAGGGGGGGGGGGGTTAAGTTTATTGGCTCACTTAAGTTCGCGTCTTCATTTTCAAATGACATAGCCTAAGCTTGAACGACTAAGGCACAAAAGTCAAACAATAAAATAAACTTGTCTTAATCACAATAAGTTCTAATATGTAGTTGTGTTTTTGTTCAGTTTCGTGTGGAGTGCGAAGTTTCTGCACCATTTATCGCTATTTCGGGGTGGGGGGGGGGGAGTTAAACCCCCTTAATCCCCCCTTGCTTGGGGTACGACCCTGCGTCCAACACTTCTATTCCTTTTAACCCCTTAATTTTGGACATAATCAATAGCTTGTGAGGCTTAACAAAAGGTAATAATTTCAAAAATATCTAGACGTTCGTTTAAAAAAAGTTATTTTTATTTATATATAGAATAAAATAAAATAGAATACAACAATAGTGGAATAGTAAAGTTAGTTTCCTTTATTTTTGGTTGGCTCAATTACCTTAATTCCCGATTTACCAGACATCGTTTTAAATCATTTCTGCTAATGTCGTTTATGTCACATTCAATTATTATTTTAAATCTGTAACCCAACATTGGTAAATTAATATAAATTATGTCATGGTATTTCTCTTAGTTATATGTTTCTCCCACTTTTGCCTAGACATGCACTTTCTTCCTATAGTAGAAACTTGTTGCTACTACTTGCAAGTAGAATTTTTGGATGAATCAAACACATTTTTTTAAAATTTCTATGCAAGCCTAAAGGCCTGTAAATATATTTTTAAAAACGCTTGAACTCCGTGCTTCAAGCATTATAGAAAACCGTTACTTTTTAAATCTTAGAAGCAGTTTCAAACAAAGCTGATTTATTTTTTTAGTAACATTTCAAAATACATATTTCAGTAATTTAAAAAGCACCCATATAAGTGAGGGGAAACTTCTAAACCTGACAGTAACATACAGTAATCCAATAGGATCTCCCTTATTGAACTCTGCCAATGCAGTGGCACTGTAAAATGTCCGTTAAGCCCTCTGATATAATTTTCTCAACCTCAAAACGTCAAAAAGTATCGTTTTTGATCGAATAAAACCGAGAGAAACCGAAAAGTGGCATTTTCCGCGTTCAAAACTAAATTTGATTTTTCCAAAGGGAGTCCCGAAGCGAAAATAAAGGATGCCACGGTCACGTGGCCTGTATCACTAAACGACCGTAGTGGCACCTCGCGGCCGGTTGGTCGAATCCCTAGACGGACATTTTCGGTGTCGAATTACCGTCACTTAATGGACGATGTCTTGTATTGTTACCAGTTTTTTAGTTTTTGTTCTTTTGTACGAAGCTGGAATACAATTTACAATCATTAGAAATATATACGTATGACAAACATAACAGTAGAAAACCGTGCGAGCATTATTTGCATCAAAGAGGACTTGGATTAAAAAACATAGGGCTTGGTTTAGATCAATGATATGGGGACGATATATCTAACCAAATCTATAGGTTAAAATTTTGTCAAATTTATATTATGACATGATATGCCAAACTAATGAGTAATAAAATAAGTAGACAAATACAAATTTATTTTTGTTGTTGACAAAATTAACAAAGTAAGGATATACAGAAAGAAAAAGAAAAATAATTACATAACTTGTTGAAATTAGCCACCGCGCTCCAAGCATAAATTCACACGTCTCTTCATATCGAAAGTGTTGACCAGCATCTGTGGAGAAATGTTACCACATTCTTGGATAATCCTTTCTTGTAATTGTTCTAAATTTGCAACTGATGTTTTAGAAATAGTGTTCTTTAAATGAGGAAAAACGAAGTAATCCGTAACCGTTAAACAAGGTGATCTAGGTGGGAATTCAATGTCTGATCGAAAACTGATCAATCTGTCGTCGAAAAAATTGCGTAAGTAGTTAAAAGTTTCGGTGGCTGTATGGGCGGTTGCACCGTCCTGTTGAAAATATCCAAAACGTAGTTATACCGCTGTGCTGTAACTGTGTCATGGAAAAAATAGGACCAACAATTCTTTTTCGGGAAACAGTTAACCAGACACCAATGTTTTGAGGGTGCAATGTGGACTCTATAAAAAAATGGGGATTTTCACTACTCCACATGGGTGTATTCTGAGAATTTACATAACCGGAGTGGTGGAACCAGGCTTCATCTGAAAAAAATGTCAGGTATAATAAATCATTTCTTTCCAATAAATGTTGGGTAAACCATTGAGAGTAATTCCTGAGTCTTTCAACATCTGCGGCTTGTATTTCTTGGAATACTTGCACTTTATAAGGAAATAAATTTAGCTGCTTCTTAAGAATAGTCCTGCATGTTCCATAAGATCTTCGCACTTCTTGGGACAGGCGTCTTATATAATTTGTTTGCGTATTTTGCATTATTTCACGAACGTTTGCAACAAGTTCTTCTGTTCTTACAGATGGTATTCCTGCTCCTTTTTTGTGTTGTATAGAACCTGTTTCCCTAAACACAGCCACGGTTCTTTTCAGGCAATGATAAAAATCCCCAGCAATAAAAGCAACGTTAGGAAAATGTTCGTGAAAATCGTCCATGCACAAACCCGGATTGTATTGCCACTCACCATTTACTCTAACCCCGTTTCAAAAATACGCTTCAACCATGAATGTTTTGTGCTGTTCCGTAAAGCCCATTTGGAAAAATTAGCGATGAATCAAATTACTTGTAACGACTGTCATCAAAGATGACGACATAACTGATTGATTGTAAATTCAGGTAGTTACTGACACCCAACAGGTATTAATCTCTACGGCTAAGCATTACGTCCTTCGATGCAAGGCCCTCTTTGATGCAAATAATTTTTGCTCGCACGGTAGTACCTAAGTCTATTACTGTTACTGTACTATTAAAGGCCGCAGTTACTTTGCTTATTTAGTATTCACCTGAAGATAACTGGAGTTGTCAATTGAAACGTTGTGATTTAAAATAAATGAAGATAATGTCCAAACGCTTTTATCATTCAATAAATCTCATTTAACCTTTAAATAGACATATTATCTAGCCTTGTTTCTCTTTCGATACCTCTATGGTGGAACGGCTATAATGGATAGCCTGTATTATATTGTAAATTTACTTTTCAATACTTATTACATAGTCTGTTGGGCAAAAAATACCACCGAATAAATAAATCATCTAAATCTTGCCCGAGGAAAAGTTACTCTAATCCGCAATTACTATCCTTTGCTTCGCAAACCACAGCAGATGTCGGTCTCTCTACCCTGACACATTGTTGCAAGTTCAACCCTCCTTAACCTGTTACCACAAGCAAATAACCCTCATGGTCTGAAATTGTAACCCCTTGAATATGTCTAATAATAACATGTATAAAGGAGTTAGATTAGGGTAATAATATGACGTTAAAATAATAAATGATGCATTTTTATATTTTGTCTATTGCCTATACATGGGGACCGATATAGGCCGTCATCGTCTTTTTTTTTTATTTATACATACCGTGCGAGCAAAAATTATTTGCATCAAAGAGGGTTTGGATTAAAAAACGTAGAGCTTGGTTTAGATCACAATGATATGGGGACGATATAATATCTAACCAAATCTAGGTTAAAATTTTGTCAAATTCATATTATGACATGATATGCCAAACTAATGAGTAATAAAATAAGTAGACAAATACAAATTTATTTTTGTTGTTTACAAAATTAACAAAGTAAGAATATACAGAAAGAAAAAGAAACAGCTAACCAGACACCAATTTTTTGAGGGTGCAATGTGGACTCAAACAAATTGGGATTTTCACTACTCCACATGCATGTATTCTGAGAATTCACATAACCGGAGAGGTGGAAGCAGGCTTCATCCGAAAAAAAGTCAGGTCTAATAAATAATTTCTTTCCAATAAATTTTGGGTAAATCATTGAGAGTAATTCCTGCGTCTTTCAAAATCTGCGGCTTGTATTTCTTGGAATACTTGCACTTTATAAGGAAATACATTTAGCTGCTTCTTAAGAATAGTCCTGCATGTTCCATACGATCTACCCACTTCTTGGGACAGACGTCTCATACAATTTGTTGGTGTATTATGCATTATTTCACGAACGTTTGCAACAAGTTCTTCTGTTCTTTCAGATGGTCTTCCTGCTCCTTTTTTGTGTTGTATAGAACCTGCTTCCCTAAACACAGCCACGGTTCTTTTCAGGCAATGATAAAAATCCCCAGTAATAAAAGCAACGTTAGGAAAATGTTCGTGAAAATCGTCCATGCACAAACCCGGATTATTGCCACTCACCATTTACTCTATTTTGTGCTGTTCCGTGTTTGTGTGAATTGTTCAAGAAATTGGAAAAATTAGCGATGAATCAAATTACTTGTAACGACTGTCAAAGATGACGGAATAACTGATTGATTGTTAATTCAGGTAGTTACTGACACCCAACAGTTATTAAGCTCAACGGCTAAGCATTACGTCCTTAGATGCAAGGCTCTCTTTGATGCAAATAATTTTTGCTCGCACGGTATTGTCTCGCTCCTTTTAAATCGAGAAGGCGATGGAACAGTGTGCATAAATTATCAATTATGTCGTTGTGGTCGTATATAAGATAATTAGGAGTAAATAAAAAACGTCTCATTTTAAAATTAATATTCCTTTTTTTTAATGAACCTTTAAAACGTGTCTTTAATTACAGATCTATTTTCATTATTATTAAAAACAAACAATCAAAATAATAATGCCAAGGCACGTTTTTCTTTATAATATTTTTTCTATTATTTCTAACAATAAGTCAGTCTCACAATGCCCCAGTACGAGCCTATGACGTAGGCAAAGCACGCGCCCTTTTATGTCCTAAAACTGCGAGGCGGTGTCAGGTTACAACCGCCCTTAAAACGGACAAAAGCAATCGTAATAATAATATGGCTGGTGCAACCCCTCGATCTAGACACAGTGGCGGAACACAGTGGACGAAGTGTCGGAGTATCATACGCCGACAACAAACTGTTGTTGGCAGCTTCGCTGCACAATATCGCCAACAATTAAAAATATAGTTAAGTTTTTAATTGTGTCTCGATTAAAATTCGATAAGCTGTCAAAATTAGGTAAAACTGGTGTATTTCGTCTTTAGTTCAAGTTAATTTAACATTTCGAACTTAAAATTTGTACGTTATAAGGCATGGAAAATATGTTTGATCATAATGACCTAAAAAGTGTGGCGATGAGAGGGGGAAGGGCTCAATAAGGACGTTTTTGGTCAATAGTGGTACCTACTTATACTGTAATTATTTGGTCGTGAACAATTTGAGGGCTTGGCTGTTTTTTTTTTATTTGATGACATTGCAATACTCAAATTTTACAAAACTTATTTTTTTATAGGAAAATGCAAAATACGAAATATTAACCGAAATGAAATGAAATTTGACTCATAAGTAGAAGGTTGTTGCGATACGATAATTAGTGGCGTAACAAAAATTTAGTGCCCCCCCGCAAACGTTTTCTGGACCCCCCTCTCTCTATAACGAATGGAAAATGATAATTCTTATTTTGATTACTATTAGGTTCAGGTTTATGAATTTTTGAATTCGTTAATCGCGTAATAATTTAATTAGGGTTAAACCCACATTATGTGTTAAGTACCTACTATTAAAACAGCAAACAAATCGAATTTATTTTATAATCCTAGGTAGACTAGTAAATATAACATAGGTAGTTATTAAGTCATAATACGTAATATTCCAACAAACATGATGCAAAATCAAAATTTTAAAACACCACTTATAATGTTGCTTACGATGTATGGTAGTGACGGTGGTAGCAGTGATCGAGCCTCATAGAATCCAAAAAACAGAAAGCAGTAAAACACAATGGCATGAACACTCAACAAGTCTGCATAAACATTATGTCACTAAGTACTATACAAATTCACAGATCTTGCACCTTACGCAAGCATCCTATGTATTGAAAATACCTACCTGACACAGCTTTAAAATTTTAATGTCCTATGTGATGTAATTAATGTAAATTAATTCTACCGGGTCCGCCCAAATTTGGTTAACAAATAGGATAATTTTTTATTATTGATTTCTCAGAAAATTTTATTCTACATAAAAGTTTTGCATCTTGAGTAAATCATTTTAACGTATTCAAATCTTCTGTGCTGTGGCATATACAGGGTGAATATAAAATAGAAAAATATTACGTCAGTGACTCAAAAATTTTTAAAAATAATTAAAGCCCACATTTTAATTTGTATTTTGTAAAAGTTTAAAAAATGTTCTTTAATTCTACAGGGTCCGCCCAAATTTGGTTAACAATTTTTTATTATTGATTTCTCAGAAAATTTTATTCTACATAAAAGTTTTGCATCTTGAGTAAATCATTTTGACGTATTCAAATATTCTGTGGCATATACAGGGTGAATATAAAATAGAAAAATATGACGTCAGTGACTCAAAAAATTTAAAAAATTTAAAAACTGAAACAGCCATATTAACAGTTAATATGTAAAGTTAATATGAAAAGTGTAAGAATTCAATAAGACTTGACTTTTCTTGAAAACTATTAGCACTAGAAAAAAACTTTATTTAACTTTTTATCTTGGATTTATTAGTTCTTTAATATGGCTGTTTCAGTTTTTAAATTTTTTAAAAATTTTGAGTCACTGACGTCATATTTTTCTATTTTATATTCACCCTGTATATGCCACAGAAGATTTGAATACGTCAAAATGATTTACTCAAGTTGCAAAACTTTTATGTACAATAACATTTTCTGAGAAATCAATAATAAAAAAATTATCCCATTTGTTAACCAAATTTGGGCGGACCCTGTTTATGCAATTATTGTGATCCCACTTGTGCGTCCCACTCTTTTTTTTTTCGATATAATATTCCGATTTAAATAACGTGAACTTACCTTATTTACCAAAATTATTATGGCAGTCTTCAAAACACAAATATACATAATTATATAACTTATCTCAATAAAACACTTTTTAACAAAATTATTCTGGCAAAAATTATTATGGCATTCTTTAAAACACAAACTAAAACTAAACATTATTTACTTGCCGACTTTACGCTGTTATTCATATTTATATTTACCAAGTATTATCAGAGTATTATGTTACAAGGCCGCTCGAGATATTGCGGTGTTGGGTCGCGACAGATCGACACCGCGACACCAATGCAAAGTTTGCATAAAAACGATCCCAGTAGTATTTTCAATACTAATATAGGTACAACGTATTATACAAAACGACCAGATCGTCGAGAGGTTTATTTTTGCAAATCGTTTATAATTTCGTCGATATATTTAACGTTATAACAAACTCGTGTTCGATACGGATTAAGGATAAATCCGAAAGGCGTTGTTGTCCCATGGTGTCAGGTAATTAGGTTTTTACTATTTTAAATTTGGAAAAAGATCGTTCCGCTGATTCCACTCTAACTGGTAAAGTTAGAAATAACATCACTGCACTGGATACATCTTGAAAATTTGAAGAAAAACACTGATTTTTATTAATAAATGATCACACTGCTTTTAATTTTGAAATACTATATCCAAGTCCCTTTCTGACGCTTAAAATTTGACTAGGAAATACAATGGACAAGTCTTTATGGTATATCGTTTGTAAATTCCGCGCTTCCACGTATAATTCTTCTTCACTTAACGAAGTTAAAATCTCAGGATATAAAAAATAAAATAAATTTTGAAATGAAAAGCAAAGCTGGCAATAAATTATGAAGGGGCCGTCAATGTGGGCCCCCGGCTGGCCGGGCACCCCCCGTGGTGCGGGTTTTGCGAGGGGGGGGGGGGGAGTTGTGACGCCACTGACGATAATAGACAAAGTACAGTTAGCTGTTTCCATAACGAATTTAGGTTGATATTTTTCCAGAGTATATTTAAGTGATATTTTTTCAGTTTTGTTAACCAAATCTAAAAACACGCTGTAGGCTTTCTATTCAAATAAAATATTTTTATTGCCTGTATTTTCCCGTCGACTGCGCTTCAGCAAAAACCATTTTTCTTTCCTCATGTTCCTCCTTATAATAAATTTGAGACATAAATGAAATATGACGAGTAATTTTTATAAATTATGTTTTTCCTTTGTGTTCGTCATTTTAATAAAATGAGTCTTTAAACAAATAGAACTGTTTTTATAGAAATTGTAACAGCCCATATAATACTTATTTTGCTATATATTGCTTTAAAAAATTTAAAAACACTTTTTTCCACTTGTATTATGTAAAAGAAAAAAGCAAATACCTAGGTATGTTTATATTTATCCAAGGGTGAAAGTATTCCACCGAATCCACAGGTCAAGTTCTCGGGCAAAAACTTATTCAAATTCTTGAACAAGAAATTGTGCTTGAAAATGTTTTAGGCCTAAGTTTTTGTCAAATTGTAAAAATCAATTCATATTATATACCAACTAATATAGACATAAGGTTAGGTACGCGATAACAATAAATATTGGTTATTTTGCTGGTTTTGTTTGTTTTGATATTCGATTTTATAAGAGTAGTTTAATTATTGACTTGTTCTCTTCCTTTTTGAACTAAAAACACGACGACGAATCATTTTTAAACAAATTTTAGAAACAAAACCTTAAAAACAATTTTCTACCCCGAAAATATGATAGGTTTGCTACCACTAAAAATTCCAGAAATCACTATCTTTTTTCCCAACTTGATCAAAAATTGAGAAGAAATTCCAATTTGTTGGCAAGAATTTGGGGCAAATTTTAGCTGCTTACACGTAAAAATAAATTGAGGTTCAATTTTTACTATTTCTTAAGAAAAAAGTTAAATTTTAAAGTACGGGCCTTACTATTTTCCCATTCGTCAAATAATAATGTTATAGTGCGCATGTCTAATCGCGTGTAGCTTTATGTACAAGCGCGAGGCCATAAAACAGCCACGTTCGTGATTATTCTGTGCTTATCTTAAGGTAAATATCTATGATTTATCCAGGTAACTTAATTTTTTGCAATTTTTGTAAACAAATTTATTCCAGGTACAGGGTTATCCAACCAAGACTAGACAAGGCGATTTTTTGACTTTTCCTGTACTTTTATAAAAAAACTGAAATAGCTATCTTAAGTCATTTTCTCCCGCGAATTCGAATATCTTCAGCAAAAAACAATTGAACATCAAACAAAAGTACTAGGGGTCACTTTGATATTTTTTTAAATGGAACACCCTGTATATTTTTACATTTTTAAATTCCACATAAAATTATAATTATTTTTTATTAAATGCACTATTAGTCTATACTTCATAGTTTCCGAGATATTGACTCTCGAAAAATGACATTTTTGACAGCTTATAACTTTCTAACAGTACGTCTTAGAGCAGAACGGCTTACATGTCCCTATCTTCAATTTTTATTATCTTGCCAAAAAAATCAACTTCCAGTTAAAACGGAACAACTATATTTCCTTCTTTCGAGTTACATCCGGTTTAACCGGAAGTTGATTTTTTTGGGAAGACAATAAAATTTAAAGATAGGGACATGTAAGCCGTTTTGCTCTAAGACGTACTGTTAGAAAGTTATAAGCTGTCAAAGTTCAAAAATGTCACTTTTCGAGAGTCAATATCTCGGAAACTATGAAGTATAGCCTAATAGTGCATTTAATAAAAAATAATTATAATTTTATGTGGAATTTAAAAATGTAAAAATATACAGGGTGTTCCATTTAAAAAAATATCCACGTGACCCCTAGTACTTTTGTTTCATGTTCAATTGTTTTTTGCTGAAGATATTCGAATTCGCGGGAGAAAATGACTTAAGATAGCTATTTCAGTTTTTTTATAAAAGTACAGGAAAAGTCAAAAAAACGCCTTGTCTAGTCTTGGTTGGATAACCCTGTACAAGATTCATCCTGTATAACATTGCGTAATGGAGCCTTTAAATAGAAAGACGCGAATAATGATGCTTGTCTTTTCAAGACTTTTTATTCGTCGTTTTTTTCCGTTTTCATTTTTCTTCCAGCTGGGGTTGTTGGGCCATATAATCACATTTTTTTTCTGTTGCATTTTATTTTACGAGTATAATTTCATTTAGGACTAGCTACGGGAAACGCTCTATTAAAAAGGATTAAAATTAAAAATATTAGCGAAAACTCTGAAAGTAAATTTAAATGTTAAAGGGGACGCTAAATAGACACATAACGTCTCTAAAAGCCGACATCAAATGGCGGGATTATTTATTTTAACCTTATAAAAGGAAGTAAGAGGGTTGTACATCGCTGTTTTATGAAATAACTTGGGAAGATGTGAATTAAAACCAATTTGATCTCCGAAAAGTAAATTCATGCCTAAAAGTATGTTAACTTGAGCTGAGCGTACACTTTTAACGTTAAATGCTTGCTAATGCTTGTTTCCATTATGTAATTTAGTTAAACCCTTTTTAAAGCTTTAAGATGGGAACTTTTAAGCGTTCTGTCACCATGTTCAAAATTGGATAACTAACAAACCCGAACAAACCCGAACAAACCCAAACGTAATGAGGTATTTTTTTCTAAGAAGAAACTTAAACGCACTGAATTTGCGATTTATGAGGATCTTACATATGCACGATACGAACTTCTCATGGCTGCGAAAAAAAAGTATGGAAATACTAAAGTATGGTCTTCGGCTGGCAAAATTTTTTACTGTGATGAACAGAACAAAAGGACACATATAAAATCAAAGGACAATCTCTAAATAGAATTTTATTACTACGGTAGGACTATATGTGCATTATCAATTGAACATCGTTTTTTGTACCTATGAGTAGATAAAATTCTTTCAAATTTGTATGCCTCTATGGGTGGGTTTAATTATGTTAATAATCAATAAAATGAATATGCATTTTTACTGCAATATTTTATTAAGGAACATACATTAATGAATGAATATATTTATTTTATATGTGTATTAGGGAAATGTTTGTTTCTAGGGATAATGAGTACGATTATGTATACCACATGCTTGGGGATATAACTAAATTTAGATATAGATGTTTGGAGAATAATTAACTTATTTTTTTTATGTAGGTACCACACAGGATCATAAAAGTTTATGTGTAGTATTTATATTGCATTTTGTACAAGTATAATTTTTTTTGTGTTTAAAAGCGGAGTATTTACTGTTTTACGTTGTTTGCTCATTTTGGAGAGAAAGAAATGAATAATTTGAAATTTAAAGTTGCTCAATTCAACATACGCTCAATTTTTACAGGTTTTTACGATTTTAAGTCATTAATTGGAGATAACGACTTCGATCTTATCTTTCTTACGGAAACATGGCTATCTGATGGTGACGACATTGCTACTTTTGGTATTCCAGGGTATCACATTATTCGAAAGGACAGACTGGGTAGAGGCGGAGGGGTGGCGGTATATGTAAAAAATAATTTAGTTCCCGAAGTAGTTAATTTTGAGTTTAATGTTACAAATTTTCTTGAGTTTTTAGTGATAAAAATTAAAATAAAAAATAAATATTATGCATTCTGTGTCTTCTACCGTCCCCCAAACACGAACTTTAACAGTGTTACTAATGACTTTGACAACATTTTCTCTGCTCTCTATCCAACAGTGGATGAAATAGTTTGTGTGGGTGATTTTAATATAAACTTGTTTAACGAGAATAATCCCCTAACTTCTCTTTTTGAAAACTATAATTTTGTTCAGATTATTGACCAGCCTACTAGAGTATCAAGAACGGTTAGTACCCTTTTGGACCCTATTTTTGTCACGAATGATGCTTTGGTGGATGATTTTGGTACTGTGACCTTGGCTGATGTTTCTGATCATCTTCTTGTCTATTGCTGTTTAAATATCGAAAAAGCTTACATAGAACCAAAAATTGTTAAGTATAGGAACTTCAAAACTTTTAACTTTGACTCATTTCTTATTGATCTTCGGGCACTTCGATGGAATGACATTATTTACGAACAAAATATAGATAACAAAATTTGCTTGTTTAATAACTTTGTTTTGTCTCTTTTTGATAAACATGCCCCCTACAAGGAGTCTAGAATAACTAAACCTAGAGCACCATGGATTACACCTAACCTTAGAGTTTTCATGAAAAACCGGGATCGCGCATTACAGAAATTTAAGAAGACCCGGGACGTCCATGATTGGGAAGATTATAAACGCTTAAGAAACTTTGCTGTTACTGTGGTAAGAAAGGAAAAAAGGCAGTACCTTAATTCTATTTGCGCAGAAAATAATTCCAAAAAAACGTGGAACTCCTTAAGGTCTTTTAATATAAGCTCGAGCAAAAGTTGTAATATTCCTGATAACTTATCCGATCCTAATGATATAAGTAAATTTTTTGGTAAGTATTTGAAAACTGCTTCGGACTGCAGCCCTAAAGAAAACTTTTACAATAGTAGAATATTTAATAATGAACTAACTTTCTCTTTTAGAATGGCTGAAATACCAGATATTCACAAAATAATTCACTCCATCTCTTCCAATGCATCTGGTGCAGATGGTATATCTCTAACAATGTTAAAATATTGCAGTCCCCACATAGATCAGTATGTCACACATATTATCAACTGTTGTCTAGAAGCTAACTACTTTCCAGATCAATGGAAAATTTCTGTTGGTAAACCATTGCCCAAAATTAATAATCCTTTAACTTTTAATGATCTTCGAATCATAAGTATATTGCCGCTACTTTTCAAAATTTTTGAAAAAGTCTTGTATGGTCAATTATTTCAATACTGTGTCATTAACAAAATAATTCCGGATAGTCAATGTGGCTTTAGAAAGGACTTTAATACGGCTGTAGCACTTGTTAAGATTACAGATGATATAATGGCAGCAATTGATAAAAAATTAAATAGCGCGTTAGTTCTTCTAGATTTTTCAAAAGCCTTTGATACCCTTAATCATTCACTTTTGCTGGCAAAATTAAAATATTATGGCTTTGAAGAATCATCCTTAAATCTTATTAGATCATACTTCAACAACAGGTGCCAAAAAATTTTCAATAAAAACAATTATTCAGAACAAATTCAAATTTTGTCTGGTGTACCTCAAGGATCTATCCTAGGACCCCTTCTATTTATTATCTATACCTCAGATATTTTAAAATCCTTAAAGCACTGTAAGGTTCAGGCATATGCAGATGACACACAAATTTACCTTCATTTCGATTGCCAAGACTATATAAACGCATCGAATTTACTTAACGAAGATTTAAGCATGTTAAATCAACTTTCTCTGGATCATAATCTTAGGTTGAATCCATTAAAGTCATCCTTGATGCTATTTGGGAATAAGAACAAAATTGGCTTTTTAAATGATAATATCAATATAGTTATTGATGGTGTTAGGCTCCCCGTAGTTAAAACAGCTAAAAATCTGGGTATAATCCTGGATACTGAACTAAGGTTTAGGGAGTATGTCAAAAAGCTAATTCAAAAGTCATATATGTCTTTAAGAGTATTATACAACAACCGTCATGTCCTAAATTTTAAATTGCGTAAAATGCTCTGTGAGAGTCTCGTTTTATCCAGCTTTAATTACTGTGATTTCATTTATGGGCCATGCCTTGATGTAGCAGATAGGAATAGGATACAAAAGGTGCAGAATACATGCTCCCGCCTTATTTTTGGACTTCGAAAATTTGATCATATTTCTCACACGTTTAACAATCTTAAGTGGCTAGTAATGAACAACCGTAGAACTTTACATTTGGGGAATTTTTTGGTTAAAACTCTAAATAATCCGGCTCTGCCTCTGTCTTTAAAAAGTCGGTTTGTATTTCGTGAAAATATACATTCCCGTGACATAAGATTTCCTAATAGGTTGACGGTGCCTCAACATCAGAGTGCCATGTTTCAGAGATCATTTACCTACAACTCTGTTAAATTATACAACTCCTTACCTAATGAAATGGTTTCCCTTGACAGTAACAAATTTAAATCGCGATATAAAAAATATCTACTCAGTATTCAAAATGAACAACTTCGTTAATTATTCTTGTTGAATTATTATTTTTATCAATGTTTTGCAGGTAATTCTTCAAATTATGTCTTGTCGTCTTCTCCATCAGATCAGAATGTAACGTACCCACTTTTCTTTTTCCTTGAATGTTAACTATTTAAACCAATTTTTTATTTTTTGTTTCTTCTCTCTACGATATTTATATAATATCTGTAAATTCGTAATTCTTTATATATATATATATTTTTTTTTTTTTTTTTTTTTAATATTATTTTAGCAAGCAGTGTAGGGTTCAGTAGAGTAGCCTTTGTGGCTAGACTGCGCCCCGCTTTTGCTTGTCTACCTATTATTGTTAGTCTTTGTAATTATTTTTTTTGTTCATCCTAATAAAAGACGTTTATTATTATTATTATTATTATTATTATATATTTTCAGATGTTTGATTTTAATTCATAATTCATATACATACGTGGCCAGTTGAAAACGGCTTTTTAGTAGCTTCATTTTAGTTTTAAAAGTGTCACTTACACAGTAAAATTATTCAAATTTTGACCTTATTAGATAGTTTTTTACCTCGGAAGTTATAACTATTGTTACAATAAGTATTTACGAAATCCGAAATAGTCCATCTAATAAAATCTACCTCTTTTCTAGCCTTCTAGCTTTCTAGTCATATCATAAAACAACTAATAAACGTGTGACGGGTGGTTTGTTTTTTTAAATGCAGTTTATAGCCCACATGCAAAATTTTAGCTGCATAAGATAATTTTAATTTTTTACCCATATTTTGTAAATTGCACCACTTTTGCAAAATAAGACTCACCATAACCTACATAAAACTTCTTAGTTTTGGCAATGCTTTATTTCAGATACATTTTCTTTAAAGTAGCGTCATATTAAATGTGTGTTTTTCTACAAAATCAAAATTGGGCTATTAAAATTTGGTCGCATGAGACGCAAAGTTTATTTGTTTTTGGCCCTGCATAAGGTAACTTCATAAAATAAGTATTTTTGAAAACGTAGTTTGTGTCTGAAAGTAATACACCTTAATATTAAGACAAAAAGAACACAGTGTCATCAGTAAAAAGTGTTCATTAACTGGAAAATAAATTTTAGTGGTGGGTAAAAAATTAAAATTATCTTATGCAGCTGAAATTTTGCATGTGGGCTAGAAACTGCATTTGAAAAAACTTTTTCTAATAACTTTTTTCGATATTTTTGGAAATAACCCCACTTTTGAAATATTTTTTGGAAAAAATTAAAATTTGACAGATAATGCGAATCACGTTAAAACTATTTTTTTGCTTAATTTTCATTTCGATCGAAGCAGAACTTGATGCCAAAGTCAAATTTGGAATAAAGCTATTAATAAAAAAAATCCCATATATGCGGACTTTACTGGTCACACTGTGTATACTAATAATAATCTCTTTTAGAGAGTTTCTGATGCTTTGGGAGTTTCGTGTTCAACAATCCAGCGAATTAAGGCAATGGGAATAGAGAAGGATGTAGATTCACAAAATTCATGAACATACCATAAGAGAGCCTATTTATGGGATATACAGTGTCCGCAAGAAAGTCCGCATCAAATGGGATTTTTTAAAATTATTAGGTATAGGTAAAAATTGAAAAAGCAGTTAGTTTTTGCTTACCTAAAAACCAAAAATGACGTATACTGAAGCAGCTGCACGACTTGCGTTACCTGTCAAAATTGACATTTTTGATAAAATAGGTCCAAAAATGCCCTTATTTATAAAAATATCGAAAAACTATACTCGAGAAAGTTGTTTATTTAGGCATTTTTAGCCTCTGTCCGAAATTTTGACAGTCTAATACAACTTTTATTTTTTGCCAGATTCTTGAAAATTTTGATCAACCCTCGTAGATTAACTTTTATACATCGATGTAAAACCATTTGCCTTTACTTCATTTGTAATCTTAATGCAATTTTGTGTAAAATTTTTGATTCCAATTATTTATTTTGCTTCAAAAACTGAAATTGTTATTGATCAGTATGTAATGTTTGATGCAAGTTTATATAATTACATCAGTTTTGTCAAAAACGACGTTTCTCATTTTTCTTAAGTTAGTAAACAAATGTACAAAAAGAAAATATTAGGATGCTTTCGTTGAAATTTTACTTAATTATTATTATTAAATTAAATTAATTATATTAATAAACTATATTTTTGTTGAATAAAATGTTTCGAACGATTATTATTTAATCTTTTTGATCCAATGTTAATTTAGTAAAATTTCAACGAAAGCTTCCTAATATTTTCTTTTTGTACATCTGTTTACTAACTTAAGAAAAATGAGAAACGTCGGTTTTGACAAAACTGATGTAATTAGATAAACTTTGCATCAAACATTACATACTGATCAATACCAATTTCAGTTTTTGAAGCAAAATAAATAATTGGAAACAAAAATTTTACACAAAATTGCATTAAGATTACAAATGAAGTAAAGGCAAATGGTTTTACATCGATGTATAAAAGTTAATCTATGAGGGTTGATCAAAATTTTCAAGAATCTGGCAAAAAATAAAAATTGTATTAGACTGTCAAAATTTCGTACAGAGGCTAAAAATGCCTAAATAAACAACTTTCTCGAATAAAGTTTTTCGATATTTTTGACAGGTAACGCAAGTCGTGCAGCTGCTTCAGTATACGTCATTTTTGGTTTTTAGGTAAGCAAAAACTAACTGCTTTTTCAATTTTTACCTATACCTAATAATAAAAAAAAATCCCATTTAATGCGCACTTTCTTGCGGACACTGTATCTAGAGCAGGCGAACACGTTACCATTCGCTCAATACAACTAAACCTTAAAATCATTGATATTGAAATATCCACTGATGGTTCACTAGTCAACTGTTTAAAAAAATTAAAATTTAAATACCGTAAATATACTGTATCAAACAGGCGTTTTTTTAATAGAGCAACCCCATACAGTCCAAAAAAACGAGCAGAATTTTTAAGAGCATTTAAGAATAACGGCAACTCTCAATTTCCCTTAAATCTTGGTTTTCTGGATGAAACGTGGATATACAGTAAAGGGGCTTTTAGGCGAAGTTTTTAGGATGATACGCTTCATACAGTTAAAAAAAAATCGTCAGAGGATGTACAGTATATTATTCTACATAGTAGTACATAGATACTGGTTCAGAAAATGGATTCGTAAATAATACAAGTTTGATATTCAAGTATGGCCTGAAATGTGATGATTATCATGATTCGATGAATAGTGAAACTTTGAGAAATGGTTTGAAGAAAAATTGTTACCAAACTTGGAGGAACCGTCGCTTATTATTGTGCATAATACAAACTAACTGAATTAATTTACGACGTACCACAAATATGGAGAATGCGACGTAACGGTCAGCTGTCATTGAACATACTTTATTTACAGCCAGATTGCGCCATGCTGCAGCAAATACCTTAAAAAAATAACAATTTTTTTTTTCTGTTTTATCATTGTTTTGTATTTTTTTTCTTTGCAATATTTAGTTATTTATTTATTTAATTTATTATGGCACTGCCAATGTCTCGCATTGATAGAAACCCCCTACTGCAAGTGCCTATTACATTGACAAATAATAATTGTGTCGATAGTAAATTATGTAGAAAACAATTAGCAAACAAAATACCTACTTGAAATTAAAAACCATTGATAACAATTTCTTGGGGGTTGCGAACAGAGCTACTAATAGGATAAGCACCCTTACGTCGAAAATGATCGCCGGGTGTCGCTATCGCTGCTGTGCTCGTTACTCGCTTGTTAGAGACAAATGAAAATCGCACCGCAGTCTACTGGATACATTTGTCATTTCGTTCGTGTGTATGCGATTTACCTCGGTGGGGTGCGCCTAATTAGCCCTTATTTATATACACTTGCGAAATTGGTTTTCTGCGATTGTTTGATTGTCAGTTGGGACAAATTTGGTGTTAAATGCGATTATTCTGGTTATTGAATGCTTATTGTATTGTTTGTTTGCTTGTTTGGATAGCATTTGTAGGAACTGGAAAACAAAAACCATTTTTTAAGTGTATATTGTACAATTTAGGCAACCAGAAATATAAATCGATTCTACAGTTCCACTGATTATGGTTTTGTATTTTATATATTGTATGCTTGTGGAGGGAAACAATAGTACTGGGCGGCGACGTCGGCGGCGTAAGAAAGCTCTGTTGAGGACTTCCATCCACCATGTCTTTTGATAGTTCTTAGGTTTACTCAATCCTCAGATCTACTATAAGTATCAAAAATAATGTCGACATAAGCAGATATGCAAAACTGATGGCATATTTAAAAAGGAAGTCTGTGAGATACAAAGCTAAGAAATCAAAGGCATTCTCCAAGAATGAGGTTGTAAAATTCCTTGTTACGGCACCAGATGAGGAGTTTTTATTAATGAAGGTACTTAATTGCGATTTTTTTAAAATCTACTTTTAAATAACAACTTATTTGCTTGTTTTAGGTGGTACTCATTGTGGGCATCGCTGGGGCAAGTCGCCAAGTGGAGTTATGTAAAATGAAAATTGAAGATATTAAGAAATTTGAAACCCACCTTGTTGTAACTGTCCCGGATACACAGGCACATGTAGATCGACAGTTCGTGGTTTACGTGGAAGGATTTTCATCAGAAATTAATAATATTTTAATTTTTAAGAAATATAGAGCCCTTAGACCCGATCATACTGCTCGTACACGGTTATTTATAGCATATAAAAAAGGAAGATGCACTATCCAACCACTCGGTATAAATAATTTTGGAAAAACACCTTCTCAAATTGCATCATATTTAAAGTTGTCCAGTCCCAAAGAATATACGGAACAATGTTATCCAAAGACGTCAGCTACATTATTAGCAGCTGATGCTGGCGGGGATATCATGAGTTTAAAAAGACATGGTGGATGAAAGTCCTCCAGTGTTGTGGAGGGCTATATTGAAAATTCGGTGCAAAAAAAAAATAGGAATTGCAAAGCAAATAAATGGTGTAGAAGAATGTGCAGAGAGAACCTCCTGTTTTAGTAAATCTGTAACTTTGAATTCTTGTGTCTCATCGGATAGTAAAACACTTCCTTCATCGATATCGTTTGGAAATGTTACAAATTCAACAATTAATAATAATATTTCTTAATTTATAAGTTTGGATTAGTTTAGAAATTTAAATATCTAAGTATTTTTTATACATATAATGTTTAATAGAGTTTCTTTTAAAAATAAAAAATACACTTGAATAATATAAAAACTTGTTTTTATAGTATGTAATTACTTATAGCACTAGTGCGGTAAAGTGATACTTACCGCACTCAAATCAGTGCGGTAAGTAGTTACTTACCGCACGCTTGTAGATAAAAATTATAAGTTAGCAACAAAATGTATTTTGATTTTATTCTGAGTGACTTTTGCCAATAGATATAAAGCACTTCATTTTTGACAGAAAAATTATCACTTATTAATTTTATTAGGTTAATAGGAACTAACAAAATTATCCCGATAATCTCCCGTTGCTATAAGCAACGTAAACAAAAGGGAGCCTTCTAATTGGTTGAAAATAAATTTACGTAATTTTCTATCAAAGATCGTACAAATTCAAAAAGAACGCTTTTTAGTTATTGCAGCGAGTTTTTTCTTAACTAACAAGAATACACCATGGCTGCCATGTAACTAAGAACAAAGAAATAATGTCCCTTGCTTATTTTAGTGCCCGGTTTAATAGTGTTTGGTAGAAAAAATATTGTATGATGTACCTAATGAAATATTTTTTTTGGACATTGAACTATTATTAATGTATAGTAATTTTATTATTTCTCATTTTTAGTCCAAAAACATGACTGGCTAAAAAGTGCAACAATTATTGCTAGTCCTATTATTTATGCAAAACTAAACTGAATAGTCCCAAACCCCTCAGTTCCGCATCGAGAGACACGAGTGGCTCAAAAAAAGCACGTGATCTTAGTGACAGCTCTCTTTGTGACGTTTCATTTTGTTTCTCTAATTGGAACGTGACGTTCCTCTTTGTTTTATTATTTTAGCTAAATATCGCGTTCTCCTGGGGCACTAAACAAAAAAATAAGAGGTTCTTAATTGTGTTTTGCTTTCAATTTTTCTTTGTTGTCGTTGAAATCTCATCAAGTGCTGAGAGGATAAAACAATACTGGAAAAAAGGCGATAGGGTCTGTTAAATGATGAACAATTTTGTTTTAATTTGAAGAAATAGTCCATACTTAAAGTGGAGTTGAAAGTATGAAAAGGAAAGAAAACACAAAGTCTTCTTCCACAAAATGTAATAGAATAAAATTCCTAGTTTAAGGGTATCTACATGTTTCGAACGTAGAAACGTTCATCCTCATGAGACAGAAACTATCTCAGTAAACCATGTTGCATAATATATAATCGTATGCAATGTTAATACAAGAACAATATCACAAAAGAAGCTATTTAAATTTTTGAGAACTACAGTACTGATTTTTAGTGGTAAGTATATGCTTTATTAACCGTAGCAAGCAAATATTATTTTGAATAATGTCAAGTTTTATTACAACTGCCAGTCGGAACTAATACAGTATATAAAACCAGACTACACCCCCAATAGAATTTGATAATTACTGTGAGTATTCAAAGCAATAATGGCTATAAACCATTCTATGGTAGCATTAACTCCTAAAAAATAAATAAGTTACGAAACTTACCTGAACCCGCGCCTCGGTCAAATTAATCTTCATGGCTAAATCTTCCCTGGTAAAAACGTCGGGATAGTGAGTTTGAGCAAAAGCACTTTCTAATTCTTCTAACTGAAAAAAAAATGTTATTGCAACAGAAAATTTTAAAAAAATGTATATACGGAGAAATATTTAAAATGTTTTTAAGCGTTGCGCATTACCTGTTGCAGGGTAAATGTTGTCCTATTTCTTCTTTGTTTTCTTCTAACAAAAGTATCATCATGAATAGCCGGATGATAGGAGTAACTAGTATCTGAAAATAAAAAAATTAAAATTACAATTACACTAAACAAATTGGGCATATTATAAGTATTCTGGGAAACCCCTTTAAAGCACTTTAAATTATGTTAACCTTTCTACATTTGTTTTAACAAATAGTTATCCAGTATCAAGATTCAGATCGTGGTTCGTCGTACCTTTTATACAGAACTATGATAAAGAAACGGACAGCTTTTTATATAGTGTCCGCGGAAAAGTCTGCACCATGTGTAAAAATTTTGTATGCGTTTTTTTTTGCAAATCTGTTTTTGGCATTAACCTACCACGAAATATGAATAGTATTCAAATAAATAAAGACATTCAAATTTTTAAAGTTAATTAAATTAAATTAAATTGGAATTTTCACTTAGAATACCTATACTTAATTAAAAAATTAAGAAGTTTACTACCCATTTTTAAAAACGTTAAATAATTTTTAAATTTAAGACATATGGAAATATTATATTACGCGTTAGTTAAAACTCATTTAAATTACGGAATTTTAGGTTTGGGAGGAGTAAATAGAACTTTACCTAGTTAAAAAATTAGGAATATTACAAATAAGGTTTCTAAAAATTATATTTAATAAAGATTATCTTTATCCTTCAAAAGAATTATATTCAGAAACACAAAAGTTGAACATAAGACAACTTTACATTTATAACATCTTAATATACATATTTAAAAATAAAAACATTATACAATTTAAGGACCATAATCATAATACAGGTCATAAAAATGAAATAACCATAAAACCTAAAATAAATAAGTCCATAGGACAAAAAAATTTCAAATATTTATGTTTTTATTTAAACGATTATTCACCAACAAAAATTAAAAAATGGATTTCATCAAAAAAAAAGTCGAAATAAAAACATGGATATTAAAAATAGACAGTTTGAAAATATTTTTAGAAATGCTTTAATTAATTAATATTGTTCTGAATAATTTATATAAGTACCTAATATTTTTTACTTAAAAATTATAAACTAATAATTTTATTATAGGTAATATATTTCTTCAAAAAAACGGCGTTTATACTATAAATTAACATTTTTACTTTAAAATTTGATTTTTAATGCATAGTTATGATTTATGATTTTACATACTAAAACAAAATATAAGATTTGCCCCTAACAAGCTCAGCTTTAGAGGATTGAAGAATAAGTTTATAGAAGACAACATAAACATATTTATTATATTATTATTATATTCCCAAATTTTTGTTTAAAAATTTATATAAGATTTATATTGAACTATCTACTAATAAAAGCTTAAATAGTTATGGGATTTAAACTTGCCCTAGACAAACAAGACGAATAGTCCAGAGGCTACTTAAAATTTTTGCAAATTTTTTTTTTCTATAGCACTTTCTTCCTAGGTACTAATGTACTAAATGTATATAAAAAATCTGCAAAAATAAATAACTTGCTGTCAGTTCAACAAAATACATCAACAAAATTTCCAATATTTTCTCAGTATTTGCCATCTTTTTCGCAAACCCAATAATCCTAACACAGTTTGCGTAACATGAAGTTATCTCGTTTCTGTCCAAATCTACTTTGAAACTTTCCAAGTCAGACTTGCGGTCATTTCTTCGGCTAATCACTTTAGATGTTCCGATAAAACTTTCAGACACCGAAAATTCCATTTAAGCAATTTGCAGGAGCAAAAAGTATAAGTTAGAAACACCTTCATATTTCCAGAGTTCATTTAAGTTGATTATCCGAGTTTGATTATAAGTTGGTCAGGCTAACAATAAGTTTTAACTTTATTTGACAATATCAATACAAATTGTATATTGCCAAAATCGGCGCCATTTTTGCCTAAAAGGGTATAAAAATACACGTATACGTAAGTGCACGTATAAACGTCGTATAATACCACAGATAACATAATCACGTAAAACGCGCCCTTGCTTATCAAAACAGCGTAAGCATATTACTAATTTTTAGCAATATAGCTTTATTGGTGATTTGACTCTCTTCTACAGATATTTCCATGGCAAGTGTTCGACAGATATTGCCCGCTCGATTCCACCTAGAGCAATGCATAGCAGAAACACACGACGAACCACTGCCGCCCATCCCTATGTGGTTCAACTTAGTACACCCCGAACATCATTGTTTCAGAACTCTTTCATTTGGAGGACGTCATCTTTGTGGAACGGCCTTTCTGAGACCGTGTTTCCAACCGAATATAACCTCCAACGATTCAAAAAAAACGTGAATCGCTTTCTTTGCACACGCACCGCTCCCAGAGCGCCTTAAAGGATTTCTCCTATAGTGCTTGTGCTTGATCATAAAAAATATATATATAGGCAGTTATAGGTACCCCCTCAAAGTAGGCTTCGCCTCTTTTTTTTAACTCCTACACTGAGGAAAATGATCTAATACAACATGTTTACTAAAACGTAGTTTGTATTAATAACTTATTTTGTATTAACCCATATTAAATAAATTTAAATTCAAACCCGCTTCAGTGTTATATCAATTCCAGATTTGCTAGAACAGTGTTTTATTGGTGGTAATCAGTTCCATTGGCAGCACAGTCTTGTTGAATAATGAACTACTTTTAATACAGCAATTTTGTTAAGAAATAAATTGTATCTTCTTAATGCGACGCATTTTGTCTCTGTTAGAACCTATAGGTAGTTAACAATACGTTGGTGGGGGTTCGTAGCGATCGGCAATCGCCGCGCCCCGTAATATTAGTTTTACCATATTTGTTGCGCAGGTCACACCTTTGTTGGGAGTCTTCTAGCTGTCCTGCCTGAATTTGAATTTTATTTATGGTGCCAATACCTGTTTTAATTAATTTATTTTTACTTTGTATTTAAGTTTTTTTTTAACTTTGCCTGTCAGATAAAGCAGTAGAAGATTCTTATTTTGCACAACCCATCATAAATATTGGTCTTTATAATCTATTGAGGAATTTTACAGTTTCAGTAAACCATGTTGCATAATAGATAAATTATATGCAATGTTAAACGACAAGAACAATATCACACTAGAAGCTATTTAAATTTTTCAGAACTACAGTACTGATTTTTGGGGGTGAGTATACGGTTTATTAATCGCAGCAAGCAAATATTATTATCAATAATATCAAGTTTCATTACAACTGCCAGTCGAAACTAATACAGTATATAAATCCAGATTATACCCCCTATAGAACTTGATAATTACTGTATTCAGAGCAGTAATGGCTATAAACCATTTTATGGTAGCGGTAACTCCTATTTTCTATTGGCTAAATTACCGTGATATTATCACTACAACGGTCTAGCAATTTTCGTTGTCTTACAGTAGGAAAGCGCGTTGCCGTCACATATTATAGCATTAAACAATTGTTATAAAGAGTATGTGAATTCATATAAGGAATAAAAGGCTTTTTATATCTCCACCAGTTTTCGTTTCAAAAATTCCTATAAAAATATAAAAACAAGGAACAAACACCCGTTTTTGCCCCTAACCCCCTTAGTATTGAGTTATTTTAGGAGTAAATTATGTAGGATAGAAAGGATCCAAAATATTTAAATAAATGTAAAACTTTTTGTAGTAACATAATATTTTAATTTTTTTATAAAAATATATTATTTTAGATTCTTTTATAAGCATAAATACAAAAATACTCTTTGTTTTAATACTTGCTTGTTTGCTTTTTCCAATTTTTTCCTCTTCGTTCGCTGCCAGGGCCATTCCCGAGGGGACCTACGGTTTAACGTGGGCTCCGAACCACGATCCTCAGTCATTAGAAGCACCCCCCAAGGTCTATCAACCCTTGGTTTCGCACTTTCTATGACCTACCGATTGGGGAGTGTGTTTCTCTTCCCTCTCCACTCCACGAGATATCCGAGCTCATCCGGCCTGGTTACCGGCGTGAATGGGGTGGTTTTGGGGGATGATACATTTTTCACTCTTCCCTAATTTTTGCTCGACGCCGGATCCACGTCAAGACTTGTACCACTAAAATCCACTGGGCTCGAACCGGTTTGCCGGCAGTGGGATACGAACCCACAAACTCTCGTCCTAGGTTTTAATACTTCTTATTAAAGGACCCATACATTTTGAGCTTTATTGTACTATTACTTTAAGGTGGAATTATCAACGTCATTTAATCTATTGCCAACCTACAACCTATTTCGCGTTGATTTTTTGAGTTTATTATTTTAATAACTAACATTTAAAGAAAATCAATATAGTCGGTACATTATTTAGGTAGCATCTGTTCTGATATATTACAAAAATATCATCAATTTATTTCATTGCTAATTTTGGGAGAATTGTATATTGAAACAACAATGACATATTAATTTAAAAAAAAATCTTACCCCATATTTTCCGCTCTACAATTCTCCCAAAATAACTTATAAAATTCCTTAATATTTATTTATTATGTCAATTATTACCCATAGAATATGCAGTCGATATTGATTTTATTTAAATTTTGTGTAAAAGCTAGAAAAATAAATAAATCTACGCAAAATAGGTTATATAGGTTGGCAAGCATGTTGATACTCCCACCTTAACAGCATTCCTGTTCATGTTAAACTTATCAAAATTGATCTTTCTCTTACAGCGTTTTGCCACGAAATAGGAATAAATCAAATGACTTCGATAAAAATGAACCCTGAGAAATATCGGGGAGAGGGGGCGGGAATGGTCGACCCTCTAGGATCATCCCTGATTATCGACCATAATAAAGTTATTTGTATGACATCGATCTGTTTATTATGTCATTGTTGTCGATCCATAACAATATTTTTATCAAAACAAATCCAATTGTTGTCAATCCGAAACAAGCATTCCTCCATAAATATCAGATTTTATTAAATTTTCCCCATAAAGAACCGGATCAGTTTTTCAAATGGAATGGCAAATCAAAAAGAAATTTTAGTTGACAGGGATCGGCATCGGATCGAAAATAAAATGACACTTAATTTCGTAGAGGCCGGTGCCAGATAATACCGCTTTTTGTGAAATTCGTTGCAATTATTTTGTATTTCGGGGCACGGGGCGAACTTAAATTTGTGCTGACAATAAATTTGGTATTTTAATTTTATTTTAAAGTGACTTTTATTACTACGTGGGGCATTAGAAAAGTTTTCTGTCTAATGGTAAGGATGTTTGATGATGTTGATTATTATATGCCCCTAGGGTATAATTATTTAATTTTTTTAAAGATATATCTGAATAAAAAAATTAAAATTAAGCCACCATTAAATTATGGGGCTCCTTGAAAACTGGAGGAATACACATTTGCAGTTAAAATATAGAAAAATTAATTTTTTCATCCCTTGGGAGGGTAGAATCGATCCCCTATGGTACTCAAAGGTCCAGAGCGTGCCATAATTCTTTTTCCTTTGCCAAATCTTTCACAATTTAGTAAATAAAACTATATATTATTGGGGTTCAGCAATCTCGAAGGCGCTGGTACTGTTTTAACTGTAATATTGCATTGCACCAAAACTAGTGTTTTACGACCCGAGAAATTTCTCCTTGTCTCGCAAATCAAGACGAGATTATTTCCAAATCTCGCCTCTCTAACATCTCCTAAGGATGTTTGAGAGTCTCGCAATATGACGTCATAAAAAATTTTCTGCAAAATTTGGGTATTTGGTTATATTGGTTACAGGCTTGCCAGATTTAACAATTTTTTGCTATTTTCATGATTTTACCCAATAAACGTCAACTATTGACAATACTAATGGTGGATCCGTTATACACAACAATTATTATTATTATTATTATTATTATTATTATTATTATTTTTCTCAATGTTAGTTTTCACAGCTTCTTGTTGGTATTGCTGGTATTATTTACAGTACAGAGAAGAAATTCATCTTAACCTGTACTGTTTAGAAACTTCCGTACTATATGGCATGTTTGGAGGATGACGCTTTTCTGAATTAGTTGGTATAAATAACCTGATAGGCCCAGTTTTTCCAAGTTGGGCTTGAAATATTTCGTCATTGCTCCTTCCACCGATATTATGATCGGAATTATGTCAATTTTATCTAGCTTCCATATATTTTTTATCTCTACAGCCAAATTCGAGTACTTGGTCTTCTTCTCGGATTCGGTTTTAGAGAGGTTGTGTGTTAGTGGGCAACCTATATCGATTATGAAAGCTTTCTTGGTGGTTTTTTCGATAAGAAGAATATCCGGACGATTGTGGTCTACTATTCTATCCGTTATTATTGGCCTGTCCCAGTATAATAGATATTCAGGGGATTCAAGGACTGGCTCGGGTGAGTATTGGTAGTATGGTGGGAGGTTTTCCGTTAGCCCTAGTTTATGGGCCAGTTCCTTGTGGATGATCTTTGCCACCTGATTATGTCTCCCCAGGTAAGCGTTGGGGGCCATAGCACCACAACCCGCCGTGATATGTTCTATCGTCTCTCCGGGGCAGTTGCATTTTCTGCACACATCTTCCACATTCCTTTTCATGATGACCTTTTCATAGTTTCGAGTTCGAATGACACGGTCTTGGATAGAGATAATAAAACCTTCTGTTTCAGCGTGAAGCTGCCTTTTCTCTAACCAATTCAGTGACATTTCTCTATCTATGAGTGGATTTTGGAGTGCAGTAGGGTATTTGCCGTGTAGAGCTTTCTCTTGCCAAGTTACAAGCTGTTGACTTGGCGGCACGCGGATGATGTTAGGTAGTCCGTTTCGCTTTAAGTTGAGGGCTGTATATCCAGCGTCTGCTGCTACCACTTTTTTAAGAATTTCCCCATTCGATTCTTGGAAGTATTTTCTCATAGAGGTCGCTTGTGACTTGCACAAGTTATATATATTAATGAGACCTCTTCCTCCCTCCTTTCGTTTTAGGTAGATTCTTTCAAGTGCAGAGCGTGGGTGGTGGAATCTGAATTTTGTTAGCAGCCTGCGCGTAATTATTATTATTATTATTATTATTATTATTATTATTATTATTATTATTATTATTATTATTATTATTATTATTAATAAAGCTAGGTACTGATTTAAGTGCTACCGTAAACTTTTCGATAATATGTAACACTCGTCAAAATTTAAAAATAAACAAATTTCCACGATTTTTCAGATCAATAAAGACATATACAGGGTGTTTCATTAAGGGTGGCCACCGGTCATATCTCGGAAACTACTAGGCATAGAAACTTGAAAAAAAAATTATGATTAAAGCGGTCATTAGAAAATTCTGGAAATTACATTCAAGTTCCTCATTTCGCCGCAAGGGGGCACAATTCAAAAAATTTTTTTCTCCGAAAATTTCCATATTAAGGTATAACTCTGATTACATCATCGAAAAGCTTAGACAATTCTGCATCATTTTGGTTAAGGGCTCATTGGCGTACCGACCTTGATAAGAGTGGGGGAAGAAGCTATTGAATTTGTAAACATTAAAATCGCTGTAACTTCAAAACGACTTATTCGATTTTACTAAATTTAAGCTTGTTTGTAAGAACCTTCAATTGTGGTATCTAATGGTAAGTACACGATAGTTTCTAATAAAATTGCTAGAGGGCGCAATTTGTATTAAAATTTATTGTTTTGGCAATAACTCTGAAACGAACAAAGATATCGAACTGCGGTCTTCACATCTTTTCTTGCAAATTTCATCTACGTTTCGATTATGATGTCATAGTTATACCGTATGATTTGAATTTTGGAGAGAAAATCGAAAAAACTGTTATTATTACAACTTGCGCCCTCTAGCAATTTTATTAAACACTATCGTTTACTGTTAGATACGACGATTAAAGATACTTACCTTCAAAACAAGCTTAAATTTAGTAAAATCGTTTAGAAGTTACAGCGATTTTAATGATTACACTTTCAATAGCTTCCCCCACTCTTATCAAGGTCGGTACGCCAATGAGCCTTAAACCAGAATGATGCAGAATTGTCTAAGCTTTTCGATGATGTAATCAGAGTTATACCTTAATATGGGAATTTTCGGAAAAATTTAGAGTTTAAAAAAAAAATTTAATTGTGCCCCCTTGCGGCGAAATGAGGAACTTAAAAGTAATTTCCAGAAGTCGATAACTTTCACGGGTGCACTACGCACGTGCCATTGATTATTGATTGATAATAAACCACTTAGGCGGTTGCGATCTTTTCGGAGGTGGAAAAAGTCCAAGATCACCTACCGGTTAATCAGTACACGAAATAGAAAAAGAGCGAAGTTTAGACCCAATCAAGTAGAAAGAGAAGAACCTAGTAAGCGTCTGTTTTCGAAAGCACAGTTCAGAAAAACAATCGAATGACTTTATAGCTTGGAGTTGGTAATATAAGGATAAATATAACGGTATTAGCAAGACGTTAATTGAATAGAGAGTTTATAAATCGATCGTATAGAATTAATAAATTTTTGTGATAATATTGTATTGTTGATGTTGTGTGGTTTCCCTAGGGGCAAGTGTTTATTTTCTGCTTCGTTTCTTGCCAACAGTGGAGCAAATATGCAAACCTTGAAACGGCATAGATGAAGTTGCTAAAGGATACATTGAAGATGGTATTGCAAATAAAGTAAAATCTTCTTCAACAATTTTCAGCCCAATTGAAATGAGGGGCCGTATCATAAGAATAAGATAAAGAAAAGTTCTTTCGTTAATTCATTTTTGTTTAAACTGTGTTAAAAAAGTTTATCTGAGAATGTATCTTCACCTAATTTATAATAATTATTATTCCGACGGTCCCGATAGCGACAGTTATTAAGTTCTTCAAATGATCTTTTTACCACTTCAGCTTATTAATAAACATAAGGCGGCGTTCGAGAGAATAGAATTACCCACAGCAATGTCAGGAATTTAAATCGTCTATAATCTAGATCTACAAAATTATTAATTTGCGATCTTTAAATTAATATGTGTACTCTTATTGACTAACCCTAAATACTTAATATACAGGGATGGGCATAAGTCTGGAACCAGTTTAGTTAACTGCTCGCGAGTTTGTCGTTGTTGATATTTTTAATTGGTATACAGGGTGTCCCAGAATATGTGGGCAATCTCCCGGATTCGGATAGAATATGAAAAAATAATATGACAAGTTCCCATAAAAAAATTTCCTACAGGCCCTCCCTACTGAGATATAAGCCCCTGAAGGACGCCTCTGGAAATCGGTTTATCTTGAATAATTCTTAAAGAACTTGGTGTAATTTAATAATTTTTCAGTATGATGGTTGCTAGGTAAGTCTCCTCAAAATGAACCATTTTAATTTTATTCGGCTTATTTAGTTTTCCAGGGACGGACTAGCTTTAACAGAATAATGCTTATTTTTTTACACCCTGTATGATAGAGGCATATCAATAATACTATTGAACAGCTAAAACCTTAAACTAAAAAAAACGTACTTTTCATCGCCATCGATAAAGTAAACCGTTTACGAGAAAAAATTTTTTGTTCCATATGCCTTTTTTTTATAAAATATTCGATAAATACCATATTTTTACTGATTCATTTTGTACGTCGGTTCAACTTACGCTCCTTCTACTGCAATACATTCCCTACATCTTTTAATTGTAGATTGTTGGATCCTCCACAATGCGCCAACATTATTCCTTATTTCGCGACAATGGAAGTCAATCAGTTCCAATAAGTGTTCCCGATTTTATATTGGATTGGCGTATACTAAACATTTTAGATAGCCCCACAAAAAAAAATCTAATGGATTTAGGTCTGGTGATCGAGGAGGCCAAGCCACTGGTCCTCCCCTTCCTATCCATTGATTTTCGAAGACCCTGTTTAGGTGTTCTCGAACTACTAGACTAAAATGTGGCGGAGCCCCATCATGCATGAACCACATATTATGTCGTAGTTGCAGAGGTAGATCTTCTAAAAGTTCTGGTAGATTGTTTTGAAGAAATTCGAAATACCTTTCTCCATTGAACCTTCTTGGCAATACAAATGGTCCAATTAAGTATTGTCTGATAATTCCGGCCCACACGTTGATGGGTTCAAATTGGTGCTGATGATGCATTACATTAGAAGCATGGAGATTTTCCTCTGCCCATAAATGTAAATTATGAGAATTTATGATGCCGTTTTTGGAAAACCCAGCTTCGTCCGTGAAGAGAACGGAACCAATGAAATTTGCATCGTTTCTGTGCCGATCTAAAACCCAGTTACAAAATTCCATCCTTCGCGGAAAGTCTTCAGGAAGAAGCGCGTGGACTTTTTGAAGGTGGTATGGATGTAACTGTTGCTCTCTAAGGATTCTAAAGACCATTGATTTTGAACAATCAAATTCAGCAGCCAATTTTCGAACACTTGCAGCAGGATCTACTTCTACGGCATTAAGGATGTTTTCTTCAAGACCATCAACGCGATGGTTTTGATTTCCACAATTGTGACTGGCTTTGTCAAACTTTCCTAAAATTATTTACGACCTAAATACTTTAAATCAAATCTTTATCATCCGATAAGTACAAATTAAAAATAAAACAACTTAGTTTTTACCTGTCTCTCTTAAACGACGATCTAATATTTCAAAGGTTTTTCTGTCAGGAATTCTTCTGTTTGGAAATCGTTCTTCATAAAGCCTTCGGGCTTCTAAGGCATTACATGATGCAAGCCCATACATTAAATGCATGTCGGCATATTCCTCAAACGTAAATTCCATACCAAAAAGAAGCAGAAGAAATAAGATCAAAAACTTAAACACACTCAATTTTCAACTGACACTGAAGTAATTATTGTTTATTTTAACTGGTACATATCAACTAAACCATATCAACAAAATAAGGTATTTATCGAATATTTTATAAAAAAAAGGCATATGGAACAAAAAAAATTTTCTCGTAAACGGTTTACTTTATCAATGTCGATAAAGAGTACCTTTTTTTTAGTTTAAGGTTTCAGCTGTTCAATAGCATTATTGATATGCCTCTATCATACAGGGTGTAAAAAAAATAAGCATTATTCTGTTAAAGCTAGTCCGTCCCTGGAAAACTAAACAGGCCGAATAAAATTAAAATGGTTCATTTTGAGGAGACTTACCTAGCAACCATCATACTGAAAAATTATTAAATTACACCAAGTACTTTAAGAATTATTCAAGATAAACCGATTTCCAGAGGCGTCCTTCAGGGGGGCTTATATCTCAGTAGGGAGGGCCTGTAGGAAATTTTTTTATGGGAACTTGTCATATTATTTTTTCATATTCTATCCGAATCCGGGAGATTGCCCACATATTCTGGGACACCCTGTATAAGATTCTTTAAAATAACTCAGTTACCACAACGTCTAGTTGACTACAAATATTTTAGATCAAAACTTAAAAAGGACACAGAAACAGCCTATAAAGAATATCTTACTAAATGTAAAAACTTTATGCGGTTACACCATAAACAATTCTGGACTTCAAGGTAAAGAACAAACCAAAAATTAGCACAGCTCATTTGTGTTTACCCAACCTTCTTTCTAAACGACACTGTATACTCAATATGAAAATGTAGTTCGATTCAAAAGAAATCCATTTTCATTAAATCCCTATCTCAACATTTTAGTCACGTAAAACACAATAAGGTCAGAGGTTACTGTAGTGCGTTCTATGTGAATTTATGATTATATATTTGTTTCTGCAAATGGCGCCTATTATGCCTATTGTTTTGCTGTCAAAAAATTAATACAACTTGCTATTATCGATTCATGCGGAAAATCTTAAATTTTATTTGTATATAGGTTTATCGAGTTATAGAAATGTTGCTCATGTTTAACGGTATATTGTAATTTTTGCGAAAAATAAAATAAATATATATAATGCTATAAAAAAATAATTTTACCCACGTAATAGTACAATTTGCGGGTACCCGGAGCTTCGCAATTCAATTGTTATAAATTCGCTATTGAAACAATGGCAATGCAGCGAATGCCATACTACTCAATACAACCTTTAGGTAATAGGTACCCATACGAAAATGCAAGATTTGAGTGCCAATCTATGCAAGAAATAAAAAAAAATCGACAAGTAGCTGAAAATATTCCACTTAACACACAGAAATAAAAGAACTCAATTTGGGCACAGTTTTCAGAGTTTCTAATGGTAAGAAATTATAAACAGGAAAAATGGACTACTGTGATGGAACTGGAGAAAATCTTCGAAGATTGCGCCTTTAATATGAAGGAGGGTAATGGCGAAGACTAAAAAGAATCTTCTGTAAAGGCTATATGGAACACTACAGGAAAAATGATTCAAGAAATGTATATTACAGAATACGAAATAAAGATTGACCCTTTTACGGATATTTCCTTTAAAAATGCCCAAATTGCAAGAGACGCAAAGAGAAAGCAGCTCCAAGTCAGGAAAAAAGGAAAGTAAGTTCAAAAGCATTATCTACAAAAGATTTACTATATACCAATAATGCAAAGCTACAATGAAGAAAACCCCGATGAAGCACAAAAAACGTTTTTCCATCTCTGCTCATTTGAACTAGCTTGGTGAGGCAATGAGGCCTTAAATTGCAAAATTCAATATTTTCAAAAGAAGTTTGATACCATGGGAGAGTTTATCGGATGAATTGAAAATAACAGCATATTTTCCAAGACAGCTCAAGGTGTGTCAAAAGGATTGGCAAACAGCAAATGGTTGGTAAGTAATTCATCAAACAAATAGGTACTTATACCCTGTAAGATTATTTTTAAAATTATTCTCATCGATCTTCCGCTGTGTCTGCCTTATTTAAACAAGGTGTTGGAAACAAAAGTTGATTAAGTTAACAGGCCACCCAAACGCAAATTCCCTGAGACCTTATCTGCAGCTATAGATCCTAGTCATCATCTGAAGCTCTTTGAAAATCTCAGAACAACAAATAAAGCATGTGGACCTCCGACTTCTCAAATACAAGTCAATCATACCCAAAACCATGCTTTGATAGAAAAGAATGGACAAACTATTACTTATAACAACTGTACGTTTAATATTAGTAATAAATAAATAAAGTTTCTAGTTTGCTAAATAAACAGTGTGTTTTTATTGTTTTCTCGTGAAATAGTCTTGTCGAATATCATTCGAGAGAAAATTTTGTATCGGCAAAATTTTCTCTTGGTTTTATTCAATTTTGTATGCTTTTTGGTAATTTCGCTCATGAAACAAAATTGTCAAGCAAAAAACTTTCATACCCAGTCGAAAATTTTACCGGCAAAATTTTCTCTTTTATGATATTATATTCGACAATTTATATCATTGTCATTTATTACAGATATGTAGATTTTTAAAAGCCTTGCAACTTTTTGATAAGACATTTTTTGCAACACATGTATCTTTTGAAATAATTGACCGTTCTGACGCTATAATATGTTATTTATAAAGATTACTACTTTTATAGATAAATCAGTAGTAATTGCTCTTCAACTTTCAACGCGAAATATTATCCATTAGAAGCAAGTAACTTTACACGATAATGTTACAGTGTGGGGTCAAAATTAAAATTAAGTGAAAAAGCCCAAAGCACATAATTCCAAATAAAATTAAGGCGATGCGCTTTCAGCTCGTTATGGCATTATCACAAGCAATCTGACTAGTTTCCACGGCCGCGGCAACTTTTTAGTGAAAACTCGCCCATTTCCATTTCATAACTTTAATTTCAGTTACGCCTAATATAATTAGAGCCATACCGAGGATATATTAATTAAAATCTCATGTTTAATTCAGAGAAATTGTATATTTAATCTTATAATCTGCTTTGTGCTCCGCCAATTAAAACCGCGCACCAAACATCGCGAACTCTTTAAATATTCAGAGATCCAGTATTGATCGGCTTAGTGAAATTTTTATTTTTACTATGGAATTACGGTTAACGGGGCATTAAAAATTTACGAATATGAGAAAAGTTGCAGTTTGCAACAAGTTCGGTTACTTTTTGAAATGTTTATCAATTAATACAAATTGATTGTAAGTATTTTTTTTTATTGATAGTCTAGTAGTCAATACATTGAGGAAAATGATCTAATACAACAAGTTTGCCAAAAGATAGTTTGTATCGATAGCTTAGTTTTTATGAACCCATATTAAATAAATTGCTAGTGTATTAAACCCGCTATCGTTGAACAGTGTTTTTATTGGTAGTCAGTGGCGTATTTAGAGTATT
This sequence comes from Polydrusus pterygomalis, assembly GCA_963969555.1. NCBI lineage: Eukaryota > Metazoa > Arthropoda > Insecta > Coleoptera > Curculionidae > Polydrusus > Polydrusus pterygomalis. The sequence goes on along the minus strand of OZ018381.1, from coordinate 42,255,592 downwards.
GCCACGGGAGGGTTTATACCTTTCGTTTTATCTTTCTTTCTTTCTTTCATTCATCCTTTCTTTAAAAAAGCGCCGCAGGCGAAAAATTTTTCGGTGCCACGCCCTATTTTGAACTATCAAAATATATAATTTCTATGTTTTGATAGCTGAACCCCAAGAGTGACGAATGAATCATTAACTATTTGTAGTTGACCTATTACCCAATAGATGGCGGAAGGAGCAAGAAATCGTTCTGTAATATCTCACGTCGTTTATTGAAAATGAATGATGAATAATTTTATTTAATAATAATCATAATAATAAAGGTCTTTATTCAAAAATTGTAAAATAGAAGATTATTACATTTTGTTATCGGGCGAGGTTCAGTTCACCCTGTCTACATTAAATGCAACAAGGCATCTGATCTGTTCTGAGTTTTTTTTAATGTTGAGCCCACGGGGGGGTCCAGACCCCTCGGACCCCCCCCCTCCCCCCTAAATACGCCACTGTTGGTAGTAATCAGTTCCATTAGCAGCACAGTCTTGTTGAATAATGAGCTACTTTTAATACAGCAATATTGTTAAGAAATAAATTGTATCTTCTCAATGCGACGCATTTTGTTCCCAGTAAAGCGCTTTCTCTGCAATTAAGAAATCAAAACAGCGTCCCAAAAAACGAATTGTATCCGTTAGAACCTATAATCCACAAGACGTTGGTGGGGGTTCGTAGCGATCGGCAATCGCCGCGCGCCCTAGTATTAGTTTTAACGTATTTGTTGCGCAGGTCACATCGTTGTTCAGAGTCTTCTAGCTGTCCTGTCTAAATTTGAATTTTATTGATTGTACCAATACCTGTTTCAATTAATTTATTTTTACTTTGTATTTAAGTTTTTTTAAACTTTGCACGTCAGATAAAGCACTAGAAGATTTTTATTTCGCACAACCCATCATTAGTATTGGACTTTATAATCTATGGACACATTTTACCATCTCAGTAAACCATGTTGAATAATCGATAATCATATGCAATGTTAAACGACAAAAACAATATCACAGCAGAAGCTATTTAAATTTTTGAGAACTACTGTACTGATTTTGAGTGGTAAGTATATGCTTTATTAACCGTAGCAAGCAAGTATTCTTATGATTAATGTCAAGTTTCATTAAAACTGTAAGTCGGAACTAATACAGTATTAAAACCAGATTACACCCCCTATAGAACTTGATAATTACTGTGAGTATTCAGAGCCATACTGCCGTATTCAGAGTAATAATGGCTATAAACCATTGTATGGTAGCATTAACTCCTATTTCATATTGGCCAAATTACCGTGATATTATCACTACACAACGGTCTAGCAATTTTCGTTGCCTTACGTTGCTGTCACATATAGTATTCAACAGTTGTATAAAGAATTCTTATAAGGAATAGTGTGCATCATTCGAAAGCTGTTTCTCTTTTATTGCTATATTAATCAAATTAAAAAGCGCAACAAACCTTATACTTTTACTTACTACCCAAAATCACAATAGAGATACTTATTTTCGTATGTGGTTGTATACAGGGTGTCCGGGAAAATGTGGGAAATCTCTCGGATATGAAAAAAACACGTGAAAAGAATACTATACAAGTTCATATTATAAACTTCTTTCTATCGGCCTCCCAAAGAGCTCCCATGGAATTAAGTTTTTGACACATAATTATTAAACCAACAGGTATATTTCAATTTTTTTTTATATGATCTATACCAGGTAAGACCATTTAAATAACTATCCCAGAAAGTGTTGCGAATTACTCACAGCTGCAGGAACGGACAAGCTGTGACACTAATGTGCCCATTTTTTTTATATAATAACTTTGGACAACGTTTTTTACATACCTTTAACTATTGACTAAATATAATACTCTTCATTCATGTCGCTAATCCTTACCGTTTTCGGAAAAACGTAATTTTTAACATATTTACATCATGTATATTTAACGTATTTTAATAAAAGATACATCTTTGTTCCTATAAGTTATAAATGTTTATTTTTAACTGCTTAATATTAATACATGATCGCAATAAAATGACGTTTTTCCGAAAACGGTTAGGATTAGCGACATGAATGAAGAGTACTTAATTTTTAGTCAATAGTTAAAGGTATGTAAAAAACGTTGTCCAAAGTTTTTATCATACAGGGCGTAAAAAAATTGGGCACATTAGTTTCACAACTAGTTCGTCCCTGCAGCTGTGAGTAATTCGCAACACTATCTGGGATAGTAATTTGAAGGGTCTTACCTGGTATAGATCATATAAAAAAAAATTGAAGTATACCTGTTGGTTTAATAATTATGTGTCAAAAATTTAATTCCATGGGAGCTCTTTGGGAGCCCATATCTCCGAAGAGAAGGCCGATACGAAAGAAGTTTATATGAACTTGTAGTATTCTTTTCACGTGTTTTTTTCATATCGGGAGATTTCCCACATCTATTCTTGGTATACTTTAATAAAACTCTGTATAAAAAGAAGATACTTCAATTTATCGTACCATTTAAACACCTTGTATATCGAGCTGGTGTGGTGACATACATAAACATAGACATTATCTATTTATTATATTAGCTTACCAACCAACATAACTCCAAAGAGTCTTTATGTAGCAGTTTTTATTCAGTTTACTGGTCTCCTGAGGGATCGCAACCCCTAATAACAAATTTTGGCAGCACATGCCATACCGGGGGTAGATTTACTTATCGTATTAGCAAGACCTCGTAAAAAGGAATATTTTCGACAACCTGTGATTATTATCGAATAATCCTGTAATCCACGAAGGGTAAATGCAGCAGTAATGATGATGCATTTATATGCGGAGGTGGAGGGTTTGTCCTATTTAATTTTGAAAGGAAAAATGAGGAGTAAAATGTTGTTCCGATGATTATATACAAAGTGAGGCATGTTTTTTCGTTATTTTTTTTGTAAAAACGGGTTGACTTCATTAAATCTCGAAGCACGTTTAAATGGAGGCAGAGAAGTTAAACCGATTTATTAGGTACTACCGGTGCGGCTTCAATCTTGCAATTTAAACAAAGCGGCGGATACATACATATACAGGGTGTCCGGAAAATACGTGTACAACGTTTGACGACAGACTCCTAACGTCAAAATAGGCCGACTTAGTTATATCCAAAATTGTCTTGTTTAGCCGGTAGAGGACGTCAAAAATTTGTAAAAATATTGGTTTTTCCTAAATGTAGACTAATACTATAAAATTACGTTTTCTAGTAGTATAGTCACCGGCTGTAAATAAGTGGAAGTGTTATAAAAGTGATATAATACGTCAACATTTCTCCTCATTTTTTATATGAACGGCGTTATGACAACCCAGATATTTTTGTAGAGTGACTGGATGTATTTGGAAGCTATTTTACCTCTTTAATATTTTTCGTTGAATGAGCTGTTTTGCCAGAAGAAAATATTTACAATTACCTGCATACATCAATAATTATAAACAATAAAAATAAAACAAAGTACAACAAAGTTGAAAGTATGTATTGTAAGAAACTAAGTAAAACAAAAACATTACTTAAGCAAATGTGTAAAATGACCGCCATCTTGCTGATACACTTATTAACACTCCTTAAAAAATGATATTGGACCCTATCTAATGTCTCGGAGTATTAAAATGGTTGCCTGCATTTAAAATCCGCTGTAATAAATCATCGCGTGTGTTTACCGGAGTCTTGTAAACTTCTGTTTTAATAGCGCCCCACAAAAAGAAGTAACACATATTTTAACTCAGGAGAACGTGGTGGCCATTTTACTGGTGCATCATTGTCCCTTCCAATCCATCGGTTGGGATATTGATGATGGAAGTATTGCCGAACGGCAACGGAAAAATGGGGCTGGGCACCATCATGCATATACCACATTTCCCTCCGAAGTAAAAGGGGCAAATTGTCCAGAAGAATTGGTAATGTGTCTTGCAAACAATGTAAATAAATATTTCCATCTAACCTGTCTGGAATAACAATGGGACCAATAAGGTAGCGATCAATAATACCTGCCCAAATATTTAATTTAAATTGATGCTGATGATGTGCAACTTTAATGGCATGTGGATTTTCATCGGAATAAATATGTTCGTTGTGCAGATTGGTTACTCCAGATCTTGTAAAGCACGCCTCGTCAGTAAACATAATTGTTCTACAAAAATTTGGATCACGGATTCTTGTGTTTCTAATAATTTGACAAAATGTAAGCCGCATGGGGGGATCAGTCGGTAAAAGTTCCTGGACTTTTTGCACGTGATAAGGATGTAACAACTGTTCTTTTAAAACCTCATTGACAATCGTTTTAGAAACATGTAACTCACGTTCTAAGCGACGGGTACTGGTGCTTGGTTCTTCTTCAACTCTTTCCAGAATCATCTCTTCAGTTTCCATAATTCGAGTTGTTCGCATACGACCCCTGCCTTCAAAGTTTTTCTCAAAGCTGCCCGTTTCCCGAAGATGGCGCTCGATATTGGCAAATGTTTGGTGGTTTGGTATTCGACGGTTAATAAACCTCTCCATGTAAACCCTAACACTCTGACGCCCATTTCCTTGACAAAACCCGTATACCATGTCAACCTTCTCAGAGTACGTATAATTTTCCATTTTTAATGGTAAAATGAACTTGTAATTCAAGAATGTTGACCGTATACTTGAGTAAATTTCATAGTCTGGTAACAATTTGTCAATAATTGTAAAATTATTAAATGCCATAGCAACAAGGTCACTTAAAAAATTATTGTTACAGGTAATTTGATTTTAATATTATTACTAATAATACTAAATATTGTAAATATTTTCTTCTGGCAAAACAGCTCATTCAACGAAAAATATTAAAGAGGTAAAATAGCTTCCAAATACTTCCAGTCACTCTATAAAAATATCTGGGTTGTCATAACGCCGTTCATATAAAAAATGAAGAGAAATGTTGACGTATTATATCACTTTTATAACACTTCCACTTATTTACAGCCGGTGACTGTACTACTAGAAAACGTCATTTTATAGTATTAGTCTACATACTAAAAATCATTAAAATCGATTAGCAGGTTTTCACGTAATTTAGGAAAAACCAATATTTTTACAAATTTTTGACGCCCTCTACCGGCTTAGATCGACCTATTTTGACGTCAGGAGTCTGTCGTCAAACATTGTACACGTATTTTCCGGACACCCTGTATACTACCACAGAATATAGCTACGCATTGCATAGCACAAATGGATGAAAAATTTCATTTTTCCGGAAAAAGTCATTTTTGATAAAAAGTTTCGCTTGTAAAAAAAAGGCAATTCACGAAGAGAAAATTTTGATTTTTTTATACAGGATTCGCAAAAATTTCAAAAACGTGATTTTTCTCCAAGAGTATAACCTTTATTTTTCATTTTTCAAAATGCCAATTAGAATAATGTTTGTAATTTAAATCCGAGATTTAAAATAAATCTTCGATTTTTTTAGTTTTTTTTTAATTTTTAGAGGTAAAAGATTTTTTTATAGCAGCATTAGCGGTCGAAATACATACCTTTTCAATGACAGAGGAGTATCAAAAAGTTTCAAAAACTGATTTTTGGTGTTACCAGAAATATGTATTTTTAATTTCATAAATGAAATGACCCCGGAAATAACACAAAAAAATCTTAAAATAGCAACAAATAATAATTTCATAATTTGCTATTCAAACACTCCCCCTCCATATTCAACACATTTTTCCAGCTGTAAACGAATGTGGTCAAAACTTCTTCGAATTTCTTCAATTGAGATTGTTTGAACAGCTTCAACAATTCGCTGTTTTAGAAGCTGTACGTCGTTCTCAATTGGACGGGAGTACACTAATTGTTTGAGGCGCCCCCAAAGATAGGCATCTGAAATAGTTAAATCGGGATTTCTTGGGGGCCACAGAACTGGACTATGCTTACCAATCCATCTGCGGCCAAATGTTTTCTTAAACCATTCCCTCACTTCAATTGCGAAATGCGCAGGGTATCCATCTTGTTGAAAGTACATTTCGTTCCTAAATTGGAGAGGCAATTCTTCTAGGTTGTGAGAAAGGAATGTTTCCAACATTTTAAGGTAACTCTTACGGTTATACGTGTTTTCCAAAAATTATGGGCCAATAATGACATAATAAGAAAATGTTGTCTTCTTGCAGGAATTCTAAAACGGGGATTATTTTCGCTCCAGTATCTAATATGGGCAGAAGACACTTTCCCGTTTGTTAAAAATGTCGATTTATCGGAGAACATGATAAATTTATGAAAACTCCTGTTTTAACTTACAATTTTGTTGCCGACCCAAAGACAAAAATCTAAACGTTTGGCTTCGTCTCCATCTTCCAACGTTTGATTAAAAGTTGTCTTAAATGGGAATATTTTGTTTGTCTTGAAAATATACTGAATATGAGTTTTTTTTACTACGTCAAGTTCTTGAGCTCGGTTTCTTAATGAAATGGTAGGATTGTCAGCAACATACTGTAATACGATTAGGGAAGCTGCGTCATTCTGATCATAGTTTGTTTTTTAATTGGAAACTGAACCAGTTCGCTGAAATTTTCACTTATAATCTCCCTAGTGCTCGAATTATTTCCGGAAATTTTTCCGAAGGAACGCATTTTTTGAAATTTTCTAGAAAAATGCGTGACTAAGGAAGAATTTTCGGATATTAATTCAAGGACGAGGGGGAATCGGTAAGAAAATTTCACACCTAAAATTTATTTGAATTATTTTATTGAAATTATCCATAATTATGGGAATACTTAAACTTTTAAAAAAAAGTTTCCTCACCGTTTAGTTAAACGAAATTCAAAAAATAAGAGTGAAAATTATCCTTTTTATTTATTTTTACTACATTTCACTTACTAAAACAAAGGGAAAGCATAGTATAGTCTAGTTTAGGCTAGTTATGCCAGATAAAACAATTTTTAAAATCTAGGTAGATAGTAGATACCACAGTCAAGTAGGCTTAGGCTTGTGATGTCAAAATCGTCTCTGCTATACGTCACGTCGACAGTTATTTCTTAAACGTGCTTCCTTAGTTCACAATAATTAAATCATGGCAGTAAACAATGAAGAAACTAATTTTAAGCCCTACGGTGTTTGTAAATCTTGCTCTGAAATATGGGACATTAATATGTCTCATAAAAATTTAAAGTATTTGCAATGTTTAATGGAAAAAACTAAATTAAATCCCCATCAAGAAAACCTTTTCTCAGCTATCCAGAAGATTTTGGAGGAAGATATCCCATCCTTTTTAAGAAAAACCAGAATTCAGCAGAACAAAATTGCATCCAAATATTACATCTATTATATTAAACATAGACATCTGATAGAAGTGGAAAGGGAAGATAACCATTATCCTTGTTATTCTCCATTACGACGGGAAGAGTTCGAACCATAATTCCAAAAATATTTAGCCTTAATGAAAGAAATATTTGGTAAATAAATATTTGTATTTATTTAGTATTATAAAATGAATAAAAACATTAAATACCAAAATTTGATCCTGAATACTGATTTTCGGATCATATGATAGCTGTCAAGAAAAAATTTCCACTTATTAATTTTGTTCGCCTAGCTTGGCAGGAGGAGAAAAATTTCCGAAAAATTTGAAGGTTGTCATTGGTAACTGTCGAAATGAAAGTGTGTGATTGGCTTAGAATGACAGGTGTGAAATTTTCTTAATAATTTCCCATTTTTGAGACGTAAACGTTAGGGTATCTTTGATCAAAATTTCTCTATCACAAGGTTGTAAGAACTTTCGCCCGCACCGTAACATTAAACCAAATTCTATTTGACAACTTCAAATTTGCCCCATACGTAAAGCAAAGTAATAAAAAGGTAAAAAAATCCTTGTTTTTACAAAAGATGGTAGGAATGCATTTCAAATTTTAAAATAAGATACACACCACCCATTATAAATAGAATCTAATAAAATTTTATATTAATATTTTTATTGAACAGCAAAATTTCCATTTACCTATAAAAATTTAAAAAACTAAAAAAAAATCAATGATTTATTTTAAATCTCGGATTCTAAATAAGTTTTCTAATTGACATTTTGGTCAAAAATGAAAAAAAAAAAGGTTGTTTACTCTTGGAGAAAAATCATGTTTTTGAAGTTTTTGCGAACCCTGTATAAAAATCAAAATTTTCTCTTCGTCAATTGCATTTTTTTACAAACAAAAGTTTTTATCAAGAATGACTTTTTCCCGAAAAATGAAATTTTTCATCCATTTGTGCTAGTAAACCTTATCCGCGGACTGTATACTAACTTATAAAGCCTGCATGTACTTACATGGATGCGAGGGAGTAAACGGATATTCCAAAGTTGGCAGCCTCGGTTGCGGAGCTCCGGGATGCAGGGCAGGTGGGCAATGATAGCAGAACATACCTCTGCCACCCCCACCTGCAATCTAAAACAAACAGATTGATCAAAGTCACGTAACATAAACTCTCTGTGCGACTGCAGGAAAAAAAACGTCAAGTTTTAAGTCAAAGTTCATAAAAAACGCAATAATTTAAAACTTGCAATTTCGCGTTTTTCTAAAAGTGGTACTTTCGGTTTTCTCATACAGGGTGGCCCTTTAGTGTGGCAAAGTACAATAGCTCCGTTACTATTTCAAATACATTAAAAATATTAATACAAAAGTTGAAGGGCAGTAAGTGACTTATAACGTAAAATTATTTTTAACTCTATAGGGTGGCTCAAAAAAGCGGAACAAGAAAAAATGTACTTTTTTCAAATGGAACACCCTGTATATTTTTTCATTTTTAAATTCTACATAGAATTATAATTATTTTTTATTAAATACATTATAAGTCTATACTTTATAGTTTCCGAGATATTGACTCTTGAAAAGTGACATTTTTGAACTTTGACAGCTTCTAACTTTCTAACAGTACGTCTTAGAGCAAAACGGCTTACATGTCTCTATCTTCAATTTTTATTATCTTCCCAAAAAAATCAACTTCCAGTTAAACCGGAACAACTATATTTCCTGCTTTCGAGTAACATCCGGTTTAACCGGAAGTTGATTTTTTTGGGAAGATAATAAAAATTAAAGATAGGGACATGTAAGCCGTTTTGCTCTAAGACGTACTGTTAGAAAGCTAGAAGCTGTCAAAGTTCAAAAATGTCACTTTTCAAGAGTCAATATCTCGGAAACTATAAAGTATAGACTAATAATGTATTTAATAAAAAATAATTATAATTTTATGTGGAATTTAAAAATGAAAAAATATACAGGGTATTCCATTTGAAAAAAGTACATTTTTTATTGTTCCGCTTTTTTGAGCCACCCTATAGAGTTAAAAATAATTTTACGTTATAAGTCACTTACTGCCCTTCAACTTTTGTATTAATATTTTTAATGTATTTGAAATAGTAACGGAGCTATTGTACTTTGCCACACTAAAGGGCCACCCTGTATATTCTTTAGTGCAGAAAATATAGATATTGTAAATTTTCAAAAAGTCAAACGGTATGTTCCTGCGAACAACAACGGTACCTGCAAGCAAAGTTCAAAGTTTCAAACTTTGAAAGGAGAAATATTAGGTTTAAAAGACGCAACAACAAGGTCTGGTCGCCCTGCTATAGTAGAAATACCGTGCGAGCAAAAATTATTTGCATCAAAGAGGGCCTTGCATCTAAGGACGTAATGCTTAGCCGTAGAGCTTAATACCCGTTGGGTGTCAGTAACTACCTGAATTAACAATCAATCAGTTATTCCGTGATTTTTGACAGTCGTTAATAGTAATTTGATTCATCGCTAATTTTTCCAATTTCTTGAACAATTCACACAATGGGCTTTACGGAACAGCACGAAACATTCATGGTTGAAGCGTATTTTCGAAATGAGGTTACAGTAGAGGGTGAGTGGCAATACAATCCGGGTTTGTGCATGGATGATTTTCACGAACATTTTCCTAACGTTGCTTTTATTGCTGGGGATTTTTATTATTGCCTGAAAAGAAACGTGGCTGTGTTTAGGGAAACAGGTTCTATACAACACAAAAAAGGAGCAGGAAGACTATCTGTAAGAACAGAAGAACTTGTTGCAAACGTTCGTGAAATAATGCAAAATACGCCAACAAATTGAGAGATGCTGCTCAACACTTTCGAAAATATGAAGAGACGTGTGAATTTATGCTTGGAGCATGGCGGTGGCCAATTTCAGCAATTTATGTAATTATTTTTTTTTTCTTTCTGTACATTCTTACTTTGTTAATTTTGTAAACAATAAAAATAAATTTGTATTTGTCTACTTATTTTATTGCTCATTAGTTGGCATATCATGTCATAATTTATGAATTTGACAAAATTTTAACCTAGATTTGGTTAGATATATTATCGTCCCCATATCATTGTGATCTAAACCAAGCCCTACGTTTTTTAATTCAAGCCCTCTTTGATGCAAATAATTTTTGCTCGCACGGTAGTAATTCACGAATGTTAGGTACTTACTTAAACATATAAAGTTATTCTATATTTTATTCTTTACAAGTTTAGTATTAGAAAACTTTTCTAGTGACCTAAATAATATTAATGAATGTATTATATTATCTGCATCTCCAGATTAAAATGTTCCTTCTCAATTGCAATAAAAACTGCCGGTATTTATTTTTATTACATAAGTGTTTTGTGGTACATTAGTTTAATAACCTTGCCACAATTAGGTTTGTTGATATACCACATATCACTAATAAGAGCATCCTGTGTGGTGTGAATTAAGTGCCGCAAATTCAATTGGTATGCGCCAAAAGGATTTTTTGGCAGTTAAAACAGAATCAGAAATAATTCGATTAGTAATATAGTGGTTTATTTGAGGCGTTTTGGAGGTTCCGAATTAAAAATTAGAAACACGAAATAGCTAAAAAAAACTTTGCTGTCTGTCTATTCTCCGGTTACAGTCCGTTTTCTTATGGACCATTTGACATAAATGTCACTAGAATTTTAGGTTATAATATGAAGAGTACAGGGGAAAAACCAGGTTTGTCACATTTGTATGAAAAACGAGATATCATTGCCATTTTGTAGGCAAATGCATATACTATATGATGTACACTTAAACCAGACAGAAAGCAGAACAGTCACGCGTATATTTAATATTTTGTTTTTTTCGCACAGGGGAAAAATCAGGATTGTCCAAGCGTGCACGGGAAAAACAAGGTATGTCCATCAAGCGAGTTAATTTTATCAGTTGCTACTAAGCATTTCAATCGGTTGTGTGCTTTTGTTTACGATCTTAAGGCGTGATTTTTCTAATAAGTAATAATGTAATAAGTAATAAGTTTTGGCGCAGTTTTGTGGACCAGAGGGACGAGCCTTTTTCGAAAATATTCTATTTTTATAATAATGTATTATCTTAAAAATTAGAACGTTTTGTGTCACTTATACCTAATAATAAAGGCAGCTAATATACCATGACCCTATTTTCTCTAGGAGCGTGCGGAAAAGTACTCTTAAAAGTACACTTTCCCACACGCAATTTTGTTTGAGAATTTGCACTTTTCTGCCCGTTTCGTTATTGCAGAGAAATAATGCATAAAAGTGGGTTTTCGTACTAGTACGGAGAAGTACGACGTTCCAAACAGAAATGTGTGCGGAATCATACTCTTTTCCGCAAGCTGGTAGAAAAAGTTCTTATGTTATTTTCTTCAAAAAACCGATAAATAGGCAGTTATAGTGGTTATATTTTGGACATACCCGGTTATTTCCCTTTTTATTTAAACAATTTCATTTATTTATTTATTATGGCATTTTTTTAAGTGATTTACAACACTTATGCCATTATAGTATTGTTGCCAATATATACAAGATTTAGGAAAAAAATAAAGCCGCCAAATTATCGCATCTCTAAGTGTGAGATACAAGTTTCCAACTTTAAAATGCCCTTTTCTCCGTTATAACTTAAATGGACAAACCTGTTTTTTCCCCTGTAGTCTTCATATAGTCTATTAACAAAAATATAGGCAGTGACGTAGCTCTCATAACCATGGAAACGACCAAAATACTGTATGGTCATTGGCGGTTTGCATTAGTTTCCATGGTTTCGAATAATACGTCACTGCCTATAATATTGGGTTTTGAGTATAGTAACTTTTAACGTAGCACAAAATTTTTGATATTCGTTAAGGTTTCTATGTAAAGTCGGTGCAGTGACCGCTGACCGATACGTCACGACTAGTGTTTATCTTTGTAACATTCGTGAACTAGGTGAGATAGTAAATTTGCGCCAATAATGAAAGTCGTATAATTTTATCAGTCAAAAAGGTTTTACTGTCATTTTTGACAGTGACATTTTTAATCAACATTATTTCAAAAATGTCACAGTATTGTGAAAAAGAACAAACATTAGTTTCAAAATTATTTGAATATTTTCAAAGAGAAACTCATGCGAAAAGACTCTTTTTGCCTTTAACGCAGTTTACGAGGTAAGTAGAAAAAAACGTTGATTTTGAAGATATTGTATGTTATACAAAAAGTGTTCAGAATGTATCGTAGAATTTAAAAATAATATAAATATACAGGGTGTTTCATTTAAAAAAAATCAATGTTGACGGTATATGTTCTTCTTGAGACAACCTGTATACACAATTCTTATGTCAAAAAATTTGCAATTAAAAATAATAATCGACGTGTCCAAGGGTTTTTCCAGAAAATAATCACCTGAATTTTAAACGAATTTATTAAAAACCTTTTTGTATAAATCAAAATATACTGTCTATAATCAAAATATTATTAGGAGTAACTTTTTTCCAGTTTGTAGAGAACTTTTATAGGCACGCTGTATATTTTTCAAAATTTGTAGCTTCTATATTATTACAATCTTTTTTACCACACCTGCATATTTCTTTAGGGCCTATTTCTTTAGAAACAATACTTAGGTACTACTCTTAAATTCCGGATGTCCCACTTGGGGTGAAAATTCACACACGTCATTCCACAAAGAAATATAAGACGTTTTATATAGGTAATCAAATTATAAAAGAACTTTGTGATAAGATCTATGGATATTATATTTTCATACCTACCTAGGTATGTGAGTAAGTAAGGTATGTCTTTTTGGTGGCTTCTTTAAAGCATTGCGAAGGGGCAATCTTTTATATCAATATATCAGATCCATGATTTTATGTAATTCAAAAATATACTGCTCGTGACAAGTTTGACAAATTGTTTTTTTAACGTCTTTATTAAAGTGTTGTTTGGAAACGACATCACGAATTTTAATGCGGTTTACAGTTTGAAAGGTTGTTTCTAGTAGAATATTGTATGCTACGCCTATAGCGTACCGAATCAATGCACTTTAATATTAAACAGGGTGGAAAAGAAAGCCGTGCGAAAAATTAAAAATGTCAAGTTACATTTTGTTAAAATTTCATATTTACTAACAACTGTTTTATCCTGTTAGTAGATAAAATTTATGCAAGAAAACTCTTGTTTCCTTCCTGTTTAGTTTTGGCATTTTTCTAAAATTAGTAATTTTAAATTAATAATAATAATAATAATAATAATAATAATAATAATAATAATAATAATAATAATAATAATAATAATAATATTAATAATAATACACCCCTTGATCTATCCACGACCAATCATCCTACGGACACATATAATCCAACAAAAAATATAGAAGAAAGTCTTAATTTATGGACAACAAAGCAGCTACATGGAAAACATAGATACAACATAGAGCACGATCACATATCAAAAGAACTTTCCTATAAATGGCTTAAAGATGGAAGACTTTTCCCTGAGACAGAAGGATTTCTTCTCGCAATACAAGATCAGGTCATGACCACTCGGAATTATCAGAAATACATAATTAAAGATCCAAACTTACATACTGATACATGAAGAAAATGCCACCAATATACAGAAACCATAGACCATATCGGTGGATGCAAAATCTTAGCAGGCACACAGTATACCGAAAGACACGACATGGCAGGAAAAATCATTCACCAGGCACTCGCAAAGACCTACAAACTAATAACAGAGGAAATACCATACTACAAATACTCTCCAACCACCATCATAGATACCAGCGAATACAAACTGTACTGGGACGTAGAAATCCATACAGACAAGACAATAAGATGTAATAGACCAGACATCGTTTTCCAAAACAAAAAAGAACAAATCACCTATCTTATAGATATATCCATACCTAACGACCCCAACATTCAAACAAAGTATAGAGAGAAAATAGAAAAGTATTCGGAATTAGCCATGGAAGTTCAGAGACTTTGGAAACAGAAAAAAGTAACGATCATACCATTCACCATTTCAACCACAGGCATCACCCCATACATCTTTAAGACACATCTTGAGGAACTCGGTCTCGACCCAAATATCCATACAAACATACAAAAGTCTGTCATCCTTAAAACGTGCAATATAGTGCGATCATTCCTCAATTCAAGCAATAGACTCTGAGACGACTTGGTACAGCCCGTCATCCCAGAAAAGAAACACCATTTGATTAAGATTAAGTGAGAAAAAAGAAGAAGGATAATAATAATAATAATAATAATAATAATAATAATAATAATAATAATAATAATAATAATAATAATAATAATAATAATAATAAAAGTTTAATCAAATATCTTTTTGACATTTAATGCTAATAGGTATTATGTATCCAAAGTCAGTGTGATGACATTCCATACGGCGGTAAACAGTCTCAAAGAGACCGCCGTTTGTATGCCGAATGGAATGATTGGAATATCATCACACTGACTTTGGATAAACAATATATATTTTTTTTTGTATAAACTATCAATTCCGAACTCAGAAGGAAAATACTTGTTTTGATTTAAGTGATATAATATTTATTGTCAAGAATATATTTCAGAATTCAGGCATAGTGATGATTCTCGGTAATAATCTTTTGTAGAATATTCTCGAGAATATTCTCAAGGAAGGAGAATTTTCTGAGAATGGTAAGAAAACCGCTAGAAATGGCAATAAAAAGAAATTAAAAATTACCTATTCTGCTTATTTTCGGCAAATGTCAAACGGCGAACGGCGTTAATCAAACGAAACGTAAAGAAATAAAATTTTTATTTAAAAAACATAACATACCTTCCCAGGAATAACTAAAAACTAAACCAAAAAAAACAGTCAAATAAAGAAAGAAAAACATACGAGTATACGTTCGCGCTTCTAGGGGATTTCCATGAATCACTATTGCCAGGCGTAAAACACTGTTGCCAGAGTTATAGAAAAGGTTAGAGAAATTCAAAATTTTAAAAATCATTGCAAAATTTTTCAGTGTAAATCGAGGTGGTGTAAATTATGTAGAAAAACTTCTCTAGAGAATATTCTCGGGAGAATTTTCTTACAGAGAATATTCTCCTCTAACATTACTATTCAGGCACAATTAGATTATAATATAAAACGAATATGACAATATTTTATTGGTATATTTTATATCACTACAGTACAGGGTGATTCATTAAGAGTGGCGACCGGCCATATCTCGGAAACTACTAGGCAAAGAAACTTGGAGAAAAAAAAATTAGGATTAAAGCGGTCATGAGAAAATTCTGGAAATTACTTTTAAGATCCTCATTTCGCCGCAAGGGGGCCCATTTAATTTTTTTTTTTTAATTCTAAATTTCTCCGAAATTTCCCATATTAAGGTATAACTCTCATTACATCATCGAAAAGCTTAGACAATTCTGCATCATTTTGGTTTAAGACTCATTGGCGTACCGACCTTGATAAGAGTGGGGGAAGCTATTAAATGTGTAAACATTAAAATCGCTGTAACTTCTAAACGACTTATCCGATTTTACTAAATTTAAGCTTGTTTGGAAGGGAAAGGTAAGTATCTTCAATCGCCGTATCCAACAGTGGACGATAGTGTTTAATAAAATTGCTAGAGGGCGCAATTTGTAATAATAACGGTTTTTTCGATTTTATCCCGGAAATTCAAATCATACGGTATAACTATGACATCATTATCGAAAAGTAGATGAAATTTGCAAGAAAATATGTGAAGACCGCAGTTCGATATCTTTGTTCGTTTCAGAGTTATTGCCAAAACAATAATTTTTAATACAAATTGTTCTGTTGGCGCTGTAACTTTTAAACGACTTAACCGATTTTACTAAATTTAAGCTTGTTTGGAAGTTAAAGTACCTTCAATTGTCGTATCCAATGGTACAAAATAATTTCTAATAAAATTGCTAGAGGGCGCAATTTGTGTTAAAAATTATTGTTTTGGCAATAACTCTGAAACGAACAAAGATATCGAACTGCGGTCTTCACATATTTTCTTGCAAATTTCATCTACTTTTCGATTATGATGTCATTGTTATACCGTATGATTTGAATTTCCGGGATAAAATCGAAAAAACTGTTATTATTACAAATTGCGCCCTCTAGCAATTTTATTAAACACTATCGTGTACTATTGGATACGGCGATTGAAGATACTTACCTTTCCCTTCCAAACAAGCTCAAATTTAGTAAAATCGGACAAGTCGTTTACAAGTTACAACGATTTTAATGTTTGCACATTCAATAGCTTCCCCCACTTTTATCAAGGCCGGTACGCCAATAAGCCTTAAACCAAAATGATGCAGAATTGTCTAAGCTTTTCGATGATGTAATCAGAGTTATACCTTAAAATGGGAAATTTCGGAGAAATTTAGAATTAAAAAAAAATAAATTAATTGTGCCCCCTTGCGGCGAAATGAGGAACTTAAAAGTAATTTCCAGAATTTTCTCATGACCGCTTTAATCATAATTTTTTTTTCTCCAAGTTTCTATGCCTAGTAGTTTCCGAGATATGCCCGGTCGCCACCCTTAATGAATCACCCTGTATACAAAGATACAATACGTCATGTAAGTATATAATATATAAATATTTATTTATTTTATTCATTATAGCTTGGTATATTTATTATTTATTAATGATGTTCTTGAATATATCTCTTGGATTGGATAATATCCAATTTTTAATTTTATTTCTATAATTATTTAATGTTTTAATTATTTTAATTGAATGTGGGTAGCACATCAAAAATATATGGATTGATGTTTAAAAAATGTTTGTGTGCTATTGTTTTGTTTACTCTATTTTTATATGTAATAGTATTTTTATGAGAAGTTTCATGTGTGTGATTAATATAATTTATTTTATTTTTATGTTTAAAAATATATACTAACATGTTGTAAGAAAATATTTGTTTAATATCCATTTTTTTGCTATCTTTAAATAGTAAATCAGAAGAATATTGATGGTCTTTTTCGTAAATAATTTTCAAAATGTATTTTTGAATAGTTTCAATATTATTAAGATAATTCTTATTTATGCCTCCCCATCCTAATTCCATAATTTAAATGGGTTTGTACTAAAGAATAATACAATATTTCTAAATCTTTTATATTTAAAAATTGTTTAAGGTGTTTAAATTTTGGTAAAAGCATTCTTAGTTTTTTTTACAATGTAGTCACTATGTAAATCCCATTTTTAATGTTTATCAAAAATGATTCCTAGATATTAAATAGTTTCACCTTCCTTTATATTAATATTATTGAATATTATTGGACTAATATTTGGAAGTTCATTTTTGTATGAAGTAAATGGGAATGTATGTTGTTTTGTTATAATTTATATTTAATAAGTTTTTATTAAACCAGTTGCTTATTTTTATAAAAAAAATTTCAATAGTATTTTTTTAAATATTCCAATTTAGATCTTTATAAAAAATTACCGTATAATCAGCAAAACTATGTAGTTTTCCTAGACAGTTTAAATTAAAAATATCATTTAGATAAATATTAGGACTGCACCTTGTGGTACTCCATAATTTAATATTTTTGGTGAACTAATATTTTCACCAATTCTGAAATTGAGGATTTAGGAAAAAGGTGTGTTTAAGGAGCATGATGTTAGAGCTTGCTCAACCTAAACTTTTTTATATTTTAATATAAGAAGCAATTAAATTATTCTCACAATAAGTTTCCATTTCTCATTGCTCGTTACAAAACCACCGTAACTAATAACAAGATGTGGGCTTCTTTTTAATTTGATATATCAAATTCGGTTATTGTATTAATAAGGCATCATTTAAATTAGGCGTATGTAAAGCATCATCTGGATTTTATTGAGACATATTTCAGCCAATTTGTCTAAATCGTCTTTAAGCCCGTATATGTTTGTGTTGGCGCTTATCCTAATTTCATTTTTTCATTATTGATTGAATTTATTTTTAAGGGTCCTCCTACTTTATTGCATGCAATAATGAACGGAACGTTTTTCTAATACCTGAAATAATTTCCGATCTTCGGGCATTATTTTTGGTTAATGGCGCAGCAGGTGTTGTCCATTAGGATATTTGGAATAATGGAAAAGTAACAATTTTTGAAAAAATAGTTACACTTCCCTGTATATAAAATTCCATTTTTCGACAATTCATTATCGAGCAAGATAATATCTAATTCCACAACCGGAATTTCGAGTTTTCCTCTTTTACCTTTGAAAAGATATTCAATTTTAGGCGACAGTTCCGAGATATTGTAATGAACGGTTACCGTGAGATAACCTGTATAAAGATATAATTAAAGGGCGGACTATATGCACTTAAATTCAGCCAAAATATGCGCATATATATATATGTGTATATGCTTTATTTGCTTTTAAAATATACAGTTATTTGAATTTTTTTACCAAATATTGCATACTGGTATGCAATATTTCTTAATTTATTATAGTAAAATAAGATAAAGAAACACATTGGATTCTAAAAAAATGCAAAAAAAAAACAAAGAAAAATAAAAGTAAATAATTTTTTAACCTAAAATTATATTAAAGGCACTTTTTACTAAATATTTTTCAAAATTTTCAACTATAAAGAATTGTCTTCTATTAGTAAAAATATGTTTATACAAAGAGATGATGTAATCGGACAATACTACAACTTAGGTAGCAAAATATAAGGCTAAGATACATCTTCGTTGGATGGTTCACCCTCATCAATGTTTTTTACTGCAGTAAATTATTTAAATCCTTCATTCTTTTTTACAGTTACATCCAATTTGTTTCTTACTTTACCGGAAATGTTGTTACATTTAGCAAAAATAGTCTAAAATACTAATTGAGTCTCTTAAACTGAAATTGCTACTCTCCAACGATGATATTATGTCCGGTATAAAACTAAAATTAACCTTAATAAAAACAAGATCTTAAGGTACACCTCTACTTTTTAACAACTCTTTACTTTGCACAACACACTGCGAATCGTCATCTGAATGCAAAATTAGTTCTTTATTGGCTTTGAAATGCTCTGCGTAGAATATTGCGGCCTTAATCCATCCCACCGGGTAATTAGGTACAGGTTCTGGAGGTAAACTAGCTCCTGGTAATCTCTTCTTATACAACTGCACTCTTAGAGGTGCTTTTAGAAACACCTTTTTTACATTTGAAATTAATTTATTTTAATTTAAAAACAGTTTGTTAAGCAGGTAATACTAACACATTATTAAGTGACAATAAACAACTCCTAACAATATTGCTGCAAACCCCGGAAACCCCCAAGAAATACCATGTGTATAACCAAAATGTAAATATAATTATTATAATCTTCAGATTGAAAAATCCCTGAAATAAGTACCGAACTGGACATTAAACCTTTAACATTTTAAATTTTTTGATAAAGCCGAAAACATAAACATATGCTTTTAAAATATTAATTTATGAAAAATATGCATTTTATTATAAAATTGACAAAATATAAAAAAAATACATATACATTATTATAATAATATGCATTTTGCATACAGGGTTAGGCAAAATTACCAGAACGGTCGATTATTTCAAAATATACAGGGGTTATCAAAAAACGTTTTATATAAAAAATGTAGGGCTGTTAAAAATCTACATATCGGTGATAAATTGAAATATACAGGGTCGCCCACAAAGTTGTGGAGAATGATAGTTTTATTTTTTTAAATAGAATACCCTGTATATTTTTACATTTTTAAATTCCACATAAAATTATAATTATTTTTTATTAAATGCACTATTAGTCTATACTTCATAGTTTCCGAAATATTGACTCTCGAAAAGTGACATTTTTGAACTTTGACAGCTTATAACTTCCTAACAGTACGTCTTAGAGCAAAACGGCTTACATGTCCCTATCTATAATTTCTATTATCTTCCCAAAAAAATCAACTTCCAGTTAAACCGGAACAACTACATTTCCTGCTTTCGAGTTACATCCGGTTTAACCGGAAGTTGATTTTTTTGGGAAGATAATAAAAATTGAAGATAGGGACATGTAAGCCGTTTTGCTCTAAGACGTACTGTTAGAAAGTTATAAGCTGTCAAATTTCAAAAATGTCACTTTTCGAGAGTCGATATCTCGGAAACTATGAAGTATAGACTAATAGTGCATTAAATAAAAAATAGTTATAATTTTATGTGGAATTTAAAAATGTAAAAATATACAGGGTGTTCCATTTAAAAAAATATAACTATCATTCTCCACAACTTTGTGGGCGACCCTGTAAATTTCAATTTATCACCGATATGTAGATTTTTAACAGCCCTACATTTTTTATATACGACGTTTTTTGATAACCCCTGTATATTTTGAAATAATCGACCGTTCTTGTAATTTTTCCTAACCCTGTATATTCCGCCCTGTATTAATCAGATTTATTCCTGTTGTATTAATATTATAAATGAGTTTGAATATTGGGTATACACTAGTATACAGGGTTATGATAAAGAAACGAATCAGCCTTTTATACAGTGTGACCAGTAAAGTCCGCATCATATGGGATTTTTTTTTATTAATAACTTACTTTCGAAATTTTACTTTGCCATCAAGTTCTGCTTCGATCGAGATGAAAATTAAGCAAAAAAAATAGCAGTCGCTTGATTCGCATAATCTGTCAAATTTTAATTTTTTCCAAAAAATAATTCAAAAGTAGGGTTATTTCTGAATGTATCGAAAAAGTTTATTAGAAAAAGTTTTTTAAAGGCAGTTTCTAGCCCACATGCAAAATAAAAAAAAAATTAAATACGATTTTCTTAATATAGTGGATTTCACCTTAGTTTTTAATGGCCGCCGCTGACACATGTCATTTATAACATTTCTTTTTACAGAACTTAAGGATTGGCCAGGGCCGGACTTAAAAATTATGTGTGAACATGGGTCAATTTATTTGTAGTTGTAATTATATGGATGGAAACGAGAATTACCTAAGCAATTTTTAAGATATTTCAAAAAAAAAACACTGAAGGGGAATGGAAATAGGATAGAGTATCAGAAAAACAATTTCATTTAATTTTTATTCATAATATAATAAAGTGCTGTTATTTTGGTAAAAACACACTCTTAATTTAGTACAATAAAAATATACAAGGGGCAGTCGTGAATCTAGTATCATCGATAATTAACTACGTTTTTTATTAAAGAATTATTTTGTTTTTTAATTTGATTTTAGACCATGCAGTGTTAAATTGAAAAAATCTATATATTATATTTAATAGCTTATTGTTTACTTTTTTATTTTCTTATTCACGGGTAGATATTTTTTCTTTAGACTAGGTTCTAAAGAGTTTGAAGTTTACAAAATAGGTCTAACTTTTCGTTGGTTTATAATAAAACAACAAAAGTTTGTAATTTTATCGAATTAGGTCTTTTTTTTTTAATGAATAAAGAAAAAATAATGTAAGTAGATACTACAAAAAAAGATTTTTGTCCATGCGTTTGCAGAACAGATACCTCAAGCACTCTTCAATACAACTGTATGTAAAACTTATTTTAGCATAATGGTTCACTGTGGTTTTCAAATTTTATTTTGTTGCAAGTTCCCTATTATTTTTGGTCTTCATCTGACAAGCTGTCGATGTCGTCGTCACCGTCCGAGACATTAATAATTATTTACTTACTTTTGCATAAAAAGAAACACGTCACAGATACACACAGTCCGGCAGTTTAAAACCAAAAAGTCTAATACGCACAAAATATAAGCAAAATGCTGTCTGAAAAATACCAAAAACAATTACACGAACGATCAAGAATTAACAGCAAAATGCACGCGGTGCGCGATATGTTCCAATGCGGCTCTGTGATATTTAAAGAGCGCGACGAGACAATCGAATTAATGAAGTACGAAAAGAGATATGCGAGAGCAAATGCGTAAGACAAAGATGCACATACTAACGGCATATACGAGCGATGCTGTGCTTTTGACGAGTTTGAGCTCATTGAAGGGCAACGTATTGAACTGTGTAGTGTGCCTCTTTGTCATGTACATGTAACTATACGGTCAGTTATATATCCATCTCTTGTTAATCTAGCCAATGCCCGTGCCTGAAAGCCGTTTATAGAATTAGGGATTTTAAAATCACGTGTTGGCTAATATGTTTGACAAGAGAGACGTCAAAGCATTAAAAACTAAGGTGAAATCCACTATATCATTGTTTTGGGCTTAAGCCGCTGTTGCACTGATAGCCTCAGCTGTTGCATACAATAGAATATGTTCCAATGAGTAGTGACAGGTACATGCGATAAATTTGGCATGCAAAGCGCCATTGACAAATACCCAACAGCAATGGTGGACTCTTAATTCAAAATTCGGTCATATTGGTAAATATTTATTAAATATCATCATTTAGTGCAACGATTATTAATCGAATGCCAGTGTTTATTTAAATTTGTTAATTAATATTCTGAATTAACATTCCCAATTAGTGTTTAAATATGTGTATTGTAAATTACATTGCCAATTTGGGTATTAAAATAATAATTGCAACAGTGATTATATGCTAATAATTTAGAACAGATTATGTCAAAAATTAATACACTGTTAAATTAAATTTAATTTAATTTCCAAAAAAACTTATATAGATACAGTGTGACCAGTAAGTCCGCATCATATGGGTTTTTTTTAAATTAATAGTTTTATTCGAAATTTGACTTTGGCATCAAGTTCTGCTTCGATCGAGATGAAAATTAAGCAAAAAATAGTAGTCACGTGATTCGCAGAATCTGTCAAATTTTAATTTTTTCCAAAAAATTATTCAAAAGTAGGGTTATGTCTGAAAGTATCGAAAAAAGTTATTAGAAAAAGTTTTTAAATGCAGTTTCTAGCCCTTATGCAAAATTTCAGGTGCATAAGATAATTTTGATTTTTTACCCATGTTTTGTAGTAGCAGTAGTAGTATTTAGTATATTCTTGTACTTCTTTGACAATGGCCCGCAAGGGCCGAAACACGTGTCAGAAAACTGATTAAATTTGTGAAACATAACAAGCAGTTATTATTTTTTCTTCCTGTGCAATGGAACAAAAGTTTCACAGAGCATGTAGCCCAACACAAATTAATTATATACTGTAACACGTTTTTCGCATAATATACAAAGTTGTCCCAAGAAATTGTGATAGGTAACCTAAAGTTGTATTTTTTTAAATGTATTCCATTTTATTTTTTGGTTTGTATTAGTGTTATTTATAATTGTTTATAATTATATTTAATTTGCTTTAGTAGTTTACGAGTTATAAATTAAAAACTAACAAACATTTCGTTCCTGTACTAGGACCAAGCATTTCTTACAATAATACCTTATGTCAAGGGAATTTCTGAACAGATTAGAAGGATAACCAAAAACTATAATATCAAAACAACCTTAAAATCCGGAAATACGCTTAAAAGCTTTCTTACAAAAGTAAAACCCCCCGTAATGAAAACACAAAAAATTGTATTTATCAAATCCCTTGCGAGTGTGGCGAATCGTACATTGAAGAAACAAAAATACCTCTTCCCGTACGAGTTAAAGAACATCTGAAACATACCCAAAGAGGTGAAACTTCGAGATCAGGTATAGCGGAACACGTATGGACCAACCAACATAATATACATTGGTCTGAAGCGAAGGTTTTGGACACGAAACATCACTGGCAAAAACGAAAATTTAAAGACGCAGCTTTTATGAATCAAAATACCCACATATTCAGTTAACCAAGTATATATATCCCCAATATCTGGAAACCTCTCCTTGTCCAAAACAAACAGCTAAAAGTTCACACTCCAATAAGCACGTAGGCGGAATCATCAAGCTTTATTGCACATGGATAGTATTTAAGACAGTAGCCTGAAAATTATAATTTAGTTTACATTTGAAGATGGAGAGATACTAATTAACCGAAACGTTGTGTTAAGTTTAAGTAATGAAATAAAGACAATGGAAGTCCGACAAGGTAATTTTTTTTTGATGTCAGGATATGTTAGTAATTGGTCATTTTATCGGGTTTAAGCTCGCTTCAAAACCATTGTTGTAAAACTGTATTTCGCGAAGTGTAGTATGGGGTGCTTTAATTGCAATATAAACTAGGATGCGACATAATAAGCTAATTCGCATTACTTCCAATTGATATTAATAACGATCTACTTAATTCATTAAAAGCATTGGTGCACTACGCCACCTGAGACTAATATTAGCCTCGAACGCCACTCACTGACGTCATTTTTACAGGGAAGTATAGTTAATTCCAAATAGTTTTCAAACGTGAATTAATTTATTTAATTCTTCAACCCCTTACAAGGGATACTAGAAAAATTTTCCCTAACAATGAAAGAATAGTATGTACAGGGTTTTTCCGTATATTTTGGAGCACCCCTAGAGCTTTTATTCGAAGACCTAGAAAAAACTTTAAATTATCAAAGTTGCATGATTTTTCCTGAACTGCCAGAATTTGTTGTCGGACAAAACAAATGAACATCATAAATTTGTTTAATAATGCCAATGTCGATTTTTTTAAATGGAACACCCTGTATATTAATTTTTTTTTTAACTCCTCACTCTTTTCTGATTCCAAATATGTATATATGTTATACGTTTACTTTAGTCGTTTAGGCAAAATTGCATTTTAAAATATTGTTGATTAGAAACTCTATATTGGTGTGAGGAAAACATGTTAGAACATAATGCTTATTCAGTAACAATAATTAATATAAATAATGATAATAATTTATGAAACAAACATATAACATATATACATATTTGGAATCAGAAAAGAGTGAGGAGTTAAAAAAAAAATTAATATACAGGGTGTTCCATTTAAAAAAATCGACATTGGCATTATTAACCAAATTTACGATGTTCATTTGTTTTGTCCGATAACAAATTCTGACAGTTCAGGAGAAATAATGCAACTTTGGTAATTTAAAGCTTTTTCTAGGTCTTCAAATAAAAGCTCCAGGGATGCTCCAAAATATACGGAAAAACCCTGTACTGTCTTAAATACTATCCATGTGCAATAAAGCTTGATGACTCCACGTACCTATTGGACTGTGAAGTTTGAGCTGTTGGTTTTGGACAAGAAGAGGCTTCCAGATATTGGGGATGTCTATACTTAATTTACTAAATATATGGGTATTTTGATTCACGAAAGCTGCTTGTTTGAATTTTCGTTTTCTACAGTGCTGTTCCGTGTCCAAAACTTTGGCTTCCGACCACTATATATTATGTTGGTTGGTCCATACGTGTTACGCTATACCTGATCTCGAAGGTTCACCTCTTGAGTATGTTTCAGATGTTGTTTAACTCGTACGGGAAGAGGTCTTTTTGTTTCTCCAATGTACGATACGCCACACTCGCAAGGGATTGGATAGATACAATTTTTTGTGTTTTCATTACGGGGGGGGGGGTACTTTTGTAAGAGAGCTTCTAAGCGTATTTCCAGATTTAAAGGCTATTTTGATGTTATAGTTTTTGGTTATCCTTCTAATCTTTTCAGAAATCCCCTAACATAAGCTATTGTAAGAAATGCTTGCTCCTCTTTCGTTTCTGTATTAGTTTTTACTTCGGGATTTTAAAGTTTTGAGATGGTATTAGTTACAAAGATTTTTTGATATTACTTCATTGTCTACCACCTTTAAACAAACACTTGAACAGTTTAATTCAATGAACTAGGTAACAAGAATAGGTAATTTTTATATGAATATTCAGGAGATTGTAAGAAAAACAAAAAATATACATATGAGAGTAGAAAAAATAAACTACTACATCGAACGTACAATGAACTATAGGTACAAAATCATCCTTCCATATTAGAGGACCGTCATAAAATATCCTCTTTAATATTCTCTTACAATAAAGTGAAGTTCCGAATTAACAAGCCCCTATATTGGTATATAATACCTATATGATTTTATTACATCGTAAAGTATTGATCAAATTACCACCGGTACCAGTCTTCCCTTGATCGGATTATTTTTCTTAATATTAATTAACTAACATTTCCCGCCAGCTTCGCCGGGGCACACTTTTTTGACTATTCTAAAATTTAAAATAATTAAGTTTGTCTA
The DNA here is from genome assembly GCA_963969555.1 of Polydrusus pterygomalis. Lineage (NCBI taxonomy): Eukaryota > Metazoa > Arthropoda > Insecta > Coleoptera > Curculionidae > Polydrusus > Polydrusus pterygomalis. The sequence goes on along the minus strand of OZ018381.1, from coordinate 42,229,244 downwards.
CTTGTATTTTCTGAGACTAAGGAGAACTGTGAAGTGTCAAAAAAACTGACTTTTCTGTTGCTATGAAGGCACAAAACGCCTCTTTTTTTCACCGTAAAAAAATGTTATTTTTTCACTGTTAAAATATATTATTCTCTTTCGTAAAAAAATACCTATTTTACACACTTTTTGTACCATGCCAGCAAAAATTATTTGCATCAAAGAGGGCTTGGATTAAAAAACGTAGGGCTTGGTTTAGATCACAATGATATGGGGACGATATATCTAACCAAATCTAGGTTAAAATTTTGTCAAATTCATATTATGACATGATATGCCAACTAATGAGCAATAAAATAAGTAGACAAATACAAATTTATTTTTATTGTTTACAAAATTAACAAAGTAAGAATGTACAGAAAGAAAAAAAAAATAATTACATAAATTGCTGAAATTGGCCACCGCCATGCTCCAAGCATAAATTCACACGTCTCTTCATATTTTAAGTATACAAATACAAATTTATTTTTGTTGTTTACAAACTTACTTGGAATACTTGCATTTTTAAAGGAAATAAATTTAGCTGCTTCTAAAAAATAGTCCTGCATATTCCATAAGATCTTCCCACTTCTTGGTACAGGCGTCTTATATAGTCTGTTGGCGTATTTTGCATTATTTTACGAACGTTTGCAACAAGTTCTTCTGTTCTTACAGATGGTCTTCCTGCTCCTTTTTTGTGTTATATAGAACCTGTTTCCTTAAACACAGCTACGGTTCTTTTCAGGCAATGATAAAAATCCCCAGCAATAAAAGCAACGTTAGGAAAATGTTCGTGAAAATCGTCCATGCACAGTATTGCCACTCACCATTTACTCTAACCCCGTTTCGAAAATACGCTTCTTTACTTTACGCTATTTTATAAAATTATTATTTTCAAATCATTAATGCAAAAATCTCATCCCCATTTAGCATGAAATTTTAAATTTGATATTGAGTCCTACGCATTATTGTAAAAAGCAAAACATCTAAAAAAAACTATCCTGAATTCTTCAATAATTCTCCTATCGGATTTATTAATGTTCGACATTTAATAACTATGCGAATAAAGCCAATAAAATCATTAGAAGCCTTAAATCGGTTAAGCAATGTAAATAAACCAAATCAAAAACTAATCAACTAATAAAATAATTGATGATAAATTTGTTGTTGACAATGGTCTGTGCTGCCAGAAGCAATGAAACAATTAAGTTCTTAATTAGGTTGATCGATTTAGAACGATTACTAGCTGTGGACTATACTGACAGTATTTAACTCGATAAACATTTTTATTAGAGCTCAAAGACGAATAATTCGATTGTTTATAATGCACCCACTAAAAAAATAATACCTTCTTACCTTACCTTCTATAACAAAACAAAATATTTTTTGAAAAAGATATAAATTAAGGTACCATCATTCCCGTGGAAAAAAAACGGGCATCATAAAATTTGGATTAAGTTTAGGACCTAATACCTTTTTTATTTTTACTCCGATTTAAGCGATTTTTTAGAGAGCTATAGAAACATTTATAAGTTTTAACATGCTTATACAAATTTTAAGAGAAATTGGTTTCTTGACATATTATACAAGCATAATCGAATAGGTGTTTTTTTTGCCTAGTCTCAAAACACCCTGTGGAATAATTCAGAAGCATAATTACTTCAAAATATCAATTTTTATTAAGCCGCAAATATTCTTTGCATTTTGGTTTTTGGTTTATGTCAATACGTGCATTTGTTCTCTCCCAAATGCAAAATGATCTCGATGATCTCAATAATTTAGGAAACGCAAATCTAAAACAATTGATGACCGATTTCTTGTACTTCAAACTCTTCGGAATCGTCGCTTGACGTCAGTACCGACGAAAAACCAACTTCGAGAGGTTCGAGGTAAAAATGTCAGTTCATGGACAGTTCGTCGAAGATTACACGAGGGTAATTTAAACTCAGGCAGACCAGCAACTGGACCTAAATTACTACCGCGTCATAAGAGTAGCAAGATTACAACTTTGTGTTGAACATCTAAATTGAAATTTGGCACAATGGAGCAGTGTACTTTTTATTGATGAGTCCAGGATTCTGTCTACACTCACCAGAAGGGAGAGAGCGTGTATGGAGGCAAAGTGGAGAACGATTTGCTGAATGTATGCTATGGAGGAGGTTCGTGATAGTTTGGGATGGAATATCAAGGGAGGCTTGAGTACTGAATTAGTGTTTATTGATGGAGGATCGCTGACAACACTAAGGTATATTGAGGATGTATTGGCAAATCATGTAGTTCCATTTGCTCCATTTATCGGAGGAGTTTTATCTTTGACGCAAAATAATGCCCGACCACATGCAGCAATAATATATCTATCTTGTTCTGTTATCGTCATTGGGTCTTGGACATAACCCATTTTTTTTTTATGATCGAGCACAAGCACTATAGGAAAAATCCTTTAAGGCGCTCTGGGAGCGGTGCGTGTGCGAAGAAAGCGATTCACGTTTTTCTTGAATCGTTGGAGGTTATATTCGGTTGGAAACACGGTCTCCGAAAGGACGTTCCACAAAGATGACGTCCTCCAAATGAAAGAGTTCTGAAACAATGATGTTCGGGGTGTACTAAGTTGAACCACATAGGGATGGGCGGCAGTGGTTCGTCGTGTGTTTCTGCTATGCATTACTCTAGGTGGAATCGAGCGGGCAATATCTGTCGACCACTTGCCATGGAAATATCTGTAGAAGAGAGTCAAATCAAAAACCTGTCTTCGATGTTCTAAGCTGTCGAGGTTCTTAGTCAGCTCGTGGTCACCGATTAGACAAACGGCTCTCCTTTGGATGGAATCCAACAACCGAAGGGTATGCTTCGGTGCAGAACTCCAGATATGAGAGCAGTATTCCAGTGATGGTCGAATCTGGGCTTTATAGATTGTCAAAAGTTGTTGAGGTGTATACAACTTTTTGGTACGGAAAAGTATACCGAGCTTCTGAGAAGCTGCCCTGGCGATTGCCACAACGTGATTATGCCAAGACATATTTCCGCCCAGGTTGACACCCAGCAAATTAATAGACGAAGTCAGTGGAAAAATAATAGATATTTACTAACAACCCCCCCTTGAAAAAAGCTGCGACCGACAATGAAAATATGTATAAGTATTTCAAAATTACTGTCAAGTATATACGGTGACGCAAAATTAAAAATTTTCTTCGGAATCTTATGTAAAGAAGTATCGTTAATATTGATTCTGATTATCTGCATGCATGCTGATTATGATAACTCGAGGCTGTTCCTCGTAGATAATAACGGCTATTACTTGATCATTTCTAACATACTATTATATACTCAACTCTTAAAGTCCACAAGCATCACTTACAAATTCTAATCAAAATTATCATTTATCATTCATTTATTATACAACCCACTAAAAATGAGAGCTACTAAATTAGAGCTCTTGCCTAATTTATGCAACAGACCCACTTGTTTGAGATGCTAAAGATAGGGGTGCTCGCACGAAATTCAATTAGAACCTAACTGGCTAATAGAGACTTTTGGTAGACAAATTGCGTCCCTCATGTTATATGAATATGATTATGGCGAGGGCTGCTATTCTTGACTTTAGGAGACTTTTTTACTGTAGCAATCGAAAATCGATCCATCAGTATCCTTTAGTATTTATCATGAAAGTATGTATTATGTATACAGGGTGTTCATTTGAAAACTTCCCACCTTGATTTTCCTGCTTTAAATTGAAAATGTGGAAAATCGCTCGGAACCGTCGATTTTTATTTTGAGGGGACATCTTTTGAGTATATTGTCAATCTTGTTACTTCAAGCCCCTAGGAGGGAGGGGGGTAAGATCTAAATCTTAAATGGATACCCCTATTTTATATAATTTTTTTGGATTCTGCATAAAATTCTGAACATTTTTTAATAAAAGCATTATTAGTCTATACTTAACAGTTTTCGAGATATTGCCTCTTGAAAAATTACATTTTTGAACTTTGACAGCGTCTAGCTTTCTAACTATACGTCTTAGAGCAAAACGGCTTACATGTCCCTATCTTCGATTTTTATTATCTTTCTAATAGTGTCAACTTCCGGTCAAACCGGAAGTACTATATTTCTTACATCCGGTTTAACCGAACGTTCATACTATTGGAAAGATAATAAAAATCGAAGACAGAAACATGCAAGCCGTTTTGCTCTAAGACGTACAGTTAGAAAGCTAGACGCTGTCAAAGATCAAAAATGTAATTTTTCAAGAGTAAATATCTCGGAAACTGTTAAGTATAGACTAATAATGCTTTTATTAAAAAATGTTCACAATTTTATGCAGAATCCAAAAAAATTATATAAAATAGGGGTATCCATTTACGATTTAGATCTTACCCCCCCCCCCCCTCCCTTCAGGGGCTTGAAGTAACAAGATTGACAATATACGCAAAAGATGTCCTCCTCGAAATAAAAATCGACGGGTCCAAGCGATTTTCCACATTTTCCTTTTAAAGTAGGAAAATCGAGGTGGGAAGTTTTCAAATGAACACCCTGTATATCAGTATGGATTAGGGGGAGTTGTTTCAAAATTATTTAAGTAATAGGCAGCAAAAAACAAAACTTGATAACATTTTTTCTAAAAAGGAATATAATAATATTGGGGTACCACAAGGTAGCATTTTAGGTCCATTATTGTTTATTCTTTATATAAAATGATATGCCAAATATTTTGAAACAAAGTTTTATTCAAATATTTGCGGATGATACTTTATTGTATATAAGGTGTAAAAATATTCTTGATTGTATAGAAATTTTAAATTTTTAATTAAAAACTATATCAAACTGGTTAAAGGTAAATAAATTTAAATTAAATGTTTCTAAAACAAAATTTATGGTTATTGGAAATAACGGGAATAATATACATAATAAATATTTTTATTGATGATGAAAAATTATAAATTATACACTCTTTTAAATATTTGGGAGTAATTTTAGATTCTAAATTAAAATTTGAATTACATTTTGAAAATCTTGTACCTAAAATTGGAAAAAAAATTAGTTAATTTAAAAAGAATAAGTCAAAATTTAAGTTTATTTTCACGAAAAACAATTTACAACACTATAATTTAACCTAATTTTTTATATTGTTCAACTATTTTATACACAGCAAATGATGGGGCCTTTAATAGACTCCAAGTTTTGCGAAATAAAGCTATGCGTATAATTTTAAATGTGGATAAATATACGAAAATAAATTTAATGTTAGAGAAACTTCAGTGGTTAAATGTTAAAAATTTAGTATTTCTTTTGATCTGTACGTTTATTTTTAAAATACAAAATAACTTACTACCTTCCCATTTAAAAGATTTTTTTAATTTTGAAAAGCATAACTATTTAACCAGAAATAAAAATGAGAGAACAGTTCTTTGAAAAATTTTTAAAAAATATTTATTTAAGAAACAAAACAGTGACTGATAAAAAATTTTTCTTCACAGATGATATTGTTAAATAATTTTAAATATTTTTTAAAATTAGTTAAATTGTAGCACATCGCTAAATAAATCTTGTTACTACTACTACTACTACTATTATGTCGAGTTTAATATCGTTTGATGTAAACCTACCAGCAGTGAAGTGTTAATATTTCGTAAACGGTTGAAGATAGGTATAGGGCATGATTTCTGAAAAATTTCTAATACTGATTGTAGAATGCAAAAATGTAAAAATATATCTACAATAAGTTTCATGAAAAAAAATTAAAGTTGATATATGTTGCTTGTTTATGATCCACCCTGTATAATATAACTTTTTAACAACTAAAAACGACATTTTGACAAAAAATAAAAATTTCATCATTTACATTAGGTACATCAATAGTCTATATTAAAAAAGAGTTCTACTTATAAACATAACGTAAGTACATAATATAATATACTTTTTTATTAGAAGTCAATTAAACTTCCCATAGCCCTTCACAGTCACGTGTTTTCCCACCCGTGTTATATTTATTTAATTTCACCCTTGTAGAATGTCATTCAATCTCTAACCGGCTGGATAATCCAATTGAAAACTACAACAATTGTGAGTTTCTCTACTTGAAGTAATCCGCAATCAAATAAGGATTGTCGATTAAGCCCTGTTATGTGCATCAATGAACATGTGATGATGAGTTTTTCTTGAATAAAGGTAATTGTGGACGATGTAAAAGGGCTAATAGATATTTGACTAAGGACCATGAAATTGTTACACTGTCAATAATTTTTAATTTATATATCTAGGTTTTTGAATACGAAAGACGAATAATAAAAATTACTGCGATTTCCTCATGGTCTAGTTACTAATTGATGGTCGCTGTGGCCACTAGATACTTAATTATATGTGTTTTTTTGATGTAAACTTTAATTTTTGATTTGACAGAAGTACCTTTTAACGTCAAATAAAATATTACTACTAACAAATGTTTAAAAGGCTTTAATCAAATATTTATAGTATATTACAATACAAGTAGATACGGTAGGTACGTCTTTACCGCATGTGTGTGATGTTTAACAAAACGAGCCGAAGGCGAGTTTTACGCAAATGCGGTAAAGACACCTACCGATGTACGATATTTTATCTACAAGCATGTTTTAGGGCACCAATATTAAAAACTAAAAGAGCACTGTTTAAGTCGTTATCAACAATGCATTAATATCAGGTTGCTAGGGAAATAGATTATAGGAATTTAATACTTGGCTTTTATATGACAGATGTAAAACTTGACAACGGAATAAACGATAATTATTTTTGTAACAATTTCGTGAAAGTGTGTTTTACGTCCCTTAAATGGAAGTCAGTAGCAGCAGTGATAATGAATTTCCGAAGGAAGTTCTGGACATCGCTAAAACAGCTACCCTTAATTTATTGCCGGATAAATAACGGCATAGATATGAGAAGGAATATGGGCTCTTCATAGACTGGTGTTCATCAAAGAAAGTTAAAGCAATTAGTGAAGATGTGATGCTTGCCTATTTTGTGGATAAATTTAACAAATAACAGTAAATCATCCCCTTTATGGAGTTATTACTCAATGCTCAGATCTACTATAAGTATCAAAAATAATGTCGACATAAGCAGGTATGCAAAACTGATGGCATATTTAAAAAGGAAGTCTGTGGGATACAAAGCTAAGAAATCAAAGGCATTCTCCAAGAATGAGGTTGTAAAATTCCTTGTTACGGCACCAGATGAGGAGTTTTTATTAATGAAGGTACTTAATTGCGATTATTTTTAAATCTACTTTTAAGTAACAACTTATTTGCTTGTATCAGGTGGTACTCATTGTGGGCATCGCTGGGGCATGTCGCCGAGTGGAGGTATGTAAAATGAAAATTGAAGATATTAAGGAATTTGAAACCCACCTTGTTGTAACTGTGTCGGATACAAAGACACACATGTAGATCGACAGTTCGTGGTTTACGTGGAAGGATTTTCATCAGAAATTAATAATATTTAAATTTTCAAGAAGTATAGAGAGAGCCCTTAAACCGATCATACACGGTTATTTATTGCACTATCCAACCATTGGGTATAAATAGTTTTTGAAAAACACCTTCTCAAATTTTATAATAATATATAAAGTGGTCTAGTCCCAAAGAATATACGGGACATTGTTATCGAAGGACGTCAGCTACATTATTAGTAGATGCTGGCGGGGATATCATTTTTTTTTTAAAAATACATGGTGGATGGAAGTCCTCCAGTGTTGAGGAGAGCTATATTGAAAATTCTGTGAAAAAGAAATGTGACCAAATAATAGAGGACAGAGGGGTAAAAATAGACAACTTTTGTTTACACTAATAATGTTACTTTTTATGTGAAATAAGAAAAACTATTGGTATTGTTTCTAGATAAATTTATTTAAAACTCACTTTGCATCTGAAAAATACGGTAGCATACGTAGTAATGCGTTATTGATATTTTACTTAATAACATTTCATTTAACGTTGAATCGTTTTAAGGTATTTAAATTGTTTGTTTTATTGAATAAATTAAATTAAGTTGAATACAATTTTAGGATTGATAATAATAATAAATAACATAAATTTGCGTTTTTATTTCTTAAATGTCGCTATTTTTATGCTGACACTTCTAACAAATTTAACTGACGATTAGTTTTACAGACGTATCCAGGGGTAAGGGCCTACCAAAATGCAGGCCCCGCCCCTTTACGCTTAGTCTAAACAAACATTTAATTAAATATTAATATAATATAATACTACTTAATGATATAGGGTCAATCGGGGGAAATGTAAACTAGGGGTAAATGAAAACAGCCTTTACTCTATACTCAAACATCCCGCTTTTTTTCTGAAGTATGCCTGTTGGTTGTAGTGGCAACACTGCTAGTAGCTTATCATAGTTTGTGATGGCGGTGAGCGTTTAACGTGACGGTAAGTCGATTTAAACTATTTACTACAATACAATTTGACACACAGTTTTGCCGAGGCAAACAAATAATTTTTTTTCGTTTCAAAATATGTTAATATTGTTAGTCTTTATATGTATTACGGTAAATAAATGGTATGGTTGCACGTTTTTTTTTAGGTTAGGTTAATAATACTGCTGGGATGGAAACTACGAGGTGTTTCTATTTACCCCATTCATCATTACGCGGTGGGGTTAATGAAAACACATGTTTGGGGTTAATGGAAACATGTTTCCTCTGATACTTTCCTTATTATTACTTTTGACCGAATATTAGGTAATGTAAAAGCAGCAAATATTACGCGAGGTCGACATTTTTTCCCCAATATCTCAGAGTACCGTTGTTGTTAAGGACCTATTTTTATGTGGTTATCACTAAAAGACTCAAAATGTACTAAAGTTACCTTACGTTTTATTCACATTTATTCCTCAAGTTAAGGTGCTATTTTTTGTGTTATTTTTTTGTACTTTTCATAAATAAACTGTTCTTATTAAAAAAAATTTATTATCACTGCCGAAGAAGGTATAAGAAATGTGTTCACTTAACCCGCAGTGAATTTACCTGATATTTATGGCGAAAACCACGTTGTTTTCATTTACCCCAATGTAATCGGTAAATGGAAATATATATGGGGTAAATGAAAACACACTAAAAAAATATTTTCTAATACTACTGGGTACATTCTAACAAACCAAGTTGAACAGTAACCGTCAAGGAAAACTTAAAATTTTCATTTATACCTTTTCTACATAATTTTAAAATAAAGTTTGCAAAAATCGTTCCCATTTCCCCCGATTGACCCTAGTTTCCTTAAGAGGATTCCACATAGTAATTTTTTCATTGTCTAGCTGTTCTGCTGGCCGGTGTCGAGTCTCCGAGAGGATCACTGATGTTAAAAAGATAGTCAGTCAGTGGGCGAATGAGATGGATTATTATTAAGGTTTAGGATTAGACCAAAATACAAGATTTCGCTTTATAAAAAATGGTATTTTTTTTTTAAAATATTTTAATTAAAATTGTTTGAAATTAATAACAGTATATTGGAAAGTCAACATTTAGTTGCCAATCTAAAAAAATAAATTATTTAAAAATATATTTTTTTATCATCTTTTCAATATTGATGTTTGTTGAAGTTCTACAAGCTTTTATATACACTATAACAGTTTTTCTTAATCGATTAATAAATCCGTAAAGAGTAACCTCGTTTTCAAGAAGTACGGAGTCCTCTTAAGCTTTATTAATATTCTTTAATTGCCGTAAAATACTTTATGGGCAATCTCCCCCCCCCTATAACCAAATCTCAAGGAGTCAAATTTTCATTATTATTGGTCCAAGAAAAAATTACTTTTTCATAACTTTTTTAGAATAGAGCGAAAAAAATGTAGTACCTATACGAAAATAAAGTAGCCGCTAAAATTGAAATTGTTATTATATTTTTACAAATATAATTTTCTTTAATACTTACCTTATGGCTATCGCCAAAAATCGTGATGCTGCCTGTGGGGGAAACCCCCAAACTTCTTGTATGAAAAACAAACTTGAAAAATATTTTTTTTCAAAAATTTGCACGTCAGTCTATCATTGCCAATCACAAAAAATCCCTATATACGGCGAACACAAATTAAAATAAAAAATTTGAAAAGGAAATGTACAAAACCGTTTCGTAGAAGAAAAGCGCGAAATTCGTGCTACGAACTGTGTTGAGCTTTTACCGCCAAAGCTGATAAAAAGCGTTTACGATCGCGGAGACGTATCTCGAAAAGCGATGCACGTTGCTATGGGAGGTCCGATCGCATCATCCCGACAATCCTGCGTCGGAAAACCCGGAGTTATAAGGCGGAGCTTAACGGGAAAGAGCGAGAGGGAGCGCTCGCTCCCCCATTGCCCGGAAAAAAGACCAACAATGGCAATTCTCTTCCGGTAAACCGGATCTTTCCTAATAGTGGGGATACCGATACAGTTTATGGCTAAACACTAAACACTTTTTTTACGAGCAGATTAAAGCGAGATGGGTTTAATAGATTTGTTTGTCCGCCTAAGCAAGAAGGATCGCGCGGGGAGCGCCTTTCTTCTGCCCCGGTGCACACGGCCCGCTTTTCCTTCGCGTTATGCGATTTTTATTATTCAAAAGTAATTATGCTCCTTTTGTGTCTTCTGCGTTTTTGATTTTAACTGGAAAATGGGGATAATGGAGTCATGGGAAATGGAAAAAGTGTTATTTTATATGAAAAGGGTGTACACACAAAACGGTTATTAATTTTTTAATATCTAACACTTGCATTTATTTAGTAGACACCAGAAAATTGATTATCTAAAGTCCTTATTTTTCTTAACTTAAGTGACCCCATTTCACTAAAGGGGTTTTAAATTTAGTATATATTGGTAAAATCTACTCAATTTATATATATATATACAGACTGGCCGCGGATAGGGTTAAAAAATTTCATTTTTCGGGAAAAAGTTTTGCTTGTAAAAAAACGCAATTCACGAAGAGAAAATTTTGATTTTTTATACAGTGTTCGCAAAACCTTCAAAAACATGATTTTTCTCCAAGAGTAAACTACCTTTATTTTTAATTTTTGACCAAAATGCCAATTAGAAAACTTATTTAGATGTAGGTAATTTAAATCCGAGATTTAAAATAAATCTTCGATTTTTTAATTCTTAGAGGTAAATGGAAATTTTGCTGCTCCATAAAAACATTAATATAAAATTTTATTGGACTATATTTTCATAATGGGTGGTGTGCATCGTATTTTAAAATTTTAAATGCATTCCTACCATCTTTTGTAAAAACAAGGAATTTTTTTACCTTCTTATTACTTTGCTTTACGTATGGGGTAAATTTGAAGTTGTCAAATAGAATTTGATTTGTTTTGAAAATATTGACTTTAGAACAAAGGGTTTATTTAGTTCAATGTTATGGTGCGGGCGAAAGTTCTTACAACTTTGTGATAGAGAAATTTAATCAAAGATACCCTAACGTTTACGTCTGAAAAATGGGACTTCATAAATTATTAGGAAAATTTCAGCGAACTGGTTCAGTTTCCAATTAAAAAAAAAAAAAAAAACTATGATCAGAATGACGCAGCTTCCCTAATCGTATTGCAGTCTGTTGCTCACAATCCTACCATTCCTACCCTTTTATTAAGAAACCGAGCTCAAGAACTTGATGTAGCAAAAAAACTGAGTATTATATCATATTATTCAGTAGATATATTTTTAAGGCAAACAAAATACTCCCGTTTAAGCCAACTTTTAATCAAACGTTGGAAGAAGGAGACGAAGCCAAACGTTTGGATTTTTGTCTTTGGGTCGCAAACAAAATTGTAAAACAGCGAATTGTTGAGCTGTTCAAGCAATTTCCATTGAAGAAATTCAAAGAAGTTTTGACCACATTCGCTTACAGCTGGAAAAATGTATTAAATATGGAGGGGTAGTGTTTAAATAGCAAATTATGAAATCTAATGCTGCAACAAAAAAAAAATTCTTGTACCTCTAAAAATTAAAAAAACGAAAAAAATCAAAGATTTATTTTAAATCTCGGATTTAAATTACAAACGTTATTCTAATTAAGTTTTCTAATTGGCATTTTGGTCAAAAATGAAAAATAAAAGTAGTTTACCCTTGGAGAAAAATCATGTTTTCGAAGTTTTTGCGAACCCTGTATAAAAAATTAAAATTTTCTCTTCGTGAATTACATTTTTTTTACAAGCAAAACTTTTAACGAAGAATTACGTTTTCCCGAAAAATAGAAATTTTTCATCCATTTGTGCTATTGTGCTATTGTAAACCCTATCCGCGGACAGTCTGTATAGATATATATATATATATATAAGTTAGAATAATCTCGTCCGTATTTATAAAAGTGAAAGAAATATAATCTCGGCTAGCGGACTTTAAGTGTGTAACCTGTAACCCTATATATATACAAGGTGCCCGAAATTGGTGCTGACAGTATTGCGCTCTCGGGAACTATAAGAGATAGAGAAACGGTTAAATGAGATATTTTGACTAAACTAAAATGTTGCATTTCCTTAGATCCGTTGCAACTATGTTATTCTCAATATTTTTTAAATCTGTAAACACATTTTCAAACCAACTTTTTACATAGAATATGCCTTTGGTAATATTTTAGTTACAACGTTTTGGTTTCCCGGAACCATCATCAATTTTCTTTTTTCTTATGACCGCCATATTGGATTTTTTATTTATCTAAAAGTACCTAATTTTTTCTATATGATACTAAACACTATTATAAATTACTTATAACCTCAAACTAACTAAAAATAACATTTTTAAGGAAATTTCGAACATATTTGTCAACACTGACATATCTGTAGGGGTAGTGTCATTTGGCCAACAACTGTTTTTAAATAATTTATCTTGGCTTTCGTTAAAAGCACGAAATTCAAATTTACAAAAATAACTTCAGTATATTGGGGCAAATACTCAAAAGATATGGTAGACCCTTAGGTATATACAAAATCCTAAAAAAAAATACCTGAAAAATTGGAAAACACAATCAGGTGAAAAAAAAATTAAAAATATCCAATTATTCCATTAACCTTTTTACCAACTTCTCTGATTTTCTCTTTAACCAGTGAGAAAATAACATAACGTTCTTATTGGAATTAGTTGTTATCGTGCAGACTCTAAGTTGGTTAAAAGCTGCAAATTCACTTAAGAAACTCCCAAAGTCTTATTTGAGTTATTTGTGTTGGCGCGGAATTGTTGTATCGATTCTAGAGGTTTTAATTTCATCAACTGATCACGGAATCCTGGACTCTAACAAGCCAGCAAACGTAAATCGAATTAGGCTAGTGAATTAGTGTTTGGCAGAGGGAATACAAAGAAACGATCGCGTTTTATTAGTAAGGCTTGAAATAAAATATTTAATTTAGACGGCAGGAAAAGAAAAGTAGGACATGAATAGATAGGACATACCTAAGCAATTTTGTAAAATAGTGATTAAGCTAACAGATGATCACACAGAAATTGTCCAAAAAATTTGTTTTTCAGATGAAGCTACGTTTTTTTTTAAATGGTCAGGTTATTAGACAAAACTACAGATACTGGACGCAGGAAAATTCTTACTGGTTCATAGAAAATCACACCCAGTATAATAAAAAGGTTAATGACTGGGCGGGCATTGCTGCAAATAGGGTTATCAGACTATTTTTCTTTGATGAGAGCCTCACTGCTATTCCATTTGCAGATAATATTGATCCAGAATTACCACGTCCCACGTTTAACCTTATGTTTTCAACAGGATGGTGCTCCCCCGTATTGTGAGTAATGCACCGAAGAAAATCAGTATTTTCATTGAAACTTACATAATAAAAAGTATCGCACCAAAGAAAATCATTATTTTAATTAAAACTTACATAATAAAAAGTATCGCACCAAAAAAAATCATTATTTCAATTAAAACTTATATAATAAAAATATCGCACCAAAGGAAATCATTATTTCAATTAAAACTTAGGTACATAATGAAAGTATCGCACCAAAGAGAATCATTATTTTAGTTAAAACTTACATAATAAAAAGTATCGCACCAAAGAAAATCATTATTTCAATTAAAACTTAGGTACATAATAAAAGTATCGCACCAAGGAGAATCATTATTTTAGTTAAAACTTACATAATAAAAAGAATCGCATATCGCACCAAAGAATAACATTATTTTAATTAAAACTTACAAAATAAAAAGTGTCGCACCAAAGAAAATCATTATTTCAATTAAAACTTACATAATAAAAAGTATAATATATTCTATTTGCTTTAAATAATCTATCACAGATATCTTTATGGTTAATTTTTTTTGTGCAAAACGCAATTCTATACGGAATCTTCTTTGAGGGTCGCAAAAAGCCTTTAAGGGTCGCATCGAGCACTAACATTGTATCATCCAATCAAGCTCTACTAAATATACGTTCCAGAATATTAGTCTGTAAAAGTCATCTATGGTATAGAAGAAATTGTGTGGCACTAGATTTATTAAAAATTTGAAGTAATACGTCCAATGATTGAAACATAAAGAATTTGTCATTGATTTAAATCAATCTACTTTGACAGTTTTGACTTTAAAATGATGTGTGTTTTATTTACTTATTTAGCACTATAGGAATATTTTGAAGAAGTAGTCCATACTCAAAGTGGAGTTAAATGTATAGAAAAAAGAAAAGCACAAAGTCTTTCTCCACAAGTTTATTAGAATAGCTAGGCGAACCTAGAATAACTTATAATAATTCGACATGTTTCGAGTGTAGAAACACTCATCATCAGAAAAACAAAGTAAATAATATATGCTGATGTTGTTAGCAATAGAGAAAATAGAGAAAATAATAAGAGCCGTAATGGAGCTTTCAATGGTGTACACGAGGTGTAAAAAATGAATAGTCAGAAGACCGACAAGACTTTAGCATACTGGAAAGTCAAGGGCTAGTGCCAAGGCCCTGTCTTGGGCAGAAAAATGAAGAGAGCGATATGCTGTTGGAGTACCGGGCTTGTTACGGCCAGTAACAAGCCTGGTACCCCAACAGCAATTTACTTCAAGCTAAATGATGCTTTGAATTTTACGAAAACCATTTTTTTCTTTCTCTCTCATTTCTACTACTTTTACATGTCTCCGACAAAGTTTAATGAAACTTAATATTTTTCACTACTTACACCTAAATGATTTTCACAAAGTCGGTTAAAACTCTCTAATTTTTCTTTCGCTCCCTTCATTTTTCTGCCCAAGCACTAGCGCTTGACTTTCCAGTATGCTGAAGTCTTGTTGGTCTTCTGACTTTTTATTTTTTACACCTCGTGCACACCATTGAAAGATCCATTACGGCTCAATCCCACTTATTATTTTCTCTATTGCTAACAACATCAGCATTGTACTATTTACTTTGTTTTCCTAATGATGAGTGTTTCTATAATCAAAACATGTCAAATTATTATGAATTATTCTGGGTTCGCCTAGCTATTCTAATAAACTTGTGGAGAAAGACTTTGTGCTTTCCTTTTTTCTATACTGTAGGAATAATTGTGGATATTTTGGGTAAGTTTCGGCAAATTTTTAAATTTAAAACCGATTCCAAAATTGACTGAACGAAGAAGATTTGCCTGATTGAATCAAATGGTTATTTTGGATTAATTTATAAGCAGATTTTAAAATTGTTTAATTGTTTTTGATATGGCTATGGTGGGTGATTTCTGTTTAATTTACATTGCTATAATATGTTATTTATATGTCAGATTTATCTGTTGTGTTATTTTCAAACACTACAGCAATAATTGAACTTCAGTAGGTATCTTACGATTTTCCAAATTACTTTTTTAAAAGATAATAATATTTGCATTATTTCTACTTTCACTATTTCAATATTCATGACTGTGAGTTTTCTTAGTTTCAAGTGATAAATATGTAAAAATCAAACAAAAAAATGTAATTTTGGAACGACGCATCTTTATCGAATCTCGCAATCAAACTTCAACAAGATTTGTCGTGGCGTGTTCAGAATTCTCCGGAACGCCTTTGCCTTGATCACACATAACTGAGTGGAGAAAACGAATTTGTTAGTGTCGGTACACTGCACTGGATTGGAGGGAATTGGTTTAGAAGCAATAAAGCCCGTGACGAAGTTAGCTCTACACAAACTACAAGTAACCAGCTTTGTGTTTGCTTTTATTGTGTTTCGAAAGTGTTTCTCTACATCATATTTGTTACTAGTCCATGTTCAAGAAACGTTCGAACGTACCGTATTAATTAAACTTTAATTAATTAATAATAAGTTTATTACCTTGGTTATACAACACACAAACCTCGTAGCAGCCAAATAAATATACTGACTATCCTCAATTGTATAGTCCAGCTATACTCTAAGTGTGTTCCGCGGAACCCTAGGGTTCCGCGATACCTCTGTAGGGGTTCCTCAAGAATTTAGAAAAAAAATCAAAACACCTCTCTCGTTATTGTGTGAAGATTATGGCAGCAAACATAAAACACTGCTGCTCCATACAGACGTGCGATGGCTGTCTCGGGGTAAAACTTTAACAAGGCTATTTGAACTTAGAGCCGAGTTACAAATGTTTCTTTCAGCAGATACTTCTTTTAATTTGAAGGACCGTTTGTATGATAAAACTTGGTTGTTCCGATTGTCTTTTATGGCGGATATCTTTCAAAAACTGAACGAATTGAATTTATCATTGCAAGGTAAACAGACAACAGTGTTTCAGGCCTATAACAAAATAACTGCCTTCAAAAGAAAATTAGATTTTTGGATTATTTGCGTTGGTAAGAAAGAAATAGAAAGCTTTACCTCACTCAGTGAGTTTGTTAGCGGTAACGACTCAGAAATGTTTCAAGATGATGTGTTTGAAGAATTGGTCCAATATCTCAGTTCGATGCGCGCATCTTTTGAAAAGTATTTTCCCGAAGAACAGAATACAAAAATGAAACTGAATTCATGGATTCATAATTCTTTTTTACCCAACTTGGAAAAGCCCGAAAGTATGTCAAACGAGATATATGAGTCTCTTTTAGAAATGTCATCAGACACAAGTATGGAGTCACTGTTCAATACGACGCCTCTCAACGATTTTTGGTGCAGAATCCGTGATGAATATCCAATGCTTGGCAAAATGGCTCTGAATATTCTTCTCCCGTTCCCAACAACATATTTGTGCGAAACAGGATTCTCAACCTATGCAGCCACGAAAACAAAATATCGCAATAGACTGGACGCCGAACCTGATATAAGACTTCAACTGTTTTCTATCAAACCTGATATCAACCAATTGATGAAAAATAAAAAACAGTTTCATACCTCCCATTAGTTAGATTTTTTCTTTTTTAATATCTTCTATTATTGTACTTGCCATGTGGTAAAGTAAGTAATAATTAGTAACTGTTACATTGTACTTATATTATGCTTATTAATAAAGAATACACTTTTAAAAATTATTGTTTTATTGTAGGGTTCCATCAAGTATTTTGCTTCCCAAAAGGGTTCCGTCACCAAAAAAGTTTGAGAACCGCTGGTATAGTCCATAATTGGGCATTAGGTAGATTGGGCCGAAACATGGTTACCCTGAAGATGTTATAGAAAATAGGAGTTAATGCTACCACAGAATGGTGTATATCCATTATTGCTCTGAATACTCACGGTAATTATCAAGTTCTATTACATACTATATTAGTTGAAACATTAATCATAATAATATTTGCTTGCAACGCAGGGCCGTTCCTGGCGAGCGTGCAGGGCGTGCATGCACGCAGGCGCAAAATTTTAGGGGCGCAAAATCGACGGTCATTCAGTATTCTTTATTACAAATTTTTAAAAAAATTTATATATTTTATCATTTTAATATGTCTAAAAATTTTACCAAACGTTTGCCTTTTAAATTTATTTGTTCGATTTTAATCTAGCATGATATTTTAGAAAAAATTAATATAGTAAGTAAAATACTACAAGATCGGAATAGAAACTTAAATGACTGCCATAAAGAAATTGACAATCTTAAATCTTTATTTTAACGAAAAACGGTCAGACAAAAATTTTGATTTGCTCATCAATAAAGCTAATGAAGAAGCAGCAGAAAACGATGTAGAGCAGGTATTCCCAATATTACGGCAACGAAAATTTAAGCAACAATTTTCATATGAAAGTAAGGATGAATCTGTAGCAGATCCAAAGCAAAAATTTAAAACCATTATTTTCTAATTTTAGATACAACCATTCAGTCTTTACAAAGGCGGTTTGAGGGTATAAACTAATTTCAAAAATTTATTTAGGTTCTTATGTAATTTTGAAAATTTAGAATCTGACTTAATTAAAGAATCATGTGTAAATTTAGATACCGTATTGCAAGTTGAGATTGATAGAGTAATATCTAAAGACATTGACGGTTTAGATTTACATAATGAAATTTTAACATATAAAATTCTTAATCCTAAAAATACTACTGATTCATCCTTTCCCATAGATATTTTAAATTATATATAACTAAAAAAAATCTAGTCTCTTTTTCCAAATTTATTTATAGTCTTACCAATGATCTGCTAGCTATAGATGAAGCAATAACAAACGAATCTATTGCCAAAATCGTATACCATTCTGAAGTAACTTTTGTTGCAAATTGCGCCCCTCCACTTTGTTTGCCAAACGTACCTCTTAAAAGTAGGTATTAACACTCTTAGAGTACCAATATATAAATTACGGCTATAACAATATTTTAAAAGTAATAATAACAACACTTATTTAATAATTTTACATATTATTCATCCCTAAAGCCATAAATCTACAGGTTTTACCTTCCAGAAGAGAAAAAAATATGACGTTATGTGGTAAATTTAAATCTTTGTCTAAAAACCCATAGACATTTCCCTTAAAAATTATGCAGTTTGGCAACACAGAAGACGTTGCGTTCCTATTGGTCAGAAGAGAGCCTGCCTTTTTTCATTCATAATTTCTTTGACGTGTGGTCCACAGAGAAATTAAGGGTTTAGTTTGGTCGTTCTTCGTTCGAAAGTTGTTTGAAATTTGTTTCGGTTTATCGGTTTTGTGTATTAATTGCTGTGTTGTTAGTGTTTTGTGATATTTTTTTCAAGACTAATTAATATGGGTCACAGGTTTGAAGTGTGCAAGACTGCGAAATATAATAATAATAATTCTGCAGTTACTTTTCATAGGTGAGTACATAAAAAGTTGGGTTATTTGTAGGTTAGGTTTAACTATTCATAGGCGTGGGTAGGTGGGGAAAAATAATTAAAACTTTACATTTTTATTTTATTAAACGTATTATTTATTTAAGGAACATTATGGATAGACTGTATAGGTATAACTTCAGCAAATGGTTTGGCTTATTGAATTCTTTAAACAACTCAGATACACTCTTAGTCTAAAATAAACAAGGAAGCCACTATTTGATCACCTTTAACCATAAACGTCATTTATGGACGTTCGTGGGTTCGTGCCTTTAACTCTTCAATTTTGCATGGGATTTCATAATATGTTGTAGGTACCAGACAAAATACTTGTGTAAGTTTTCCATATGCGGCCAAATTTTAGCCGGCCACTATATTATTATTTTTAGCCCATTATTCAAAAGCATGTGGCAACAAATATCGTATTTTGGAAAAAGAATGATTTTGTTTCATGGAATAGGACATTAATATAATAATTTACAGTCAGAGTCTCACACGAATATTTATTTTCCAAACAGGTTACCTACATGTTTCGCTCAAACCTGAGCATCATCAGACCAATGTTAGGCTTATTTTGTTCTGATGTTCAGGTACTTACGAGCGAAACATGTACCTAACCTGTTTGGAAAATAAATATTCGTGTGAGACTATGACTTTAATGAAATTTATTAGTTGTACTCAAATTAGGTCTCTTAAAGAAAACTTTTTTGAATTAGATATTTATGTAGGTATCTATAGTACCTAGATAATGTTTGTTTTAATAAGTTGTTAATTCTTGAACCTACTTATTATTTGTTAAAAATACTTTACTTGGATATGTAAGTTAATTCCTGTAATAAACTATAGTTACTTGAGAATAAAGATATATACCTACCTAGGTACCTATGATTATTATTATATGCTGGTTTTATTTCTAAATTTTTTAACATTAAGTTAGCCGACATACAAGTTTAGAAATATAACCGTATCAATAAATTGCATTTTAAAGAACAATTTCCATAAAAACCACTTTTGGGTATACGTACCTTATACGTAATAAGTCAAAAACTGTTAAATTGGGGTTTCCATTGAGAGAAAAATTAAATCCCTGGCTAAATTGAAGCTTTTAACTTTATGTTAGCCCACATAAAAGTTTAGGAATGTAACTGTATCATAACCAACAAATTCTATAAAAACCGTATTTGGGTCTTCGTACCTTACGTAAGTCAAAAACTGTTAAATTGGGGTTTCCATTGAGAGAAAAATTAAATCCCTGGCTAAATTGAAGCTTTTAACTTTATGTTAGCCCACATACAAATTTAAAAATGTAACTGTATCATAACCATCAAATTTCATAAAAACCACTTTTGGGTCTACGTACTTACCTTATGTGGGTCATATATGGGGATTTCCTCGACAGTAAAAATGTAATATCTGACTGAATTCAATTAGTTTATGTTGAACTGTAGGTATTGTATTTTACCTATAGATAGGTATAATCACAGAATATTAGTTGGCTCTCAGTTCTCTGGGTATAATATGAAGAAATAAAACAAAAAAAATTCTGTTGTAAATATAAGTGACAGAATCCTATTTAAAGTTGCGTTTCAGTTACTTTAGTATTTTCAAGGTTTGAATAGGTAGGTAATTGTAATATAATATAGTTTTTAAATCTATTTTGACACTTTATCTTTAAACCATATAAAAACTCATGTTTATTATTAGGTAAAGTCGATTCAGCCAGTAAACCTGCAAGATGGCCGGGCATGTCATATGACAAAAGTCATATTCCAGCTAAATAAAATGGATTTTTGCATTTTCAATTACTTTTGTCATATGACAGGTCGGCCATCTTGCAGGTTTACTGGCTGAATCGACTTTACCTACCTTAAATTATAATATTTATAGAACAAAACTTTCAAAATAAATTATTATTATTATTATTTGGCAATATTAAAGCGGTAAAACCGATGAGACTATTGCATCAATTGTTTTAGAAGGTATCACATGTTAAATTTTCAAGTCCAGTCCTGGAATTCATGCCAACTTATAAAAGTTTTATACAGCAAAATTGAAAGAGTGTCACTTGACTTTACCTCCATCTTGCGAGAGTATTCAAAATTTTGACTTTACTTTCCATTTGCTGCTTTTAAACAGCTAAGCAAAGTAAATATCTTTGCTTAGCTATGTTAAAGGAACTTTGCGAACAACTTCGTATAGTTCGTAGGCATGATGGGAAATAAAAAGAGGCATCCTGCTTGAGTGCGGCTAGGGGGAAGAAAAAATTATTGTTGTGCTTTTTCGCTATTAAAAAGTACCTAACGTAAAAGGAACTTTGCTTTTCTTTCAAATTTCAATAAAACCGTAAAAACCGTGTTTTAAGTATACATAGTGTAATTATTTTTAGGTCAGCTCAGTTCACCAAATGTAATAATTATAGCTATCCAAAGTTTCTCTTATAATAATTATTACAATAAATAGTTATTAACTTACATTAAATTTTACTGCTCCGCGGACCATTTTTCCTATCATACATTAAACTTTACTGTTCTACAAACCCTTTTTTTTCACAAACGTTAAAAAATATTTGATTTCAGATTGGATAATTATATTTTATTGTAAACCCTGACACGAGACGCCGCTGTGACCATATGATAGCGCATAGTAACGAGGTAAAATTGTAATGGCGGCAACGTAATCCCCACTCCCGGCCGGGGGGAAGTACTTCACCTCCTCTCTCCTACAAACGATTTTGGCAGCAGATTTAAATAGCGTTTATGAATGGCGTGCGGCATCTATAGGTAGCAGATCATTGAGTCTTACGGATATACCTTACATTACCCATTTCAGCAGCTTCAGGTGAAAGAAGTTTTTCCAAGTTAAAATTAATAAAGAATTATTTAAAGACATCTATGAGTCAAGAACGCCTATCAGATTTGGCCATTATTTCGATCGAAAATGATATTTCTGAGGCACTTGATCATAATCAGATTATCAACGAGCTTGCATCCGTGAAAGCCAGACGTGTATTATTTTAGGTATATCGTTCCTTTTTTGTTTTGTTGTAGGTATATCGTTCCTTTTTTGTTTTGTTTATTACAAAAATAGTAATTTTTTCATTTTTGAAGCGTTTATTTTTTTATCATTAAAATATTGCTGTATAAGTACTAGGTATAATAATGTTTTATGTTTTTGTTGTTTATTTTATTTACGTTAATTTTATTCTCCTTTAATTTTCTTGTGAATATAGTTATCAAATATTTTTTGTGATTTTGTTTGTTTTGCTAATTTAATAAATATTTTTCTAATTATTTTTTATCAGTTTTCTTACATTTTAAAACATTACCAGTTTTTCCCGAAATATATTTTTAAAAATAGGACCATTTTTTTAACTAGGGCGCACCAAAGAAACCTGCACGTAGGCGCCAGACACCCCAGGAACGGGCCTGTTGTAACGGTTAATAAAGCATATAGTTACCACTAAAAATCAGTACTGAAGTTCTCAAAATTTTAAATAGCTTCTAGTGTGATATTGTTCCTGTCGTTTAACATTGCATATGATTATCTATTATGCAACATGGTTTACAGAGATGGTAAAATTCGTCCATAGATTATAAAATTATAAAGTCCAATACTAATGATGGGTTGTGCGAAATAAGAATCTTCCATTGCTGTATCTGACATGCAAAATTTAAAAAACTTAAATACACAGTAAAAACTAATTAATTGAAACAGGTATTGGTACGATCACTAAAATTTAAATACAGACAGGACAGCTAGAAGACTCCGAACAACGATTTGACCTGTGCAAGAAATAAGTTAAAACTACTAACACGGCGCGCGGCGATTGCCGATCGCTACGAACCCCCTTGGTGGATTATAGGTTCTAACTACAATTTGTTTTTGGGAACAGTGTTCTTAGACCAGGGTGGATAATTTTTGAAACCAAAAAAAATAATAGTAGGATGAAACCCATTGGAAAAGGAAGAGAATAGAACAAAAATGAAAGGAAAAATAAATTACGGGCGATCCGAGGTCGGGAAGAGGGGGAGGGGGGTTTTAAGGGTAGAAAACGATTTATCTCGATTTCCGGTAAAACTACAAGTGATATGGAAAAACGTTAAATTATAAAATTGTAGGTAATAAAAAGATCTACAACTTTTGTATTTACACTTTTTTCATATAACCTCAAAATGTATGTGAAAAATTCAAATAACCAAGTTTTTGGTTTTTTATTTTTATCTTTTACAAAAATTTTTTTTTATCCACGAAATTTGGTGAAAGCTTACCTTTTTATGTCCTAAACACACTGTAATTTTTTTGATTTAAAATATTTATTTTTTAACCTTATTTTGACTTAATATCGAAAAAACACCCTAATTTTCAATCGAAAATTCTCATGTCAAAATATTTGCTTTTTTGAAAAAGTCGGTGGGCTTTTTGTTCGTTGAAATCTCTACTTTCTGATGGTGTTAAAAAAAATATACATTACTATGGTAAATGTTCTCAAAAAAATGCAAAGAAACGAAAAAAACTCGAATCCGATTTTTTTTTTAGGGTCAATATGTACAATTTTGAGCTATTTATTAAAATTTATACTTTAATTACTCGAAAAACGTAAGATTCCATGTTACATTGATAAAAAAAAGTATAAATTTTAATACATAGCTCAAAATTGTATATATTGATCTAAAAAAAAAATTTCGGATTCGAGTTTTTTTCGTTTCTTTGTATTTTTTTGAGAACATTTACCATAGTAATGTATATATTTTTTAACACCATCAGAAAGTAGAGATTTCAACGAAAAAAAGCCCATCGACTTTTTTAAAAAAGCAGATATTTTGACGTGAGAATTTTCGATTGAAAATTAGGGTGTTTTTTCGATATTAAGTCAAAATAAGGTTAAAAAATAAATATTTTAAATCAAAAAAATTACAGTGTGTTTGGGACATAAAAAGGTAAGTTTTAACCAAATTTGGTGGATAAATTTTTTTTTTTGTAAAAGATAAAAATAAAAAACCAAAAACTTGGTTATTTGAATTTTTCACATACAATTTGAGGTTATATGAAAAAAGTGTAAATATAAAAGTTGTAAGTCTTTTTATTACCTACAATTTTGCGATTTAACGTTTTTTCATAGGACTTGTAGTTTTACCGAAAATCGAGATAAATCATTTTCTACCCTTAAAACTCCCCCTCCCCCCCTTCCCGACCACGGATCGCCCGTAATTTATTTTTCCTTTCATTTTTGTTCTATTCTCTTCCTTTTCCAATAGGTTTCATCCTAATATAATTTTTTTTCACTTTTTACCATTTTCAAAGGCACTGGTCTATCTGCTTTCTTATTTGTAGAGAAAGCGCTTTACTGGGAATAAAATGCGTCGCATTGAGAAGATACGATTTATTTCTTAACAAAATTGCTGTATTAAAAGTAGTTCGTTATTCAACAAGACTGAGCTGTTAATGGAACTGATTACTACCAATCAAAACATTGCTCTAGCAAATCTGGAATTGATATAACACCATAGCGGGTTTGATACACTAGTAATTGATTTAATATGGGTTAATAAAAAATAAGCTATCAATATACAAACTATGTCTTAGCAAACCTGTTGTATCAGATCATTTTCCTCAGTGTGCTATTGCGAAAATTCCAAATCTTAAAAAAATATTCCATTAGCCAGTTATATTCGTTTTGAAATTGTCTGCGTTAAATAAATAATAAATTCCTTTTTGTTCCGAAAAGTCAGAAGCAATAAACGGCAAAGAGAATGAAGTAATTGGTAGAATTTAAAATCAAAGCTACTTTAAAATAATTGAATAAAGCTCGGTAACAGCCGGGATGGTCCCGAGCGACAGCAACTGAGCACTTCGGTGACGAAATTGCATATAAATTTGTCGAGTATTTTTAATCCGACGCTTTTACCATGTTACCGATATTTTTGCTTTGACAATTTTTCTTGTTTGCACGCTTTTATTTCAACGGTGTGGTAATTAATCACCTAATGTCGTACCTTTTTTAAACGGCTTAAGAGTTCAAGCAGTTGACGCATTCGCCATTTATTTTTTGGGCAATATCTCGTTCCTTATTTGATTTATTTAATAACTGAACAAATAATTGTCTTTAAGGCACAATTGCTCAATGTCATACACTAACATGAGTTCCTTTTGTTCCCAGTGGCCACTGAAATCCAATCAAATAAACTTACGTCAAATTATACAAAATCTTTATTTATGTTTATAACTAAAAATAAAATAAATTCCATCATTAACCCATTAACATTTAATAATGAAAATATTCAATATTCAAAAACGTCAAAATTTTTAGGATTAGTTTTATACGAAAATTTAAATTGGAAATGCCATTATCCAGTATATTATCAACTCGATATCTCCTTTGGTATCTGTTTTATACAGAGTAAGATATTTCATTCCTTTGAAATACTTAAAAAATATATATTTTTCATTAATATATTCAAAATTACAATACTTAGCTTCTGCATGGGGATCTGCTTATTTATCAAACTTAAAACCATTACAAAAATTGCAAAATAAAATTATTAAATGTATACACAAATTACCACATTTAAAACCAACTGTTAATCTATATAGACCGAAAGGGTATTTACACGTTCAAAACATTTATAAATTAAAAATTTGTATTCTAATTCACTCTATTATTTTAAAAGAAAAAAAAATCAAACATAACACTTCAGGAGAATAAGACATTACATGATCATAACACCAGACGTTGTATAAATTATCAAACTATACCAGTAAAAAGTAATTTTGGAAAAAAGTCGCTTTTATATGACGGAATAATAAAATATAACAATCTTCCAAAAAATATCAGAAAAATTAAAAAATTGGCATCTTTTAAAAAACAATTAAAGATATATTTACTAAATTAAATTATTTATACTATTTTTTTTTAATTGATTTTATTTATGAAATAAATTGGATTAACTTCCACTTTTTTTTAATGTTATTTTTTTATGGTTATTTATTTTCTATATTTTGTTGTAACTTTCCATGTAATGAACTATAAAAGTTAGTTTGGAATAAAGACATTTTAAAAGTTAAATACGAGTGAAGCATTCGCCCATTCGGGTTTTGATCAATATTTCGTTACTTCTTCGTTTTATCCAAAAATCGGCCACACTGAGAAAAGAGCCTTGTATTCCTTATTAGAGTTCACATACTCTTTATACAACTGTCTAATACTATATGTGACAGCAACGCGCTTTCCTGCTGTAAGACAACGAAAATTGCTAGACCGTTGTGTATATAATGATAATATCACGGTAATTTTGTCAATAGGAAATAGGAGTTAATGCTACCATAGAAGGGTTTATAGCCATTTTTACTTTGAATACTCACAGTAATAATTATTAAGCTCTATTGGGGGTGTAATCTGGTATTATATACTGTATTAGTTCCGACTGGCAGTTGTACTAAAACTTGATATTATTCATAATAAAATTTGCTTGCTACGGTTAATAAAGCATTACCACTAAAAATCAGTACTGTAGTTCTCAAAAATTTAAATAGCTTCTAGTGTGATATTGTTCTTGTCGTTTACCATTGCATAATATGATTATCTCTTATGCAAGATGGTTTACTAAGACAGTTAAATTCGTCCATAGATTTTAAAGTCCAATTCGAATGCACAGTTTAAAAAAAACTTAAATACAAAGTAAAATAAATAAAAATTGAAACTGGTATTCGAACGATCAATAAAGTTAAAATTCAGACAAGACAGCTTGAAGACGCCAAACAGCGATGTGACCTGCGCAACAAATACGTTGAAATGAACACAAAGGCGCGCGGCGATTGCCGATCGATACGAACCCCCACCAACGATCGCTTGAAGTCAAAATTTAAGTAAGTATATTTATACAACAAAGAAAACCTTGCAAAAAATGCTAAATTATCATTATAAGTTGAATTATCTTGAAAACTATAATTTACTGGTTTATTAAACCATTAGTAAAATGAAATGGCACGTAGACTTCATAAATGCACTCAAATATAGTATCAAAAACTAAATCCCCCCCGTTTTTACGCGCACCCTGTATAATTCAAAATTTTTCAAATTGTGCAGAATACTCAACCAAACTATAACACAAAAACTTATCATCGACCAATCATATGTTCAAGGCATAAAGTTACTTCGCTCAATCGTTGACTCACCCGGTACAATTTCAAGTTAAAAACGTTTTGATTTATTTATACAAATAATAAAATAATGTTATATCGATTGTTATGGGCAATTCTGATCCCCCTCTCGTCCCCCAATAATTGTACTTTGTGATGCTCTTGTATATCCATCCATTATTAAACATGAGAATATTCAGGATAAAATGAAATATGAAAAATTTTATCGGCGCGCAACATATATTTTTAACCGCTACTGTCCGCACAATATTATATTTATATTTTTAAAGGTTTTATTGTATAAATTAAATATACAGATATTTATTTAAAAACATCAGCGTGTTTTATTTTTAAATGGATTTTTAGGACATTAATAAATAAAAACTTTAAAAATAATTTACTTTTTTATATTGTAATATCAGCTATCGATTTAAGAGTCACACAAAATTGATTTTTCTTGTCTTTTTTGGGTTTTTTACGATATACGGAATAGATAATTAGCAGGCGCGGACTGAGAGTTTTTTTACAGTTGGGGCAAATTTTGATGGCAGTGACGTAACATGCAAAATGCAGTTTTGTGCATAGTTTAGCCAAGGAATAATAAAACGTAATATTTCTTGTACTCTTGGAGTCATTGTTCTTTAATACAAGTCACAAGTACAAGTTAAAAACACAAACATAAACGAACTACATAAGTCAAAGTCAAAGTTTTATTTGCTACTTGCATAAATTGTCTATAGCACGTCATAAATAATAATATATAGGTAAATATAATTTAACATGTACAAATGCAACAATAAGTTACTGTATAAAGTAAACAATGCACAAACAATAAAATAAAATTTAAAATTAAGAGACACAAAAGTGGCAACTCCACAACCTCAGACCAAGCACTATCTGAGTCCACAGACAATGCACAGCATCCGGGCAGTGATTACCAGAAGGCCAACAGGTATAATTTATTCAAACTCAGTTTAAGGACACTCCAATCATTCCATACGGCGGTAAACAGTCTCAAAGAGACCGACCTCACAACCAGGGTTGTCAGATCTTTCTTCTTCAATTCTTGAGGTTTTTTTTATTAAAGATGTTTCATTTATATCAGTATTCAATTGTTAGTCAGTAACTTTCTTTAAAAGCTAGTTTGCAAATATACTTTAAACCGAGGAGTTTTGAGTGCGACAGAAAAAAATAACAAGCCATTCATTGTTATAATAATACATTCTTTAGTCCTTAAGAAACAATATAACGGAAATCAAGACAAAAAGTGTTTTCAGTGTTTAAAAACAACTAATTAACAAATCCTTGTTTCTCGAATACTTATACATAATATATTAACAAACCAGAAAATTTGGTAGAACTGGCAACTGTTCACAATTTATGCACGTTGTCAGGGGTGATAAGCGCCAGTTAAGGCGGCTGGTATAAGCTGAAGCGGTCTGCAGCCCGTTCAACGATCGATTCTGTCAGACAGGGCCAGTGACCGCCGATGGCGTGGAAGAGACGATGATAAAATATACGTGATTTGGAACTTATGGACGGGCCGGGGAATGGTCCCAGAATGGAGTTCTGGTAAAACAATTAAAGCATTTTCTGAGCAGTGTCGTGCCGGGTCAGGTTTATTTTTCTGGTTTTAGTTTTGTGTATAGAATCTTTGAGTTACCTTATATTTATTATTTTAATATAATATTATTATATATACAGTGGGTTTATAAAGTGTAGTATGTACAAACACCTAATATTATATGAACAAACTTATAAGTGTGTATACGCATTTTAATTATTTGTTTGGGACGCCTATGGTTAGAAGTTTCATACTGTTTTATGTCATTAAATTGACCTAAGAAACACTATACAGGTACTCATTCAAAGTATAAAAGCAATGGTCTAGTAAATACTTTTTACCATATTATTTTTTGAACAGGACATCATCGAGGGCTCGATACCGTCCTGGGATCTTATTATATAAATTGCAATTAAGTGAATTGTTTTTAAATTTAATAAGTCTGAATCGCTAAGCCATCACTATCCTGTCTGAGCCTTGAGTGTTGTAGCTGTGAATATCTGAATGCCTAGTGAGTTTATCTCTGCGGAAACGTAGCTCCAGCGCAGTTTGAAAAATGTAAACACAGGGTAGCGGCATTATGCCAGATTTTTTAAACAGAGGCTGACAACGGTCCCTATATCCTGCGTTAGCCAAAAGTCTTGCAGCTTTCTTTTGGAGTCGAAAGATCTGTTGTGCATTTGCACTGTTTCCCCACAATATTGCCCCATACGCAATATGGGAGTGAAAAAGGCCAAAGTAAAGCGATTTCAAAACATCCAAAGTCAAACACTTACGCACATTTCTAAGAAGAAATATCGTACTCGACAATTTTGGTCCCAGTTTAGTTATGTGGGCCTCCCAGGATAAGGAACTATCCAACATATCCAACATAAAGGGTTAACGGCATACGGGAGTAGTTTGATCAAAGTCGGTATACTAGACCACAAACACCCTCTTCACATGTAAATTCCCATAAGAATATTTAATAATAATAATAATAAAGACTTTTATTAGCAAAAAAAATATGTACATAGCTGAGAAAAGAAAAGAAATTGACCAAACTTAGAGTGGCGAAGTCTAGCTAACAGGGCTACTCCAACTCAACCACTAAACTGAGAAGGTAGTGATCTTGAAATATACTAATATAAAAAATAAATAACTAATAGTGTAATGCATTGCAGCGGATGTATTGGTCTGATAAATATGACATTTATTACAAACTAATGATAAAACTAAATTAAACGACAAAATGGGAAACAATTCCGTCCCCGTAAGCGCGGTCCCGGGCAGCAAAAGTGGTGAAACAATTAATGTATTACTGCTTATTGAACAGGTACGCACGAAGCTTAAACTTAAACTTATTAATATTATACAACTTAAATTCGTTTGGAATTGAGTTATAAAATTTTATAGCATTATAAGTGAAACTTCTTTGAAATAATGATGTTTTCTATTGGGGTATGGTAAAACTGTTCTTGTATCTGATATTTCTTTTGTGAATGTTGTCTCTGGAAACGAACTTATTTTTAAGTTTTTTTGTTGTATTCTCCATAGTAAGAACTTTATGAATAAAATTACCCAGATGAAAATTACATCTATTTCTCATATTAAGCCATTTGCACTCCTTTATTTTATGGGTTATATGCTCGCGTTTTCTTATTCCGTAAATCAGTCTACAACAGGAATTTTGCATTTTTTGTATTCTATTCTTTTCAATTTCATGTAAACAAGGCATATAAATAAAGTCGCAGTAGGAGTACTGTGACAGAACTAGGCTGTCGCAGAGCATTCTTTTAAGTTTTTGATCGAGGATATGTCTATTATTGTAAATTAATTTTAAGGAATAAAATGCTTTTTTAATAATATTTTTTACGTGTTCTTTGAAACGCAGCTCCCCATACAAAACAATACCAAGATTTTTCGCTGAAAGTACATAAGGAAGATGAACGCCGTTTAGAGAAATGTTCACGTTATTTTTTGCAGTGTCCCGATTACCTTTGTTTGCAAAGCACAAAATTTTGAATTTTTCCGAATTTAATTTAAGGTTATGAGTATTAGATAGGGAAATACTATTATTTCCAAGTCGAAATTAATTTGCTGGATCGCATCCAAGTAGTTTGTTGGGGAGAAGCTCAGGTGAAGTTGAGTATCGTCCGCGTAAGCGTCTGACTGACAGAATAGCGTAGAAGTTATTATCTCTGCTGTATAAATAATGAACAATAGTGGATATAGAATGGAGCCTTGCGGAACCCCTGAAAGAATGTCAATCGGATTGGAGTTTATGGTGTCAACAACGACTTTTTGAGCACGGTTGGTTAAAAAATATGATATTAGTTTAACAGAATCCACGTCAAACCTATAATAATGTAATTTAGAGGACAGAAGCCTATGATCAAGTGTATCGAAAGCTTTGGAGAAATCCAACAAGATCAACAGGCTGACCTGGCCTTTATCATAGGCGGTCATAATATCGTCTATAACTGAACTTAATGCTGTAGCCGTACTGATATTTTTTCGAAAACCACATTGGTTGTCAGGAAGAAGTTGATTTTCTATAAAAAAAAGAGTACCTACATTTGGTCGTGCAAAATTTTTTCTAGAATTTTAGACATTGCCGGAAGAATACTAATTATTCTTAAATCCGAAACAGTTTTAGGGTTATTATTTTTAGCAAGGGGTTTCCCTATGGCAACCTTCCACGAGTCTGGAAAATATTTGTGCTCTATAGAGTTGTTGTATACAACAATGAACGATATGTAGAATATAAACGTCAATAAACGAACTGCAAAGTTTTAGCATTCCCATTGAAATATTGTCAGTACCCACGCAGTCAGTTTTAATAGAATGTATGACTTTATTGATATATCCACTGTGCTTAACTGAAACCTAAAGGCGATATTTTCTCTATACCTATTATTGTTGTAGAAATTTATTTTATCGTTACCTTTGTTAGATACGTTTTGCAGAAAAGAGCCGAAATAGTTGTTAATGTTATCGGGGTTGGATAGGTTTGGGGGTAAACTATGATTTTGGCAAGTACGAATTTAAAGTTCAAATTGCAATTCTGGTGCCATTTTAAGGCGTGGCTACTTTCCAGTCTGCTATAAACAGCAAATGGACGGCTATAAACGACTATAAACGGCTATTATAAAAGACTAATGAACGGTTATAATAAGCAAATGACCATTTATAGCCGTTCTAGAACAGTTATAATGAACGATAAACGGCTAATGAAATGCTAGGAACGGCTAATAAATGGCTAATAAACGGCTAATGAATGGCTTTAAACGGCTATTTGCTTATTATAGCCGTTTATTAGTCATTTATACCCGTTTATTAGATATTTACAGCCGACTGGAAAGTGACCATGCCTTAAGATGGCGCCAGAATTGCAATTTGACCTTAAATTTTCTTATGGGAATTTACACATGTTAAAAAGGGCCTACTTAACAATCAATCTACTTACGGGCGATTCGGCATACCTAATGATCTAAGGAAACAAAATTGTTTGTGCAAATGTTGCAAATTTTGACTGACCTAAATATTGGTTGGTTTTTTTTAGTGTAAAAAATATTATCTGCTTTTATGGATTTTTTTATAGCAGGTTTAGTTTAGTTCCAGATATAAAAATCGTTATTAGGCATGGTGTTTTTTTAATTTTAAATATACCTAATTAATATGTCTTTATTAAAACTTTCTTAATAAATAATTTAAAAACAATTTTATTCAGACTTAATAATTAGTAAATGAATAGAAATGAGACCGAAAATTTCTAAAACAAGTTTCCTTTTATAATTAAGTTGCGGATTAATTCGAAATAATCCAAAAATCCTCATCACGAATAAATTACTGCTGAAAATCTTATTAAAAACTTATAATTTCTAGAGGAAAGAATTCCTGCCTCGGGAAATATTTTTAACTCAATCCGGAAGTTGTTGGATAATTGTTTTTGTCGTGGTTATTTTGCGAAATTAAAAATTTAAATTTGCTTTGCATAAAGAAGCTGTGGAAGATACATACTCTGTTATTTATTATATCTTTGTTATTACATTATATAATAATAATAAAAATAATATATTAAAAAAATATTTCTTTTAATCGTCACTTTATATGAATATGATTATCGAAATTTTATTATTCTAGCGTACCGATATAAGAAATAACATATTGTTTGAAAGTTCTTAGATATTTTGTTAGCTAAATAAAAACCGGCTGCCATTGGTCGTGCGACAATATGGTGGCATTTTCGGTAATACCGGAAGTAGGTGTCAACTTCCCTTTTTAAATGAAACACCCTATATATTATGTCAAAACTTAATTTTGCAGACCCTAATATAGTTATCAATTTTTCTGTTAGGAAATCTTCATTATTTAATTTGGGTTCCTTGTTAAAAAGGATCTGCTTTAATAATTTTTTTTATAATTTCTTGTTAACTATTTATACAAGGTGTTTAAGTAATACGATTAAAAATGAAATTGAAAAAACTGTAAAAACCATTATTTTAAAATGAAAACCCCTAAATTTTATAATTATTTCTTATTTATCATTAAAAATAATGGTAATTAAAAAAAGAATTGTGTAAGATTGTGTATTCCAAAAAATTTCCGGTTATGAAAAATTGGCAATTTAATATTTTTATATGGCGATTTTGATGCGAATTTAAAGGTCAGTTTCTCCTAGTCCTAGTTCGCTATTATGAAAGCTTCATAAATTTCTTTAGCTTTTGACTATTGTTCAACGCCGTCATAGCCAACTAGGAGTAACTGAACCTAAAGTTCACAGCAAAATCGCTACATAAAATTGGCAACATATCGAAAACTAAAAACCTTGTGTAAAATCCAAAAATGTAATAATATACCGTGCGAGCAAAATTATTTGCATCAAAAAGGGCCTGGCATCTAAGGACGTAATGCTTAGCCGTAGAGCTAATAGCTGTTGGGTGTTAGTAACAACCTGAATTAACAATCAAGCAGTTATTCCGCCATTTGACAGTCGTTACAAGTAATTTGATTAATCGCTAATTTTTTCAAATTCTTGAACAATTCATACAATGGGCTTTACAGCACAAAACATTTATGGTTGAAGCGTATTTTCGAAACGGGGTTAGAGTGAATGGTGAGTGGCAATACAATCCGGGTTTTCGCATGGACGATTTTCACGAACATTTTCCTAACGTTGCTTTTATGGCTGGGGATTTTTATCATTGCCTGAAAAGAACCGTGGCTGTGTTTAGGGAAACAGGTTCTATACAACACAAAAAAGGAGCAGGAAGACCATCTGTTAGAACAGAAAAACTTGTTGCAAACGTTCGTGAAATAATGTGAAATAATGCAAAATACGCCAACCAATTGTATAAGGCGCCTGTCCCAAGAAGTGGGAAGATCTTATGGAACATGCAGGACTATTCTTAAGAACCAGCTAAATTTATTTCCTTACAAAGAGCAAGTATTTCAAGAAATACAAGTCGTAGATTTTGAAAGACGCAGGAATTACTCTCAATGGTCAACACTTTCGAAAATATGAAGAGACGTGTGAATTTATGCTTGGAGCATGGCGGTGGCCAAGTTCAGCAATTTATGTAATTATTTTTCTTTTTTTTTCTGTATATTCTTACTTTGTTAATTTTGTAAACAACAAAAATAAATCTGTATGTGTCTACGTATTTTATTACTCATTAGTTTGGCATATCATCTCATAATATGAATTTGACAAAATATTAACCCAGATTTGGTTAGATCTATGGTCCCCATATCATTGTGATCTGAACCAAGCCCTACGTTTTTTAATCCAAGCCCTCTTTGATGCAAATAATTTTTGCTCGCACGGTATAGGATCCCAAGTAGCAAACGTTTCGAAACATTTTCGATTCATATATCAAAATATTGTTTCGCGACACATAAATGTGTTACGAAAAACGACACATTTTCAAATGTTACTAGAAACAGGCGGATGTAAAAAACCTCACATCTCCCCGCCGGCTATATAATTTTTCACTTATTTCTTTCTAATCTATAGTTTTTTCTAAAAGTTGAAATAACTTTTATTTCTTATTCAAATAAATAGCTTAACGTCTATATAAGTTTAAAGACATTTAAAAAAGACCAAAGAAAGCAGACGTAAAATTGGCCGAACGAATTACGTCGAACGGGGATGAAGAAAGGGGTTGGAAAGTGCGGTGTATGCATGCGCGGGGTGGAGTACGGGCTTTGATCTCGCCATATCTTTTACGAATGCAAATTTCATTTTGCCCTGCCGTACCCCATCAAAAATATGAACTAAACGATAACTTTATTCATTATTCATACCTCGGGCACTAACCGCCGCGTTCCGCCTCCGGAAAGAATGCGAAGAAGGGAGTGAGTTTTAACGCGCCAAAGAATTTTCATTTGATTTTTTTGCTATAAGTTTTCCATTAGAACTGACTCTCGACTGGTAGACAGACATTTATACCGTGCGAGCAAAAATTATTTGCATCAAAGAGGGCTTGGATTAAAAAACGTGGGGCTTGGTATAGATCACAATGATATGGGGACGATATATCTAACCAAATCTAGGTTAAAATTTTGTCAAATTCATATTATGACATGATATGCCAAACTAATGAGTAATAAAATAAGTAGACAAATACAAATTTATTTTTGTTGTTTACAAAATTAACAAAGTAAAAATATACAGAAAGAAAAAGAAAAATAATTACATAAATTGCTGAAATTGGCCACCGCCATGCTCCAAGCATAAATTCACACGTCTCTTCATATTTTCGAGAGTGTTGACCATGACCAGCATCTCTGGAGAAATGTAACTAAATTCTTGGATAATCCTTTCTTGTAATAATTGTTTTAAATTTGCAACTGGTGTTTTAAAAATAGTGTTCTTTAAATGAGGAAAGACGAAGTAATCCATAACCGTTAAACAAGGTGATCTAGGTGGGAATTCAATGTCTGATCGAAAACTGATCAATCTGTCGTCGAAAAAATTGCGTAGTAAAGTAGTTAATAGTTTCGGCGGCTGTATGGCGGTTGCACCGTCCTGTTGAAAATATCCAAAACGTAGTTCGTCGTCAAGTAATTGCTCCACAAATGGATTCAAAATATTGTCTCTATACCGCTGTGCTGTAACTGTGTCATGGAAAAAATAGGAACAACAATAATTCTTCTTCGGGAAACAGCTAACCAGACACCAATTTTTTGAGGGTGCAATGTGGACTCTACAAAAAAATGTGGATTTTCACTACTCCACATGCATGTATTCTGAGAATTCACATAACCGGAGAGGTGGAACCAGGCTTCATCAAAAAAAAAATTCAGGTCTAATAAATCATTTCTTTCCAATAAATTTTGGGTAAATCATTGAGAGTAATTCCGGCGTCTTTCAAAATCTGCGGCTTGCATTTCTTGAAATACTTGCACTTTATAAGGAAATAAATTTAGCTGCTTCTTAAGAATAGTTCTGCATGTTCCATAAGACAGGCGTCTTATACTTATACAATTTGTTGGCGTATTTTGCAATATTTCACGAACGTTTGCAACAAGTTATTCTGTCCTTACAGATAGTCTTCCTGCTCATTTTTTGTGTTGTATAGAACCTGTTTTCCTAAACACAGCCACGGTTTTTTTCAGGCAATGATAAAAATCCCCAGCAATAAAAGCAATTTTAGGAAAATGTTCGTGAAAATCGTCCATGCACAAACCAGAATTGTATTGCCACTAAGCATTTACTCTAACCCCGTTTCGAAAATACGCTTCAACCATGAATGTTTTGTGCTGTTCCGTAAAACCCATTGTGTGAATTGTTCAAGAAATTGGAAAAATTAGCGATTAATCAAATTACTTGTAGGTAACGACTGTCAAAGATGACGGAATAACTGATTGATTGTAAATTCAGATAGTTACTGACACCCAACAGGTATTAACCTCTACGGCTAAGCATTACGTCCTTAGATGCAAGGCCCTCTTTGATGCAAATAATGTTGGCTCGCACGGTACAAGTCTTCATAGATTAATGTTTCATATGATTTGTTAAAATAATATAATACCCACCCTGCATTACTTTACTATAGTAGATAAAATATATAAATACAAACCAATCACAATATTAAAAAAAAAAGCTAAAAAGTTGTCACGCTCAAGTGTATTTCATTTTAGCCATAAACCCGCATTATGATAGAAAGCCATAAATCCTGGAAGAGAGTTGTTTGTCCGTCTTCCCAGGGACTTATCCCTGCGTTATCCTGATCCTTTAAGAAGCGGGGATATTTTTGCATGCGAATAGGATAAATGGTACAGTCTGAGCGATACAGACAGGCAATACATTGAGCAACCCTCTCGGGAAACATACACTATTTTCAGGTTTCCGAGGCGAAGCTGTTCAGCGAATGTGGCGTAGTGAAAAATTTGGATCAAAATATAAGAGAAAAATACTATGCTAATATTTTTTTGTCTAATACAAAATGTCGACATTCCTCGTCCAGTAGTTTTTAAGCTTTTAAGCCTACAGACAGACAAACATACCTTTAATGGGGTAAGATAATTTTTCACTTGCTAATCAAGCGTTGTGATTGTGAGTAAATAATGCCTAGCAATGTCACTTACAACAAACCCGAACAAACCCGAACAAACCCGACATAATTCTATTATATCTATTTTTCGATGCATCGCAAACATCGATGTTTTTCCGCGATACATATTCTGTCGACATCTCTAAACGGAAATGAATGAAACAACGTCATCATGGCCTCAAACCAATGTCGTGGCGCTCACATCTTTGGGAGTGGATTTCTTACTGCTGCGTTGCCAAACTGCATACTTTTTATAAGGTTTAAGATAAAGGTTTAAGATTCCCCCATCATGTTAATACTTTTAACGGTGTAATTTTGGCAAATAAAGTAGAGGGGCGAAATTTGTATGTTGATTTACTTCGGAATGAAACGATTTTGTCAATAGGTTCATTTTTTATTTTTTCTAGTATACAGTGTGGCCAGTAAAGTCCGCATCATATGGGATTTTTTTTATTAATAACTTTATTCGAAATTTAACACTGGCATCAAGTTCTGCTTCGATCGAGATGAAAATTAAGCAAAAAAAATAGTAGTCACGTGATTCGCATTATCTGTAAAATTTAAATTTTTTCCAAAAAATAATTCAAAGTTTATTTGTTTTTGACCCTGTATAAGGTAACTTCATAAAATAAGTATTTTTGAAAACGTAGTTTGTGTCTGAAAGTAATACACCTTAATATTAAGACAAAAAAGAACATAACACATCAGTAAAGTGTTATTACTAACATTCAATTAAATCTAGATACCAAAAAAAAATGCGGCATTTTATCTCTAGACTTGTGTAAAGCCTTTGATACTGTAAACCATGATATATTATTAGTTAAATTATTTGATATAGGAATAAGAGGAAAAATTTATCGTTGGTTTGAAAGTTATATAAAAGATAGAAAACAATGCGCTAAATAGGAAACAATATTAGTTCCTATCAAACAATTAGATGTGGAGTACCACAAGGTTCTATTCTAGGACCCACATTGTTTCTTATTTCTATCAATTCTGTTTCAAAATTAAAATTATATGGACAAATTAAACTTTTCGCCGACGACACAACAATTATTTATTATGCTAAAAATATTAGGGACATCAAATTAAATATCAAAAAAGATTTAAAAATTATATTTGACTGGTTGCAGTCTTATAAATTAACTTTAAATTTTAATAAATCATCATTTATGTACATTGACAAACAAAGACTAGATATGGAAAAGCAACCAATAATATTTAATGGGGAAAATATTAATTACAAAGATAACATAAAATTTTTAGGATTATATATTGATCAAAATTTAAGCTGGAGAAAACACGTAGAACATATTCGAACTTACATTTCTCCGTTAATTGGGATATTCTTTAAAATTCGTCACTGTATATCTTTAAATTGTTTAAAAAATATTTATCATGCATTAGTACATTCAAAAATTCAGTATCTTATTTCTATTTGGGGTTCAGCCAATTCAATAGTACTAAACCCTTTAAAGAAATTACAAAATAAAATTATTAAATGTATTCATAGATTGCCGCACTTAGAACCAACAACAAATTTATACAAACCGAATAAATACCTAGATATAAATAATTTATATAATTTAAAAATTTGCATATTTATTCATTCTTTACTTTTAAAACAAAAAATGTCTAACATAACGTTTACAAAAGTTCATGATATTCATAGACATGATACTAGACAAACTAATTTTTTAAAAACTATTAAAATAAACAGTAACTTTGGAAAACGGTCATTGTTATATAATGGATTAATATTATATAATATTTTACCGGAAAATATTAAAACATTAAAAAAACTACCATTATTTAAATTTCATTTAAAAAAATATTTCCTAGTATAAAATTTTTTTCTTAACGTGTTAATCATACGTTTATAATATAAAACGAATTATTTTTTTTAACTGCTTTTTTTTTATATATATCTACCTATTAAGTTAGAGTAATAATTGTTAGTTATTTTTATATACTTATCCCTGTAATAAACTTGTAAAGTTGGTTGGGAATAAAGTAAAATTTAAAAAAAATTAAGTGGAAAATAAATTTTAGTGGTGGGTAAAAAATCAAAATTATCTTATGCAGCTGAAATTTTGCATATGGGCTAGAAAGTGCACTTAAAAAATACATTTTTTAATAACTTTTTTCGATATTTTCAGCAATAACCTCACTTTTGAATTATTTTTTGGAAAAAATTAAAATTTGACAGATAATGCGAATTACGTAACTACTATTTTTTTAATTTTGAAGAAGTAGTCCATACTCAAAGTGGAGTTGAATAATATAGGGAAAAGAAAACCATAAAGTCTTTCTCCACAATTTTAATTCAGTAGCTAATAAGCTAGAATCGACATGTTTCGAGTGTAGAAACACTCATCATCAGGATGTTAAAGTAAAAATTATGAACAGCTGATGTTGTTAGCAAAAGAGAAAATATAATAAAGTTAAGGTGGAACTAATCCATAATGGAGCTTTCAATAGCACGCATAGGGAGTGAGAAAATTTGTTTGCAGTCAAGAGGTGAAAATCTATCAGCACGCTGAAAGGTCCGGGACCAGTAAAAAAGCCACTGTGGGCGGGAAATGAAAGGAAAAACAGGACATATCAGTATGTTCCAATGTCAAATGAAGTGCTTTGTGGAAATCAGTTCAAGTGTGTGTGATAAGAAAAATATAGTTTGATTTGATTAGAAAAATTCATCCATGTCAAAGAGGTGTGAAAGAAAAAGTCAGATATGAAGGGGGGGAGAAAGAGAAATTGTGTTTTTTTTATTTATATTTTAGTATAGTTGCTTTCTGTAAAAGATAAAGAAAAAAGAGATGTAATGAATGAAATGTAATAAAATAAGTTAGATTAGCTTACCATTTAGCTTGAAGAAAAATGCTGTTGGGGTACTAAGCTTGTTACGGCCCAGTTACCCCAGCAGGAGTCAAAACTGACACATATTAAAGAATTGAAATAAAAGTTATCACATTATCAAAGGAAACTTTTGATATTTTTATAAAAAAATTTTGAAAATAAATTTTTTATTCGTTTTTCATGAACATCCTAGACGGAAGTTCGCTGCGACCAGCACGTGTCTAACCCAAACGGGAAATGAACTTGAACTTGACATTGAAAAGGGGGGGAACAAGTGACATGTATTTTCGCGGTCAAATTAAAGTATTTCAGTATGCTAATAAAATCCACCTGAATTAATAGAAAGGTATCGAGGGAAAGCTCAATTAAGGTTCACAATAAACACTAAAATAGTCAGAAACAATATATCCATAATTAAAAGGTTTTAGTACATTTAAAAAAAGTTGTTGTTCAAATGATTAAAGAATATGTGTCCTAAAAAATTCAGTATATAGCACAGAATAAAGAATAGGAAGGAAGGAGCATTTGGTTCGTTTGACAAGTTATACGCAAGAACAAGTCGGCCATATTGATCAACCAAGTATGACTCATTTGTTTTGGTTCTTGTAAGA
Source organism: Polydrusus pterygomalis (assembly GCA_963969555.1). NCBI lineage: Eukaryota > Metazoa > Arthropoda > Insecta > Coleoptera > Curculionidae > Polydrusus > Polydrusus pterygomalis. The sequence goes on along the minus strand of OZ018381.1, from coordinate 42,188,371 downwards.
TTTGCGTCACGCTTGGGAGCTTTTTTTGTGTTTAATTGCAGTTTTTTGTGCCTTAACACTAAGTTTTGTATAGTATTAATAGTTACGAACATTTATATTATTGACTATTTAAGTTATTGGTATTTAATTAGCTTTAAAATTGCTGAAAGAGAAAGAATTATTAGAAATGGTTAGTTGTGCGGTAATTGAAGCCGCCATATGCAACAACCATCCCGTTCAACTGTCGAATCGACCAAAGCTCCTTCCTTCCTATTCTTTATTCAATGGTATATAGCGACCCCCATTGCTAGGTTAATAAATAAAAGGTGTGCCTCGGCACTTCGATAAAGCAGAAGATAATTATCTCAGAGCCATCCATGGGTGAAAAGCAGTAAGAAAAAGACAGTTTGTTGTGTCGGTAAAATAGTATTAATAATGTAAAAATCAGTGGTCGTGGCACGGTGCAGACAACATCGTGATCACCCCAATGTACTGGTAGACCGCCTACAAGGAACAGAGCTAATAAGAATAAGACAAGAAATTAATGTAAAAATGTTAGGTTAGGAGAAGTGCTGAAAGGTAATTAGTCATGGATGGCCCCAAAACAGATTAATCGCTGAAAATTAATTAAAATAAATTAGAATGAAGAATAAAAGGCCGAAATAGGGTAAATAGCATTAGAGGAGAGTCAGTCAAGATGTGAAAAATTTAGGGAATTAAAAAAGCTTGTAGAACTATGTTGAATTTGGTCATTAAGACAGATTACATTTAGGTTATTTAGGGTTTTGTTAATTTCGAGGATCTCGAGAAGGTCTAATTTATTACCCTTATTGCAAAGATGTAGATATTTAGTGTGAGAGTCTGGTACAAAGTTGTGTTTACTCGAGTGAATATGTCTGGAAAAATTAGATTTTATTTTAGAGGGTGAGAGATTCTGATTATAGGCCTTTTCTAATTCCCTGCAGTGTTCCTTGACCCTGGTAGAGAACCTACGACCTGTCTGACCAATATAAACAGCTGTGCATCCCTCCGTAGAACAGGATATGCTGTATACCCCCGACCTATCAGAGATAGGAACACGGTCTTTCGAATTACCCAGGAACTTCTTTAGAGAATGTTGTGTTTTGAACGCAATGTCAATATTAAAAGAGTTGAAGATTTTCTTTAGTTTGTATGAAATTGGACCCCAGAATGGTAATGAGAAATATTTTTTCGGGGTTATGTCTTTATAGAGGAGATTTTTGTTTAGGGATTTGTTTAAATGTTTATAATATATTTTGTTGATGAGGTTTGGAGGGTAGCCGTTATTATTACCTATTTGTCTGATTATATTAAGTTCAGTTTTAAATTCTTTGTCTTCAAGAGGGATAGCAAAAAGTCTAGAAAAGAATGAGTGGAAGGCAGCAAATTTTTGATTTTCCGGATGATTAGAGTGATATGGAATAATGGAATCTGTACTGGTTGGTTTGTGGTAGATAGAAAAGGAAATTGTATTGTTCTTTTTGGTTAGTTTTAGATCTAAGAAAGGGATCGAGTTGTCCACTTCTATTTCAGATGTGAATTTTATAGCAGGATGAATAGAGTTCAAAAAATTGGTGAAAGAATGAAGGTCGTCCTTAGTGCCGGTAAATATTGCAAAGATATCATCCACGTGGATGGATGGCTCTGAGATAGTTATCTTCTGCTTTATCGAAGTGCCGAGGCACACCTTTTATTTATTAACCTACCAATGGGGGTCGCTATATACTGAATTTTTTAGGACACATATTCTTTAATCATTTGAACAACAACTTTTTTTAAATGTACTAAAACCTTTTAATTATGGATATATTGTTTCTGACTATTTTAGTGTTTATTGTGAACCTTAATTGAGCTTTCCCTCGATACCTTTCTATTAATTCAGGTGGATTTTATTAGCATACTGAAATACTTTAATTTGACCGCGAAAATACATGTCACTTGTTCCCCCCCTTTTCAATGTCAAGTTCAAGTTCATTTCCCGTTTGGGTTAGACACGTGCTGGTCGCAGCGAACTTCCGTCTAGGATGTTCATGAAAAACGAATAAAAAATTTATTTTCAAAATTTTTTTATAAAAATATCAAAAGTTTCCTTTGATAATGTGATAACTTTTATTTCAATTCTTTAATATGTGTCAGTTTTGACTCCTGCTGGGGTAACTGGGCCGTAACAAGCTTAGTACCCCAACAGCATTTTTCTTCAAGCTAAATGGTAAGCTAATCTAACTTATTTTATTACATTTCATTCATTACATCTCTTTTTTCTTTATCTTTTACAGAAAGCAACTATACTAAAATATAAATAAAAAAAACACAATTTCTCTTTCTCCCCCCCTTCATATCTGACTTTTTCTTTCACACCTCTTTGACATGGATGAATTTTTCTAATCAAATCAAACTATATTTTTCTTATCACACACACTTGAACTGATTTCCACAAAGCACTTCATTTGACATTGGAACATACTGATATGTCCTGTTTTTCCTTTCATTTCCCGCCCACAGTGGCTTTTTTACTGGTCCCGGACCTTTCAGCGTGCTGATAGATTTTCACCTCTTGACTGCAAACAAATTTTCTCACTCCCTATGAGTGCTATTGAAAGCTCCATTATGGATTAGTTCCACCTTAACTTTATTATATTTTCTCTTTTGCTAACAACATCAGCTGTTCATAATTTTTACTTTAACATCCTGATGATGAGTGTTTCTACACTCGAAACATGTCGATTCTAGCTTATTAGCTACTGAATTAAAATTGTGGAGAAAGACTTTATGGTTTTCTTTTCCCTATACTATTTTTTTGCTTAATTTTCATCTTGATCATTGAGGGGAGCTGCCCAACCTTGGATACGCCCTTGCCCCCTCCCAATGTTTCCAAACACGACTGAATTCTTTCCAGTGTCTATTTTTGGAAAGTAAGCATCAAGAACCAGTGAACGGTTGTTCTCTCTTTATATAATAATCTACCTGTTAGTAGGAGTGTGCTAGCGCCCGTTTCGGCGTGAAATATGAACACAATTTTTAAATTTGTACATTTAACCGGAGGCACACACCGTTCACGGTAATCGGGTTGGAGCCACAAATGAGTTATTCATTTTAGATTTACCGCCGTTTCAAGTCAAATTTTCCCTAACACCATTTAGGAATAGCTCCTCGCTAGGATATTATGGCCGCTCTTTTTCTACGTCAGTTGAGGCCTCAATTTACATATTTCTTCGATGTAGAAGGTAATATGTCAATTATAGTTACCATGAGCGTCCGAGGAAACGTTTTCGTAGAGGGGCAAACGTTTTCCGTCAGATGGTTGATTGATTAAAGGAGGGGGGTGATGGGATCATTTTTAACGTCACTGTTTTTTTAAAGGTAGACAACCAACAATACACTTGCATTAACAAACCATTAACTTGCCGGGGTTTTAAAAATGATATTATAGAACTTATTGTTATTACAACAAAATTTATTTTAATTTGAAGAAGTTCATGCTTAAAGTGGAGTTGAAAGTATATAAGAAAAGAAAGAAAAAACTAAAAGTATTCCTCCACAAAATTTAATACAATATAGATATTCTCTACATGTTTCGAACGTAGAAACGTTCATCATCAGGAGACAGAAAATTTATATAGTGCTGATGGTATGGTATTAGCAGAAGAGAAAATGGTATAAAACCTTAATAATGGAGCTTTTATGGCATTGAAAAATTGAAATGTAGAAGTGACATATATTATTATAAAAAAAGGTTGAGGAGAGTTAAAACATGGTGAGCATGTAAAGAAAGTTAGTAACAACTTTTTTCATATAAACATTTTAAAATTCTCTACACCTTCTCTTTAGAAGGCCTCTTTCTTCTTCCTCATTTCATTTGGTTGTTTAGACTTCCTTTGCTAACTTTCTTCACATGCTCAGCATGTTTTAACTCTCCCCAACCTTTTTTTTATATATATCACTTCTACATTTCAATTTTTCAATGCCATAAAAGCTCTATTAACGTTTTGTACCATTTTCTCTTCTGCTAATACCATCAGCACTATATACATTTTCTGTCTCCTGATGATGAACGTGTCTACGTTCGAAACATGTAGAGACCCCTAAAGAATTTCTATATTCTATTAAATTTTGTGGAGGAAGACTTTTAATTTTTTCTTTCTTTCCTAAAATTTATTTTATTTCTTTTTTGTGCCTTCGTCGTTCAAGCTAAGGCTGTTATTTCATTTTAAAATAAGGACGTGAACTTGAGTGAAGATGAGAAAGACTGTTTTGCGTCCCACATCATCTACCATTATTCCCTTTCCATCCGCCGTCCCCCCTCCCCCCGAAATAAAACCACAAACCTACCTAAAGGTCACAAAAACAAAAATATCAAAAACATATTCAAATAAACAAATAAATAATATAGGAGTTCCTCAAGGAAGTATACTAGGTCCGATATTATTTATTCTATACATCAACGATATGCCTTTAGTTTTAAAAATGTGTAAGTTTCAAATGTTTGCTGATGACACCTTAATTTACATTAATGTTTTAAATATTTTTGATGGTCTAAATACTCTAAATTCTGAGATAAATATATTATTAAATTGGCTAAAAAAAAAAAATTAAAATTAAATATTTTAAAAACTAAATGTATGGTTATGGGTAATAATTTAAATTGTCAAAATATAAATGTTGTAATTGATGGTGATTGGGATTGGTAAACAGTTTTAAATAACAAGGGATAATTATTGATTCAAAATAAAAATTTTTTAATTATTTTGAAAGTATCATATCGAAGATTGCTGAAAAAGTAGATTATTTTTTTTCTAAAAAAAACTGTATTTAATCCTATTATATTACCACATTTTTTTTTATTGTTCTTCCATTTTATATTGTGGTAGTGAGGAAATATTTGATAAATTACAAATTTTACAAAATAAGGCAATGCCGATTATTTTAAATTGTGACAAATATACAAAAATAAATTTTATGTTAAAAAATTTAGATTGGTTGAATGTCAGAAATTTAATTTTTTATTTAGTATGAATCTTTATACATAAGATTAAAAATAATGTATCGCCTGATTGTTTAAAAAAATGTTGTTCTTCTAATTATGACCATAATTATAAAACAAGGACTAATCAAAATTTTGTGTGCATGGAGTGTCTAAAACATTAGTTTATAAGTCTATTTATCATAAATGTTTGATAGAATATAATAATTTGGAAAATTCTATTAAATCTCAAATACCATTAAAACTATTTAAAAAAACTTTAAAATTACATTTAATTAAAAAACAAAATGATACGTAATATTTGATACAATTTGCAAAATGTTAAACTTTTCTGTCTGTTTTTGTTAAAAAAAGGTTGCGTTTTAAAAATTAAAACTAAATCTATAAAAATGTGTTAAAAATATTTAATTGTAGCTTTTTGTTAAATAAAACATGTTACTACTACTACTACTAATTAAATTTAATATGATGTAGTTTTTATAATCCTGTGTACAAGAATCAACAAACTCTAATAAAAAATTATGCAAAAAAATAAAGAGAACCTTAGACAATACATTATTTTAGCTACAACTGACTTTTCTCATGCAGCTATTTCTATTTTTCAATCAGTAAAAATCACATACGAGTATCAATAAAGAAAATCTAAAATTCCTATCTCTACTTCTAACATCTATTGTAATTTATATCGATGCATTTCAAATGAAAAGATGTAACTTTCGTTGCCTGGAAGGCAACAAATATATTATTCATTGAAAATGTATTTCACATTGAATTTCGGGAAAAATGGAAAAACATATCTTTATCCGGGAAATTGGTATATACGAAAACAGCAAAAACTTTGTTAAAATTTTGAGTCAAAAGAAGTGATTGAAAACGGAATTTATATCTTATTTTATAGATACACTGAATGTTCAATTAAAAACGAACAATTTATTAATACTGGAGTATTGGAGCTGCTTGCCTATTAAACAAATGCCATAACTTGTAAGTTACGGATGTACTGTACCCTACTGTATTTAATTTTTTTAATTTATTATAGGTTCAGGTTTTTCAGACATATTTTGTATAAAATTAACATTGTGGGAGAGTAGGGAGATAAATCGATACTTAATAACCCCCTTATAGCATTTAAAGAAAAAATTATATACTTACTATAATACTATTATTATTATAATTTATGCTAATATATAAAATTATAAAGTGACTATAGGTCGAAACACATTTCTATCACCTAACGTGAGTTCACGTGAAGACACATGAGCAGTAAACTTGATAAGACCCATTTTTCCATATATAGGTACAGATTAACCAGAGACACACTATTGTCATACGGTGTGTTCAAATGAAAGCACGTAATATTGCCGGTCTTCACGTGCTCAGATTTTTTGTTTAAACATCAATTTCGTGAAGCGTGAGTTTAGAAAAATGGAGGAACTTTTAACGACAGTACATCTTAAAACAATCTTCATCACCTTGCAATGACTCTTGGAATAAAGTGTAAAAGTCACTTTTCTCCCTTCTTTTTAAATTCATGTATCTGTCGTAGGCTGATAGTGAAATCCGTCATTTTATGAAAAGCCTAGTCACTTCATGAAGCGTCGGCAGATTGTGTAAAAACATGAAATTACACGATCTGCCGCGTCACTTCATGAAGAGACCTTGACGTTTCGGCGTATTATGTATAGCACAATCTGCCTAATTTTAAATATCGTCACTTCATGAAATGCCACAAAAACAAGGCATATTGTGTAATTCCGTCTAAAAGATATATTGGCAACTGGTTTGTTCGGGTTTGTCAGAGCATTTTTTTTATTTTTATAAAATAATATTAGTTGAAAAAATTTAATTAAAAAAAAATGCTCTGGGGAACAACGAACAAACCAGTTGACAATATACCTTTTAGACGGAATTACACAATCTGCCGACTGACATGACATCGTTAGGTACTACACACCGGCGTAGCTAGGGGGGGGGGGGGCATCGGGGCATTTGCCCCCCCCAAGAGCCATAAAAAAAAGTAATTATCAACAATATTTTAAAAACAATATTTAAATTAAATTTTTTTGCCCTTTTAAATTTAACGTAGGTAGGCTTACTTTGAGAAACAACGCTTCTGTTTTGGTCATCACATCCCCGTCGTCTTGTTTTATGTGACATTCGCGGATCTGGTGTCTGGTGGTGTAAATTTCCTTTTCTCTACGTAAATAAGACAAAGTAAGATATAAACATCGTAGGAAAACCTAGGTAATTACGTTTGGTTGTGGTTTGTTTGTAGGACTTCTAGATTATTTCAGTTGCGGATTGTACTTAGGCGATTACGTAACAATTATAGATAATAGAAAAATTTAGCAAAATTTGGGCGTGGTCCAAAAAATGTTTTTTTTTTTGTTTTGCGGGCTTTACGCCTCTATGCAACTATATGCCCCCCCCAAGACAATATCCTAGCTACGCCACTGGTACTACATGAAGTCACGATATTTAAAATTAGGCAGATTGTGTTATACATAATACGCCGAAACGTCAAGGTCTCTTCATGAAGTGACGCGGCAGATCGTGTAATTTCATGTTTTTACACAATCTGCCGACGCTTCATGAAGTGACTAGGCTTTTCATGAAATGACGGATTTCACTATCAGCCTAAGACATATCCATTGCCTAGTCTAAGTTATTCAGTCGTTATGACTGCACACGCTCTTTCAAAATCTCCTTCAAACTCTGAAATAAAGATGAACTAGTTTTCACATTTTCTGGTTACGATTAGCTAAGCACCCCCAGAGCTTGTTTTTATAAAATGAATGATATGACTTCAGGTTAAATAATAATAATGTGATTCGGCTTGAAACTCAGGCATTTTATTTTTGGCGTGATAAAACGTGAACTCACGTAAGGTGATAGTAATGTGAATGTGTTTCCACCTTAACTGACTGATTCACCAACGCCCAGTCTAAACCCCTAATCCTAGAATAATGAAATTTCAAAGATGTCTTTTCCTTATATCGTAGATATCCACGAAGAGGGGATTTTTTAAAGGTTGAACAAAGGGTTGTAGAATATTTTGAGGAGGCTACCTATTACTGTCTATAATTTTAAGCTATATTGCTGAAAATTGGTAACAAGTAAACACCGACCGAAGGTTCGGTTTCGGCTTGTTTCGGCCAAAAAATCTAGTTTCGGTGACAGTTTCGGTTTTGGCCAAAAAACGGCTGAACCTTCGGGCCGCGCCGACACTCAGTGTTCGTGAATTGTCGCGCACCGTTCGGCTAACTTTGGGTGAGTTCGTAGGCAGTGTTGTCTATGTAAATAAAGTTTTTCTTTGTCGATCTTTTTTTTTTAGGTGGAAAGAGTTCAATCCGTTCCCAAGATCGATCTCGTCCTATATAAAATAAATTAGATTTCAGTATACAATAAAATTTTTAACATACAGTGTGTCTACTTAAGTTGGAACCATATGGAAAACTTTCTTATTATTGGTTTTATGGAAAAAAGTTATTCTTTATAAAAAGGTCTAAAACTCAAAACGCAACCTTCAGTTATTAAAATTTTCAAGTCATATACGAGGTATATCAAAAATTACGAATTTTGCTCAAGAGTAAAATACCTTTATTTTTGACAATACAAAAGAGTGTTATAAAGAAAAGTTATTTTGAATTAAAAGTTATATTTAAATATGCAATTACAGTTATTTAGCATGAACCTTTATATTTTGTGATTATTTACGTTTTACATTATAAATTATTTGTATTTATTTCTCACATATTTTCTTTACAACTTACAAAAGCTGTCATTTCTAATGTATTTTATAAATACCAACGCACTATGACATTCCGTGTCAAATATTTCATGTCCGTGCATTCTAGATTACGTTAAATTGTACCAAGCCAGAATAATTAATACAGAATGATTAGTAAATTATCACAAAACCTAAATTTTCATGCTAAATAACTGTAATTGCATGTTTGAATATAACTTTTAATTCAAAATAACTTTTCTTTATAACATTCTTCTGTATTGTCAAAAATAAAGGTACTTTAGTCCTGAGCAAAATTCGTTATTTCTAATATACCTCGTATATGACTGGGAAATTTTTATAACTGAAGATTGCATTTTGAATTTTAGACCATGCAGAACATTTTAAAAGGAATAACTTTTTCTCATAAAACCAATAATAAAAAAGTTATCCATATGGTTCCAACTTAAGTAGACACACAGTATATAAATAAGTTTCGGTTTCGGTTTCGGCCGAAACTGAGACCAAGGCCGAAGATTCGGTTTGGGTTTCGGTTTCGGCTGAAAATCTTGTTTCGATCGGACACTAGTAACAAGGTTTTACTATGTAAAAATAAGCAAATATACGTGGGAGAATTTTTGCCCCTAGAACTTTCTTGAAACTCATAAATACTGTAACATACAATTAATAAAACACGTATCTTTTATTTTTTTGAAAATCTGGGGTGAAAGGGAGTATAAAAGTTTCTATTGGGAGCATATTGTGGCTCCTATTGTTTTGTAAGTTGGCAGAAATGCCCTGCAACACAAATCATGGGAAAAAAAGATTTTAAATTAAAATTCATATCCTTTAGGGTATTTTAGTATTGAAAATACTACTGGGTGCGTATATACGGGTATATTTCATGAAAAATGAACGCGACATGCGACATGCACATAAATAACACGGCGGTGAAGTCTAAACAAACATCCGAGCAGCACAGGATCGATGACATCACCTGTTAAGTATTAATATTGTTTTGTTTTGAGTTTGGGCATTTATTATTATATTTGTTGATATTAAGATATGGCCGGGAGAGAGAACAGTTATAGTAGTTAGTATTGAATCGGCCAGTACCTACTTTCATGTTACGGGATTTCCCAAAAGCCACGGCTGCACACAAGCGGCGTCGGCTTTATCAGGATGTTTATGTAAACCAAATATTATTACTATAAGGTTGCGCCGTCTTTCGGAAGAGACGTTAAACTGTGGGCCCCGTGTCATGGATGTTGGCACGTTAAAAAACCCTACCCTCGACAAAGAGGGATTCGGCAAAATTACCAGATAGTGTGTGACAAATTCCCTGGCGTCGGTGATTGGCCTCGTTGCGGAAAAAGGCCGACGTAAAATAAATAAATAAAAAAAAAATAATAAAATATTATACTGTGTGTTTGAATTTAGAATATACCTTTATTTGGACATAATAAAAAGTAGATTATCTTTAATATTGTTCTATATTCTTACATTATAGTTATTAATGATACTAGTTCGATGAACACTATAATGAAACGTGTGCAACGTTAAACGACGAGGCGTCAGCCGAGTGGTTTAATTGCACAAGTCTCATTAACAAAGTTCATATCGAACGTGTATCATTCAAAATTTAATCTACGACAGTGCAAATAGATTTTATTCGTCTAAATTTCAGATTCAGATCAGATAACGTTTTCGTAATTTTTAAAGTTTTCATGTGTCCATATTAGTCGATATCATGGTAACCGCATTTTTGATTGTTTCAATTTCGATAAAACTGGAAAAAATAAACAGTGAATGTCGCTGAAACAAAGCGAAATAGCGCGGCGGTCTTGGCGTATTACACAGAAAGTCGGGGGAGAATGGATATACCAATCCAAAACATTTCATAGCCGACTTAAGATTTAGACATTTCATGAACAAAGAGTCCAAGGACCAGCAGGTAAATGGCTGTGTATAGCTAAAGAAATAATTTTGTCGCTATTTTTGAAAAGGTGGTTTTGAGCTCTCTTCAATATGTACTAATATACAGATTATCCCATATTTTTTATTTTAACAAAACAGTCAAATTTACACATTTCTAAGTATAATAATTTAATTATTATTTCAAACTAAATCGGAGCATCCATGCCGTCATAATAACGCGTGATAGCGGCACGTTACATACTCACAAACTCACAGATAGGAGTAACCTGCGCTGTGACATAATGGTTTCCTTCTCGCCACTGTATGTGGTAGGTATTTTCAATACGCCTATGATACTTGCGTAAGATGCAAGATCTGTGAATTTTTTCTTACATCTGTTCTGACTACCATGAAAACCTGTAATTGTTTACAATATTTGGCTTAAGTTTGTCCAGTACCATCATATCTGATAGTGATGTTGAGACACCTCAAGAAATAACGGATGCGTCGAAGATCGTTGTATCAAATCTTTTGCCCGCTAAATCCAAAATACAATATGAGATAATGTGCACTCCGTTTCGTAAACTGTGTAGCATAAAGAAGGTAAATATCGTATCAGGAAATGTTTTGCTGTGATATTTAGAGGAAAAATCGATATAATTGAAAAATAAATTAATTTATTTTACTTTGATTATAAAAAATGTTAATAAAAAATGTTTTGGATTGGGTAGCATATATTATGGTACCCGCTGTCTTGTTTCGATTAAGAATGTATAGCAATTAAATTACGTAAGCGAAGCCACGGATACATCAGTTAAAAAAAAAAGAACAAAATGCTTAATGGTTTTTCATCTTAATAATCCTACTATAAAGCAAGCTGCTGCCCTCTAGCACCACCTCATGCAACTTTATCATATTTCCTGCTAGAGCAACTGTAAACCGAAACCACATTTGTATTAGCGCGGCAGGAATTCGACTGCAAAACATGGCTATACATTTTCAGTGCCACAGGATTAAATAAATCTTTTATTTCGCTCTCACAGATGGCGATGAGCGGCGTTATTAAAGTTAAAGAAGTGGAATTATTATACAGTGTGACCACTTGACCAGTAAAGTCCGCATCATATGGGATTTTTTATTAATAGCTTTATTCGAAATTTGACTTTGGCATCAAGTTCTGCTTCGATCGAGATGAAAATTAAGTAAAAAAATAGTAGTCACGTGATTCGCATTATCTGTCAAATTTTATTTTTTTCCAAAAAATAATTCAAAAGTGGAGTTATTTCTGAAAGTATCAAAAAAAGTTATTAGAAAAAGTTTTTTTAAATGCACTTTCTAGCCCACATGCAAAATTTTTGCTTCATAAGATAATTTTGATTTTTTACCCACCACTAAAATTTATTTTCAACTTAATAAACACTTTACTGATGACACTGTGTTCTTTTTTGTCTTAATATTAAGGTGTATTACTTTAAAACTCAAACTACGTTTTCAAAACTACTTATTTTATGAAGTTACCTTGTGCAGGGTCAAAAACAAATAAACTTTGCATCACATGCGACCAAATTTTAATAGCCCAATTTTGATTTTGTAGAAAAACACACATTTAATATGGCGCTACTTTAAAGAAAATGTATCTAAAATAAAGCATTGTCAAAACTAAGAAGTTTTATGTAGGTTGCGTTGAGTCTTATTTTGCAAAAGTGGTGCAATTTACAAAATATGGGTAAAAAATCAAAATTATCTTATGCAGCTAAAATTTTGCATGTGGGCTAGAAACTGCATTAAAAAAAACTCTTTCTAATAACTTTGTCGATACTTTCAGAAATAACCCTACTTTTGAATTATTTTTTGGAAAAAAATAAAATTTGACAGATAAATGCGAATCACGTGAATACTATTTTTTTTGCTTAATTTTCATCCCGATCGAAACAGAACTTGATGCCAAAGTCGAATTTCGAATAAAGTTATTAATAAAAAAAAATCCCATATAATGCTGACTTTACTGTTCACACTGTATATTATTAAAAGTTGCAGAGTTTCAACAGTAGCGCATCGAGAATCTTCCTCTAGGGAGAATTCACTTTATTCTGTAATATATATATACAAGTCCAGATAACATTTTTTGTACAAAAGTTACATTTAAGAAACGCAACTTTCAGAATCCTCGGTCGTTTTTTCATAATTTTTTTCTTCAGGCCCTGGGATGGGTTCCAACCCCCCAACCATCCCCTCCGCGCCACTGACACAATAACCCAAACAATTTATATAGATATAGGTATTAGGTACTACAACTGCTTTCTTTTCTGCTTAACCCTGAGCCATTCGCGGTTAGTTCAAAAATATATAATTATGTAGGTTTTACAAAAAGGTACCCACACTAAGTTTAGAAAATCGGATGTTCTTATAGGGTCATGGTATATGAAATAGCGAGTTGGGCGTAGATCGGAAATATGTAGGTAGCTTTACCTACTACTACCTGTTTTTTATAGTTATTGTAAATTAGTTCATGAAAAGGAAACCCATTTCCCTACTGATAAAATAAAATTTACATTTAAAGTTAGGTTCTTACACTTTTACCTTTTTGATTGTTAATTATTTAATTATTTTAGCTATTATGTCGAACAGGTTTTTTCCCATTTATCTATTTATAATACGTAGTTAATCATATTATACAATTTTTGATATCTAAAGCATTTTAAACAGTCATGCTAGATATCACAGCTAAAACGTAAGTACATCACATCATTGCAATTCCAATAATTATGTGCGCCTATTTTTCGGGCATTATATTGCTTCAAAAAGTTTAAAATACACTTTTCTCTGTACTACTTATATAAAAGAAAAAAGTAAATACCTAGGTATGTTTATATTAATCCAATGGTAAAAGTATTCCACGGGTCAAGTTTGCGGGTATAAACTTTTTCAAATTCTTAAAAAAGAAATTTTGCTTGAAAATGTTTTACACGTACCCAAGTTTTTGCCAAATTGTAAAAATCAATACAAGTTATATACCAACTAATATTTGACTTGAGGTTAGGCACGCGATAACATCGAAGATTGGTTATTTTGCTGGTTTTGTTTGTTTTGTATATTCGATTTTATAAGTTTTGTAGTTTAATTGACTTGTTATCTTCCTTTTTGAACTAAAGACACGACGACGAATCATGTTTAAACAAATTTTAGAAACATTTTCAATTTTAAAACTAGAAACTTAAGTAACTATCCAAAAATGAACAACAACTAGTGTTGCCGCCGAGACGAGAGATTCTCGTCTCTTGTACCTAACCTAAACGCGTTAAACTTTTGTTTGGTTTTTACTATATTTGGTTTAAATCACGAGAGAAGCGAGAGGAGACGAGACGAGAGACCCATTTTATCTCGTCTCGCGGCAACACTAACAACAACAAGCAAAACATTTCAATACGCAATATAAATAAAACATGTACAAGCGTTAAGACAGTCAATTAAAAAACTCATCCAAGCTGGAGAAACATTCAGATATTAAAAATGATTTTAATGACTTTTTAAAACATTGTGTACTATTACAATCCTTAATTTTTTCGGGCAAAACATTGTAGACTCTAACACCCAGACATTTAGGAGAATTATAGGCTACTAATCCTCTAGAGTGCGGAGCACGAAAACTATTTTTGTGCCTTGTATCAAAACCGTGCACATCCCTGTTTTGTACAAATTCACCTTTATTACAAAAGACAAACACTGCTAATTCCAATATGTAGGCTAGGAAGAGGTAGTATATTAAAATTTTAAAAAATCTATGGTCTTGCCCCGTAGTCGTTGGAAGGGACTGCAGTGTCTTAGTGAATGCCTCCATGACCAACATGGAGTGTTTAAAGCTAGTCTAAAATTAATTTCTTTTTGTTACCGTAAAAAAATGCTTGGTTAAATTACAAATTAAATTTTCATAGAGATGTCATTTAACTAAAATTATCCGCAGAGCATGAGACGGCACACGTTTCCTTTTTACTTACTACACCTTACATTACCGCAGACACGTTTTGTCGGTCTCCTTGCTAGTTATAAAGTGCGATCTCCTTATGCAAAAATCCAACACGCTCTCATTATCTCGTAGAAATATTTTCGAAATGCACGTAACGCAATTGAACGGTATAATTTCAATTTAACTAACTGCATATCTCGAGATTCAATCCAATTTACTCACTGCCATCTTTATTAGGCCTCTGGCAAGCAGGAATTAAAGTTAACATTATTCCCATAACATTTTCTACGGGCATAAATTATAATAAATTAGTATTCAGAAAAGACAGGATGAGACCATTAGACGAACTAACTGGGTTCCAGTTAATTTAAAGCTGCGAGTCATTGAATTTTTCTTGGAAGCTTGTCGTGAGATGGTGACGGCTTACCGGTAATATTGCAGGATAAAAAAGATGGCGCCGCAATGCAGGATGCATGCCACGGTTCAACAGACGACTATTAGTTGTAGGCTAGTTTACAGATGATTTTTTTATAGACAATTTTAATGTGGAAGGAAACCGCCAATACTTAAACAAAGAAAAATAGATTTTCATTCGATATAAAAAACCCTGAAGCCAGTGGCGTAGAAAGGGTGTGTGACACCAAGGGGCGGGTGTCCTATAGACACTAGCTCACCCCCTTGATATGGTACCTCGGGCGGACCTCTGAAGTGATGGAAGTTTTACCAGAATCGAACGAATGTTAAAATTACCCTCTATTCCATTTTTTTGCCTCAGAAGGAATACACCATTCCATTTGGTTGACCAATTCACTTGATTGAAAAATTGACCATATAATAAATATATTACACTCTCCAGGGTTGTGCCTGGTCAATTGAACGAGATTTTGACCGAGTCAAATTCGGTCAAAAACTTTTGCAGCCTCTTTTGAGAGAAATTGGTCCTCATGGGGCATTATCCAGAGCAAGCTGCACAACCGATTGAAAACCGCTCGCTCAGGAAAGCTTGTTTATATAAAGTACAACTTGAAGCTGTTAAGTGGCAGTGGAAATAAAAAATATGGAAATTCGGAGGAACCAGCGTTCAGTGACGAAGATGATGTACTTTTATCTAAGCTATCTTCCAAGGCCAGTACTCCAGCTCTCATTTCATCATCAATCAGTCACTCACTTATTACTTCATTAGTAATTTAGTATTGTTAGATTAATATTATACATAATATTTATGTGTCATTTTTGTGTTTTTTGTACCTCAGAATATTTTATTTTTATTTTTTGTTAGCTGCTTTTTAATAAAGACGCGTTTCTATGTAATTACTCATGACTTCATTTCTTTTGATAAAACTGAGGAATTTGACCGGGGCTTAGGCAATTGACGACAAATGATTTTGACGGACAAAATCCCAACCCTAATACTCTCCAATTTGGTTGAATCAACCAAATTGAATGGTGTATTTCTGCCTTTACTTAACTAAGGATTGACAAGTTGCCGGCCAATCAGCAGTAACTTGTTTTAAATGTGATTTGGAACCGTTCTACCAGCAGGACTCAAAGCCCTACCGGTCAACAGTACCATGAACGTCCTATGGTTAAAGATGAATTAAAAAAACATAAACCCAATCGAAAAATAATAAGTTCCTGCTGAATTGATAGCAAATAAATAATTCATGTCAACATACAATCAATTCTTAATTCATATTAATGAGTACAATTTTTGTAGTTTCCAAGAGACATGTGCCAATAAATTAAAGTTTAAATTTAGATTTTCTTTCTATATGTCATTCGATTTAAGAATACAGTTGGATTTAAATGAGGGGTTCAAATGCCAATAAGTCCCAATAGCATAAATTGTTTATTTTTATTGTGGCCTTGTTTCGAAATTAATTCAACCTTTTATGGATTCGGCTGGTTCACTGATGGGCTCTATCTGTCTTGCCCTACTCCTTTATGCGATTTTAACAATAATTACAATTTGAAAAACTTTTTAAAAATTCTGTATTTCTAATTTCTAAACCTTTAAAGAATGTATTTAGGTCATGTCGTTTATTGTTTATGGAATACCTGAACATTGTTTACAAGAGTTTCAAAAAGCTTTTAATATCTAATAATAAAATTATTGTTCTGTCTGTATAAAATGATAAGTATAATCCTTCTCAGAACCGTAGAAAATTCGCGTGATTTCGCAACAGCGCCGGTACTGTCAAGGACCTCCTAGAACCACTTGCCGCAGAGACAGTACGATCGCTTGTAAAGGGGACCGGGGACCGCTCGCTTTTAATACAATTATAGACAAGGGGCATGAGGGGATGGGTATTTTCAGTGATGCCAGTTGATCTAAAGTATCCAAAAATTGGGGATATTACTTGGCATTTTTCATTTAAAAATTTCTTGTTCTGTAATACCTTACTTGATTAGTTTTCTAAAAAATCTGACTGTATAACATCATATTATTAGGATTCTGAATGGAACGAGCACACATTTTCAGTATGAATTTTTTAAAGTAATAAATATATAATAATAGACGGTCTTTGCCAACAGGTGTTTCGATGGGCGGTAAATGAAGGGGAGGGGGTCGTTATTAACCCTCTATAAACTCCCCTACATTGTATACTATACTGGTACAAAGGTTAAGATTTAAATTTACTTGTTATTTTTAAGATGACCGATTCCCGCTGTCTCTTATCGTCATCATCAGCCCCACAACACAAAAACCACAGTCAAGAAAAAAGGGTATCTATTATAATATGTTTTCGTAGCAGCTTTCAAATAAGACAAAAGTAAAAATAAAATTAAGAAAATATAATTCTCAATATGTTATAAAAACATTAAATATCGTATAGTATCGTAGTACAATGTATAAATTAAGGGTAGGTATAATTAGGCTTGTCTACGTTATCTGGACATCCCTTACAAGTGGAATAATTATACCTACTCTTAATTGATACATTCCTATAACGAAATTTTTTCTCTCTCCCCACACTTTTGTGCTGTCTCACTATTGCGTGCTTTCAATTTTATCTGACTATTCCTCTGGGTTAATATAATTGACCCTTTCTCTTTTTTTATTCTGGTTCATTTCGGATTCTCGTTTGCTACAATTCGTTTTTTTTTAATAACAATTTTTACATAATGCACAGACTGCTTCAATGTTAAGTTGATCATTACCTTTTACAGTTCTGTTTAAGAGTTTAAGGTTCTTCAAATACATTGCACCGGAAGAAAAATAATAACTGCTTGTTATGTTTCACAAATTTAATAAGTGTCCTATACATTCAATAAAAACAACTTACACAAACACATATCCATTATCCAATGCTAAAATAGAAACTAAAAACAAACTTTGACAAAGTGGAGTCTACCAAATAGAATGCCACAACTGCGAGGCTATGTACAGTGGACAAACAGGTAGAAATTTTGACACCAGGCTTAAAGAACACAAAACATCTACTTGAAAATACAAAATCAAACAGGTTTAGTCGATCACTGCATATTACACAACCACTCAATCTCTAACAACGTAAAATCCATATACATACACAATAAAGCCAGAAAACTAAATTTACTAGAATTAATAGCTATCAAAAAAGCCATAAAAAACAAATGTAATGTTGTTAATAATCAAACCGAAATACCTTCAGGCCCTTCCCTTATTCTCAAAAGCACACTAATTTAGGGCTAAATATGTACCTTTAAAAGTTAGGAAAACCCACAGTTGACCATTCAATCTTCTAATTTTAATTTCATGACATGTTTATAATTACCATAATATGATATAAATACCTTTCTAATGTCACGTAGAATTTAGTATCTTCTTGTACTTCTTTGACAATGACCCGCAAGGGCCGAAACACGTGTCTTAGGAAACTGATTAAATTTGTGGAGCATAACTAGTAGTTATTATTTTTTCTTCCTGTGCAATGGAACAACAGTTTTACCAAGCAAGCAACACAAACTAATTATATTTCTTCAAATACCTTAGCTCGCAACCCAAATCTTATCATCTTGGAGCTCCGTTAGGACTGTTTTCACCTTTTGTATTTCCTTTTTTCTTCTTCTGTATTCTCCTAAAGATGAATGTAGGTATATACATTCGAACCATATAGAGAATGTGCCCTTTAAAACATTTTACCTTAATGTACCAGTGAAAGAAGACTTAAAGTGTCTTATTTCTTACCTTTTACTTTATTAGTTTAATTAATTCACCACCTCCTTCTTTCAGCAACGTTCCTTTTTTTTTTTTAATTTCGTTGGTCGAACCAGATTATGTATAGGCTATAATAGTACCAGTACCAAGTTTATTATTAGATACACGTTCTCGAAATCGTGGCAACGTCGGGTACAATAATCGCGACTGCTTTACGAACGACCGCGGTGCTCGTGGCCGGCAAGCCAGCCTCAGTTTGTTGTTGTGTTCTCATCTTTTTCATTCAAAATTACTTCATTCATTGCAAATAAATATGTGACCGATCAAACGGACACTCGGTTACCCTTATCGTCGCGAAACTGATCGGAAATGGGCCGGTTCAGCTTCATTCTTGACACATTTTGGTAAAGTGACCGGTCAAAAGAGGAAAAATGTGTTCCACGTGGAGAGATTGTTTACGCGGTTACAGTACACGTGTTTTTTTGACGTTAGTGTTCTAGGAATTCCAATTACACCGATTAAAGTGTGGTTGTTGTTGTTGTTGTTGTTGTTTTTGGAACTACTGTTTTTATTACCTAATCCTAATATTGATATTTACAGTCGAGGATCTTTTTTTCTCAATTTAAGTAAGTTAAATAAACTATGTCATTTAAAAATATTTATCATATTATTATTTATTATTAATTCTTTATTTATCAATAAGTCAAATGTCGAAATAATAACTAATAAACAATTTCCATTGGCTTATTGATACCTATGTTATCGCACAGTGTAATAATCTTTGGGGAACCATATCATTATTGATAGTCTAAGTCTATTTTTAAATTTATTTTAATTATTCACCTTTAAGACATCTATGTGACTCATAAAACTGTTTTATGTTCCTGTCATTAAAATAGTGTGTCAATAAAGAAATAACAATAAAAATAATATTTTAGGTTCTGGGCGATTGAAATTCTTTACTGCTTCTGATTTAAACGTTAGTGCATTTATCACATAATACACCTTAATATTAGGACAAAAAATAAGTGTCATCAGTAGTGTTCATTAAATGGAAAAGTTTAACTTAACGTAAAGTTTATCTATTTTCAGCGATTTAATTTAAAACCCCTTTACTTTATTTTTTATGTTTTTACTTTCAGACACAAACTACGTTTTCAAAAATATGTACTTATTTTTTGAAGTTACCTTATACAGGGTCAAAAACAAATAAACTTTGCATCACATGCGACCAAATTTTAATAGCCCAATTTTGATTTTGTAGAGAAACACACATTTAAAATGGCGCAACTATAAAGAAAACTTATCTGAAATAAAGCATTGTCAAAACTAAGAAGTTTTATGTAGGTTGCGTTGAGTCTTATTTTGCAAAAGTGGTGCAATTTACAAAATATAGGTAAAAAATCTAAATTATCTTATGCAGCTGAAATTTTGCATGTGGGCTAGAAACTGCATGTAAAACATTCACCGACATTTTTTGATGTCTCAAACTTAAAAAGCAAATTAATGTCATTGCCTTAAAGACTGTGACATGAGTTTAGAACAGTCGAGAAACATATCAATGGTGCATACCACCAGGGTATGGTCTGGTATAGGGGCATGATTTATGAAAAATGTGTAGAATTGATTGTAGAATGAAAAATGTAAAAATTTCCAAATGAATCATTAAAAGTATTAAAGTTGATATAAGTCCTAGCTAGCATTTTTATGATCCACGCTGTAGAATAGCTTTTTTCTAAAAAATTGCATTTAAAAAAAATAATTTGACGGGTCGGAGCGATTCTTGATTAAGTGGGTGGTATTCTATATAAAAGGCAGATCCCTCTCTTTATCATAACGCTGTATATGGGATAGCAAATATGGTTTAATTTCATTATTTTAAATGATTCATTTCACTGTCATTTTTAGATAGAGATGTTTATAAATAGAATAAAAACGTGTATTATTCATTATTAATATCAGGAGCAACAGTAAAGAATGCCTCGGTTTTACTAGTTTTAAATGAGTATACATTTATATATGATTATACCTATTCCGTTGTTGTTCACAATAATTTCCAATTCAAGGATTTTTCCACTTTTACTATTCTTATCTGGGTAAATGGCAGCATGTTGGTGTTTTATTAGATAATTTTTAGAATAAATGTTCCTTACCTACAACATGTCGGTTTTAAAACCACAGTGTTTTAAAAAAAATACGACAAAAGATTAAAAGGAAAAGGACCAGAATAAAAATTTCGGGTTCTTTCTTATCAGACAAGCACAAACTTTATACACATAATATTTAAATTATATTTAAACAGTACACAAATTTTTTATACAGTGACCGGCAGAAAGTACGCACCAAAGGGGATTTTTTTTTTATTTCAATACTTACCAAATTTTTTTGGCGGTGGAAAAGTTCTGCATGTTCTTAAACAAAAAAGAGCATAGACAAAACTCGGAAATATTGGGCTGTATACGAGGGAGAGATGAAAACGTTAAATTCACTCAAGAATAAAGTGCCCTTATTTTTCACTGTGAACTTTTTTTTATTAGGAAATGTTGTTTGCGCTTAAAAGTTGTCCATAAGTACCAAATTTCAGCTCGGCAGCACAAAAAAAGTGTTTTTACTTTTTTTTGACGCCCCCTCGTATAACGAATCGATAGAAGCTATGCAACCTATAAATTCAATTTTTTAACAGTTATTAGAAATTTTTTTTCGATATTTTCAAAAATAACCCCACGTTTGAATTATTTTTTGTGAAAAATTAAAATTTGACAGATAATGCCAATCACGTGACTACTATTTTTTTTGCTTAATTTTCATCTCGATCGAAGCAGAACTTAATGTTAAAGTCAACTTTTGAATAGAGCTAGTAATAAAAAAAAATCCCATGATGCGGACTTTACTGGTGACACTGTATATAATTTATTTATTAAGAATAAAATATAATTAAACAAACAAAAGTTAATTTAATTGACAAAAATAAAACAACCTTTTATTCATCAAAAACACCACAACTTAAAATGTTATACCCTTGCCCAAGCATTTTTCCAAAAAAAACCTGTAATGGATTTATTCCAAGTTAGAAACTCACACTCACTGTATAGGAAGATATGTTGTTTTACTTATATAAAAGGAACTGGTCCTAGTATGGGCCCCCATTTTTTTTGGAATCTTTTTTTTATTTTTCATTCTAATAATATACAGTGACCGGCAGAAAGTACGCACCAAAGGGGATTTTTTTTTTATTTCAAAACTTACCAAATTTTTTTGGCGGTGGAAAAGTTCTGCCTGTTCTTAAACAAAAAAGAGCATAGACAAAACTCGGAAATATTGCGCTGTATACGAGGGAGAGATGAAAACGTTAAATTCACTCAAGAATAAAGTGCCCTTATTTTTCACTGTGAAAAAAATCCCGTTGATAATTAAACACATAACTTACTTAAGGTTAAATTCTCAACGTCATTCAATCTATTACCAACCTATAACCTATTTCGCGTTGATTTTTTAGGTTTATTATTTTAATAACTAACATTTAAAGAAAATCAATATCGTCGGTACATTATTTAGGTAGTATCTGATATATTACAAAAATATCAATTTGTTTCATTGCTAATTTTGGGAGAATTGTATAGTGAAAGAACAATGAGTGACAATGACATAATAATGTTAAAAAAAATCTTATCCGATATTTTTCGCTATACAATTCTCCTAAAATAAGTTATGAAATTTCTTAATATTTATTAAATATGTCAATTATTACCCAAAGAATATCAAGTCGATACTGATTTTCTTTAAATTTTGCAAAAAAGCTAGAAAACATAAATAAATCTACGCGAAATAGGTTATAGGTTGGCAAGCATGTTGATACTCCCACCTTAAATTTGTTTAAATACGCGAGAACTGGACGTTTAATAAAATAACGTCAAAAATAATCTAACTTTTGTGGTGCACACCGTACATTTTTCTATGGATAAGCGGAATAACTTTATTCAAAACATATGAGGGTTTACTTCATACATTTAACAATATTTTGCCGTTCCCAATTTTTCATAAACTCTTAAACCCATTGGTTCATGAATTAAAGTTTAAACCTTTACAATAAAATTCGTTTTCATTTAAATCTAGTTGCCATGAAAAATATTTATATTTGTGCCACCGAGCTAAAATTTGGTATTCATTGATAACTTTTAATTGCATACAACATTTCCTAATAAAAAAATTTTCCACAGTGAAAAATAAGGGCAATTTATTCTTGAGTGAATTTAACGTTTTCATCTCTCCCTCGTATACGGCGCAATATTTACTAGTTTTGTCTATGCTCTTTTTTGTTTAGGGACATGCAGAACTTTTTCACCGCCAAAAAAATTTGGTAAGTTTTGAAATTAAAAAAAAATCCCCTTTGGTGCGTACTTTCTGCCGGTCACTGTATATTATTAGAATGAAAAATAAAAAAAAGATTCCAAAAAAAATGGGGGCCCATACTAGGACCAGTTCCTTTTATATAAGTAAAACAACATATCTTCCCATACAGTGAGTGTGAGTTTCTAACTTGGAATAAATCCATTACAGGTTTTTTTTGGAAAAATGCTTGGGCAAGGGTATAACATTTTAAGTTGTGGTGTTTTTGATGAATAAAAGGTTGTTTTATTTTTGTCAATTAAATTAACTTTTGTTTGTTTAATTATATTTTATTCTTAATAAATAAATTATATACAGTGTCACCAGTAAAGTCCGCATCATGGGATTTTTTTTTTATTACTAGCTCTATTCAAAAGTTGACTTTAACATTAAGTTCTGCTTCGATCGAGATGAAAATTAAGCAAAAAAAATAGTAGTTACGTGATTGGCATTATCTGTCAAATTTTAATTTTTCACAAAAAATAATTCAAACGTGGGGTTATTTTTGAAAATATCGAAAAAAATTTTCTAATAACTGTTAAAAAATTGAATTTATAGGTTGCATAGCTTCTATCGATTCGTTATACGAGGGGGCGTCAAAAAAAAAGTAAAAACACTTTTTTTGTGCTACCGAGCTGAAATTTGGTACTTATGGACAACTTTTAAGTGCAAACAACATTTCCTAATAAAAAAAATTCCACAGTGAAAAATAAGGGCACTTTATTCTTGAGTGAATTTAACGTTTTCATCTCTCCCTCGTATACAGCGCAATATTTCCGAGTTTTGTCTATGCTCTTTTTTGTTTAAGAACATGCAGAACTTTTCCACCGCCAGAAAAATTTGGTAAGTATTGAAATAAAAAAAAAATCCCCTTTGGTGCGTACTTTCTGCCGGTCACTGTATAAAAAATTTGTGTACTGTTTAAATATAATTTAAATATTATGTGTATAAAGTTTGTGCTTGTCTGATAAGAAAGAACCCGAAATTTTTATTCTGGTCCTTTTCCTTTTAATCTTTTGTCGTATTTTTTTTAAAATACTGTGGTTTTAAAACCGACATGTTGTAGGTAAGTAAGTAATAAAACACCAACATGCTGCCATTTACCCAGATAAGAATAGTAAAAGTGGAAAAATCCTTGAATTGGAAATTATTGTGAACAACAACGGAATAGGTATAATCATATATAAATGTATACTCATTTTAAACTAGTAAAACCGAGGCATTCTTTACTGTTGCTCCTGATATTAATAGTGAATAATACACGTTTTTATTCTATTTATAAACATCTCTATCTAAAAATGACAGTGAAATGAATCATTTAAAATAATGAAATTAAACCATTTTTGCTATTCCATATACAGCGTTATGATAAAGAAAGGGATCTGCCTTTTATATAGAATACCATCCACTTAATCAAGAATTGCTCCGACCCGTCAAATTATTTTTTTTAAATGCAATTTTTTAGAAAAAAGCTATTCTACAGCGTGGATCATAAAAATGCTAGCTAGGACTTGTATCAACTTTAATACTTTTAATGATACATTTGAACATTTTTACATTTTTCATTCTACAATCAATTCTACACATTTTTCATAAATCATATGCCCCTATACCAGACCATACCCTGGTGGTATGCACCATTGATATGTTTCTCGACTGTTCTAAACTCATGTCACAATCTTTAAGGCAATGACATTAATTTGCTTTTTAAGTTTGAGACATCAAAAAATGTCGGTGAATGTTAATCAAATTTGAATTTTTCCCTGATGATATAACATCCAAAATGGGCCTCGAAGATGAACGCATAGAAATTTTTATCTAAGGTAGTTAATTACATAAATTACAAGGGGGTAAAAAGTATAATTTAAAAAAAATAAAAAGAGCTTTTTTGGGTATCTCTTGGAGATTTTTTTGCACAGATTGTATGTTAACGTCTTCCTCCCATCTCATATTTTATCGATTCTCAAGTTTTAATATTATTTGCTTAATATAAATGTGCCTAACATAGGCTTAAAGATTTACCATGTAAATCCCTATGACCGCATTAAAAAAAACGCAGTGTAATATCTTTTTCATAAAAAAAAAATGCATTTCAAAAAAATTTATTTGACGGGTCCGAGGGTTTCTTGATTAAGTGGGCCCTTAATAGACGTTTCTTTAAAATAACCCCGTATAAGACTATCATCATCAGGTTCAATAGAAATGGATATTTCTGTTCTTTAGATGCCCCAGAATAATTCCATCCTATAATTTGCGTATAAAATTAAAATCTGTTACAAATATATTGAAATTTATTCCTGTAAAAACTACATTCTTGGCCTTGTGGGCTTAGACTTTTGACTTAGCAACTATTAGGATAATACTTCTGGGACAGGTTTATTTATAAACCGCATTGAACGACTGGTATTATAAAAATGTAGATAAAAATAATATTATAGAGTTTTCCGTTTACCGTCTAACGAAATAATCAATGTAAACATACAGTGGCGCAGCCAGAATGTTGTATTAAGGGGGGTTTTCAAAAAAAAAACATGATTTCAAAATTTTAAAAAGCGTTATTTTTTTTATTTGGTCGTTAATTTCAATACTGTAGGAAAATTTGTATGAATACAAATTCTGTATTTTTTAAATTAATACCTGTTTAAAGGACGTTTAGACCAGGGTCGATAATTTTTGAAACCAAAAAAAATAATAGTACGATGAAACCCATTGGAAAAGGAAGAGAATATTAAATGAAAGGAAAAATAACTTACGGACGATCCGAGGTCGGGAACTGGAAGGGGGTGACTTTTTAAGGGTAGAAAACGATTTATCTCGATTTCCGGCAAAACTACAAGTCCTATGGAAAAACGTAAAATAGCAAAGTTGTGGGTAATAAAAAGATCTACAACTTTTTTATTTACACTTTTTTTACATAACCTCAAAATTTATGTGAAAAATTCAAATAACCAAAAACTTGGTTATTTATTTTTATCTTTTACAAGAAAAATATGATTTTTAATCGAAAATTCTCACGTCAAAATATCTGCTTTTTTAAAAAAGTCGGTGGGCTTTTTGTTCGTTGAAATCTCTACTTTCTGATGGTGTAAAAAAAAATATACATTACTATGGTAAATGTTCTCAAAAAATGCAAAGAAACGAAAAAAACTCGAATCCGAAATTTTTTTTAAAATTATTATGTACAATTTTGAGCTATTTATTAAAATTTATACTTTAATTATTCAAAAAAGTAACATTCCATATTACATTAATAAACAAAAAAATTACAAATCCATAAAACATAAAGATCGCAAGAAATATGCGAAAATAGTTGTTCTAAATATAATTAAAGGTAGGATTTAAAGGGAATTTCATCACATTTACCATAGTAATGTATATATTTTTTTACACCATCAGAAAGTGGAGATTTCAACGAACAAAAAGCCCACCGACTTTTTTAAAAAAGCAGATATTTTGACGTGAGAATTTTCGATTGAAAATTAAGGTGCTTTTTCGATATTAAGTCAAAATAAAGTGAAAAAATAAATACTTTAAATAAAAAAAAAATTACAGTGTGTTTGGGACATAAAAAGGTAAGTTTTTACCAAATTTCGTAAAAAAAAATTTTCTTTTAAAAGATAAAAATAAAAAAACCAATAACTTGGTTATTTGAATTTTTCACATAAATTTTAAGGTTATATGAAAAAAGTGTAAATACAAAAGTTGTAGATCTTTTTATTATCTACAACTTTGCCATTTAACGTTTTTCCATAGGGCCTGTAGTTTTGCCGGAAATCGAGATTAATCGTTTTCTACCCTTAAAAACTCACGCCTTTCCACTTCCCGACCTCGGATCGCCCGTAAATTATTTTTCCTTTCATTCCCTTCCTTTTCCAATGGGTTTCATCCTACTATAATTATTTTTTTTTCACTTTTTACCATTTTCAAAGGCTTCAGCCCTGGTCTAAACCGTAAAAAACCATCTTAGTCTGGGCGTCTGGGGGGGGGGTTAACCCCTAAACTCCCCCCCCTCGCTGCGCCACTGTAAACATAGTATACCTACAGAACTATAAAAAAAAATGCTACACAGTGTGACCAGTAAAGTCCTTTTTATTCATAACTTTATTCGAAATTTGACTTTGGCATCAAGTTCTGCTTCGATCGAAATGAAAATTAGTAGTCACGTGATTCGCATTATCTGTCAAATTTTAATTTTTTCCAAAAAATAATTCAAAAGGGTTTTTTTTTCTGAAAGTATCGAAAAAAGTTATAAGAAAAAAGTTTTTTTAAATGCAGTTTCTAGCCCACATGGAAAATTTTAGCTGCATAAGATAATTTTAATTTTTTACCTATATTTCGTAAATTGCACCACTTTTGCAAAATAGGACTCAACGCAACCTACATAAAACTTCTTAGTTTTGACAATGCTTTATTTTAGATACATTTTCTTTAAAGTAGCGCCATATTAAATGTGTGTTTTTCTACAAAATCAAAATTGGGCAGTGGCGGCTCGTGACTAGTGAGTCAAGGGGACGCTGGCTTTAAATAAAAAAAATTAAAATGTCTATTATTTTCGAAAGTACGTGTCTGTTTTTTCCGAGGTTTTTTCAAACTTTCTCGTTGTGAATTTTAATTTTATCAGCATAAGCACTACTTACTTAAACAAGTTAAAATATTAGTTTGTCCTAACATCTCAAAACTTACCACATTATAACGATGTTTTGCACTATTTTCATGTTTTTTATTTTCTCTGAAAGATGTTTTAAGTCCTGCACCCCATTTTTAGTCCAATTATCATCCCAGCCAAAAAGAAGACACACGAAACAAAAAAAAAAATTTTGTCTTCACAACCGCATATCCAGAATATTTTATTATATATTTCTTTGTCAAACTTACGCGTAAACTGTGCCCTACTTTTACATTTTGATTGCACTTGTACAATGTTCAATATTGGTAGTGGCCGCCCTGCATTTTTTAAATCAAGTTTTTCACTTAAGCTTAGAGAACTAAACACAACCTTCTGTAAATCACTGACCTTCATATTAGACGAAATTTTACAACTTTATAACAACTAATAAATAACTCAAAACAAATAAACAAAACGTCAGCGAGTCAGCGGCATCGACAGACGACAGGTCGCATCGCGATTCGCGAACAGTGGGCGCGGAAAATTGGAGCTCTCCGTGGCCGCTCGTTGTGCGATGTGTAGGTGACGTCAGGCCTCCGTCGTCATGACAACCCATCGAGAAGGCGCGTTGAATCGGGACGGATAATCGGTCGCCCGCCGCCGCCCGCGCTTAGTACAACCTTGAGAGCGCGCAACTCGCTTGTCTATGAGTATAGCCTGTCCATTAGAATAGGGCTACGTTTGGTTTGAATTATTTTAATTGATTGCTTACATACATTGCGTTATTGGTTTTTTAAGTAAAGTATTTTTGGATTCTGCTTGAAATAATTGCAGGGAGGGCGGCGCCCCAGAGCCCTTCATTAATCAGCCGCCACTGAAATTGGGCCATTAAAATTAGGTCGCATGTGATGCAAAGTTTATTTGTTTTTGACTCTGTATAAGGTAACTTCATAAAATAAGTATTTTTGAAAACGTAGTTTATGTCTGAAAGTAATACTAAGACAAAAAAGAACACAGTGTCATCAGTAAAGTGTTCATTAAGGTGAAAATAAATTTTAGTAGTGGGTAAAAATCAAAATTATCAGCATATATCAGCAGCTGAAATTTTGCATGTGTGCTAGAAACTGCATTTAAAAAACTTTTTCTTTTAACTTTTTCCGATATTTTTAGAAAAACTTTTGAATTATTTTTTTGGAAAAAATTCGACAAATAATGCGAATCACATGACTACTATTTTTTTGCTTAATTTTTATCTCGATCGAAGCAGAACTTGATACCAAAGTCAAATTTCGAATAAAGTTATTAATAAAAAAAATTCACAGATCTTGCATCTTACGCAAGTATCATAGGCGTATTGAAAATACCTAGGTACCACATACAGTGGCCAGAAGTAAACCATTATGTCACAGACTACTCCTATCTGTGACTATGTAACGTGTTGACACAATGGAGCTGCTATCACGCGTTATTATGAGGGCATGGATGCTCCGATTTAGTTTGAAATAATAATTAAATTATTATACTTAGAAAATTGACTGTTTTGTTAAAATAAAAAATACAGGATAATCTGTATATTAGTACTTACATATTTGAAGAGAGCTCAAAACCACCGTTCCAAAAATAGCGGCAAAATTATTTATTTAGCTATACACATCCATTTACCTGCTGGTCCTTGTACTCTTTGTTCATGAAATGTCTAAATCTTAAGTCGGCTATGAAATGTTTTGGATTGGTATACTTATCCATTCTCCCCCGACTTTCTGTGTAATACGCCAAGACCGCCGCGCTATTTCGCTTTGTTTCAGCGACATTCACTGTTTATTTTTTACAATTTTTTCAATTCTTTACCCCCAAATTCCTTTGTAATATTTCAAGACCGCCGCGCTATTGTTCTTAGTTCCAGAGACAAGCATTTTTGAGTTTTTCCTGCTTTTTTGCAATCTTCGCCCCCCGACTTTCTTTGTAATACGTCAAGACCGCCGCGCTATTTCTCTTTGTTTCAGCGATATTCACTTTTTAGTTTTTTCCACTTTATTTTTATTTCTTTACCTTAACTTCCTTTTTAATATTTTAAGACCGCCGCATTACACGTTCGATATTATGAAATTTGATAATGGAACTTGTGCAATTAAACCACTCGGCTAACGCCTCGTGGTTTAACGTTGCACACCTTTTATTATAGTGTTCATATCGAACTAGTATCATTAATAACTATCATTTAACCTGCAAATTATTTTATAATATGACAGAAACATAAAGCTCTTGGAAGCCGTCCTTTCTAATAAAATATATTCTGTTTTAGTTTAAAAAAATGTCCTTTTTTATTCGTACCAGTCCTTCTTTTTTTAAATTTGTGTCCTGCGATTTCCAGATTTAAACCTGGCAACCCTAATTAAAATGAATAATGCAGTTTTTATATGTTTAATAAAAAACGTAAACCGTACAAGTACCTACTGGCCGATTCAATACTAACTATTAACTACTGTTCTGTTTTCTCTCTCCCGGCCATATCTTAATATCAACAAATATAATAATAAATGCCGAAACCCAAAACAAAACAATATTATTACTCAGCATGATGTCATCGATCCTGTGCTGCTCGGATGTTTGTTTAAACTTCACCGCCGTGTTATTTATGTGCATGTCGCATGTCGCGTTCATTTTTCATGAAATATACCCGTATATACGAACCCAGTAGTATTTTCAATACTAAAAACATATGATGCGGACTTTACTGGTCACACTGTTTGTTTACCGTATATTTAATGTGGCCAAGTCCAAATTTTTACGTTTTAAGAATAACGGTTATTGCGCAGCAACTCCATATGTCTCGGGTCGTTTATCTCGTTATAATTATTTCGTTTTATTTTAGTTTTGGTTTAATCTTTAAAATGACAGTGGATTTCTGGTTTACTTGAAAAAAAAAACACAAGGCCAGGCTCACATTTTTGATATGATTCTGATGCTTGGCCAAGCGCCAACTACATTTTTCTTTAAAATATTTACTTTCATTGTTACAATATGTTATTTTTATTCTTATCCCTTTGCCTCTTGCAGCGTTTTAGCTCTTGAATCAATCTCAGACCATGTTTCGGACTGTTCCTATACCCACTGGCACTTCGTGTATTTTATTAGCTATGACCTAATCCTAATCGTATCATTAAACTTTTCAATGGAATAATCCAATGTTTTTTTTTTAACTTATTAACTCTTACAAAAGCAAATATATACAGTGTGACCAGTAAAGTCCGCATCATATGGGATTTTTTTTAAATTAATAGCTTTATTAGAAGTTTGACTTTGGCATCAAGTTCTGCTTCGATCGAGATGAAAATTAAGCAAAAAATAGTAGTCACGTGATTTGCATTATCTGTCAAATTTTAATTTTTTCCAAAAAATAATTCAAAAGTGGGGTTATTTCTGAAAATATCGAAAAAAGTTATTAGAACGAGTTTTTTTTAAATGCAGTTTCTAGCCCAAATGCAGAATTTCAGCTGCATAAGTAATTTTGATTTTTTACCCATATTTTGTAAATTGCACCACTTTTGGAAAATAAGACTCAACGCAACCTACATAAAACTTCTTAGTTTTGACAATGCTTTATTTCAGATTCATTCTCTTTAAAGTAGCGCCATAATACATGTGTGTTTTTCTACAAAATCAAAATTGGTCTATTAAAATTTGCTCGCATGTGATGCAAAGTTCTTTTGTTTTTGACCCTGTATAAGGTAACTTCATAAAATAAGTATTTTTGAAAACGTACTTTGTGTCTAAAAGTAATACACCTTAATATTAAGACAAAAAAGAACAGTGTCATCAGTAAAGTGTTCATTAAGTGGAAAATAAATGTTAGTTTAACTTAACGCAAAGTTTATCTATTTTCAACGATTTAATTTAAAACCCCTTTATTAAAATTTCTTATTAAGCTATGTCATAAAAAAAATAGTATTTTATTATTTAAGTGCAGTTTCCAAAAAAATAATTGCAACGATACCTACACCGAAATAGCTATTTACCTAACAAGTGCGGAAAATGATTTTTTCCGCACGTGTCAGGTACAATAGTTTTTCTACAGACGTGTGGAAATAAGTAACACATATTTCAAAGAAATTTATTAATTTTTAATTAACTATAACAATCACATACATATTATGTAACAGTAACTAATTCTGAGAAAAAAAGTAATAACTACAAGTTATAATTGATATATTATTGATTTTGACATAATCGTGCCGAAAAATTTTTCCGCACTAGTGTGGAAAACCCAATTTTCCGCACGGATTTTTGACATAATCGTGCCGAAAAATGTTTCCGCACTAGTGTGGAAAACCAAATTTTCCGCACGGATATCAGTGCGGAAAATTGATTTTTCCACACGTCTGTAGGAAATAGCTATTTACCCAACAAGTGCGGAAAATTAATTTTTCCGCACGAGTCTGCCGTTCATCGAACGACGCGTAGCGGAGTTCGGTGAAGCAGCCGAGTGCAGGGAAAACATTTTCCGCACGTGTCAGGTACAATAGTTTTTCTACAGACGTGTGGAAATAAGTAACACATATTTCAAAGAAATTTAATAATATTTAATTAACTATAACAATCACATACATAAAATGTAACAGTAACTAATTCTGAGAAAAAAAGTAATATCTACAAGTTATAATTGATATATTATTGATTTTGACATAATCGTATCGAAAAATTTTTCCGCACTAGTGTGGAAAAACCAATTTTCCGCACGGATTTTTGACATAATCGTGCCGAAAAATTTTTCCGCACTAGTGTGGAAAAACCAATTTTCCGTACGGATATCAGTGCGGAAAACTGATTTTTCCACACGTCTGTAGGAAAACACGTTTACAACGACAAAATATGGATAAAAAATCAAAATTGTCTTATGCAGCTGAAATTCTGCATGTGGGCTAGAAAATGTATTTAAAAAAACTTTTTCTAATAACTTTTTTCGACATTTTTAGAAACAACCAAACTTTTGAATTATTTTTTGGAAAAAATTTAAATTTGACAGATAATGCGAATCACGTGACTACTATTTTTTTGCTTTATTTTCATCTCGATCGAAGCAGGACTTGATGCCAAAGTCAAATTTCGAATAAAGCTATTAATAAAAAAAATCCCATATGATGCGGACTTAACTGGTCATACTGTATAATATTTATTGAAAAAACATAGCGATATAATGACAAAATTGGAGTGTGCACATGTTAGCAAGACTGAAAAACTTCCCATGATGTTTGCTATAACATTTGCATTGCTAATATTTGCATAACTACGTAGTCAACATGTAAATATTTAACTAAAACAATCCTGTTAACTAACTTAACGCCACTTAATCCAAACGCGATTTATTTGATTGTATTTGAGATTACTTTACTTGTAACAATTTTATTGTATTTTTGATTATACGGAAATGTTTTAATCAAAGTGTAGCCAGGGGCGCAGAGATGAGGGGCGCTAGATTACTTCCCCAGAACGGTACGAAAAATTGCAAGATGGAAAATATGAAATTATTATATCCTTATTATTCCTAACGCAACTTAAATTTAAGAATTCTACAATTATCGACAATTAACGAAAGTTTCTGTCATACATTTTTTTACCATGCCACAGGTACTGTATAGTCCCATTTAATATTTTCATCTACGGATGTGATATCTTCGCAATACTATGACTAATTTTATCCTTATAATGTCTTACAGACATACTTAATAAAATATCTTATTAAAATTTTAAATAACCCTCGACACCTTCTTTTTAGAAGGCTTTTTCCTTCTTCCCCAGTTTATTTGGATGGTTTAGACCCCTTTTAGTGACTTTTTCAAATACTCAGTTTGTTTTAACTTTTCAGAATTTTCTTCATATTATGTCACTTCTACACATCAATTTTTTAATTCCATAAAAGCTCCATTGTGGTTCTACACTATTTTCTCATCTGCTAAAACCATCAGCATTAAATAATTTTTCTGTCTCCTGAAGATGAACGTTTCTACGTTCGAAACATGTAGAGACCCATAAAGAATTTTTTCTATTTGACGTTCATAATAAGTTCATTATGAACTTGAAATGAAGTTCATACTGAAGCTATTTCGATACGCGTTTTTTCTTTATTTGATGTTGGTAACATTGAAATTGAAAAATTGAAAAATTGACGTAAAATCACGTCTTTTGAAATAAAAAAAAAATTAGCAAAATCGCCCGAATTTCCGAACGCTCTGTATATGTACCGAATGTACAGGGATCACATAACGTTTTCCGTCCAATTTCAAATCTTATATCGCTAAAATAACTTTAGAATCTCGTGGTGAAAATGGGTCAATAAATCAAAAAATTACAGTTCGCAAAATAATTTTTGTTGTCCAGAGGTTACTATGATAAAAAATAGTATTACCAACAAAAAGTTTAGACAAAAAAATTTGAAGGATTTATTTTCTTTTTAAATATGTATTTTTTATTGAAAAAACTACAAATAGAAAAAATAGTATAAAGCACGTGGTTCATAAGGCGTTTTAGCGCACGTGTCAATTAAAAAACTCGCCACTTCGTGGCTCGATTTTTAAAATAGACGCGTATGCTAAAACCGCTTCTTATGAAACGTGTACTTTAATATACTATTTTATTCTATTAAATTTTATGGAGGAAAACTTTCAGTTTTTTCTTTTTTCCCATAAGTACTTTCAACTCAACTTTAAGTATGGACTATTTCTTCAAATTATCATTATTACTGGTGGCTTCATTGAGATACTTATGTATAAGAGCTGTATTTAATTTTTAAGAAACTTACGAAAAGTTTTTTCTGGATAACTTTTAATTAGCTTATTAGAAAAATTAAAAATTTGGTGGTAATAAGGGATGCAATATTTGAGGGTAGCATGATGCATGGTCAATCTGGCAATGTGTCCGGTATAAAACTCTAATTTTTGGATCCCCCCCAACGAGTTTTAATATTTAAGCACGTTTTATTAATACTATCATATCCAATCAAAACGGTAATAAAAGTAATAAAAGCAACACATCCCGCATAACAAGAAACAACTTCTAAAAATAAATTTACTATGTAACTGACCAGCGAGCAACTTATTTGACCTTGCTTGGCGCTTTTAACAACGTGTTGGTGGAGACACTATTAGATTATAAATTACATTGAAAATAAAAATATATATAATAAATGATATCTACTTTCTGCCCTTCTGTCAATAATAATAACGATGAAAACATAAAATAACTTTCTCTGATCATAAATATCCTGGCGATAAAGGTTTAAATTCATTACGTTAAAAAGATAATAGAAATTTAACCAATGATCTGGTACTTATAGATGGCACATCGTCGGCTTAGTAAGAAAACCGCGTAACTCCACTTCAGAAAGTTTTACAGGAAACAACAAAAACTACATAACTTAGGTTGTGTTTTCTTTTAAACCTACAAACTTTTATGACGTTAAGTTTAAGACATTTGACGATAAAATTTGTTTAGGGAAGTAATTTTAATCAAATATGGGTAATTAAAATGGACTTACGCATTTTTCTAAAAAAAATTTAAATAAAAGTTAGGAGATACGCTATTTTCCATAAGGAAGACCCCGTATCTCCCCTGGCAAAGAAATAAATATAATTTTGAAAACCGCGTATGTCCACAAGTTACAATTCACATCAAAATAATTATCATTAGATTCTATTTTATTCATATGTAAAGTTAAAACAGTATTAAGAAATAAGTGTGGCTTCTATTAAAATATTTATGTATTTTAAAAATATTATTTTAAAAAGTTTACCTGTAGAAATATCACAACGCGAGCTACACACAACAGAAATGTATAAACCAAACTGGAGTTACGCGGTTTGCAATTTTAGGAACTGATAGTTGTTGGAGTTAAATAGTTTTCAATATAAGCATTTGAGCGGGAACGTATACTTACAGATATCTGCAATTTTTTTCATTGATGGGTATAATAGTTTGTTACGAGGTGGCGCCAAAATCTTATTTTACCGAAAAATTGGAGTTACGCGGTTTTCTTACTAAGCCGACGACATGGCATTCATAAACGCTATTAAAATATGATGACAGGCGGTGAAGAGCTGAGAGCTGGGTGGGGCAGGAAGTAATGATTACGGTGGATTTACCTGTGAATAAGACCTTGCTACTATAATTTAAACCTATCCTATAAATAACGCAACTTTCTATTTACTCACCTATAAAAAATTACAGCAGAATTAATATTTTCAGGATTCACGCATACTTGACACTTTTGACGTTTATAAGCGATGCATCGATGTATTTTAATCGATGTATTAGGCTTCTCGATTTTGATTATACCTTTTACCTTTGGTTTCAGTTAAGGTGTGAGATTAGAAAAATTAAATTTATGATTTGTTTTGTAATTCTAATTTAATTAAAAAATCATGGCCTCAAACCAATGTCGTAGCGCTTACATCTTTGGGCGCGGATCTCTTATTGCTGCGTTGCCATACTGCGGACTTTTTATAAGATGCTAGACCAAGATTTAAATTTCCAACATCATGTTAATACTTTTAACAGCGTAAGTTTGGCAAACAAAGTGGAGGGGCGAATTTGTATGCTGATTTACTTCAGAATGGAATACAATTTTGTTAATAGGTTAATTTGTTATTGTTTCAGCTATAGGAATCAGATCATTGAATTTAACTATCAAATAATATATACACGTAGGGGAAATGTTTGTCCGCCCATCTCTTAGTAATAAGTTAGAATAGTACAAATATGAAATATCGCAAAGCAAACAGGGGTAGGTAGATTATGTTTCCCCCGCTCCATCGTATTGCATCTCGCTCATGGCACTCGCTGGTGGCACGCCGCGCCGCTTCGATTCTATTATTCTATTAAATAAAATAAATATTTATTTTTTCGTACGTTGCCGCCTGAATGAAAAAATCAGGATCAAGCAAAACTCTGCAAAACGCATCGAGCCAGCCAGATCCGATGCGATGGAGTGGGGGAAACATAATCTACCTATTTCTGTTTACTTTGCGATACTTCATATTTGTACTATTCTAACTTATTACTAAGAGATGGGCGGACAAACATTCTCCCTACGTGTATAAAAATATAAAATGAATTACTTCAAGCTAAAATGTAAAGCGTCAAAATAAACAGGACTAACTAACATTCTTCTTTAAATTTTGCCTACCCCTAAATATTTCCTCAACTACCCTAACCACTTGTGTCCTCACCTAACCTTCCCAGGATATCGTTGCCGCCTTGAGAGCAGCTATATATTACCCGCTCTTGGCACTCTCTGACCTCATCTAGACTTGCAGTATTGAGCGTGGCGTAGACCTAGAAAAATTGTCACATAACCGACCAAAGGGTTTGTTTGGCACAGATATACTCCAGCTTCCAGCCATGCATGAATCATCAGTATAGCGGACCAGAGCGTCCTCAGTATAACCGCGTTCTTCTTCCACTGTTATACTTACTAGGTATCGTGTAGGTTCAGCTTTGAGGGAGGTCACTTTGAAGGAAAGTATTGGAACTACTCTCTTAGCGACGCCTATATGATTCTTGTATGTCCTTTATCACCCACTACCTTTCCAGCACCTCGCATGGCTCGTTCTGCAAAATGCCGTCATCGTCTTTTTCTGTATCCAGACGTATAAGCTGGGCAGCCCCAGTAGTAATTAGTGAGGTAACCTGATTTTGATCTGTATAGCCTAGTAACCAATACTCTTACAATATCTAAATGACTTATTTAGAATATGTAATACAGTTGTTATCATACCAAGACCCATTTATTACAATTTTTTTTAATTTCTGACGGTACACCAGCCATAGCTGAAATTGTCGCCTATATGATAACTAGTTGATAAAATTCAAGTAGTGCTAATCACTTGAATCAAACGAAAAATAACAAAATCTGTGCTGATGTACATTAACCGAAACAATAAAATTACTTGTTATTAAACATTTAAAGTGGTTGGTGTATTGGGTTACCTACTTCGTGTCGGTGTGAATTATTGTGCGATTTAATTTGTGGGTTATTGAAATTTCTGGATTACCTATAACGAGAGAAAGTAGTAGGTAGGTAAATCTTCTCTCGCGCTTTTATTGATTCAGTAATAGAGAGAGTATACAGAAAAGTTCAAAAATATTTCAGTTACTATGCAATCATTGTTTGATAAGATGCCTGTTCTAGTGTTCTAATAGTAGTCATAATCTCTTAAAAGGTTTTAAACACGCATGACCTACATTATCACCAAATTTTTTTTATAGGGGAAGAAATATTTTTGATGCACTCTTACGTTGTTTTTTTCTCTTTCAATAAAAATGTCAATATATTCTAGCCAGGGTTGGGTAGCGACGTGTAGAAAATGTAGGAAATTTTGTAGAGAATGTAGAAAAAAGAAGAATACCATAGAATTATTTTCTAAACAATAATTAAATTATTTTATCATGTTAGGATGTACAGTTGACGACATATAAACTTGTACACTCCACACTCCACCCATACATAACTTAATTACAACAAAATTGGGTAAACTGGGTTTCTCACCTTGCTGCTTATACCTGGATAGAACACCAGCTATGTACATAATTGTAAATTATTGTATGTACGATTTTTTACCATAAGTAATAATGGTTATTTCTAAATATTTTTGTGTTTAAATTACAGCCGCGAAATAAGAAAATTATAAAATAATACCAGGAAAACAACAAAAGTATAAAGCCAAAAAGGGTAAATTTATTAACAAACAACAAACAAAGTACTAATATTTAATTGCTGTGCCATTGGATTCCAACACTAATCGTAATCTTCTTGGCATTGACAAAATAATACTTCTGGTGTAATCCGGAGTTAGCCCTTTCCAAATTTCTTCTATTTTATCAAATAACTCTATTTTATTCTGTGGTTTAAAATTTAATGTGTACATTTCTTTTACCATCAATCCCCAACCATTTTCAATTGGATTTAAATCAGGACTTCTTGAGCACCAAGGCAGACATTTTACGTTGTTTTGTCTAAACCAGTTTCCTACATTTCTTGCAGTATGCACAGGGCAGTTATCCTGCTGAAATATGCGTAAACACTTATCCATGCCCACACATTAACGGAGAAACGTCCACTGGTGTGCTTTTTTTGAGTATACTTCGTATCATATCGGGAATTTGGTGGTCTATATATACTCGAAGCCTTTCATTACCTATATGTAGACTGAAAAGTTTTCTCATCGGAAAAGATAACATTTTGCCAAAAAAAATCATTTTCTGGTAAATATAGCATAGCAAACCTAATTCTTTGTTCCTTATCATTATCACTATTTTTTAAAAACGGTTTGGATGCAGCTGCTCGATTTCTGAATTCGGAACATTGAAGCAGGGAATCATGTTATGTGCATAGGGGATACTGCAGTTTCAAATGGATTTTGCCTTAAATACTCCACCAAATTTCCGTCATTTGATGATTTTCTATTATTTAAATCAGACCCAACAGACCTTTCAAATGTTTGATGATAACGCCATTTTTTATAATTCCTTGAAAAGAACTTCTAGGTACTCTAAAATGATCAGCTATTTTTCCATAAGACCACCCTATTTCTACTAAACATATTATTCTGCTACATCTCGAAATGTAGAAAATTAGTTCGTGTAGAAAAATAATTTTCTACGCGTAGAATATACAGTAGAATATGTATAATTTTCTACCTACCCATCCCTGTTTCTAGCTTTATTCATGAAAATAATGCCAAAAATATGGATTTATCATCATTACTCAAGAATATAGCTATGTATTTCATTACAGATCGTTAATAGCGCTCGCAGAACCTTTCCATAGACTTTGCATTTATAAAGATCTATTTTTCCAATATAAACTTTCATATCTCCCGTTCATCTCTTTAGGGGCCGATTTCCAAAAAAAGTTCCAAAAAAGCCAAAAAATATTTTGCCCATAAAACTTTTATACTTACCTTCTTTTGATCCCTTTTCAAACAGTAAAAAATACGTGTTTTATTATTTATTATATTATTATATTTATTTACGTTTTACAGGTATACATACAATCAGTTATCGACCTATTCGATTAGGTTTCTCAAGAAAAAGTAACTTTGATTATCATAAAGTTTGATATAAAATTGTTTATCTATTTGGCATCCTTCCAGTCTAAGCATAGAGCAATAAGCTTCGCAAAAATATTGTTTTCCCTGCGACCAACGATGCCATTCTATTAGTCTATCGCGATCTGTATAATCAAAATAATAGTTGTTGAACGTGATTTCGGTTTTAATTTTGAATATTGTCACGCTTTTGCCGGGTGGAAAATCGTGATATTTTTCTACATACAAGAAGGTAAACATGAACAATCTATTATTTAATTAAGTGAGAACTTTTTAAATTTTTTGCATCAATATTAAATTTGAATAAGTTTTAAATCAATTAACCTAATCGATTTAGCGGAGTAAATAATGTCAAGTTCAAAAGGTCATTTTAGTGGCAATATATAATATACATTTATTAAACTGATTACGAAAAGTTCTTTCTACATTGCAATATTTTCCTGAAGGCTAGCAAGCCAGAAAAATTATTTTGGTTTTCTAAAATCACAATTCTAGAAAAAAAATTGACTGTTTTTTAAGGACATACATTTTTCATTAAATACCTTCGCTTTAAATTTTTCTGGTAGAGGGAAGATCAATAAAATCATTGTAAAGTACCGTGCGAGCAAAAATTATTTGCATCACAGAGGGCTTGTATTAAAAAACGTAGGACTTGGTTTAGATCACAATGATATAGGGACGATATATCTTACCAAATCTAGGTTAAAATTTTGTCAAATTCATATTATGACATGATATTATGTCAAACTAATTAGTATTAAAATAAGTAGACAAATACAAATTTATTTTTGTTGTTTACAAAATTAACAAAGTAAGAATATACAGAAAGAAGAAGAATAGCTATTTACCTAACAAGTACGGAAAATGAATTTTTCCGCACGAGTCTGTCGTTCACCGAACGACGCGTAGCGGAGCCGGTGAAGCAGCCGAGTGCAGGGAAAACATTTTTCGCACGTGTCAGGTACAATAGTTTTTCTACAGACGTGTGGAAATAAGTAACACATATTTCAAAGAATTTTAATAATTTTTAATTAACTATAACAATCACATACATATGTAACAGTAACTAATTCCGAGAAAAAAAGTGATAATTACAAGTTATAATTGATATATTATTGATTTTGACATAATCGTGCCGAAAAATTTTTCCGCACTAGTGTGGAAAAACCAATTTTCCGCACGGATTTTTGACATAATCGTGCCGAAAATTTTTTCCACACGTCTGTAGGAAAAAATAATTACATAAATAATAATAATATATATACTTATATATAATTATTTTTCAATAAATTTTGGGTAAATCATTGAGAGTAATTTCTGCGTCTTTCAAAATCTGCGGCTTGTATTTCTTGGAATACTTGCACTTTATAAGGAAATAAATTTAGCTGCTTCTTAAGAATAGTCCTGCATGTTCCATAAGATCTTCCCACTTCTTGGGACAGGCGTCTTATACAATTTGTTGGCGTATTTTGCATTAGTTCACGAACGTTTGCAACAAGTTCTTCTGTTCTTACAGATGATCTTCCTGCTCCTTTTTTGTGTTGTATAGAACCTGTTTCCCTAAACACAGCCACGGTTCTTTTCAGGCATTAATAAAAATCCCCAGCAATAAAAGCTACGTTAGGAAAATCTTCGTGAAAATCGTCCATGCACGAACCCGGATTGTATTGCCACTCACAATTTACTCTAACCCCGTTTCGAAAATACGCTTCAACCATGAATGTTTTGTGCTGTTCCGTAAAGCCCATTATGTGAATTGTTCAAGAAATTGGAAATTAGCGATGAATCAAATTACTTGTAACGACTGTCAAAGATGACGGAATAACTGATTGATTGTTAATTCAGGTAGTTACTGACACCCAACAGGCATTAAGCTCTACGGCTAAGCATTACGTCCTTAGATGCAAGGCCCTCTTTGATGCAAATAATGTTTGCTCGCACGGTACTTACGTATAGCTTAATATAGGCTTTGAAAATAGTCAATATAAAACAAGGGTTGTCATTTAAAAAATTATCGATAGATATCGTCACATCTCTAATTTGGAACACAGTGTATCAATATTTTTTTTCATAAAAAAATACCACAACTTAAATTGTTACTACCCGTGCCCAAGCATTTTTCCAGAAAAAAAACTGTATTAGATTTATTGAATTTATTCCAACTTACAAACTCACACTGCATGGGTGTTTATAATACTATAAATAACACTGGCCGACAAAAAATTTTTTCACAAAGGTAAATAGCATATTGTGGTAGAATGGACCTATCCAAATACGAAAATGAGAAAAAAAAA
Source organism: Polydrusus pterygomalis (assembly GCA_963969555.1). NCBI lineage: Eukaryota > Metazoa > Arthropoda > Insecta > Coleoptera > Curculionidae > Polydrusus > Polydrusus pterygomalis. The sequence goes on along the minus strand of OZ018381.1, from coordinate 42,146,254 downwards.
GTTGTAACACGTAACGTTTTCTTGTTACATTTATAGTATCACATTTAATGTTACAATATTTAATATCTATTGAAATAATAATTTAAGAATTTTCTAACTGTGTATATCGACTATATTTGAATTTTTACACCTACTAAACATACCTTACATCTAAGAAAAACACAAACATTACAAATATTAACTGAACACACTAATTAAATTTTATTTTTTCCTTTTATGAGGGGTCATATCTTCTCTTTTTAAAAACCAACAGGAATCACCCATCATGGCTGGATTCCATCGGCCTTGATAGCGAATTTCCATTGTCCTGATATCCTGGTGGAACCTTTCACCCTGCTCGTCACTGACAGCTCCCAAATTTTCAGGAAAAAATGAGAGATGGGAATGGAGGAAGTGAATTTTTAATGACATTCGGGCACCAAGCGATTTGTAGGAATCTAAAAGTTCATCAACTAACTGTTGATAGTTTGCATCCATATTGTTACCCAAAAATACCCTTACTATACTAACAAATGAGTTCCATGCTCTGAGTTCCTGCCTGGTAAGCTTCTCTGTAAAGTTGACATCGTCCAGCAATTTTCTGATTTGTGGCCCAATAAAAATGCCTTCCTTTAATTTGGCATCACTTAACTGGGGAAAGACTTGTCTTAGGTATTTGAATCCATCACCGTCTTTATTCATAGCTCTCACAAAGTTTTTCATCAGCCCAAGTTTAATGTGAAGAGGAGGCAGAAGGACTTTTTTGGGGTCTACAAGAGGTGCAAACTTAACATTTTGAGATCCCGGCTGAAATTCACTTCTTTGTGGCCAATCTTTTATTACATAATGCACGACTGTCCCACAAACAAAGAAAACAGCAATATTTTGTAAATCCTCTCTGAAGTCCTACTAAAATTCCCACAGTTCAGGTAATTTTTCTGTTATATGCATCCATTTTTACCGCCCCTAATTAAATTGACTACCTGCTAATGTAAAATGGTCTTATTAAGCTATTGAAAAATGGTATGTATGGGGGCTTTCCCAGTATTTTTTCTATTATTAGAAGGGTATTTCCATTTTAAAAATAAAGAGCTGACCTGTGTTAGAAAAATCTTGTCGGCCAGTGTAATTATTAGGATTGGTACACTTACACCCTTTTCTATATATGAATAAAAAGCATGTGCTTCTATTTCAGATCTACAAGACAATTATTCTACATCAAGGCAACCGAGAAATCATATGAAGAAGGTGACAACTTTTCCAGTGAAACTATCTCAGTGATATCATACGGCGACAGTAAACCTTGTTGTCGACGACGTGGTGAAGGATTCTCAGTGCACCACCAAGTGGCAGTGAACGTAAATAATTATTCTCCCACGAAGTAAAAGATCCTCAGTGATAATATCACTGAGTAACCGTATATCATCGAGTGACAGTGACCAGATTTAACGTTCTACCGTCGACGCGTGATATCAAACCTCAGTGATACTTATCACTGAGCGCGGGCGTGTACCATCAGGTGACAGTGAAGAGAACCGGAGCGTGCCGTCGTCGTCGTGGTTCATCCGCCGACGTAGTGAAGGAGCGTGAATGCGCGTGTGTTTCGGGACCCTTTGCTTCTCGTCGAGGCTGAACACGGCTGCCGACGAGGAAGCTCCCCAGGTGGTGACCGCGAACGGAGACAGCCACGTCGTATACAGCGCGGGCCCCGTGGCCAACGGCGCCATGGCTCACGTATACGGACTAGGTGGTGGTGGTGCTGAAGACTTGCTCAGGTTGGTGATATTGCATTATTCAAAATCGTTTAAAATATCTGATTCAAAAAAAAGTGGCTTTTTCCAAAATTATCATTTTAAAAAAGTATTTTTGTTGTTTTTGTTTTTAACTGATGTAACAATATCCAGGGTGATTCACAGTGGATACTACGTTAGATGTATGTATTATGAACCTGCTAACAACAGAAAACATCGACTTAAAAAATGTTGGTATTTTTTAACTCTAAAATATTAAAGCCCTGAAACTTGGTGGACAGTTAAAAAATACCAGGAGGCTTTTAACCCTATGCCCAACTCAGTTGCGATATACAGGGTGGTTTAAAAATACAGTTCATTTGGTTACTTGAAAACGTTACCCTAAGTATTTTTTTTAATGTGACCCTGTATATTATCACTGATTAAAAAGCTACCTAAATTTGCGGTTTATTTTTGTATAGTTTACCTATACTTAACTAGTCAAGTTCTTGATTTATAAGTCATTATTTGTAAAATTTTCACGACAATTTCCATATCGACAATATGATAAAATAACTTTTATCTGGGTTAGTATAAATTGAGCAGATACCAAGTTTGGGCCAAGTGTTCATAATCTAATTATGAACATTTTTCTTTCACACGTTTTTATATAGAGTAGGTATAGGTACCGAAAATCGGTAAAAATTCCATATTAAAAAAAAATCTTGCTATTAATAGTATAGAAATATGCATAATGCATTGAACTAATTTATTATTCAAGAGGCAACATTAAAAAACGTGACTGTGATTTTAAAGTAGTACCTCTATCAATTGAAATAAAATTGCATGTTATAATAATAACTTTTTATTTAATTATCTTTGAGAGGAAAATGTTGTTTATTTTCAAGGGAAAACTTCCATTACATGAAAATGAAAGCCCATTTATTCTAAAAAAAATTTTTGGCTTTCCTATACATATACATGGTGTCCCAAATTCGAGCCTCATCATGGGGATCTCGGAAACTATAAGAGATACAGCATCGGTTAAATTATGGCAAAGTTGCGCAATTTCGTACTGAGCAATATCGCAAAAAAATATCTGAGCTATCTTTTTTAGTTTTTGAAATTTTTGCAAAAAACTAAAATTTTGAGTTTTTGTTTTTTTAAATTGCTCGACTTATTTTATCCGCTACAGAAAAACAAGCACAACAATGTTAGGGCAACTTCTTACGCTCCATATTGTGACGTTTTTAGAATTTCGTTACAACGTTTCGTTTTTGTGGAACTATTATCAACTTTAATTTTTTAAATACGGACCTGCATTTTTTATTTTATTTTTTGATAGCCCTTTAAGCCCTGAATTCAACCATGTACCACACTTAATTATATTTAGACGTTTTGATGTCATTATTACATCTGAAGAAATGATAATAATTATTTTTAAATACGGCCCTGGTGTATATTTGACTCTTGGTTTATTAAAACCACCATACTGGGCTAAATTAGTATCAAGCGTAGCAAAATAACTATAACGAGGCAGCAAGCGTTCAGGATAGTCCTGTAAATAACGGTCACAAGAAGTTTGTGAATTCCTATTGGAAGAATAATAAACTCGTAACATGTCGCGCTTTTCTAAAGCAGAAAACATAATTTTGCTGAAATATTCAGTATAAATGGTGACTGCAGTTGTCAAGATAATTAAGGTGAAAGTATCAACATGCTTGCCAACCTATAACCTATTTCGCGTATATTTATTTAATTTTTCTAGCTTTTACACAAACTTTAAATAAAATCATTATCGTCTTCATATTTTATAGGTAATAATTGACATATTAAATAAATATCAAGGAATTTCATTAAATATTTTAGAATTTTATAGCGAAAAATGTCGGGTAAGATTTTTTTTTAACATTATTATGTCATTCTTCTTTCACTATACAATTCTCCCAAAATTAGCAATGAAATAAATTGATATTTTTGTAATATGTCAGCTATTACCTAAATATTGTACCGACAATATTGATTTTATTTAAATGTTAGTTAATCAAATAATAAACTAAAAAAAGCAACGCGAAATAGGTTATAGGTTGGCAATAGATGAAATGATGTTGAGAATTCCACCTTAAGCCAAACAATCAAGTAGAAGTTCTTGTCATAGCAACCTTTGAATTGTTTGGTTTTATTTTTACTTTGTTACAATTTATATAAAAACTTAAATATAGTAAATTATTTGTATAAAATTCCGGATCCATTTGCATGTTGTATGTGGTAAAAAGATTAAGTAACTAACACCAGGGCCGTATTTAAAAATAATTATCACATTCCTGAAGATGTAATAATGACATCAAAACGTCTAAATATAATTGAGTGTGGTACATGGTTGAATTCAGGACTTAAATAGCTATCAAAAAATAAAATAAAAAATGCAGGTCCGTATTTAAAAAATTAAAGTTGATAATAGTTCCATAAAAACGAAACGTTGTAACGAAATTCTAAAAACGTCACAATATGGAGCGTAAAAAGTTGCCTTAACAATGTTGTGCTTGTTTTTCTGTGGCGGATAAAATAAGTAAAGCAGTTTAAAAAAACAAAAACTCAAAATTTTAGTTTTTTGCAAAAATTTCAAAAACTAAAAAGATAGCTCAGATATTTTTTTGCGATATTGCTCAGTACGAAATTGCGCAACTTTGCCACAATTTAACCGATGCTGTATCTTTTATAGTTTCCGAGATCCCCATGATGAGGCTCGAATTTGGGACACCCTGTACACAAGTTAAATATTGGTATTTAGTGTTTTTGAATTAAGTACTGTATCGTTCTTATTTTATGCATTCAACAAGGTGATAAGGTTCTTCATTCTTACCATAAATAATTTCATTTATTAGACATTTATTAAGTAGAAATAAAATTTACGATTTTTCTTTTATTAGGTAGATAAAATATTAATTATTAATATTTGTGGTCGTTTTATAAATATAAAATAACCACTAGTATACTTATTTTAAAACAAATATTTGTGATCTTGTGACGCTAAATTAAACGCAAATTAAAAAGGTAACCAGATACCTAGCCTATATAAATAAATATTGTTCGATAACAATTTTTTTTTGAATATTAATAGGAGACGTTTAATTAGTCAACAAACAGTATTTCTGTATCAAGTCTTCTATAACGGGTATTCCACTAAGTTCGGCGAGTTACGACTAGGGTTTTATTGTGAAAAAGGGGTTACTTCCTCTTAAAAACACCAACGTGTCTAAAGTTGAGTAACTCAAGCGCGATCTAAGTTTGGTCGCAAATGATACTGCTGAAGAAAAGGCTCTTTCAGCTTCCACACTTGTAGGTGGTACTGTCAGTAAATATTCGTAACACTTTTGCAAATATAAACCTCTTAATCCTCCATTTTCAAAAAGGAACATTTCTTTTTTAATTACGTTAAGACTTTAAGATGAACTTTTGGATTTTCCGATATTTGCCGCCAATTAGGTTTAGTTCTAGTGGTTTTTTGGGATTGCTATACTTCAATCCCGGGATTTTCGGGGACAAAAATCTTCCGGGATCCCGGGCTCGAAACCCTAGTTACGACATTATGAAAGCTATTATATCTTTGTGAAAAAAAATATTGACTAAATGGACCAAGAAAAATTGATGTAAAAATGATGGTAAATTTCCAAAATGACCTCTAGGGGGCCCAATTACTGAAAATTTTAATTTTCGCAATTAATCGCTCTTAAGGTCCTTATTTAATTAAAAAAATAAAAGAATATTACTTTTTGCTTAATTAAATTTGAATAAAGGATATGGACGATACAGCAGTTTTATAAATATTTTTTAAAAGCTTCCCCCACCCTTATTATGGACGATAGGAAGAAAATCTTTGACACAAACTATGGTAAAAATTAATTGTCTTTTTACTTTCTTTATTAAACAAGGACCTTAAAAACGATTATTCGAGAAAATGTCAAATGCATCATAGCGGCAATTTTGGAAACTTACAAATATTTTACATTAAATTTTATTTGGTCACTAATTTTTTTTCCCAAAGACATCCTTACTCCGTAACCAATTTTTTTGAACTATTACATTAAGCGCCCAATAGGCATGGGAAATTTGTTATTAGGTAAAATGTAAATGCAAAATTATTACTGCATATATGTATGTACAAATAAACATTTATTAAATATAACAAAATTACACTACTTTTAGTTAGGATGAAGTACTAAAAAAATCTTATAACGTAGTTTGACGTGTTTGCGTTTTAATCTTGCAATCTAGAAAATGTAATTCCAAGTCTGAAACAATTCCATTGCTGTTGAGTCACCTCTATTCTTTGCATACTTTTGTAATTCCTTTAACCATACTAATGGCTTGTTGATAATTGATGACATTTGTTTGATTACTGCATTCAACTTCTTCATCAGAGTCGTCAGATATTGATGTGGTTTCAGTTTGGGCTATATAATCGGTAAAATGGAGTCACTATCATCTTCTAATAGCACATCGCTATCAATGTTAATGAACTGGCCCAAATCAGTGTTATCAAATCCTAGAAATCAGACTTTTTCCATATCTTGCGTAAAATAGAAAGAGGTAGCTGCTAAAAAATCGTCACTTTCTACAATTTAGTTTTGATCTGTTTTAATTCCTGCTTTACGAAAACAATTTGTAATTGTTTCTTTTGTAACTTTTTGCCAGGCAGTTTTTAAAAATAGACAGCGTCTAAAACATTTATAGCTTTAGGAAAGAAAGAAAAACTCAAAGTCTTCCTCCACAAAGTTTAATAGAATAAAAATATTCAATACAAGTCTCTACATGTTTTGAACGTAGAAACGTTCATCATCATGCAGGAGACAGAAATTATATTTGGTGCTGATGGTTTTAGCAAAAGAGAAAATGGTGTCGAACCTTAATGGAGCTTTTATTTAATAAAACTTAATGTTTTAAGTAGACATGATATAAAGAAACGTGAAGAAAGTTTAACCATACTGAGTATGTGAGAAGTCAGCAAATGGGAATGGCAAAGAGAAAACCTTTTCTAAAAAGGTGTCGAAAGTTATTTTTTTTTTAAATTGTTACTTTATAAAAAAGGGACATTTAACCTTCGTCACAGCACGTGGACGCATACAGCTGCTTTTTCTTTAAATTTTTCAAAAAATGTACAAATTTTTGTAAATTTTTACGGTTTTTAAATTAAAACCCACACGGGGTTACTGAGCCTGAAAACTCAGTACTCCACTAACCTACACCTTATGGTTCTTCCATTTATCACCTAACTTGCTTCAAAAAAAAAAAATTTTCCCCACAATGTCATATAGACATATACCCACTTAAATGTCCCTTTTTTATAAAGTAACAATTTTTAAAAAAAATAACTTTCGACACCTTTTTAGAAAAGGTTTTTTCTTTCCCAGTTTATTTGGTTGGTCTAGACCCCATTTGCTGACTTCTCACATACTCAGTATGGTTAAACTTTCTTTACGTTTCTTTATATCATGTCTACTTAAAACATTAAGTTTTATTAAATAAAAGCTCCATTAAGGTTCGACACCATTTTCTCTTTTGTTGAAACCATCAGCACCAAATATAATTTCTGTCTCCTGATGATGAACGTTTCTACGTTCGAAACATGTAGAGACTTGTATTGAATATTTTTATTCTATTAAACTTTGTGGAGGAAGACTTTGAGTTTTTTTTTTTTCCTATACTTTCAACTCTACTTTAAGCATGGACTATTTCTTCAAATTTATAGCTTTAGTAGGACCTTAAACATTTGAAACAGATTCCATTTTTGATAATAGATTTTCGACCAAAATTACTCTATAAAATGCTTTAAAATTTTTGATAATGCCTTGGTCTAGAGGTTGAACAATTGAGGTACAATTGGGAGGTAAAAAGGCCAGGTGAATGTTGGCCAACCGAATGTCCTTGGGGTGGGAACATGCATTATCTAAAAATAGCAAGATTTTTCGTCTCTCTTCACTCATTCTTTTATCAAATTCTTTCAACTATTCTTCCAATATAGCAGAAGTCATCCAAGCTTTTTTATTACTTTTCCATACAACCAGTAGTCTATTTACACTAATATTTTTGAATGCTCTTGGCCTTTTTGACTTACCAAACACTAGTAATTTCTCCTTTTCTCCGGCCATATTGACGCAATGCATTTCTTTAGATAGTTTACCACCAACGCACTTTCACGTTTTAATGTTCAAGTCTGAAGCGCGAAAAAACAGTCCTGTTTCGTCTACATTATAGACATCTTTGGATGAATAGTCTTTTAATACTTTGTTTAAAAAACTGTTCAGATCCTATAGATTAATACTTCCAGCTTCTCCCGATATGGCCTTAAAAATGATGACGGAACTTTTCAAGCCATCCGGATCACGCACTAAAATTTTCATATCCCAAAGTCTCTGCATTACCTTTTGCCTTAGCTTGAATTAAAGGCCCTAAAATTTAAAATTGTCCTTTTAGAGGAGAGTTTTCGCACTCTTTGTATGAAAACAGCCTGTCCGCGTCCACCCAAAGGAGAGTCCGCCCAAGAGAGGTTGATTTTCATGACATTTCATATACCTAGTTCCGGACTATGAAACAATGTCCGCTTAATAGAGATGTCCGCTTATCAGAGGTGTCCGTTCTGAGAGGTTTCACTGTATAGGCATATAGGCAGCTGATGCCTCAACTGTCGGTCGTTGCATTTTTATTTCAAATTATAAATTAAACAGCAATAACCAAATTTTAATAAAATCTATTCTCTTTTCTCATGATGTCGACATAATATTGCGTACTTAAACTTTATCTTGATTATTTTCTTTACAATATTCAGTATTGTAACTTATGTTAGTTTATTAAGTACGGGTTTTTGACCTCCAGATAATAGAGAGTTTTTGGTTGAAAATTAGATAAGGTCATCGTCAGGTTCAAACTCAATAATCTTGCAAAACGTAGACAAAGCTCTTATAAATTGACTTAAGATTTGTACACTATAGAAACTTAAATTGCTGTAAAATCGATTTATAATTACACTGTTAGTATTCATATTAGTTGACAACTATTATTTTTGCAGATTACTGGGAGAAAAAGAGGAAGAAATCAAGCGACTACAAATAGAACTTGCGCAGCGAAATCGCGAAATCTATGAGCTGCGTTCTCAATTAGACAAATTCCAATCAGTTATGGCGATAACCCATAGTCATCCAGCTAGTCCCAAGGGATTAAGCGGTCAGCTAAGGACTAGGAAACAAAGGGCTGGCATTTCGGCTGAGCCTCAAAATGAGCAGAGCATACTGGAACTTAGCAGTTCTACGTTCCCGACGATTTATAAGGACGAAAGGTACATTTTTTAAAATTATTATTATTAAACCTTAAAATTCCAAGACAAAATGTACAATTTTTATACATAAACAAATCGTTATAAATCTAATCTACTATTCCACTTTTGGACAACTATTCGACACTTTAATGCAAACCAACCCGTTTGTGCGGCGGGATGATTCGGAGAAATAAAAATTGTTTTTAACTGCCTACAGTTTTCCATTCAGAAAACACATTTTTTTTATAGAACTGTTGTTATAATGGAAACGCCTGAAAACTATCTATACTATCATATTATAATATTGTAAAGTGACTGAGTTACTGATTCATACACAAATAACGATGACAATACAAAATGTATAACTTGTGTAACATTTTATATTTTCGAAAATAAAACAATAATCTTTAAATACAAACCAGAAAAAGAATTAGATCGTTTCTGGCGCAAACAAGGATCATACCGGGACTGTTTATATTAATATTGTTGTGACGTTAACTACCTTAAAATTAACGGTTTTGGCACATTTTTGCAGTTTGGCAATGCGTAAGTCCGTAAAAATGTTGGCGATTTAAACTTAATAATCATATGAACATTTTTTAAGTACATTAACACCTTCAAAACAAACGTTTTTACGGCTAGCAATAATTTTTCCATTTCCAAAACAATATAAGGATGTTCAATTTATATTGCAAGACATATTTTTCAGATGTGTATTATTTTTTGTATCCACATAAAATCTGTTTCACTCTAGGTATAAAAAATTGAAGAAATAACATAGAGTACAAAAAGTTATTCCAATTTTCAGGAAAATTTATGTTTGCAAAAAATGTTCATAAGTTATATCACAAGAGGTGAATATTCTAAATAAAATATTTACCTCGAGTGGTATATGTTGAGATTATATACCAAAAAAAAAGAAAAAAATACAACGAAATGCAAGATTTTTAAAATGATTTATGTAGCTACTAGAAAAACGGACAAAACGAAACAAAACCTAAACAATTGACAAAGTAATAAAACTAACAGAAAATTAGTTATAAGTATTATTGTTAAACACACAGTTATTATAGTAAACAGTAGTGGCTTGCTGGTGTTGCTGGAAACTCTTCGAGCTGCAAGAGACTGGAGCTTCGTGTTGGTCCAAAACCCATTAGTTGGAGGGTGACCTCTTAAACCTTGAATAGTGTTTTCGTGATGAGTTTTGTACATCTGCAAGTATGGCTTTATGGATGCAGCACTACTATGTCCAGTTATTTTTATAAGAGTTTGTTCGCTCACACCTGCTTTGCTTAATGTAGAGACAGCTGTGGCTCGATTGGAATGGTTTGTGATTTTTTCTTTCTCAGTATCTAGTCCAATTTTTTGTGCTGCTTGTTTTGTCCAATTAGAAAGAGTATATTTTCCAATGGGACAGTTTTTGTACCAATTTCCCATTTTCCAATTTGGATTTACTGTCAGGAATAGTCTTTGGGTAGTTATATTTTGCCCTCTTTTTGAAATTAATTTTCTGTAAAGGCGAACTGGACATAAATCGGCATCTTTTGTGTTTGCCACTAACCATTTTGAATTTGAAAGCTTCTTGTCTCCGCCTTGGGATGTTTTTGAAAAGATTGGGTTATATTCCATTCTATTACTTTTTGTACCATCGCTATAATATTCTTCTCTGAAATACGTATTTAGGCATGTCTGGGCTTCTCCTCCTCTCCATGCTAATTTCACAGCCGCTATTTGATAGAACTTTTTCTGTAAATCCTCGGGGTTATTTTCGTCAAAAATTTTTACCATCTTTTTGTACTCGTCGTAGGTTAGTGCTCTTGCACTTTTCCGGTGATTTTTTGGATCAGCCTGAAGCAGTTTTCTTTTAGAATTTCTGGCCATACGTGCTTTTTGGAATTCAGGATCTTTAAAAGTATTAAATTTAATGTTGTATTTATTGAAGTACCTTTCTTGAAGCAGTTGGGCTGTTTGGTTCCACATTGTCTTGATAACCCCTTCCTTGTAGTCAGAACCATCTTTTTTCTTCATATTAAAACTCCAGTCTTCCAATATAGCGGCAAGCTGTATTATAGTTGTATTTTTGGTCAATATATACTGCCGTGTTTCGCAGAATTTCTCGAATTGGGTCCATATATACTTTTTTGTTTTTGTTGTATTTTCTGGGATAGTCTTTTCAGCGTTTTTTCTTATATTTTCGACTGAAACATTACCGAATCGGCAAGGTTCCATTTTTTAAAAAATGTGACATGAATCTGACAACATCAAAAACTTGATTTGTTGAAAGGGATTTTTGTTATTATAGAAACGGTCTATAGCAACCATCAAATATTTTAAACTTGTTATGATGTTGTTATGCAATGGCATTGTTGTGGCAGGTGGCCCGGGGTATATCCACTTATGCGGGGTATATCCGCTGATATTTTTTTATTTTTAACGTTTCTTATGGGAAAATTTATACATGAGTGAAATATTCAGTATAATATGCATCTGATTGGTCACAAAACAGCGTTTAATTGGTCAGAATCGGATTGAGGTATATAATCGTATATAATATCACAAGAGAGAAAATTTTGACGGTAAAATTTTCGACTGGTATGAAAGTTTGTCGCTTGGCAATTTTGCGAATGAAATTTTCGACAAAATAAAATCAGGAGCCGTTGCCGTTGGTTAAACTACCGTGATATTATTACTGCACAACGATCTAGCAATATTTGTTGTCTTCAGTAGGAAAGCGCGTTGCTGTCACAATATAGTGTTAAACAGTTGTATAAAGAGTATGTGAATTCTTATAAGGACTACAAGGCTTTTTCTCAGTATACATAAATACAGGAATTGTGTAGAGCTTATAATTAATAGATCAATCGACTTACCTGTAAGGAAAGTAGATCGTAATTATCCGAGCATCTTTGCCGTCTCTCATTACACCCAGTACCCAGTAGTATCACAGATAACCTAGTATTAATTTGAAGACGACTGGAGATACTTACCAGTTGAAACATCGTGATTTAAAATAAATTGAGAAAATGCAAGTCAAGTTGAGTCTAAAACTATTTTATCGCTCGAGACAGTTTGTATTTTTAACATTCACAAACTAAAGTTAGAAATAAAAAAGCGCTGCGCAAGCAAAAATCGTAATCAGAATTACGTGAATATTTTTGTAAAATAATTAAATCGCCAATTTTAGTCAGTGGATGTAAATGGAATTATTTCTCGCAGATCAGAATACCCTCATGTCGCCCTATTCTCGTTTTGTCTCGCGAAAACGACATGACACTAGAGTCATAATTATTTTTATTTACAACCATACATGTAATGTTGACATTACAACATTTTTAAAAGTTTGGAAGTGTCGCATTACCTACGTCTACTTCCCTCTTCCACTTCCCTCACCCATTTCCCTCACTCATTTTCCTCATTCTTGTTCTTCTCTCATTTCTCCCACTCATTCAATAAAGCAAAATATTTATGTAATATCTTTATTTAACAATTCTTATACAAGGAACGTATATCAACAAGACAATTAACAACAATAATTAAACAATTTATCACATTATTTCTTAAAATTAATGGTCAAATTTGACTTATTATAAGCATTAACCGAAATTTTTAAGAGACCGTCCGGATAGCATATACAGTAACAGCACGCGGGCTAGAAACTTCGTTTAAGCTCGGATCGCCGAAATCATAATCTGTAATGGCACGTGTGCTAGACAGCAGAATGCGTAACAGCACGCGGGCTAGAAAATCTGACTTCCTCAAGTGGTGGCTAGTAACGACACTCGCGCTAGCAGCAGTTACAGTAATAGCACGCGAGGTATAAAAAGGTATATTGGCAATCGGTTTGTTCGTTGTTAGCAGAGCATTTTTTTAAAATTTAATTAATATTTTATGAAATATTATGAAATGAATTGGATTCAAAAAAAATGCTCTGCTAACAACGAACAACACTTTCTAGCCCGCGTGCTGTTACTGTATATGCGTCCGGATAGTGTTAAGTTTCACTGCTAGATAATTTGATTTCTTGTTCACTCTCAGATCCCGTAATGTTAACACCAATTTTTATTTATCTTGAATGCTTTTTCATATCGCCCCCTACTTTTCTCAGGAAGTAAACTTGCTTCTGCTTTTTCTGCAGCCTCTTTGAGTTCTGTTGGGATGGAATAATCTTCATTCTCACTCAAACACCATTTCGGGTTTTTTCTGACACAAATTTGACAGAACGAGACAAATTCAAAATTGTTTAAAGTTATGCTCCATTACTATGGCACTGCAACCAGTACATGTTTGAATGACGCAACCAGCATATTTTTGTTTGGCGTCAAACAATAAATGTCATACCTATTTTGACATTTTTACTACATTTTTTGAAAAATCAAATTTCTAATTTTCGGTGTGATTGTAAATAAAATAGTATACAAACCTCAGAGGAAAGTTTTCATTACTGTCACGAGATTAAAGTTAACCTCGACGCTTCGCGTCTCGGATAACTAACTAATCTCTCGACAGTAATGAAGAAACACTTTCCTCTTCGGTATGTAATATACTATATAATTATTTATTTTCTTTCGTCATTAGCAAAAGTTTTCGAAAAAGTTTTAAAAGAAAGATTAGAAAATTTCTTAAATAATAAGTAATAAAATCCTATCAGACAAACAATTTGGATTTCAAAAAACTAGATGAAATTTGTCACCTAACAAATCAAATATATAATTCAATCGATAATAAAATGAACAGTATAAATATATTTTTAGATTTAGCCAAAGCCTTTGATACCGTTAGTCATAAAATTCTTATTAACAAATTAAAAAAACTGGATTTCGTGGTCAAATATTAACTTTATTTAAAAACTATTTATAGTATAACAGAGTACATTATGTTAAAATTGGTGAAAATATTAGTTCACAAAAAATATTTAATTATGGAGTCGGTACCACAAGCTACAGCCTAGGACCAATACTTTTTAATATTTATCTAAATGATATTTTTAATTTAAACTGTCAAGGAAAACTACATAGTTTTGATGATAATACGGTAATTTTTTATGAAGGTCTAAATTGGAATATTTAAAAAAATACTATTGAAAAAGATTTTATAAAAATAAGCAACTGGTTTAATAAAAACTTATTAACTATAAATTATAACAAAACAACATACATTCCATTTACTTTATACAAAAATAAACTTCCCAATATTGGTCCAATAATATGCAATAATAATATTGACATAAAAGAAGGTGAAAATATTAAATATCTTGGAATAATTTTTGATAAACACAAAATGGGATTTACATAGTGACTACATTGTAAAAAAAACTAAGAATTCTTATACCAAAATTTAAACATCTTAAACAATTTTTAAATATACTTAAAAGAATTAGAAATATTTTATTACTCTTTATTACAAACCCATTTAAATTATGGAATACTAGGGGGGGGGGGGGGGGGGGAATAAATAAATTTTGAAAATTATTTACTATAAACTATTTAAAGATAGCAAAAAAATGGATTTTAAACAAATATTTTCTTATAAAATGTTAATATATATTTTTAAACATGAAAATAAAATAAATTATATTAATCACACACATGAAACTCATCATAAAAATACTATTACATATAAAAATAGAGTAAACAAAACAATAATAGCACACAAACATTTTTTATAGTACATCAATCCATATATTTTTGATATGCGATTGACGGGTTTCTCTCAGACACCTTCACCATCAATGCTGGTGTTCCTCAAGGGTCCATATTATCTCCCACTCTCTTCTTACTGTACATTAACGACCTTCTAGCGAAAACAGAAAATCCATTATATTGCTTTGCTGACGACAGCACACTTATCTCATCTTTTACTTTGAAACCTCAAACATCGGCTACTGACGCACATCTTCGCAGACAACATGAGGTATCACTCCTCAATAAAGACCTGGAAGAAATTTTGTCTTGGGGTGACAGTAACCAAGTCGAATTTAACGCTCAAAAAACCCAGGCTGCCGTTTTCTCTAAGAAGGTCAACATTGCAGAACCCGATATCGTTATGGCAGGACACGCAATTCCACTGACTTCGTCTATTAATTTGCTGGGTGTCAACCTGGAAGGAAATATGTCTTGGCATAATCACGTAGTGGCAATCGCCAGGGCAGCTTCTCAGAAGCTCGGTATACTTTTCCGTACCAAAAAGTTGTATACACCTCAACAACTTTTGACACTCTATAAAGCCCAGATTCGACCATCACTGGAATACTGCTCTCATATCTGGAGTTCTGCACCGAAGCATACCCTTCGGTTGTTGGATTCCATCCAAAGGAGAGCCGTTCGTCTAATCGGCGACCACGAGCTGACTAAGAACCTCGACAGCTTAGAACATCGAAGACAGGTTGGTGATTTGACTCTCTTCTACAGATATTTTCATGGCAAGTGTTCGACAGATATTGCCCGCTCGATTCCACCTAGAGTAATGCATAGCAGAAACACACGACGAACCACTGCCGCCCATCCCTATGTGGTTCAACTTAGTACACCCCGAACATCATTGTTTCAGAACTCTTTCATTTGGAGGACGTCATCTTTGTGGAACGGCCTTTCTGAGACCGTGTTTCCAACCGAATATAACCTCCAACGATTCAAGAAAAACGTGAATCGCTTTCTTCGCACACGCACCGCTCCCAGAGCGCCTTAAAGGATTTTCCTATATAATAGTGCTTGTGCTCGATCATAAAAAAAAAAAAAAAAAAAAATGCTACCACAGTCAATTAAAATAATTAAATCATTAAATAATTATAGAAATAAAATTAAAAATTGGATATTATCCAATCCAAGAGATATATTCAAGGATATCATTAATAAATAATAAATATACCAAGCTATAATGAATAAAATAAATAAAATTATATATTATATACATGAAGTATTGTATCTTTGTATACTGTAGTGATATAAAATATACCAATAAAATATTGTCATATTCGTTTTATATTATAGTAATCTAGTTGTGCCTGAATTATGAAATATATTCTTGACAATAAATATTATGTTATTTAACTCAAACAAGTATTTTACTTCTGAGTTCGGAATTGATAGTTTATACAAAAAAATTATATATTAGCATTAAATTAAATGTCAAAAAAATATTTGAACAAACTAGGTATTATTATTATTATAAAACAATTTTTAAAAACCATGTAATAATTAAAATTAAACAGAAAACATTAAAAATTAATTTAAAATAATTAACTCCTGTACCGGAAATACATACATAATACCATACATAATAGGTATAGCCTATTTAAAAATATATAGTGCGTACTCGGCAATTTAAAATAACAAAGGAGTATCTACTTTATGTACATATATCAATAGTACAGTACTTTTACTACATTTATACTGCTAACTCGGAAAAATTAGTTGCCAACTTGATAGTTTATTAGAGGGTACTGACCATAACAATAAAATAATAAGCATAAACAGTCTAAAAATAAATTTGTGAAGCGTTGATTTTCGAAAATATTTTGGTTATAATCGGCATCAGAAAATCCACGGATTTTTCCGTTAATTTCGAGTCGAACTTTTTTTTTATTGTTGAAAGACGATTGATTATTAGATGATACATAAAATTCGAGACCTAGACTTATTTGATCGAGATAAATACCTTGAGCTGAACGAATAAGTTTTATAACCATCAATTATGCTAAAAAGTAGATAAGTTATCTAAACTTGGTAAAAATACAAGTTATTTTAAACAATGGTTCTATTTATAAGGAAATTATTATAGGCATGGATTATTTACTTTCCTATGTTGAAATAAATAAAGAAGAGAAATGTAGGCCAAGGAATTTGTTCAATAATAGGAATTTCTGTACATAGTTAAAACTAAATAAAATCTATCTATTTAGTATCCTACGATTAATCATTGTTTTGTCACGTTTCTTACCATTAATGAAAATTTGAAATCCTAGATACTCATATTTTAGTATATACAGGGTGTTTTTTTAAGGTCGACGAGCGGCCATATCTCGGAAACTACTGGGCATAGAAACTCAGGAAAAGAAAAATGATAATTAAAGTGGCCATGAGACAATTCTGGAAATAATTTTTAAGTTCCGCATTTTGCCGCAAGAGGGCGTAATTGAAAAGTAAATTTAAAAATTTTACATAACTCCGAAAATTTCACATTAAGGTATATGTTTGATAACACCATTTTAAAGCTTGGACAATTATGCATCATTTTGGTCTTATGCTCATTGGCGTACCGACTTTAATAAGAGTGGGGGAAGCTGTTGAAAGTGTAATCATTTAAATCGCTGTAACTTATAAACGATTTATCCGATTTTAGCAAACTAAAGACTGTTTGGAAGAGAAATGTATATACTTTCACCAATCGTATTTAGTTGTCCATAATTTTTTTTAAAAAGTTCAAAATCTAATTTTTCTGTCTGTTTTCTTTCAAAGGCCAGAAAGATCAGGTCAGCCATCCTCTGATGTTCCATTGCCATACGTTGGGGGCGATTATTTGCCGTTAAGGTGGAAAACGAGGATTCGCAGACTGCTGTACTGCATCTAAAAGTTACGCTGGTAGCAAACAGTTCGTGTGTATTTTTAAAGGCGTTGATTATACAGCTCATTGAATAATTTGGTTGTTGCTTTGCGGGCCATATAGTCTTTGACAACGTAGGTATAAAGTTGAAATATTCAGAAAGGGTTATTGTCATACAATTGTTGTTTTTTCCAGGAAGGGCGAATTTTTCTCTAGGAAGGGCGGCGCCCTGCCTGCCCCCCCCCCCTCCCTGGCTACGGCCCTGACTCCAGCCCCAACAGTACCTGAAACCTTTTTGCAATTTACCTAAAATGTATTTATTAAAGCCACTGAATCTGTCAAAGAAATAGAGGTAGCCTCCAATTTCGTGAGTGCTATAGGTACCTACCAAAGAATAATTTGTTTTTATAATTAATATAGTGTGGGTTTATCCTGGGTAATTCTATGAATCTATTCATCATAGAAAGTACCTGAGTCGGCCCCATTGTAATGTAATAAACTAATAAACAGGTGCCGTGCAATAAACAAGCAACCGAAAAGGGCCAGACAGGGTCTTTATTTGGCAATAAAATGCAATAAATGCTCTATTATTGAAAAAATGCATTTTTTATACAAAACAGACAAAAAATACAAAAAATTCAAAAAAATGCATTTTGCATTTTTTTCGCTCCTTAAAAATCAGTATCGTCGGCACATTACTTAGGTAATATCTGATATACTACAAAAATATCAATTTATTTCATTGCTAATTTTGGGAAAATTGTATAGTGAAAGAACAATGACATTATAATGTTAAAAAAAATCTTACCCGATATTTTTCGCTATGCAATTCTCCTAAAATAAGTTATGAAATTCCTTGATATTTATTAAATATGTCAATTATTACCTATCGAATATCAAGTCGATACTGATTTTATTTAAATTTTGTGTAAAAGCTAGAAAATATAAATAAATCTACGCGATTACATGGTGGCAAGCATGTTGATACTCCCACCTTAAAGTTTAAATCCTTTATGCTTAGATTATTACATTCATATGAGTACCTACTGCAAGGCACCGTATGCATTTATTAAACGAAAATTCGTGAATAATGGCTTTCATAAAATGTAAGGCTTTTGTTATATACTAATAATAACCTATTTTGCGGTTACGATGATTTTCGATTATAAATATTTAATGTACCTACATACGTTTATGTAAGTTTGTAGGTATCCTTTCACACTAGTCGGAACAGTTCAATTAAAACATTGCAGAAAATTAAATGTTATTTATAATTTGTTTCATTTATGAGTTATAAATACCAACTTATGTAAATTTAAAGACTCTTCATGTGTGTCTTTCTAATTTAAAAATAAATTTTTAGTAATCGTTTCGTAACAAACTGACCTAATTCCGATGTTTAGGTTGAAACAAAAGTAGTAGTAGTAACATGTTTTATTTAGCAAAAAGCTACTAAATATTTTTTAATTCACTTTTTTAACACATTTTTATAGATTTATTTTTAAAACGCAACCAACCTTCTTTTAATAAAAACAGACAGAAAAGTTAAACATTTTGCAAATTGCATAAAATATTACGTATCATTTTGTTTTTTAATTAAATGTAATTTTAAAGTTTTTTTAAACAGTTTTAATGATTTTTGAGATTAAATAGAATTTTCCAAATTATTATATTCTATCAAACCTTTAAAATAAAAAATAAATTTATAAGCTAATGTTTTAGACACTCTATCCACATAAAAATTTTGATTAGTTCTTGTTTTATAAATATGATGGTCATAATTAAAAGAACAAACATTTCTTAAACAGTCAGGCAATAAGTTATTTTTAATTTTATGTATAAAGATACATACTAAATAAAAAATTAAATTTCTAACATTCAACCAATCTAAATTTTTCAACATAAAATTATTTTTTGTATATTTGTCACAATTTAAAATAATCCGCATTGCCTTATTTTGTAAAATTTGTAATTTATCAAATATTTCCTCACTAGCACAATATAAAATGGAAGAACAATAAAGAAAATGTATTAATATAATAGTATTAAATACAGTTTTTTTAGAAAACAAACTTAAATTAGAACTGATTCTTTTAAAATAACCTATTTTTCCGGCGATCTTCTATATAATACTTTCAAAATAATTTAAAAAATTTTAATTTTGAATCAATGATTTTCCCTAAATATTTAAAACTGTTTACTAATTCCAATTTTTCACCATCAATTATAAACATTTATATTTTGACAATTTAAATTCTTACCCATAACCATACATTTAGTTTTTGAAATATTTAATTTTAATTTATTTACTTTTAGCCAATTTAATAATATATTTATCTCAGAGTTTAGAGTATTTAGACCATCAAAAATATTTAAAACATTAAAAAATAAACCTAAATTATTTGTTTTAAATAGAAATCAAACCCGACAATTAATTTTTTTTTGCACCTGAGCTGGGGTATATTTTGTGGGCAACTGAAGTAATAAAGTACCCAAGGGCGTCGCCAGTCAGTGAGCTAGGGAGGGGCAGCATAGAAGAACTGAAGAAAACATTAAGATAGAAAAGTTTTAATTTAAAAAAAAATGGAAAACGAATAAATTATTTACATACAAAATCAATTTAAACATAATCGTCTAGGGTTGCTAGCGAATTTGTTGGTTACTTTGTTTATAAAATCGTCCCAGTTCTTGAAAATGTGTTGCCTGTGTACACTCATCATGGCGAGGCCATTGAGGCGAGTTCCAGTCATCGTGCTCCTCAACCAGGTTTTGATTCTCCTCAAGCTACAGAATGACCTTTCAACTGTACAAGTGGTACAAGGTAAAGCAATAAGAATCCTATCAAGGCCTTCTTTATCGCAGGAAAAAAATCGTCAGTTTCCTTATGGGCTTCCACAACACTTAGTTTGGCCGATTCTGGTTTTTTCTCCCATTTTTTTTTCCAAAGTTCTATCTCATTCTTGATATCCAAAATACCGTAAAAGTTTCTGAATTCCTCGCATGCTTCTTTAAGGTCTTCCAAAGATATGTTTTTCATTTGCGCAGGGTGTAGTTTTGTTAGGGTAAAGGATGGTCTATTTTCTTCAGAGAACCTTATTTCGAGGGAATTTATAATTGAGTCCGAATAAGGAATTGTCATATACCTCCGCCAGAATTCTGAAGGGCTTTGTGCCGGGTGGTTGCTGCGGTGTTGTTGTCTTTCAACAGTACGGCGAAGTATGGATTCCATATCTTCCGTCAGTCCAATTTTTTCCGCAATAGCAGTAGCATCTTTGATAATATCTTCTGTAACTTTTTCGGGATCGTTACGGTGGTCTTTGATCAGTTGTAAAATGCGACTAATATGCTGGGATGCCTGAACCGTGTCCAAGGATACTGATTGGAGCACGTTTACTGTGGGTTCTATAATACCGGAATATTTGGATATCAATACGAGGCTAATAATAAATGAAGCTTTGGAAGCTGCCGCATGGAGCTGATACGCATGTTTCCTTGTCGCATTATTGCCATCTTGAGACAATGTTTCTAAGGCCTCCATTATAGCACAAAAATTCTCTTTAAAAACTCTGATGCTTTTGTGTTTTTCGCTCCACCTTGTTTCGCATAACCGGGAAATATTGGGTATTATCCGTCTTAGAACCGATTCCCGAAAGAATGTTATTATATCCTTGATGGTCCCAACGGTATTTCTGATGTCGGGCAGGGCGTTCAGATCATTGATGACCAGATTGAGCTTATGTGACGAGCAATCTTCGCGAGCCGATGCAGTGTTGCCGTTGATTCCCGGAAATTATCGGTTATTGTTTCGATTAGCCGGGTGCGCGTAATTTTTTTTTAATTCCAGTAACTAAGCCGTATTTTTAGAACCTCTAGGGGGGGGGGCTGTTGCCCCCCTGCCCCTCTCTGGCGACGCCCTTGAAAGTACCTGATAACGATGTAACGATGAACCTCCTCTTTTATACCGCACTATTTATTGCACCTTGAAACCAACGACGATTGATCAAAGATAGACATCCCATTATCTTTGTCACAACAAGCCGGCAAGATCTAAAATGCTTATATCCACCAGATTCCTCGCCAGTTCATTAATGAAACCGCGTGGAAATAGTAGCGAACGCTGTTGCCAAAGATTGATTTTATGTTTTATAACAAAAGCAGGAAATTAATTTTAAAATAAATCCGTCATATTATCAAAACGTCAAAGCAAATTAAGATTAAGCATAAAGATATCATTCTTTTATGGCTTTATAAGCGTAAATGATCCGTCTATCTTTTTTTGATCGTCGTTGGTTAAAAGACATTGTTAATACAAGCAGTGCCGGGCCCCATTATGATACGGAGTATTATAATTGATAACAATATAAAAATATTTTTTTCTTGCTTTTGCATGCGTAAAGTTTGAAATCAGATTAAAAATGTCTATTTTTTGAGCTTCCTCATTTAAATAGAAATAATTGCTAAAGCTGATAATTTTTTATCGGTCATGCAATTTCTCAAATAAGTTTTAATTAACTTTAACTTGGAAAAATAATGCAGGCAGTTACAATTTCACTAAACCGGGAAGATGCATTTAATATGAATGATATTTTTTTACCAATATAAAATGTAATAAATCAAAAATAGAAGTTAAATTATCTAAATCATTCTTAAAACATTCTCTAAATGAAAGCACTTGCGATGAAATTGTATCAGCGATATCTTCTAGATATTGAAGATGCCAGGGCTTGACTCATATCGTAAATATCCTTATCAGAAAGAGAGGGATCTCGTAAAACGTTGGGATACAAAACACGAAAATAAGAACAAATTTTGTAAAGGCCAGAACTTCGATTTTTTAATTGAGCTGTAATTATATCTATAGTTTTAAAAAACACATTTATTCTAAACCAATCATCACTTGTTTGAACTTGTGAATGGTTATTACCATCATCAAAAATTATTTTTGGTCTTGATATCCTTTTGTTTTCGAATTCAGGAGTAGTGCCCCATTGCCTAGGCAAAATAACAGCGTCCGTTTTAATTACATCAAACTTATTTCTCATTTGATTTATGATTTCAGTGGCGGTGGTTAACATTTTAGACGCAGCTTCAATATTTTGCTCTTTTTTTTTGTAAATGTTTTGACAATGCATCAATATTCTTTAAAATTTTATTTTGAAAAACAATAAGAAAAACGGTTGCAAATTTTTCCAACTGTTTCCTTAAAGACGTTGCTTCATTCACTTCCGCTTTAATTGTAGAGGTTAAAATTATTTTTGCCAGTGTTTTTAAAATATCCACATATCTAAAACGAAGAGCTTCTAATGCATCGTGTCTTGATGACCATCGAGTGGGTGTCAATTTTTTAAAAGTTATTTTGACATTAGTAACACTTTGCAAAAGTGCCCACCGTTTAATGCTTTGTTCAAAAAAAACCTAGACATTTTCAACTAAATCGTAGAAATTCCTAATTTCTCTTATCCAAGTTCAATAATCGCCGACACAAACACCGCCCTTTAAACTAAATGTTGGTATTGCGAATTGCGTTTTAATAAAAAACAATAATAAAAAAAATAAAGGCCGTTTTATGTGATTGTTTTAGTTACTATCTATAAAATTATTGAGTAGAGTAGTTTTGCGGATACGTTTCCGGAGTATTGAATTTTTTTTTCTATAAGAACATTTCGTTTTGCATTTTTATGTTTTTGTGGCTCCGCTCCCGGGC
This sequence comes from Polydrusus pterygomalis, assembly GCA_963969555.1. Lineage (NCBI taxonomy): Eukaryota > Metazoa > Arthropoda > Insecta > Coleoptera > Curculionidae > Polydrusus > Polydrusus pterygomalis. Next base: position 42,122,991 of record OZ018381.1, on the reverse strand, counting down.
CCGTGTGCTTCGCACACATTGAACACCGGTAATTCCGCCACCGAATACAAGTAATGCTGAAATACAACACGAATATAATATAATATATAAAAACATTAGATAAATAAATTAGGAAAGCCCAGACACCTCTAAAACAAGAGTCGACAAATATACAGTTTTAGAACTTTTAAAAAGCAACAACCGAGGCAACATTTCCCTTTTTGCGGTGGTGGTTCACATTTTTACTTTATACCCCAGCAGACCCCGTACCGCGGGGGGGCCACTTTGACGGCCCCTTCAAACTTGCTGCCAGCTTTGCTTTTCAGGTATTTCATTTCATAATTAATTTTATTCTTTTATATCCTGATAATAACTTCGTTAATTGAAGAAGAATTATACGTGAAAGCGCGGAATTTACAAACAATATACCATAAAGACTTGTCCATTGACTATATACCTAGTCAAATTTTCAGCCCCAAAAAGAGATTTGGAGATAGTATTTCAAAATTAAAAACAGTGTAGGAACTTGCGGATCATTTATTAATAAAAAATCAGTGTGTTTCTTCAAAAATTTCCAGCTGTATCTAGTGCAATGATGTTATTTCTAACTTTACCAGTTAGTGTGGCTAGTGTGGCATCAGCGGAACGATCTTTTTTCAAACTTAAAATAGTAAAAACCCATTAACGTAACACCATGGGACAACAACGCCTTTCGTATTTATCCTTAATCAGTATCGAACAGGAGTTTGTTAAAACATTTGATATCGACCAAATTATGAACGACATTGCAAAAAAAAACTCTCGACGATCTGGTCGTTTTGTATAATACCTTTTATAGTACTTAGTGACATAATGTTTGTGCAGACTTGTTGAGTGTTCATTTGTTTTACTGTTTTCTGTCTTTTGGATTCTATGAGGCTCGATCACTGCTACCCCCGTTACTACCATACATCGTAAGCAACATATTTGCTGGAATATTACGTATAATGACTCTATAACTACCTATGTTATGTCTACCAGTCTACCTAGGATTATAAAATAAATTCGAAGTTTGCTGTTTTAATAGTAAGTAGGTACTTAACACATAATGTGGGTTTAACCCTAATTAAATTATTACACGATTAACGAATTCAAAAATTCATAAACCTGAACCTAATAGTAATCAAAATAAGAATTATCATTTTCCATTTGTTATAGCGAGGGTGCCCCTGAAAACGTTTGGGGGGGGACACTCAATTTGCGTTACGCCACTGATACTTTATTGAATTGGTCAAATAGATCGTCCTTTACATTACACAGTGAGGAATTTGAATACTTAATTCTAATTCTGGTACAATTATCAATCGTATTGGATTCAACGTTGGACTTTAGGTGTATATGGAGATAAGCCAAAAATAATAAAATACCTACAAAGATAAGTCAATTAACCCTAAATTAAAAAGGCGCACACACACAATATTAATGCGCTCGTTAAGATTACACTTCAGTGCATTTCACAGTAAGATACGTCTTAATTACTTGTTGCCAAAACGCCCACCAGATGGCAAGCAATTAATTTAGGCGCCATGTCAGTCCGTTGCAAAACTAGGTGTGTTATGATACCTTTCAATTTTTTACGTAATATAACGATTTATGCAATGTAATGATCCACAGTAGATAATAATAATTATTTATGATGTATTTTTATCAATTTTTCATTATGTATAATATATATTTTTATAGTGAGTAGAGTGAAAGCAGCAACTGTTACTTACATTTAACTCACTTTTACCTCTACCTTACCTTCAATTATTTGAATATTATATTTTATTTTTTAAAAAACATGTAAAAAATTATTTTTTCACTTAAAAGACGCTGTTTGCAATCGGGCTTGATTGCTGATGTTTAAAAAAAATTATATACCTACAGGGGGAAAATATGGGTGTATGTATATATTATACAATGTGAGTTTGTAACTTGAAATCAATTTAGTAAATCCAGTAATTTTTTTTTTGGAAAATGCTTAGGAACATTTTCCTAACGTTGATTTTATTGCTGGGGATTTTTATCATTGCCTGAAAAGAACCGTGGCTATGTTTAGGGAAACAGGTTCTATACAACATAAAAAAGGAGAAGGAAGACCATCTGTAAGAACAGAACAACTTGTTGCAAACGTTCGTGAAATAATGCAAAATACGCCAACAAATTGTATAGAACGCCTGTCCCAAAAAGTGGGAGGATCTTATGAAACATGCAGGACTATTCTTAAGAAGCAGCTAAATTTATTTCCTTATAAAGTGCAAGTATTATAATTTTCTAAACAACAAAAATAAATTTTTTATTTGTATACTTATTTTATTACTCATTAGTTTGGCATATCATGTCATAATATGAATTTGACAAAATTTTAACCTAGATTTGGTTAGATATATCGTCCCCATATCATTGTGATCTAAACCAGGCCCCACGTTTTTTAATCCAAGCTCTCTTTGATGCAAATAATTTTTGCTCGCACGGTTTATATTCTGTGCCTACAGAGTCAAGTGAGGAGAGGGGGAGGCTGCCACTTGTATCTGCCCCCGCCCTTAAATAAATTTACCTGAGACACAACATTACTACGTCACGATTGTTTTCTTTTAAAAAAATTAATTTAATAACCAAAATGGATTTTGGGTGCCCAATAAATTGTAAAAAAAGTCAAATAAAATTTAAAATTAAATTATTCTCCGCCATTGGGTCGAGAACAAATTTAATGGTATTCGTGTTTTTCTAATCTTTTCATTTCTGATTGAGAACGGGCCGCGAAATTATAATGTCAGTATTTACACAGGGTATTCTAAAAAAAAGGTACAGGAGAGTGGAATTGGTAGAGCAAAAAATATAACACCCTGTATACTGTATGCGACAATTTTGACATTTTCTTGTAGAGATTCCAGAAACTAATAAATGTACCAAATTGTAAATAATTATTCGTGAAAAAAAAACAAAAAAATTAAAAAATGTACACCAAAAGTGAAGCCTTTTTGGCCGCATGTTTAAAGTTTTTTTCCTATCTTGGGGAGCACAGTCTCTTAAATATCCACGTGACATTCATTAACACCCTGTATGCTATACATTATATATTTATTCTTAATTAAAAGCAATCTTATTATTATTCTAGAATCTTTTAATAAATCATTAATAATATGTTTATCAATGTTAAAACGTCTTAAGCAGCGTGGTTTAACTATATTATGTACTTGATTTTTATTGAATGTGCAACGTGTTTTTCGCATTTATAATAATTTATATTAAAAAATGTCAGATATGCCGGCTGCAGCGAGTAGCAAGAAATCTAATAAATTTTTCAGCTGTCAATTGTTTTTGCAAATAAATCATAATGATGTAAGAAACCACTGTTAGACGACATAAAAACTAACTTTTATTGATACAGAAACTGAGATACACAATTTTATTGCTTTTAAAAATAGTTTATCATAAATCAAAATTGAAATCGTTTGCGAATATATTTTGATATTTGTAACTAGCGGGTAGGTACCGGAGGTACCCTTGGCTTTATTAAGATTTCGGATCTTGGGTTATACCAAAAAGAAGACCCATGTTGCTCATCCAGTGACGTGACAAAACCTGAGTGGGCCCCCCGGCAAACGTTTTCAGGGGCCCCCTCTCTATAACAAAGGGAAAATGACAATTCTTATTTTCATTACTATTAGGTTCAGGTTTATGAATTTTTGAATTCGTTATTCGTGTAATAATTTAATTATAGGCTTAAAATCACATTCTGTGTTAAGTACCTACCTACTTACTATTAAAACAGCAAACAATTCGAATTTATTTTATAATTCTAGGTAGACTGGTAGACATAACATAGGTAGTTATCAGTGGCGTAGCGTGCAGGGGGCCAAGGGGGGCGACTGCCCCCCCGCCCTTTGAGTCCTTTCCCAAACGGCGCCCCCTTCCCACTCTCCCAGTAGTTCCCAGTTCCCAGAGGCAAAAGTGTACATTTGGCCATTTGGCAATATGGTAATATTTTAAATTTCATTAGCAGATCATTTATTTTTGGTTGTTAAAATTTAAAATGATATTATTATTATTTTTTAGTTCTTTGTTTCTGTTTATATTATAAGATGACCATTATCAGAAGAATATTGGCAAATATGATATTTGATATTTTGTGAAGCTCTCGTTCCCTTTGTTTTTAAAGTATTTTTATGGGTTTTAATTAGGTTATGATATGTTTATTTTTATAGCTTTTAGAGTAAAGAAACAAATAAAATAAACCTGTTACCTATTTCGGGATTTTATTTTATTTCCACTACTTGGTTTAATTTATAATAAAAATATTTTGCCACGACGAATAATTTGTATTCTTTCAGTTATTTTGCTTTAACAATTAAAAATTGCTTGAAATCTCTAATTTACTAGAGACTAAATTTTATCTTTTTAAAAGTGTGTTATTGTCGCCAATCAGAATATATGCTCCTATTATTATGTAATATGCATAAAATATTTAATAGAGTTTCAACAAAATTCCCCTTGCCGTGTTCATATTCTGTTTTCATGTGACAAAAATTTACTAAATAAACGAAATTACACATTAGCATAGAGGCGCCCTTTGAACAAGGGCGTAGATAAGGGGGTAATTACCCCCCCCCCCCCCCAGGACCCATAATGAGCCATGAAAATTAAGCACTTTTTTTTACTTCATCAATTTTTTTCTGATTTTTTTGAGGATCCTGTGTATTTTATATTTTTCCTACTTTAAAATCATTCAACATCATTGAAAAAGGGCGTGGCACCCAAAAAATTTTCGCCTGCGGCGCTACTTTTTTCCCCTCTTTTAACCCATAAAGAAAATTTACGCCCTTACCTTTGAAGCTTTCGCCCCCTCCGCCCCTTCAATTACGCTACGCCACTGGTAGTTATTAGGTCATTATACGTAATCGTAATATTCCAGTAAACACCATGTACACCAGCTTACCATGTATGGTAGTAACGGTTATAGCAGTGATCGAGCCTCATAGAATCCAAAAGATAGAAAACAGAACAAACATGAACACTCAACAAGTCTGCACAGACATTACGTCACTAAGTAGGTACTATACAAAACGACCAGATCGTCGAGAGTTTTTTTTTGCAAAATCGTTTATAATTTCGTCGATATTAAACGTTTTAACAAACTCGTGTTTGATACTGATTAAGGATAAATCCGAAAAGCATTGTTGTCCCATGGTGCTACGTAAATAGGTTTTTACTAATTTAAGTTTGGAAAAAGATCGTTCCGCTGATGCCACACTAACTGGTAAAGTTAGAAATAACATCACTGCACTAGATACATCTGAAAAATTTGAAGAAACACACTGATTTTTTATTAATAAATGATCCGCAAGTTCATACACTGTTTTTAGTTTTAAAATACTATCTCCAAGCCCCTTTCTGAGGCTTAAAATTTGACTAGGAAAGTCAATGGACGAGTCTTTATGGTGTATCGTTTGAAAATTCCGCGCTTTCACGTATAATTCTTCTTCACTTAACGAAGTTAAATTCTCAGGATATAAAAAAATTAAATTAATTATGAAATGAAACACCTATGAAAAGCAAAGCTGGCAGCAAGTTTTGAAGGAGGCAGTCCATGTGCCCCCCCCCCCCCCCCCGTGGTGCAGGGTCTATCGTTCTCCAGTCGATCATTATTTGTGTTTAAAATTTCAGAAAGCAACTTTAGGCCATTCGTCCGGTCTACGATTTTAATTTAAAATTTTAGAAAATCCCTTTTATCTAATAGTGTATTATTTAACAATCGTGTATAATGTAGGCCATAATGCACTAGGCGCTTGCGACGAGTGTTTTAATCATCCGAGTTTATAATGGTTCATTATAAGCGAGTCAAATACATGCATGCTTCATCTACAACCATTCAAGATTAATTTTAAGAAAAAAATACAAAATCTTGCTTTATCATTTTATTATGATCCTGTACATACCTATACTTATATTACATAACAGATCTTAATTTTCCTTCAGTATTACCTGTTAGGTATAATATGCAAATGGTATGTTATGTATAAATTATAATATTTTAATATTTATCTATTTTTAAACAAACAAGATTGTTATATAAAGTGTCTAAACATCACGATTTATATCTCGGAAACTTATAGCAATAATTATTGTGTTAGGTGTACAGTTGGCAAACTAAATTTATTAAATGTGCTTTAAGCCAGAATTATTTTCCCACTTGTATTTTAATTATGTATTTCCTAATCGTAAGGTATTGCCACTTTTATCTGCCTTAGTATTAGTCGATAATTATATTCAGTGAATAAATCGTTGGATTTAACCAACGTGTATTATTGTTTATCGTTAAAGGGCCGAATATAAATATACAAAATGCATATGATGCATTTTTTGCATATTTTGTCAATTTTATAATAAAATGCATATTTTTCATAAATTATTATTTTAAGAGCACATTTTTATGTTTTCGGCTTTATCAAAAAATTTAAAACGGTAACGGTTTAATGTCCAGTTCTGTACTTATTTCAGGGATTTTCCAATCTGAAGATTATACTATCGCTATTTACCTAACAAGTGCGGAAAATGAATTTTTCCGCACGAGTCTGCCGTTCACCGAACGACGCGTAACAGAGTTCGGTTAAGCAGCCGAGTGCAGGGAAAACATTTTCCGCACGTGTCAGGTACAATAGTTTTTCTACAGACGTGTGGAAATAAGTAACACATATTTCAAATTAACTATAACAATCACATACATATGTAACAGTAACTAATTCTGAGAAAAAAAGTAATAACTACAAGTTATAATTGATATATTATTGATTTTGACATAATTGTGCCGAAAATTTTTCCGCACTAGTGTGGAAAAACCGATTTTCCGCACGGATTTTTGACATAATCGTGCCGAAATTTCTTTCCGCACTAGTGTGGAAAAATCAATTTTCCGCACTGATATCCGTGCGGAAAATTGGATTTTCCACACGTCCGTAGAAAAAATATATTTACATTTTGCTTATACACAATGTATTTATTGAGGGTTTCCAAGGTTTCCAGGTATATCGTTGGGAGTTGTTTGTTGTCACTTAATAATATGTTATTATTACCTGCTTAACAAACTGTATTTATATCAATTTGTAATACATACTTCTGTTTTAGTTTGGCAAAAGATTTCAGTATTTTCAGTGTGAAACTAGTAATTTTAAATTTGTGCTCAGAATGTCTAAGGTGGCGGAAACGTCTTCGTATATTAAAAATTTTCCAGAGTTAGAGTTAAGTGGAGGAAAAGTCTTCTGTAAAGCTTGTACAAAAATGATTGTTTGTGAAAAGAAGTTCCAAATCGATCAACATTTGAAAACACCGCTGTATCCCACCAAGCAAAAAACCTCGCACTCGCATTCGCAACATTGCAATCTTCCTTCAAAATTCTTGCAAGAGCAATATTGTATTTGAAAGCTTGTAGGTAAACACCGTGGAACTCTCTAAAACAACTTTTCTATTTAGTTAATTCCCGCAACGTTGACTTTTGAAACCTTTCATATTAAATATTGTTACAACTTAGCTTTCGGATTCTCTATGCTATGTTCGATATATAAATTTAGAGAAATGTTTCAAGGGCAACCTGTAACGTGCAATATTTTAGCAATCTTCAGTTTAGAAAGTTTCAGGCAAATTACATAGCAACTTAGCAGCGATGTTGGTTTATGAATGTCTTTTTGTAATTGCAATTGTGCTGCCCAATCATTGCTTCAAATAGGTACGCCATGCGTCGGTCGGGGGGGTTATGTTTTCGGTCTCAGAGTCAGATCGGATCGGCCATTTTTATTTTGGCTTGGCATTTCTTTTAAAAGAGTAAAGGACAGTGTTTTATTAAGAAATAAGGTAGGTTACATTAAATTTAATAAAAGTTTATGCATGCTTAGGTACTTTTTAGCAGAGAACAAGTTGTTCTCTGTTAGGTAGGTAATTTTTGGAAATGAAGGTCGTGCTGTTAAACACAAAACATAACCTAGGTATTTTATTATTTAATTTGTATTAGTGTGTCTTGTGTGTGGTACTACACGTCACTGGAGACTAAACTGAAAGAACCCCTTCCAAAAAAATTACCAAAATTAAAGCAAAAAGCGCATGCATACGGTATTATAACTGCAGATATTCCAAAGTTTTCACTGGATAGGCTTGCAGACACAATTTTTGCAAGTTAATTCAATAGACAACTTAAGAGAGTGTACTCCCTAAAGTTAATTGAAGTTGAATTTGTAGGCATCTAGTACTAGCAATAGGTTACTAGTAAAAAATGTGTTTGCGAAACCTACACAGAAATTTTTCATTCGTATAACCTATACACGAGTAAATTTTATATAGTTACGGGTTCCAAATCAGTAGAATGAGAATGTATGTCACAAGCCAATTCCAATACCCTATAGTTTACCCTAGACCTTTGTCCATTTTTTGCTATTTTTAAAAAGAAAATTATTATGAGAAATTGCACACAAATCATAAGTGAGAATAGCAGTGTTTTGAAATTTTAGATACATTTTTTGAGACTAACTGGAGGAAGAAATTTGAAAGATGCAGTGTACAGATGTTTGGAAAAGGTCTTTACCAATTATGTGGGGCAGTTTTTAAGTTGGACTGGTGCCAAGGGGAACTACAAAACAAAAACTTTAAGTAAGTAAGTATGGACTACTTCTTCAAAAAAAAACTTTAAAACTCACTTCACTTATAACAGGTAGATTTTAATTTTTCTTTGGCAATACTATATTATATTAAATACATCAGATTTGTATTTAATCAAATTAAAAATTTTAATGAAAATTTTACACTCTTAATTTCAACCAATCAGAAGCTTGATTTTTCTTCGGTTACCATTAAAACCCACAGAATAACCGGAAATTTTTTACGTTTGTGGTAAAATTAATAAATGAAAATTTTCCTGAAACGCCATTTCAAAGACATTTCTAGAATATATGTAATTTCTAATAAAAAAATTAATTTGTACGTAGGTTCTTTAATAAATGAGTTTAAAATTTTCTAACCGAAATCCCACGTGCTTAAATTAATAAACGGTAAATTTTTCCTCGATCATGAATATTCAAGTCTTCAGAAAATTTTCCGGTAATAACTTAATCACTGTATCTATTAGTGATTGTCATTTTTTTTTATTTTAGATGCTGTCCGAACTAATTGTAAAGAACTTACAGATCAAGATTTTGAAAATTTTTACAAAAACTGGTTTCAGCATGCTAAGACACGTTTTGAACGAAGTAATTAAAACAGATTAGGGGTTAAGGAAACCAAACTTTGAAGGAATTAAATATAAGAAAAGTGTATACTTAATATATATACAGGGTAATTCACAGTGAATCGGAGAACGGGAGATACGTTTTATTTGAAAATTTGTTTGTCTAGATAAACGACCATGGTCTATCGTTCTAAAATATTTTCAGCATTGCGGCGTTGCCGCTTCTGCCCAAAACAGGTAGCAACATCGTTATTTTAAATAAAACAGCCTATATATTTTTAGATTTTACGTAACATTCAAATTATTTTTTAATATATTCATTACTAGTCTATACTTAATAGTTTTCGAGATATTGACTCTTGAAAAATGGCATTTTTCAACTTTGACAGCTTCTAGCATTCTAACTATATATGTCTCTTAGAGCAAAACTGCTCACATGTTCCTGATGTCCTTGATTTTATTATGTTCCCAAAATTGTCAACTTTCGGTTAAACAGGATGGAACTCGAAAGCAGGAAATTAATTACTTTGATTGATTGATTTGGTTGATTCTTTGGGAAGATAATAAAAATTGAAGGAAGGAACACCAGCCGTTTTGCTCTAAGACATTCAGTTAGAATGCTTGAAGATGTTAAAAGTTAAAATTGTCATTTTTCAAGAGCCAATATCTCGAAAACTATTAAGTATATATATAACGTAACGTATAACAATGAATATTGTATTAAAAAAATTATTTGAATTTTACGTAGAATCTAAAAATTTAAAAATATATGGGGGGTTTCATTTACAATACCGATGTTGCCACCTGTTTTGGGCAGAAGCGGCAACGCCGCAATGCTGAAAATATTTTAGAACGATATACCATGGTCGTTTATTTGGACGACCAAATTTTCAAATAAAACGTATCGCCTGTTCTCCATAAACGTCTAACGCACCATCCACCGTGAATCACCCCGAATATATGTTATACCTATAATAATATTATATATAGCAAAATAAATACATTTGTTTTTTTTTATAACATGAATAATGAATAAACGAATAATATTTAACGAATATACTTTCAAAAAATTAGGTTGCTGTAATGTTTTTGTGCCAAGGTTGCTGTAATGTTTTTGTGCCAAGGTTGCTGCAATTAATTGCGTGAAACGTTGCTGTAATTTAAATATCAATATCGCTAGAATATTGCCGAAGCGATATATTTGTCAATATTGCAACTGAAACGTTCCTGAACGGCCGATTAAGGCTTGCAGGGATGTCCCCAACCTCACGCCGCAAGGAAAAGAGCAACATTGCAGCTCTCTTTGAAAAGTTACTAGAACGTTGCTGCAACAACATTTTGCTTGGTGGGATAAGTTACAAAAAATGAAATCTGAGCCACTACAGCTGAGTGTAGCAAACGCATTTCAAAACGTTGGAGAAAAATCGAAATCTGAAAAGAAAATTTTTCAAGAAGACTTATGTAAGGCATTGGTCACAGCAAATATACCTTTAAAAAAATTGCAAAATCAGCAATTTAGAGGATTTTTACAAAAATTTTGAAAGCTAACCATTCCTGACGAGTCCACGCTTAGAAAGAAAAAGAATGAATGTTCCTTCAATAAACGAATCCGTTTTAGAACAAATTAGAGCTCCGATTACATCAATAGATGTTGAAAGAAGCTTCTCTTTGTATAAACATATTTTTACTAATAGAAGACAATCCTTTTTAGTTGAAAATTTAAAAAAATATTTAATATTAAATGCCTTTTATACAATTTTAGGTTAAAAAATTGTTTACTTTTCTTTTTCTGTTTTTTTTTTCATTTTTTTTTAAATAAACATGTTTTTTACAACCTACAAACTAAAATAGGTAAATTAAGAAATATTGCATACCAGTAGGTACATTTTTTTAAATTGACTAATAAAAATAATAAAGGCGCATTCGCCATCAGGTCAGGATAGCATCTCAAGTCGATAGGTTTTAAAATAAATTATAAGACAAGAAGAGGAAGCCATCAAACCCGCATCGATTAAAAAATGAAAATCTAAAATAATCACTCCATTTTTTTTTACAATAGCATACAGAATAACGTCTGTTATGTTTTCTCAATTAATAACTTTTTTAGCTCTCTCCGAAACTTCTTGTCGCAAATAATATTCCGTACACGAAGTGGCAGATGAATATGAATAAATAATTTCTTACTGTTATATAAGAGAGAGTTTTTGGTTAAAGTAGAAGAAGGAATGCAGTGGCGCAACCAGAAATTTAGTTCGGGGGGGCTTTAACTTCTTGCGCCGAAGGCGTGAAAAATTTTTTGGGTGCCACGCCCTTTTTTGGGTAAAATACGTATGATTGACGAGAGCGACAGCCCCCTAAAACTTCTGCAATAATACGCCGCTGGCCCTAACTAAATATTTATGAAAAAAAAATTAGAGATTTCATTTTAATTAGTAAAAATGTATTTAAAATAAGTAACGCATATATTAATCATACTTATACTAAAACAAAACAAAAACCTTACACAATAAGTTGTAAGTAATCACTAATAATACTAATATTAAAGTAAAATTCTTCGTTTTGTTTTTGCCTTTTCGTCCAGAATTTCTGCCACGGTAATATCAATATCGTGGTTCGCATAAAGAACTGCCAAACCATTTAATCTGTCCTCTTCCGTGGTGCTACGCAGATATGTCTTTAAATATTTTAAATTTGAAAAGGACCTTTCAGATGTGGCGGTTGTAATAGGCAAAGTTAAAAAATTTTATAAAAGACTTTATATTAGGAAATATATTGGCATCACATTCGGAATACACTTTGTCCAAATCTCCTTCAGTTTTTTTTTTGCATTTTTTATACCACAGCTCAAGTTCAGCTTTTAACATCGTTTTAATGGAAAACTCTTCAAGGAACTCATTCTTGTAGAAGCTGGGAAGTTTCAAAAAACATTTAAATTGACTATCAAAATCTTGATTATCATATGGAAAGAGGCGTTCAAAATTTTGAAGGGTTTCTCGATGTTTTAAAAACCGATCCTCGAGATTTGCTATGTGGCCATCTAAAAACGGAATAAAAATTGTTATTTTAAAATACTCAGCAGCGAATCGGTTTTTATAACCAATCTTTGTGTTTGTCTTGGCGGTAGTGTAGGTACTCTGATTTCAATATCGTATTCCGAAATTAGATCTTGAGCTTCCTTAAAAATATTTTTAAAATTATCATCTGCCAGGTCTCTTATTTCTTTAACTTGATCTGTTACGTCATTAGCTAACTGTAATGCTTAAAAAAGGTTTAAATCGACTGTTTGTAGAATCTTGCGGCATATATTCTTTCTGTACACATTAGTGCGATCACAAATTTGGGACTTATATAATGCTGGCCAGTAATCCAGATGCCTCAGTGGAAGTATTTCGGTCGGTCCATTCAGTCAGACGTAGTATAATTTCACTATTGATAACATGATTGATGTAAATTATGTGGCTGAATATAAAATATTAGTAAAAGGCGTGACACAAAATTGGTTTGCAATTAAACGAATAGGCTAAGTTTCTAAGCTCGGGGGGGGGGCTGCAGCCCGGCAGCCCCCCCCCCCCCCCTGGTTGCGCCACTGAAGGAATGGGTAGAGCTATGATAAGCTTGCTTCTTGTGGCAGTTGCTGATGGAGTTTGAATTTCAGATCTAAACTTTCTGTGCATAAGACATGCTGTTTCATTAGGTCTACAGACAGGGCCTATTTTACCAAAAGGCACATAACGCCTGTGCCTTGGGCCCGGTGGATTGTGGGGCCCGGCCCGGTGGATAGCAAGACTCGAAAAGGGCTAAAAAAAAATATTATAAACCATTCCAATTTCAATTTAAACACCAAAAAAAGCCGTGTTATAATAATAAAAGCGTTAATTGTCAATCAACGATAAAAGTTATTTTTGTATTTATAAATATGCCACTTAGGCACGGTATAATAAAGAAAATGTTTCATCTTTGGCAATTCTAAACGTAGAAAGCAATATTCTCGATAAATTAGAAATAAATCGTATTATATATAAGTTTTCTGAAATGAAAATACGTAAAAAAATAATTAATTAGATGTTTCTTTTTACTATTAACTGTTTGGTTTGTTCGTTATTCCTCAGAAGCAGAGGTTTTTTTTATTTATTTTTTGTTGTGTTGTTAATTTCCAATTGGAAATTTTGTTTAAGTTTTAAATATAATTATTTATGTTGTTGTCAAATAAAATTTTTTACTTTTTTAGTAAAAGCCATTTTTGAATTAATTAATTGAAAATTAAATTTGAACTAGACCATTTTTTTATCATTAAACTTAACAAAAAAGTTAAGGTGCAAAAGGTAAGCTGAAAAATTGTTATTGGAAAGTCAAATAAGATATTGGGGGCCCGAAGTTTTGCTTGGGCCTTGGGGCCCAACTTAATCAAAAATAGGCCCTGTCTACAGAACGTTCTGCCACCCACATGACAAATGCACCTTATTGCTCTTTTCTGCAAAATAAATACCGATCTGATAAGGTGCTGAGAGCAAGATCCCCAGAAACACAACCCGTATCGAAGGTGGCTCTCTATAAGTCCAAAGTCCATGCTAATCAACATAATTTCGATCCATCCTTTAAAATCTTACATATACAGAAAACAAAGGCTTAAATTTAAACTTAAGATAATCAATGGAAATAAATAAACTTAAAAATGCGAACCTGTTACTTAATGATCAATTAGATAAAACTAATTCACCTTTGCTAATTTATTTTTCGATATACAATTCTCCTTAAAATAAGTTATGAAATTCCTTGATATTTATTTAACATGTTAATTATTTCCTATAGAATATGAAGACGATATTGATTTTATTTAAATTTTGTGTAAAAGTTAGAAAAAATGAATAAATCTACGCGAAATAGGTTATAGGTTGGCAAGCATGTTGATACTCCCGCACCTTGAGATTTTGTAAAATTCCCATATTGTTACTAATTTAAGTATTTTAAATCCTCTGTTGGATTCTCCCGCTATTGTAAACCTTTCACTGCCATTAACATGTTAAATTCAATAATCTAATTTTATTGCACCTCATTTATTTTCAATCTTTATTATATCATTGTCATCTGACGAAGCCACAGTGTTAACGAAGCGCAATTTCCAAGTTCAACCTTGTTTTACTATATCCAATAATATTATAATTATTATTGTAGATTTCCACCCAGTATTGGCTGAATCAAGTAATTTAGAAATAATTATTTATTGGATTTGAAATTATGTATTCACAAATTAAAATTCAATGGGTACATCTTCCTATGTGTATCCATAAGGTAACATAAAAAATACAGCCTCAACCTTCCACCTTGACTTACATCTCTCTGATTATGCAGTTTCGTTAAGTATGGAGTCTAAAATACCTAAACACCGTGCCCGAGAAAAATTAAGCCATAATAGGCAGGTCTATAATTTGCCATCAAGGTTGGTGCATTCAATATTAAATTCAATGACGATCATCGAGTTGCAGGTGAAAAAATGCAAACAAATTGTATTAATTAAGGTAATTGGCGTTACCTGAATTTTTGAATGATTTTTTTATTTACCATATGAATTTTAAGTATCGTCTGTCCTTTAGTTACACACAAAAATCGGAGCTAAATTCGTCTTACTTCTTTTTATTTAAAAACACCTCAGTTTACTTCACAGACTTTCTCTACTAACTCCACTTGAAATTGTTAAGGCCATTATCGTATCTATCTATACAGAGTGTCTGGGAAAATGTGGGAAATCTTCCGGATATGAAAAAAACACGTGAAAAGAATACCTACTACAAGTTCATATAAACTACTTTCGTATCGGCCTCCTCTTCGGAGATATGGGCTCCCAAAGAGCTCCCATGGAATTAAGTTTTTGACACCTAATTATTAAACCAACAGGATATTTCAATTTTTTTTTCATATGATGTATACCAGGTAAGAACCTTTAAATTACTATCCCAGAAAGTGTTGCGAATTACTTACAGCTGCAGGAACGGACTAGCTGTGACACTAATGTGCCCATTTTTTACGCCCTGTATGATAAAAACTTTGGACAACTTTTTTACATACCTTTAACTATTGACTAAAAATTAAGTACTCTTCATTCATGTCGCTAATCCTAACCGTTTTCGGAAAAACGTCATTTTATTGCCATCATGTTTAATATTAAGCAGTTAAAATTGAACTTTATTTATAATTTATAGGAACAAAGATGTATCTTTTATCGAAATACGCTAAATACATGATGTAAATAAAATCACCAGATCAAGTGCTACAACTCAAATACAAGAATATTTATTAGACAATGTTAATGTTGTTAAAGAACACAGTTTATTTAAACGTTTCCTCTTAAAATAAAGTCAGCAACCATAACCCGAAGTTTGATAAAGTTTTTTTGAATCATCCTGTTATCTATACAACCTGGATTATTATTTATTATTATTTTAATAACATGGGATAACTAAATCAGCTACAATTCCTTTTCGAAAATCCTCCAAATTTATCCGATTTTTGAACGTCAGAATACTCTTAATATATTACCATACAATAAGCCATAATATTCGATTGCCATTCTATTGAATCGAAGACCATATTTGGTATGAAAAAAAAACTGCCAAGATCTGACCAGATTTATATAATTGGAATTACCCTTTTATTTCTTTTGACTTCCACTAATTGCCCGGTATTTTGTTTCACTTGACTGGTAATGACTGCAATAAATCGCACAAGTGGACAATAAGGTCGTGATTTTTTGGATGTTTTATAAGATTAATAATTTAAATGCTAAAACCGTTTAATTTGCGGAGTAACATGTTGCAATATATTATTTAACGTTATCATCTCCGATCACGCCAGTTGTGACATACAAAATCAGTACAAATCACTGATACTTGTTTTCACAACCCTTCCGACCCATACTTTGCAAGGGCATTTAACTCGACACCATTTTATAAGGCCTCTTCCTAAGGTAAAAGGGTACTCATAGTTAATGAATGGAAAGAAGTAGACCGTTTAATAGGCTGTATAAATGGCACCAATCTGTCAATCAAATGGGGATTTTGTTTTTATAAGTTGCCATCCACTAATTTCAGTTGGCAGCATCATTCTAACTGACTGTAACTTCGTATTATGTTATTTGAATTTGTTGAAATTGTTGACCGCCTAATTATAAATGAGAAACGTGTGGAAAGAGTACAAAGATACACATACCTGGGCACCTGTGTTAATGAAGAGTGGGATCATTCACAGGAAATCAGATGCAGGATAGAGAATTCCAAAGCAGTGTTTAATAAGATGGCAAAGTGCTTCAAGAGCCATGACTTAAACCTAAACCTCAAGATCAGGTTGTTAAGATGCTATGTATTTTCTGTATTGTACTACGGAGCGGATGCTTGGACACTGACTGCTGCTACTGATTCGAAATGTGACTGTATCGAAGGATGCTGAAAGTGGCTTGGATGCAGAGGGTGACCAATGAAGAAATCCTGCGCCGAATGAGGAAGGAACGTGAGGTCCTACACCGTGAAGTGCCAGAAGTTAGAATATCTTGGGCACATAATGCGTAATGAAGATCGATACCATCTCATCCAGTGCATCCTGCAAGGTAAAGTGTACGGGAGTAGAGGACCAGGAAGATGGAGGATCTCATGGCTGAAGAACCTAAGGGTCTGGTTCGGAAAGTCAATCACGGGACTGTTCAGAGAAGCAGTTAACAAAGTTATGATTGTTCAGATGGTTGCATCGGCATTCGGCTCGGATACGAAGAAGAAGAATTGGCTGAAAGGTCAAAAAAATAGCTAATAATATCTGGAGGTAACCACCACAGTTTATTATAAACAATTTTTAAAAATTGCTTTATGATATTATTTATAATATCTTTGAATTTAAATTTATTACCCGTTGAAAGAGATATCCATCCTCTGCCTCACTTTTCTCACTATAACACAATTAAAGAGTGGAATAGATAAGTGGGCTAAGTGCCATTTCTTTCCTTTTTAGTATTTTTATTTAAAAATAATCTAAATGCCAACGCCGATGTATGTATGTAAAACAGGCTATGTGCCAAACCCATGATTTAACTACGTCACCCTACTAAAATACAGTAGCTCAGAAAATGTGCCATCGAAAGTTTCCTTTAAAAGCGGCTAAGTGCCAACCGTAAACCACGTGTCTGTTTAGGCGATAAGTCAGAACCAGTCATAGTATCTAATACTAAGCCATGTCAACTATTATTTTGTAATAATAAAATTATATTTTTTTTAAGTAGGGCAGCACATATTTTTCAATTTTACTGTTAGGGCACATAGCCTTTTTTTAAAATAAATGTTGCCTTATAGGTACTTAACCATTTTTTAAATGTTGCCGTATAGGCATTATTTTTAAAATGATCATATAAGCTGGATTCCTAAATTTTTGTCAGGGTATATTCTAATAACACTAAAATATATAAAACTTTACTAGCGTTTATATTGAGTCTCACTGACAGTTTTTCTTTACTAGTCTAAAACTGAACTTTTGGCACTTAGCCCACTTATCCATTCCACTCTTCAATTATGCACTTAATACAGTGGCATTGATTGTTAATGCCTATTGTTTTGAGAGTTTATATAAAAGAACAACAAATTGATGAATCTAAATGAATATCAATAATAGCTTGGCGTTAATATAATTTTAAATCGATAGGCACATTTTTCTAGAGGAAAAATTAATTCCCTGACCACACAGCCGAGATGTTATTTTAATTACATAGGTCTTAAGGGGAATAAGCTATTCTACTTTTTACAGGCCTGTGGCGGCAAGGTATTAATTTCTTTAACCTGTCTCATCTTCATCACACTTTAAAGAGATTTGCTAATTTCACAAAACAGGGGCCTTAATAATAACAATTTGTTCCGAAGCAAAACCGTCATTAAAAAATGTAAATTAATTTTGGACATACCCTAAAACTAATAGGATGTCAGAACGATGAAGATCAAAACAGAAGTGTACTGACTCAATAAATAAAAATATAAGACATTTTTTAAATGAACAACTTTATCAAGTTTTTCTTTGAATTAGTGTGGAAGAGTTTTTCTTACATAATATGTACCTAATATATCAAATATTTTTGGACTTGTCGTTTTTTGTTGTAACTTAAAAATGTACGTGGTTGTGAGACGAACTCGTCATCATATCAATAATATGTAATGCCCATGCTCCATTTTTAACACCTTCAAGGAAATTAACAAATTATAAACAGTTTAAAAACAAGCTTCTTCATACCATGAAATTATTTTCAAAAATGGCTATTAGGCCTCGGGGACCGGGGTGAGTATTCATTTTCGTGTTATCGAGTCGTGACGCATTTCACATTGTTGCGAGACGTCAGTCAAGTTAAAAAAAAAACACAGATAATTGAATTAAATTGACCACACCATGATTTTGGGTAATCATTGCTGAAGGCCTCGTGCATGTGCATACACGCATGACTATTTGCTCAAGGCTTTGCATATAAGCTCACCGGGATTGTTTTTCATATTCTATTAGGAGTAACTTTTTTAAAACGCACAATGGCTATATTTTCGACGCTAAAGAAGATATCAAAAAACCAAAAATACCATTTCCACACCGGGCCACCCTTACCAACCCCTGAATCACTACCCTAATCCACATTAAAATTTTAAATTGAACTAGGTACCTCACTTGTGATACCTTAGAAGAGCTCTACAATTGACTGGTCGCCAAGATCACCTGATCTTATTCCTTTTGACTTATTTTTATGAGGTTACATTAAATCACTAGTTTACAAAACCTAGACGGCGCGGCGTCTCTGGAAGAAGTGCGTCAGAGGATAATTGTTGCTTGTCAAAGCATTCCAAGAGATACTTTCGAAAAGTTAAGGAGGAATTTGAAAATGGACTTTATTTCTATTTAGAACAAACTGGAAATCATTTTCAGCACTTGATAATATATATAATAGTTAAAAACAAGTATTTCCGTTATTCTTGTTTAGAATATGGAAATATGCCTAACGAATTAAAATGTTCTTACATTATACACCAGTGCCAAAAGTTAAAAACTCTAAAAGACCTAGACGGCGCGGCGTCTCTGGAAGAAGTGCGTCAGAGGATAATTATTGCTTGTCAAAGCATTCCAAGAGATACTTTTCGAAAAGTTAAGGAGGAATTTGAAAATGGACTTTATTTCTATTTAGAACAAACTGGAAATCATTTTCAGCACTTGATAATATATATAATAGTTAAAAACAAGTATTTCCGTTATTCTTGTTTAAAATATGGAAATATGCCTAAGGAATTAAAATGTTCTTACATTATACACCAGTGCCAAAAATTAAAAACTCTAAAAGATGGGACGAGATGAGGCCAGTAAATGTTTTATGGGATGTTGAGAAATTATTAGAAGAAGTCATATGTGAACAGTTATTAGAATTTCCTTTCAAGTTGGTTTTCGAAAAGGGTACTCTACAGAGACAGCCATTCAATGTGTGATTGAGACGTGGAAGAGAACCATTGATCAAGGGAAAAATGTTATAGATGTATTTTTGGATTTTAAGCGGGCATTCGAAACAATTGACAGGGCTAGATTATTGACTAAATTGTATCAGTATGGTATCGCGGAAACGTTTATAAATGGTTTAAAAATTATTTAAGTAACAGGTCACAAAAAACAAAAGTAAATGTTTTATGGGATGTTGAGAAATTATTAGAAGAAGTCATATGTGAACAGTTATTAGAATTTCCTTTCAAGTTGGTTTTCGAAAAGGGTACTCTACAGAGACAGTCATTCAATGTGTGATTGAGACGTGGAAGAGAACCATTGATCAAGGGAAAAATGTTATAGATGTATTTTTGGATTTTAAGCGGGCATTCGAAACAATTGACAGGGCTAGATTATTGACTAAATTGTATCAGTATGGTATCGCGGAAACGTTTATAAATGGTTTAAAAATTATTTAAGTAACAGGTCACAAAAAACAAAAATATCAAAAGCGTATTCAAATAAAAAAAATAAATAATATGGAAGTTCCTCAAGGAAGTATACTAGGTCAAATATTATTTATTTTATACATTAACGATATGCCTTTAGTTTTAAAAATGTGTAAGTTACAAATGTTTGCTGATGACACCTTAATTTACATTAATGTTTTAAATATTTTTGATGGTCTAAATACCCTAA
Source organism: Polydrusus pterygomalis (assembly GCA_963969555.1). NCBI lineage: Eukaryota > Metazoa > Arthropoda > Insecta > Coleoptera > Curculionidae > Polydrusus > Polydrusus pterygomalis. The sequence goes on along the minus strand of OZ018381.1, from coordinate 42,102,611 downwards.
ATTCTGAAATAAATATATTAATAAATTGGCTAAAAGTAAATAAATTAAAATTAAATATTTCGAAAACTAAATGTATGGTTATGGGTAACAATTTAAATTGTCAAACTATAAATGTTATAATTGATGGTGAAAAATTGGAATTAGTAAACAGTTTTAAATATTTAGGGATAATTATTGATTCAAAATTAAAAACTTTTAATTATTTTGAAAATATCTTATCGAAGATTGCCGGAAAAGTAGGTTATTTCTAAAGAATCAGTTCTATCTAATTTAAGTTTGTTTCTAAAAACTGTATTTAATACTATTATATTACCACATTTTCTTTATTTTTCTTCCATTTTATATTGTGCTAGTGAGGAAATATTTGACAAATTACAAATTTTACAAAATAAGGCAATGCGTATTATCTTAAATTGTGATAAATATACAAAAATAAATTTTATGTTAAAAAAATTTAGATTCGTTGAATGTCAGAAATTTAATTTTTTATTTAGTACCTATGTATCTTTATACATGAAAGTATAAAGAATTTATTGCTATTGTTAAAAAAAAATTATTCTTTTAATCATGACCATTATAATTATAAAACAAGCAGTAATCAAAATTTTTTTGTGGATAGAGTGTCTAAAACATAAACTTATAAGTCTATTTTTCATAGAGGTTTGATAGAATCTAATAATTTGGAAAATTCTATTAAATATCAAATATCATTAAAACTATTTAAAAAAAAACTTAAAATTACATTTACTTAAACAACAAAATGATACATAATATTTGATACAATTTACGTGTTAAAACATGTTACTACTACTACTACTACTACTACTACTACTACTACTACTACTACTACTACTACTACTACTACTACAAATAAAATACATAGTTTTAGCACTACAATAGTGTCATAATTTAGGCTTGGGATCATTTTTCATCATTATTTACGTTTAGTTCACAATTTTTCCTGCCAAATTTTGCAAAAGTAAGTTCTAAAAAATGTCCTCAACATTTCGTACTTACCATTTAATTAATTTTAGTATCGCTGAAAAGCATTTTTGGTTTTTTGATATCTTCTTTACTGTAGAAAATTTAGCCATTTTGAGCTTTTAAAAAGTCACCCTGTATGTATGTACATAATAATATACTCTATCAACATTTTAAAATAAATATAATTTATTTGCTGATAACTCAAAGCCTTGTACAGAGTATACTTACAAGAAAGGTAAAATTTATATGCGTTTATTTATAATATATGACACATTAATTACGTTGTAAAACAAGCGGCAGAAAATAAGAGTATATCGATTAAAATGATTACGCCTGAAGGTGTCACCAATGTCAGTACTTTTGAAAAATTGCTTTATTTTGCAGGCAGCTAAATAAACTGGAGCGGAGGTGGTACCGCACACTGCTGCAAAACTGGTATGCCTACTATAGGTATATCATAAATTATAGATTAATCATATAGGACGGTATATAGCCAAACAAACATTTATTATAGTTCAGAGAAAAATGAGAGAGGTTCCGCTCTGAAAAATGTTAGAAAAATTCTCGCATACTTACCTATAAAACTTGCGACTCATCTTAATTCTTCTTCTTCATCTGCCTATCCACACTATTGGATGTTGGCGATCACATTTCTGTACGCTTCACGGTCTGTTGCTGTGTGCACGAGGTCTCCTATAGTTCTTAAACCTGTCCATTCCCTTAGATTTCTCAACCAGGGCATTTGCTTTCTTCCCACTCCTCTTCTGCCCTCAATCTTGCCTTCAACTATCAATTGTAGCAGTTGGTATTTTGGGTTTCTCATTATGTGCCCGAAATAAGTGGTTTTCCTTCTCTTTATGTTAAGTAACATTTCTCTGTCCTTTCCCACTCGCCTCAAGATTTCCTCATTCGTTACTCGGTCAGTCCATGGTACTCTGAGCATTCTGCGGTAAGTCCACATTTCAAAACTTTCGATCTTATTCATGGATGATGCTTTCAGCGTCCATGTCTCCACGCCGTACAGCAGAGTGGACCACACATAGCACTTAGCGTATCTCAGTCTTAGATGTAAACTTATGTCTCTGTGTGTTAGTATTTTTTTAAATTTGAAGAAATAATTGCGCGCCGTTTCTATTCTACATCTAATTTTCCTATCGTTATCCCACTCTTCGTATAGCCAACTACCCAAATACTTGTAACGTGAAACACGTTCTAGTGTGGTATTATTTATTGTAATTTGGGCATTGGGGTAAGGTACTTTCTGCCTGCTTACTATCATGAATTTTGTCTTGTTGCTATTTATTTTGAGTCCATATTTATTACTAATGGTATTCAGTTGATTAATCATCCGTTGCAAATCTTTATTACTATCGGCTATTATGACTGAGTCGTCCGCATATCTGATGTTGTTGACGAATACTCCGTTTACTTTGATTCCCATTTCTTTATTTTCTAAAGCTTCATTGAAAATGACCTCGGAATATAGATTAAACAATAAAGGTGATAATATGCACCCCTGTCTAACTCATCTGCTTATTTCTATCATCTTAATTAGTCTTATTTAAATATCACAAAACACTAAAAACACAGCAATTATTACACAAAACCGATGAACTAAAGAAAATTTCAGGCCGCTGGCACTCAAAGAAACACCAAACGGAAAAAACGAATGTTCGATATGCATCGATGCATCGAAAACATCGATATTTTTAATGCGATACATCGTTTTTAAGCGATGCATCGAGGCCATTTGATATTTGTCGATGCATCAATGTAATTTAAGCGATGTATTAGGACTTAATAAGTAAATGTGGGCAGAAAAAGGGGATTGTGGGGTAAAAATAGACATAACTTTTTTTTACGCCAACAGTTACAATTTTTTATGTCAAATTAGAAAAACCTGACAAATTTTACGAAGAAAAACTACTAAAGGTAAGACCATGAGCCTAATCGATAAAAATTAAGCAATTACTTGAAGCAATTACTTATTAGTAAAAGCAATTGCTTGACTAGCAAATGCTATAAGTAAAAGCAATTGCTAGATCTGGATATGAATAAAATTTTGAAGCAATCGCTGTTTTTCTTACACCTCTTTAGCAAATGCTTATTTAACATAAGTTCAGACGTGGCTTATCAGTGGATGGATGTTCAGATTACAGATTTCATGTTCAGTTTGGTGCCTAATTTGCAAAAGAGTTGACGTACTTAAATACAACAACGTTGGTCTATTTATTTAGTACAATAGTAATCTGTTACGTTTTTGTGGAAAATAGGAAACTTATATTTGTGATATGGCAGATTTCAGTGAAAATGAGGAAAGTGATAGTAGTGATGAAGAAATTAAAGACAAGTAATTGATATTCGTTCACAAATTGAAGGAACATAAATAAATCCCTCTGACCACAACAGTTTAGCTTCCACGAGAGCTTCAGCACTTGTAGGAAATTTAATAAAAATATTGGCCTTCTCCAAAACTGCATCCATTACAGAAGTGTATGTCTTACAGACAGTAGTTTGGTGAACACCGAGTTCTTCACCTACTAAATTTTGAAAGCCCGGATCCGACAATTTCCGCAGAAACTAATCTTATTTAAAGGCGACAGTGCACCCCCTCATCAGTCAAAAAATAATTTGCCAATCACTCAACATTTTCGCAGTCAAATCAATATAACATTCTGAAATCATCATATCTGCAATTTTTACGTACACTGTAGATTTTTCTTTTAAGGACGTTTATATATTCAGCCATAATTGAAGACACAAATTAAGAGCAACGCACGTGTATGCCGCGGAGAACTAAAGTTGACTGCTACCAAGCAAATGATGCAGGGGTCGACCTACCTTAAAAAGTTGAAAGCGATTGCTACACTAGAAAAAGCAATTCCTTAATTTATTCATCATATTTTAAGCAAACGATAGCAATTGCTTCTATTTTTTAGGAAAAAGCATTGACTAGAAGCAATTCCTGCACTTTTAAGCAATTACTGGACGCAAAAGCAATTACTTTAGTTTTTATTCATTGGCTTTCAAGAAATTACTTCGGTTTTATTAGAAAAAGCAACTGCTACATTTTTATTCATTAGGCCCATTATCGGATGCGCCGATTTCTAGATAAATTTATTTAAAAACTACCTTGCATTTGAAGAAATCGCTAATTTAGGTTATTTACTAGTATTAACAAAAGTTAATTTATTGTATTCATTAATTTCCTGCTATTTTAAAATAAACTTTAAAAAATACGGGTAATAAAAATATTTTATTGCTGAATAAAATTTTATTTCACATAGGTACCTTAAGTAGGTTACCTTTAGAATTACAACTTTACCAAGAAAATTTATTTAAGAACATAATTTTAACCTATTGACATTAATTTTACAGACATAACCTATTCTACGTTCAATTTTATGTCTCTATCCTTAATTTTCAAATTTTTCGTCAACATAAATTCAGTAAATTGACAGTTTTTCTGAAAATGTCAGTTCTTATTTAAAGATTTATGTTGCAATAACTTACATAGAAAAAATACAGGTATGGCTTAAAACGTCAAATAAATCTAAAAGAATTATTGGAATTGTTGTTAGGTCGTCACGTAGATAGTCGTAGTTTATTTCATCGGCGGACAGTTTCTGCAATTCCTTTCGCACTATTGTTTATAATTCTGCAATAGTGTCTGTGGTGGATACAGCGGTAAAATTAATGGTTAAATAAATCAATCTAAAATGGTAGATTTGTCACAATAGCACATATAATAAATACATCTTAAATTAAATACTTACTTTGTATAGATATATAATGTACTCTTATGCACACTTAATAAAAATTATTAAATTTTAAATCAAAATGAACTCAAGTTTTGATTAAATGCAGATCCACACCAGATTGATTTAAAAAATTAACACTGCGCACTGATTACATCAAAGAGGCCGTGATTCAGCCGTCTTATCCAAAAATGATCGATGAAAGAATCATAACTGATTATATTTACATCAATTTACATTAAAGATTTTAATCAACTTCGATGTGTAATAATTTAATCATTTTTTATTTAATCCTAAATAATTTTTGATTACATTTCCGTTCATTAACAATATTGATAATGATTTCATAACATCAAGTAAGCCCTCTTACTTGACGACTTTCAAACTTCTTCGACATAGGTATAGCTGAATCAAACTAAAGGTTTTTTACCACGTACACTTAAAATCATTTTTACAAAGTCCTTTATTTAATAATTCCTAATTTTTCTCTTCATTTCCCACCCACAGTGGCTTTGAACTGGTCCTTGACCTTTCAGTGTGTTGAAATGTTTTCTGTCGTTTGACTATAATAAGTTTTTTCACTTCTCATGTGTGCCATTGAAAGCTCCATTACGGATTAGTCCCACTTCTTATTTTCTCTACTGCTAACAACATCAGCTTTTTACTATTTGCTTCATTTTCCTGATGATGAGTGTTTCTACACTCGAAACATGTCGATTCTATCGTAGGTTCGCCTAGTTTCTGAATTAAAAATTGTGGAGAAAGACTTTGGGCTTTTATTTTTTCCTATATCATTCAACTCCACTTTAAGTATGGACTACTTCTTCAAAATTAATAATTAATGTTCCCTTGTATTTTTTTATGTAAAAATCGGATACAAATTGTTAATATTTACCAATATCATCGTCCGTCAAATCCCCAAAATATAGGTTAGTTTATAACAAATGCATTCTGCAAGTTTGCAGGACCTTCCAACGTCGGCAAATTTGCAGACGCAAAGTATGAAAAACGTTTTCTGAAATTCCAATTTTGTCATTTGCATCTGCCAACTGCTACTTGCAGCTGCAGACGTCAGATGCAGAGCTTCTGTAATCTCACCCCTAATCTTTAAGTATTACTGCAAACTTTTGGTTGCTTTTACACATCAGCAAAATACGAATCCACAAACAAATTTTTAAAAAACGATTTGCTTTCAGAAAAAGTTATATGACTGTTCGGCTGGTATTTATTATAGGAGTATTTGAATCAGGCGGTCTTTTCTTGAGCCTAGATAAAATTAAAATATTGCACATAAATAGCATTATTAATAGGTTTAAGTTACTAATAGTATATAATTATCGGCTCAAGACCATAAATTTGCTAATTAAAGGCCCATATATCAGACATTAGAGATAAGAATAATCGCCTTAACGATTGGAAACTATGTTACCGGGTGGTCAAATAAGAGGACGTCAGCTTTATCTCGGAAACCATGTCCACCAAAGTCATACAGCTTTTTATATAAAAAAGTGGACAAGGAAAATAGCTGATGGAAATTGTTTTTAAGTTTCTCAGTCAACTCATCAATGCTCAGCTAAGATAAACATTATCAAAAATGTGTGTTGTATATAATTTTGACATATTTATGAGCAATTTTGATTCAGCAATTATTGTTCCAGCTTCTCAAATAAAGGGTAGGGAAAAGAAAACCTTTTTTTGGAAAAAAAATAACTTTGGTTAAAGACAACGAAAAATTTCAAACTTGGTCTCGTTTAAAAGTGAATCAAGGATTTTATGATTTGTATTATAACATAAAATGTATTTTTGGTATCTACGGTGGTCGCTAGAGGGCATTGTTCATTGAAGTTTACAGTTTTTCTTTAAGCGGTCTTTACACCTGTGAAGTTCTTCGTGAAGTAGCATTTACACAGTATAATCAGAGTGCATCAGCTGATTAATTTTGTTTGTCACAAACTTTGAAACGAAATTGCCTATAGTAAAAACAAGGAATTGTAAAATGTAATTTTTAATTCATAAAAATAATCTAACCTTTCACCAATTGTTAAAAAAAATTGGATGTTGGTACGTCCGAATTGACTGAAAATTTGATGGAAAAATAAAAATTGTTCTGATTTGTGAATAACTAAGTCAAAATGACAACTAGAGTTGCTAGAAGTTAGTTTATTTGAGAGTAACGTGTAATTTATAGCTTACTTTAATAATATCTTTAAGGTTTTTCTAAAATAATTATTGTGTGGTGAACCAAATTATACCTTAATCGTGTTTAACCTATTCCGCATATCTATACAAACAGACAAAATGCCTGAGCTTATAGGGCTTTTAAGTTTCTATATTAGTTAAGAATTCCAAACTAAAACCAATCATCAGCATGTTAAATGCGCAAACAAGCAAATCAATAACATGGTAATTCTACCGCATACAACAACCAAATTACATACAATTTTCCATCCAAAATTTCGCTAAGGGGATCTTTGGACTCTTTAGGACCATCACACAGTGAGTCAAATGCCAATTTTGAAATATAAAGACAATTAAATAATATTTTACTCTCCAGTCTCCATGTCTAAAATTTTTGCCCTTGATTTGAAAAAGGTATTTAAAAATAATTAGTTTCAACAGGTTTCACAGTATTTAAGAAAAAATAAAAATGATTAAGAGGTACTACACGGAAAATAGGTCTCGAAGAGTATCAGAAATGCGGTGTTTTCTGACAGACCCATTCCAAACAAAGCAACAGTCTTGAATATTGCTCGTAATTTTGGGAGAAAAGGTCCTGTAAGTTGTAATAAATGCAAATGTTTAAAGCAAAATGATGATGTACTGGATGGTAGAGCACAAAATATAATGCAGATTTAGAATTTTTACTCCATGTAGAAGGAACTAATGGAATTAGCACCAGGCTTCCTGGCAAAATTATAGGAAAGCATCAAACCACAGCACTGCACAAATTACATAAGTATAAATGTTATCCGTATAATCTTTTTTTTTGAAACAATATTTGAGAAAACAAATTTTGTTAGAACTTTTAAAAAATCGAATTGAACCTGCATTAAAAGTTGCTCCTTAGAATGAATATGTTTGGTATTAAATGAACCGTTGTCCTGTAAATAATGCACGAGAAGAAAGAGAATATGTCTTTCACCAATCTTCCTGTGGGGTTACATTAAAAGAGTAATTTATAAAAATCTGCGTTATCAAAATATGGAAGAACTAAAGATTGCAATTTTAGGGTTATGCAACTGAATTTCTGAGTATCAACTTAATATTGTAAGAACTAAAGTTTTGGACCGTTTAGGATATTGCTTGGCAGTAAACGGAGTACTGATCTGATTAAAAAACATGAAGTTTCCTTTTAAATTGGGTATGTGTTTCTTAGGTCAATTTAATGACATAAAACAGTATCAAACTCGTAAATAGGCGTCCCAAACAAATAATTAAAATTCGTATACACACTTATAAAGTTTGTTTAACATTAGGTGTTTGTACATACTACACTTTATAAACCCACTGTTTATATAATAATATTATATTAAAATAATAAATATAAGGTAACTCAAAGATTCTATACACAAAACTAAAACCAGAAAAATAAACCTGACACGGCACGACACTGCTTAGAAAATGCTTTAATTTTTTTACCAAAACTCCATTCTGGGACCATTCCCCGGTCCGGCCATAAGTTCCAAATCACGTATATTTTATCTTCGTCTCTTCCACGCCATCGGAGGTCACTGGCCTATCTCTGTCTGACAGAATCGATCGTTGAACGGGCTGCAGACCGCTTGAGCTTATACCAGCCGCTTAAACTGGCGCTTATCACCCCTGACAACGTGCATAAATTGTGAACGGTTGCCAGTTCTACCAAATTTTCTGGTTTGTTAATATATTATGTATAAGTATACGAGAAACAAGGGTTTGTTAATTAGTTGTTTTTAAACACTGAAAACACTTTTTGTCTTGATTTCAGTTATATTGTTTCTTAAGGACTAAAGAATGAATTATTATAACAATGAATGGCTTGTTATTTTTTTCTGTCACACTCAAAACTACTCGGTTTAAAGTATATTTGCAAATTAGCTTTCAAAGAAAGTTACTGACTAACAATTGAATACTGATATAAATAAAACATCTTTAATAAAAAAAACTTAAAGAATTGAAGAAGAAAGATCTGACAACCCTGGTTGTGAGGTCGGTCTCTTTGAGACTGTTTACCGCCGTATGGAATGATTGGAATGTCCTCAAACTGAGTTTGGATAAATTATACCTATTGTCTTAATAAGTATTTTTTTAGGTCCTATTTTTCCACTTGTCTCCGAACGCATGTTTAAAAAAATAAGGCTCTTTTCGTTTTAAGTACTAACTTATATTAAATCATTTTTTCTTTAAAAAAATATTACCTTTAAATCTGAACTCTTTATTACCTAGATCTTAAATAAGCCCGCTGTGCAACAAGTTCTTATATCTTTTAAATTCTCTTTCCTTTTTTAATTTCGGTATTTTTAGACGTTTCTGGCCTTTTTCCGCTCTTTATGCTTATATGTGGTTTTGGTTAATGCATAAGGTGGTTCCGGTTAATGTTCTCGGACACTAATGACCGGCAAATTTTGTGAGCATGCGAAATTATATACATTATAATTGGCATCGTGTGTGTTTAAACTTTACATACAGTGTGATGATAAATATACGGACCACTCGGACCAGCCTTTTAGACAGGGTGTCCCGAAATTAGCTGACAATATTTTAAGGGTATAAAGTACATTCAAAAAGAAGACTAAAATCCTCCATTAATATACCTTTAAAAACGCTTCGCTATGGGGCTAGAGCCCCCCGAATTGGAGCTATGACATGCAATTTCTTACAATATCTCAGAAACCGATTAGGGTATCAAAACAAAATTTGATACATGTTTTACCCATAGCTAGACACAATAATTGGTTTAATTAGCTTAACTGTATTTCTTCCAGTGGCGTCCCACTGTAGGTAGTTGGGAGAACATTGCCCTAAGTTTTTTATTTGTAGGATTTTTTAACTTTAGGTGAAATTTTTAGAAGCTTTGAAGTATTTTGTTGAAAAAAGGTACTGTTGTTTTATTGCGGTAGGATTCACCATTTTCCAGTAAAATCGATTTTAAAATTTTCGGTTTTTTGAAATCCGGTGAAAAGGCTAAGGTTTTTTTTGCATACCTCAGCAAACACTTAATATTAAAACATGAAATTTATTAGAAGTTCTACTAGCGACAAATAATAATAATACATAATCAACTTAGGGATTTATTAGATAATGTGCCACTGGATTTACGTTTAGGGCACTTCTTTCAACACGATGGGGCACCGGCTCACTACAGTGAGGAATTGGCTTGAAGAAAATTACCAGGTGGATTGGTAGCCATAGCCTGGCCACCAAGATAACTTGATTTAAATCCCCTTGATTATTATTTTTGGGGACACATGACTGGTACTTGCTTAAAAATTAGTTTCCCGTGTGGTTCACAGTCAAATTTGTTTTGCAATTTTTTATTCGTTTTTGTTTTATTTTAAAACTCTCCTAAAATCTCCATAAAAATAAATATTTAAAAAACAAAGGAATCTAAAAATATGTTTAATTTAAAACGTTAAATTCTGTCAAATTACAACAAAGAAGGTTTTATAACAAAAAATTTAAAATTAAAAAAAAAATTACATTGAAACTATGAAATTAAAAAAAAAATAATAGTAATATTTATTTAAGGCTCCACCCCGTGCGACGTCACTGGAAAAATATTTTAAAGTAACATCCTTTAATACATATGCCTTGTCGCTGGTAGAACTTCTAATAAATTTCATGTTTTAATATTAAGTGTTTGCTAAGATATGCAAAAAAAAACATCGATTTTACTGGAAAATGGTGAATCTTACCTCAATGAAACAAGAGTACCTTTTTTCAACAAAAGACTTCAAGGCTTCTAAAAATTGCACCTGAAGTTAAAAAATCCTAAAAATAAAAAACTTAGGGCAATATTCTCCCAACTACCTACCCAGTGGGACGCCACTGGAAAAAATAAAGTTAAGCTAATTAAATCGTTTATTGCGTCTTGTCATGGGTAAAACATGTATCAAATTTTGTTTCGATACCCTAATCGGGTTTTGAGATATTGTGAAAAAACTGCTTATCACAGCTCCAATTTGGGGGGCTTTAGCCCCATAACGAAGCGTTTTTGAAGGTATATTAATAGGGGGTATTAGTCTTATTTTTGGATGTACTTTATCTCCTTAAAATATTGTCAGCTAATTTCGGGACACCCTGTATATGCTCACATCTTGACGTTATTCGTTTGTTGACCGAAGATTCGGTTTCGGCCGAAACTGAACATGTCGTTTCGTTCGGAAACTAAGCAAAATATAAGGCCACCAAGATACAACTTCGTTGGATGGTTTACCCTCATAAATGCTTTTTACTGCAGTTAAGTATTTAAAACCTACATTATTTTTTACAGTTACATCCAATTTGTTCCTACTTTACCGGAAATGTTGTTACATTTAGGGAAAAAAGAAATCTTTCGACAAACTAAAATAGAAGTTTATGTATTACAAATCGTTATAAATACAGTTTGTTAAGCAGGTAATAATAACGCATTATTAAGTGACAATAAACAATCCCTAACAATATTGCTACAACCCCCGGAAACCCCCAATATATGCATTGCATATATGCATTTTGCATATATTCCGCCCTTTAATAATAATTAGTAACCTCTGTCATAAACAAAAGAGAGGCAGTTTATACAGGCTATTACCGCATGAGCGTCTTGCAGCAACTTTGAGATTTCTACAGGCAGGAGTTACGAGGATAAGTTCGGTTATATTTTGTCTGCTCTAATTTTGGCTATTTAAGCGAAATGTTTTTAATCAGGAACAATTAAAAAAATTTTAAAATACATTTTTTTATATCAGTTAATTTTTTGGTAGGTACTAATAGGTTGTTTGTGTTCGAATTAAATGTTCGGCGAACGGCTTTGAGCGGCTCCCCGAGCAAGGCAGACAGCAAGGCCGCAGTCCGGGGTTCCTTTAATTTAACGATGTGCTTTTTAATTAATTAAAAATAGTAAATCGTACGTCCCAATAAGCCTAATGAATAAAAATTAAGCAATTACTTGAAGCAATTGCTTGACTAGCAAATGCTATAAGTAAAAGCAATCGCTAGATCTGGATATGAATTAAATTTTGAAGCAATTGCTGTTTTTCTTACACCTCTGTAGCAAATGCTCATTCAACATAAGTTCAGACGTGGCTTATCCACTTGTTCAGATTATAGATTTCATGTTCAGTTTGGTGCCTAATTTGCAAAAGAGTTGACGTAAATACAACAACGTTGGTCTATTTGTTTGGTACAATAGTAATGTGTTACGTTTTTGTGGAAAATAGGTAACATATTTGTGATAGTGATGAAGAAATTAGAGACAAGCAATTGATACTCGTTCACAAATTGAAGGAACATAAATAAATCTCTGTGACCACAACCGTTTAGCTTCCACCACACTTTAGGCACTTGTAAGAAATTTAATAAAAATATTGGACTTCTCCAAAACTGCATCCATTACAGAAGTGTATGTCTTACAGACAGTAGTTTGGTGAACACCGAGTTCTTCACCTACAGAATTTTGAAAGCCCGGATCCGACAATTTCCGCAGAAAGACTTTAATCTTATTTAAAGGCGACAGTGCACCCCCTCGCCTTTTACCAGTATCAGTCAAAAAATAATTGGCCAACCACTCAACATTTTCGCAGTCAAATCGATATAACTTTCTGAAATCATCATATCTGCACTTTTTACGTACACTGTAGATTTTTCTTTTACGGACGTTCATATAATTATATTCAGCCATAATTGAAGCCACAAATTAAGAGCGACGCACGTGTATGCCGCGGAGAACTAAAGTTGACTGCTATCAAGGATGCAGGGATCGACCTGCCTTAAAAAGTTAAAAGCAACAATTGTTACACTAGAAAAAGCAATTCCTTAATTTATTCATCACATTTTAAGCAAACGATAGCGATCGCTTCTATTTTATAAGAAAATGCATTGACTAAAAGCAATTCCTGCGCTTTTAAGCAATTGCTGGACGCAAAAGCAATTATACTAAATATCACGAATAGTCTCGTTTTAAAACAGATGACAGCGGATCATTAGGGATCATAATTATTAATGTGTGCCTTGCTCGTTAGTTGATTTCATCGATAAGTAATAAGTTTTATTTCATCTGAACGCCGTTTTTGTCGAAAAGTTAGTTTGTAAAATTTTTGTTCTTAAAATGTTTGTTCGTTAAGGTTAGGTTTCTAATGTATAATTTTTGTATTTTACATTATCTAGATATCCTTTTCTGTTTCAAGAAAAATAAGTAGAAATTAAGTATTTCCCTGACTTAGGTTAGAAAACAGCTTTCCATATTATTAACCTTTAAAAAGCAGCTATTTGATTTTGAAGGAATTATTTTTATTATTGTTATTAGTAAATATTATTATTGTTTGGCAATAGTAAGGTAATAGTAAGTAAAATTATGTTACTATAATAATTAAAATGGCTAACCATATTAGTATGTAATAGGATAGCGAACAAATATAGAATTCTATTTTCTGTGTCTACAAACCTTACATAAGTGAAATTATTATTTGATATTACTATTATTATTGTTTGTATGACAATAAAATAAAGTTTTTAACATAAAGTTAGCCTACATACAAGTTTAGAAATGTAACTGTATCAATAAATTGCATTTTAACAAACAAATTCCATAAAAACCACTTTTGGGTCTACGTACCTTTCGTAAGTCAAAAACTGTTAAAGTAGGGTTTCCACTGACAGAAAAATTTAATCCCTGGCTAAAGCTTTTAACTTTATGTTAGCCTACATATACTTTAGTTTTTATTGGCTTTCAAGAAATTACTTCGATTTTATATGAAAAACCAATCGCTACATTTTTATTCATTATGCTCAATATGTAGCTATTCAGCGACAGCGGAAAACAAAAACCGGGTATAATTAACATGCGGTCGTAAACTCTTAAATTTCATAGATTTGTTAGCCAAATACTTTTGGCGGAACTCGCCTTTTATTTATTTACTTGTTTCTATTTTTCGAAAAATGTTTTTCTTTGTATCAATAACCTCTACTAGTATTGTGTTAATTTGCTTAATTTCTTGTGACATTTGTAAATATTTATAAATCTATTTACGCAATTGATATTGATACGTCTTCTACATAATAGTAGTTCAAGAGCTTTATTATTTTTATATATTGGTTTTCAGCTATTTTTAGAGTTCTAGAAATTCATTGTGGCTTTGACCCATTTCGGTATTTAAGTGGATTGATTTGTACTTAGGTATATTTGCATTGCATTTTTTCATAAAATAATTTATGGAACGTGTAAGGTTAGCTATTAGCGACGATACACATTATACACGTTATTCCATTCTGCCCGTCGCAATTATACCATCACTGCACAAATCGTATTTATTTGTAATTTAATTTTAGACAAGTTTATTTTTCGTGTAATTTTTGGTAGTAATATTACTTACCGTTTTTCATAATTGACTTATTTTATTGAGGTGATAAGAGTATTTTGCACAATAAAACTAAAACTGCAAGTCGAAATACGAAACGAAGAACTTAACATCCTAAAAAACGGAATCATTGTTATCATAGACAAGCGAGTTGCGCACTCTCAAGGATAGATAGGCAACTCAACATACTAAATTGGTTCCCTGATAGCGCCACCCGCGACCGGAGGCGAAACTAAATATAGTCGTGGTGGGATTAGGCGCGAAGCATAAAAATTTAAATTTTATTATTACTTTGAATTCAAATTTTCGCGCTTCTAACTTAACGGAAAAGTTTGAAGCGCGAAACATCTGATTCAAGTTAAAATAATTTGGGAGAACGAAAGGAAATTATAACAACGTTTCTGATATGGCGACAAGATTTATTAATATTAGATATTTACATAAATAGGTTTTATCGTCAACCGTCAGTAAAGTCGTACATTATCAGAGTGATTTCCGGAAGTAAACGAACACTTTATTTTATTGTAAAATAAAATACTTTACCTGCCGCAAATGCGGCAGATAAATACTTTTATCTGCCGCAAATTAGTGACTTTGACAATTTTGACATTTATTATTGAAAAATCGTCTGTCACTGTCACGTCTCTCTCTTTATAATAAAATTCGATGAGTTTTACCTCAATTTTTTATATTATAAATTCTAAACGGTTGGCGATAAAATGTTGTATGCACCACGTCAGTAAAGTGTCTTTATCGACTCGCCTGTTATTCGCCTGGCTCGCTCATCTCATAATTTCAGACTCGTTCGATAAAGAATCACTTTACTGCCTTGGTACATAATTAACTATTAAATAAAAAAAACAGCTTATATTATTATATTATTATTTTCTGTAGACTTTTCTAACAACTCCGTGTTATTTTCAAGGTTTTTATTTAATAAACTAGTTATTGTACCTTGTAGTTCATTAAGTTGTGAAGTAAAGTTTCTTCCTATTTAATAGCTTTCGCTGTACTTTCCAATCGTTGGGCGACATTAATGAAGTCTTCAGGAGGTTCCACGCTTTTGTTAATTGCCTTGGTTTTTCTTCCCGATTTCTTTGGTCGCGACATATTAAATATATACCTATTTACGATTCTCAAACTACCGACTGCGCCATGTTAAGTTTATAAATTATATATGAATAATTATTTAATAATAACTTTATTTTTTAAATATTTTACAAATCAATCATAAAATGACAATGACAATCATTTACCAGTCCAGGTAAGACTTCAGGATCTGTCACAACAAGCCATATTTTTATCTTTCTCGCACATATGCTGGTACAGTTTAATACAGAGAGAGAGAGAGGTACAGAATGTTGGCCATGCTCATTCTAAATGAATATTCTGTTCCTTCCAACGTTAGGAGATGAACAACCTTATAAAACAAAATTCCTACAATAGCGCCACCATCAGCGACCGGAGGCTAAATTAAACGAACAGGGGACGACGTTCACCATTTAAGTTATCCTAGCCTGATTGTTATTGTATTTTTTATTTTTTATTATGTCATGATTGTCATGAAAGATACCTACATCTGTCAGCTGGACATAATATAATGTACCGCAACCTATAAAATAATAATGGTAAGAATTTAAAAAAGCTGCTTCAAAGGTACTTCTTATTTAGTGACAATTCTTATTTTACTACGGATACCCCGTTAAAAAAAATCCACGTTTTTTAGCGCCCGGGGTGTCTGTCCCTTTCCCCACCCCTCTTCCCTGGGGGAAGTTTCAGGTCGCCATTATGCTAATGCCCACGATTGGGGCACGGGCTGTCCTCATGCAAAATATAATTTTCTTATGGTTTTCGCAATATTTTTGGGGGAAAATCGAATGATAATTTACCCAGCAACCCAGCCCAACCTTGAGGATGATTTTTTTTATCTATATAACGTTACGACATATACAGTGTGACCAGTAGTCCGCATCACATGGGATTTTTTTTATTAATAACTTTATTCGAAATTTGACTTTGGCATCAAGTTCTGCTTCGATCAAGATAAAAATTAAGCAAAAAAATAGTAGTCACGTGATTCGCATTATCTGTCAAATTTTAATTTTTTCCAAAAAAATAATTCAAAAGTATTTAAGAAAGTAGGTATCGAAAAAAGTTATTAAAAATTTTTTTTAAATGCAGATTCTAGCCCACATGCAAAATTTTAGGTGCATAAGATAATTTTGATTTTTTACCCATATTTTGTAAATTGCACCACTTTTGCAAAATAAGAATCAACGCAACCTACATAAAACTTCTTAGTTTTGACAATGCTTTATTCCAGATACATTTTCTTTAAAGTAGCGCCATATTAAATGTGTGTTTTTCTACAGAATCAAAATTGGGCTATTAAAATTTGGTCGCATGTGATGCAAAGTTTATTTGTTTTTGACCCTGTATAAGGTTACATCATAAAATAAGTATTTTTGAAAACGTAGTTGGTGTCTGAAAGTAATACACCCTCATATTAAGACAAAAAAAGAACACAGTGTCATCAGTAAAGTGTTCATTAAGTGGAAAATAAGTTTTAGTGATGGGTAAAAAATCAAAATTATTTTATGCAGCTAAAATTTTACATGTGGTCTAGAAACTGCATTTAAAAAAACCTTTTTCTTATGACTTTTTTCGATAATTTCAGAAATAACCCCACTTTTGAATTATTTTTTGGAAAAAATTAAAATTTTACAGATAATGAGAATCACCTGACTACTATTTTTTTGCTTAATTTTCATCTCGATCGAAGCAGAACTTAATGCCAAAGTCAAATTTCGAATAAAGGTATTAATAAAAAAAAAATCCCATATGATGCGGACTTAACTGGTCACACTGTATATATGTTACATTAGGTAGGTACAGTAGGTAGGTATTATATTTATTTATTGGTGTTAATGTACACAAGATGGTACTTACACAAGTAAAAAAAAACACTAATATATATTATAATTTAAAATAACCAATAAAATAATGCAAAGAAAAAATATCTTTGCACAACAGGCATTATGCCTATAAAAAAATTACATAACATAGATAAATACAAACATTATATCCACTATACTCATATTATATGAATTACTTTACTACTAACTGGTTAAAGTCAGCCGCGAAAAATTCTAAAAGTGAAAAAAGGATATTTTTTAAACATTTGTTGAGAACGAATTTAAATTTTCTAAAATCCAAACCTCGCACATTTACAGGCAACATATTATAGAACTTAATACTATATTAGTTTGATCCACTGCGCGTCTTAGATATGCGGTGAAAATCTGGTAATATACCCGCTCTTCTTGTGTTGTAAGTGTGAATCATTGCATACGCTGGTAAGCCTTGCTTCATTTCTTTTCGCATATAGCAGACCTTGGAGAATATAAGCGAGAATTTTTTAAAAATATGACGACAATCTGCTCTATAAGGTAGATTAACAATGACTAATAGTCCTGCGCTGTAATCCAGAAACTAAGGAGCTATGAGGTGCATGAGTGACCCCAAACGAAAAGTGCATAAGACATGGATAAATGAAACAATCCATGACATGAAGTTAAAATTGTCTTTTCTGAGACTACATGGTAAATATTTCTTGATAGAAATATACGTTGAGACAGTTTCTCCGATGAATTTAATAGGTTTCGCATCATATCTGTCCGCGTCAGTTTCTCTTAAGCTAAAACAAAGGATTCACTTTTTGCCTGATTCATAGTAAGCTGGTTTGGAAACCAATACAATTGGTTATCCCTGATATCCTGCGCAAGTGCAATAGCTTTATAATAAATACAGAATGTTGAATTTTTTGGAGTCGGTTAAAAAGGTTATTAACTTCAAGCCCATTAACATCCACTTAGAACCTGTCTCGTGTCGTGAAGATTTCGTATTTTTTGTTGTTTATGTCATATGCATATTAATTAAATTATTTTCGAATTTAACAAAGTATGTTAAACAAATCTCTACACGTAACTTTTATTAACAATGTTTGTTCATTTAAGATTTTGTGTATTTGTTGTACTAAGAGATACAACTACATCCGCCAGCATCAAATTTATTTACATTTTATTATCTCCTCGTATCAAAAATACGTTTCATTCCCTAACAGAATATAGAAGTACAAATCATACAACTGATTTACGACCTGTACGAACTGTAATCAATTGGATTTTTTACTGTGGTGTGTACCCTATTTATCTGTTAGGGTTAGCTTAACATTTATAGGATGGATGACAACCAGATCTAAATACTTTGATGAAATAGGTACAATATTTAATCTTCTTTAGTAAAATCTTAATTAATGTTGAAAAAACATTACTAATTATATGCCCAAATAACAAATGCCTTGAAATTCCTAAAAATTGGTTATGTAACCAGGATCACCATGGTACCGTGCGAGCAAAAATTATTTGCATCAAAGAGGGCCTTGCATCTAAGGACGTAATGCTTAGCCGTAGAGCTTAATACCTGTTGGGTGTCAGTAACTACCTGAATTAACAATCAATCACCTAATGTTTCCAATTTCTGGAAC
Organism: Polydrusus pterygomalis; assembly: GCA_963969555.1. Lineage (NCBI taxonomy): Eukaryota > Metazoa > Arthropoda > Insecta > Coleoptera > Curculionidae > Polydrusus > Polydrusus pterygomalis. The sequence continues at coordinate 42,083,787 of OZ018381.1, read as the reverse complement.
AATTCACACATGCAATGGGCTTACGGAACAGCACAAAACATTCATGGGTGAAGCGTATTTTCGAAACGGGGTTAGAGTAAATGGTGAGTGGCAATACAATCCGGGTTTGTGCATGGACGATTTTCACGAACATTTTCCTAACGTTGCTTTCATTGCTGGGGATTTTTATAATTGCCTGAAAAGAACCGTGGCTGTGTTTAAAAAAATAGGTTCTATACAACACAAAAAAGGAGCATGAAGACCATGTGTAAGAACAGAAGAACTTGTTGCAAACGTTCGTAAAATAATGCAAAATACGCCAACAAATTGTATAAGACGCCTATCCCAAGAAGTGGGAAGATCTTATGGAACGTGCAGGACTATTCTTAAGAAGCAGCTAAGTTTATTTCCTTATAAAGTGCAAGTATTCCAAGAAATACAAGCCGCAGATTTTGAAAGACGCAGGAATTACTCTTAATAGTTTACCCAAATTTTATTGGAAAGAAATGATTTACTAGACCTGGCATTTTGTTCGGATAAAGCCTGGTTCCACCTCTCCGGTTATGTGAATTCTTAGAATACACGCATGTGGAGTAGTGAAAATCCCCATTTTCTTATAGAGTCCACATTGCACCCTTAAAAAATTGGTGTCTGGTTAGCTGTTTCCCGAAGAAGAATTGTTGGTCCTATTTTTTTCTATGACACACAGCGGTATAGAGACAATATTTTGAATCGATTTGTGGAGTAATTACTTGACGACGAATAGGTTTTTTTTTTATATTTTCAACAGGACGGTGCAATCGCCCATACCGCCGCCGAAACTATTAACTAATTACGCAATTTTTTTTACGACAGATTGATCAGCTTTCGATCAGACATTGAATTCCCACCTAGATCACCTTGTTTAACGGTTATGGATTACTTCGTTTTTCCTAATTTAAAGAACACTATTTTTAAAACACCAGTTGCAAATTTAGAACAATTACAAGAAAGGATTATCCAAGAATGTGGTAACATTTCTCCAGAGATGCTGGTCAACACTTTCGAAAATATGAAGAGACATGTGAATTTATGCTTGGAGCATGGCGGTGGACAATTTCAGCAACTTATGTAATTATTTTTCTTTTTCTTTCTGTATATTCTTACTTTGTTAATTTTGTAAACAACAAAAATAAATTTGTTTTTGTCTACTTATTTTATTACTCATTAGTTTAGCATATCATGTCATAATATGAATTTGACAAAATTTTAACCTAGATTTTGTTAGATATATCGTCCCCCTATCATTGTGATCTAAACCAAGCCCTACGTTTTTTAATCCAAGCCCTCTTTGATGCAAATAATTATTGCTCGCACGGTATATTGTTTGTACCGTCAAAAACAATAATTGTCTGCAGTTATTATTTCCTTACAGCTATTTTTCGTTGTCTTGTAGAGGTCAGCATATTATCTACATGGTAGTAGATATTTCATTTTGATAGTCCGGAATTTCTAGGAATTTGAGAACCACCGCTCCAACGTATAAAGCTCTTAAGACCAACAAACGTTTCAAAATTCCTTTCGAAATCACGGTAAACAAGGCACACCTTCTGAATTGAACACCCCAAACAAAAGCAAAAAAAAAAAGGAATCAAACAAGTTTTGTTTTGAAAGCTGCATTATTGTTCGTCGGTGCGTTCGGTAGCCTGCAATTATCTGCACACGTTCGGCGACGGCCATGACTAAAAAATGGCGATTACGTGTTCTACCTGCAGCAATGTTAAAATTGGAAATTTACGACTTATAAGATTACCTCAAGAGGACCTCGAATGTTCGGAAGATCTTCTGATTAAATGCTTTATAATAAGCATACCCACCAATAATTACGGTTATAAAATAAAATCGGTCGTGTGCGTGTCACACTTTGGGCTAATAAGGAATTTTTGATAATGTGAGAGGGTTATAGGTTAAGGGGGTTTATAAAAATTTCTTTGACGGTTCCTGATTGGACATGTGATGAGGAATAGCAGATTTTTTTTTGGCAATGTAGACAATTGTGGCGTTGTTATATAGCTTTAAAAAAACTTCCTAAATTAATCACTTTCTCGTGAACCGCCACCGCATTGTCGCCAAGAATGAAAGCATATGGAGGATAGAAGCGTATATCGGGTATTTTGGGAGGATGGCACCCCTTGTATTGTTTAAATTACAGAAATAAAATTTGCTGGGTTTATAACGTGCGAGCAAAAAGTATTTGCATCAAAGAGGGCCTTGCATCTAAGGACGTAATGCTTAGCCGTAGAGCTTAATACCTGTTGGGTGTCAGTAACTGAATGAACAATCAATCAGTTATTCCGTCATCTTTGACAGTCGTTTCATGTAATTTGATTCATCGCTAATTTTTCCAATTTCTTGAACAATTCACACAATGGGCTTTACGAAACAGCAAACAGCACAAAACATTCATGGTTGAAGCGTATTTTCGAAACGGGGTTAGAGTAAATGGTGAGTGGCAATACAATCTGGGTTTGTGCATGGACGATTTTCACGAACATTTTCCTAACGTTGCTTTTATTGCTGGGGATTTTTATCATTGCCTGAAAACAACCGTGACTGTGTTTAGGGAAACAGGTTCTATACAACACAAAAAAGGAGCAGGAAGACCATCTGTAAGAACAGAAGAACTTGTTGCAAACGTTCGTGAAATAATGCAACATATGCCAACAAATTGTATAAGACGCCTGTCCCAAGAAGTGGGAAGATATTATGGAACATGCGGGACTATTCTTAAGAAGCAGCTGAATTTATTTCCTTATAAAGTGCAAGTATTCCAAGAAATAGAAGCCTCAGATTTTGAAAGACGCAGGAATTACTCTCAATGGTTTACCCATACATCGCGGTGGCCAATTTCAGCAGTTTATGTAATTACTTTTCTTTTTCTTTCTGTATATTCTTACTTTGTTAATTTTGTAAACAACAAAAATAAATTTGTATTTGTCTACTTATTTTATTACTCATTAGTTTGGCATATCAAGTCATAATATGAATTTGACAAAATTTTAACCTAGATTTGGTTGGATATTAATGGATATATCGTCCCCCTATCATTGTGATCTAAACCAAGCCCTACGTTTTTTAATCCAAGCCCTCTTTGATGCAAATAATTATTGCTCGCACGGTATATTGTTTGTACCGTCAAAAACAATAATTGTCTGCAGTTATTATTTCCTTACAGCTATTTTTCGTTGTCTTGTAGAGGTCAGCATATTATCTACATGGTAGTAGATATTTCATTTTGATAGTCCGGAATTTCTAGGAATTTGAGAACCACCGCTCCAACGTATAAAGCTCTTAAGACCAACAAACGTTTCAAAATTCCTTTCGAAATCACGGTAAACAAGGCACACCTTCTGAATTGAACACCCCAAACAAAAGCAAAAAAAAAAAGGAATCAAACAAGTTTTGTTTTGAAAGCTGCATTATTGTTCGTCGGTGCGTTCGGTAGCCTGCAATTATCTGCACACGTTCGGCGACGGCCATGACTAAAAAATGGCGATTACGTGTTCTACCTGCAGCAATGTTAAAATTGGAAATTTACGACTTATAAGATTACCTCAAGAGGACCTCGAATGTTCAGAAGATCTTCTGATTAAATGCTTTATAATAAGCATACCCACCAATAATTACGGTTATAAAATAAAATCGGTCGTGTGCGTGTCACACTTTGGGCTAATAAGGAATTTTTGATAATGTGAGAGGGTTATAGGTTAAGGGGGTTTATAAAAATTTCTTTGACGGTTCCTGATTGGACATGTGATGAGGAATAGCAGATTTTTTTTTGGCAATGTAGACAATTGTGGCGTTGTTATATAGCTTTAAAAAAACTTCCTAAATTAATCACTTTCTCGTGAACCGCCACCGCATTGTCGCCAAGAATGAAAGCATATGGAGGATAGAAGCGTATATCGGGTATTTTGGGAGGATGGCACCCCTTGTATTGTTTAAATTACAGAAATAAAATTTGCTGGGTTTATAACGTGCGAGCAAAAAGTATTTGCATCAAAGAGGGCCTTGCATCTAAGGACGTAATGCTTAGCCGTAGAGCTTAATACCTGTTGGGTGTCAGTAACTGAATGAACAATCAATCAGTTATTCCGTCATCTTTGACAGTCGTTTCATGTAATTTGATTCATCGCTAATTTTTCCAATTTCTTGAACAATTCACACAATGGGCTTTACGAAACAGCAAACAGCACAAAACATTCATGGTTGAAGCGTATTTTCGAAACGGGGTTAGAGTAAATGGTGAGTGGCAATACAATCTGGGTTTGTGCATGGACGATTTTCACGAACATTTTCCTAACGTTGCTTTTATTGCTGGGGATTTTTATCATTGCCTGAAAACAACCGTGACTGTGTTTAGGGAAACAGGTTCTATACAACACAAAAAAGGAGCAGGAAGACCATCTGTAAGAACAGAAGAACTTGTTGCAAACGTTCGTGAAATAATGCAACATATGCCAACAAATTGTATAAGACGCCTGTCCCAAGAAGTGGGAAGATATTATGGAACATGCGGGACTATTCTTAAGAAGCAGCTGAATTTATTTCCTTATAAAGTGCAAGTATTCCAAGAAATAGAAGCCTCAGATTTTGAAAGACGCAGGAATTACTCTCAATGGTTTACCCATACATCGCGGTGGCCAATTTCAGCAGTTTATGTAATTACTTTTCTTTTTCTTTCTGTATATTCTTACTTTGTTAATTTTGTAAACAACAAAAATAAATTTGTATTTGTCTACTTATTTTATTACTCATTAGTTTGGCATATCATGTCATAATATGAATTTGACAAAATTTTAACCTAGATTTGGTTGGATATTAATGGATATATCGTCCCTATATCATTGTGATCTAAACCAAGCCCTACGTTTTTTAATCCAAGCCCTCTTTGATGCAAATAATTTTTGCTCGCACGGTATTTACCTTTGCAATCGTTAATAGTATATTTCTAAATAAACAAAAATATGCATGTCAAGAGTTAAAGAGAGTAAATTCCTAAGATCACAAATAAAGCACCCCTTAAACAAGTCGTACCTCGTACCACCACTGGCCCATACCACCAAAATCCTTTAAAGTTCATTACTGATGCCACTTGATCCCATTTAAGACATTTTTGCTAAAATTAAGTTTAAGAATCATTAAAAAAGTAGTAATTAAGTAGTTATATTATCTTATTAATTATCTACATACCAATATTATACCTGCTTTGCGATCAAATTTGTGTGGTAACATTGGATTCATTATTTTACCGATTTCGATCGACTTAATTTTAAATTTAACGTTAATTATGGACCTAATTATTACCCACTACGTCGATACTGGTGGTAATAATTAACCATTAAAATTCTATTGGTGTCCTAAGTGTAAAATTGTTGTGGGAAATACGTACCAATAAAGGTAAATTACCTGTACAGTCTATATGTATCTAATTTTAGTACTCCGTGTCAAAATTGTAAAAGTGGAAAATTTAAATGAAGCACGTGTTTATTGTTTTCTTGCAGTAAAATTTTACACCAGACGGCATGGGTTTATCTAAATTAATTACTTAGCATTTTTAAATAGTCTTACTCTGTATAATCTAAACGATTAAAGATATCGAAAAAAATTACATTTTTTTTTAACAAACGGTACCGCTTTATGTTAGTATAAATGAGTCATCTTTAGCTATTATTTCCTCCCAATACAAGTCATTAAACACTAGTGATTCATTCGCACCATTTTCTTTATAAATATTTCGTTTATTTTTCGTGTTCTCCAAAAAGCGCCTAAATATCCTCCTTTGAGTAGCAATGAGCCACAGTCGAAGTTAAAGCAAATTTATTTGATAAATTATTAAAACCATAAAAACTGCTCTGCTCTTATTAATTTATAAATTCAACCTTTTTTAAAGTCAAACTTATTATTTATTTGAATTTCCATCACATTATTTTTTCTCGACGTAATGGTGAACGTAAACACAATATATACCTAAATTTTTGCTCAATAATTTTTTTACATTTTGTTTTCAGGTAAGACCCTAGCTCAGCATTGAGATTAAGTACTTTGGTAAGTAATGGTAATTAGTATTATGAGTTATTACACTCGATAATATAAAATTAAAAATAGTTATGTGTTGTTTCATAAGTTTTTGTGCTCCATAAAAAACGTTCATTTTCGTTTAAGTACAGTAGGTCAAAAGATAAACATTTCCTGTCAAATATACAAACTATTTCTGTGTTATTAAATATTGTATAGTATTTTAGATAATCGATTTTGATAGGGCATGTATTACATACAGGTAATTTATTTTATTTTTGCCAAAGCAATGCAACTAAGACGTGATTTAGACAGAGAAGACCAAAAGGCCAAAGCGGCGTTTTCTGTGAATGTGAATGAAACTACCCGTACAGGTAGTCCAGCTTTTTGTGTTTTCGATAATCATTAAATTCTGGCACTTGAAACCATCAGATATCCCTTATATATTGTTTATTTTAAAAGTTCTTAACTTTTTATTTAAAAATCGAGTATAATATGTATCTTAAAGAATTAATTACCATTTATTTTAGTAAATCCCAAGTGCATTCTTATGCAGAATAAATGGAACTTTCAATAATCGATTAATGAATCAATCTTTGGTTATCGATTTTATTTTAATGGTTGTCAACGGAATGGATGCTGCATAAATCTACTGACGTGGTGAATAATTATTTTAATTTAATTTAACAGAATAAATACTGTTTGATCATGCGAATTTTGGCTGCGCTGATACTTTGTCTCGCTGATATGCTACCTATTAAATAAATACATGGTCATGACGATAGAATATTATATAACTGTTATAAATAGGGGTGATGCTTTCACACATTGGAAAAAAGAGTTATTAGCATTGAGTATTAAAGGATCTTTTATTTTTTATAAATTGTAGTAACGACGGAGCTTTTGATAGATAGCAACAGTTTGTTGTCATTTCTATATTTTTCCTTTTCTGCATTCATCAATTCTTCGACCGGTCTAGCTATTTGTACGACATTTTATTGGATAAATGGAAATATAATTTCAAAAAAATTAAAATTGATTATAGTATAGTACCATTACTAGTTGTCCATAAACGCATTCATATCCAGGGGTACACTTTATTTATAATAATAATGATAATGACCATTACATGTATTCTAATTATTGGTATTACCTGCAACAACCATTAAAATGCATAATTACATTTAGAAAATATCATATATATATATACCATATAATAAGACGTTTCCAAGAGATACCAAGGTCGTATAAATTACTTATAATTATTGGCTAGCATAAAATTCTTTGTTTAACATTCGAAACACTTGCATTTAATGATTCGGTGAGTTTTTTATGAGTTTAAGTTGAATTGAACTTAAAGGATATTATATTGAAATATAAAATTATCACAAAGCCTAATAGGTAAACAGATTTAATTGTTCATTGTTAATTGAATTAATATAAATAAAAATAAGCCTTTTTTGATAAAACAAATTTTAGTAAGCTATTGTTATTCAAATTTTCAGTACCTAGTGTATTTTTGTGACAACCTGCCAATTTTCTTAATCGCTTACTACACACCTACAACTATTGCAGAGTTGACAATATTTTGTTTTGAACAACTGGATTAAAAAAAAAGATAGCAATAATATTTTTTTTGTATTGTAAATACAACTTGTTTGTTTGCAATGTGATATGATAAATAAAAATATGTTAGATATATAATTATTTACCAAGTAGTGACGTCAGAACAATAGAATTACTTGATTGACAATGTTCACAATAAATATTTAGCATTAAGGATCGCGCACACTAAACCTGCACGAAGCAGCATGGCACAGACCAGAAAAGCCTGCGCGTAAAGGTAGGTTAGGTTAGGTTAGAGTGGCAGACCTCTGGCATTGTCCAAACAGTTACACGTAGTCCTACAAGGACCGTTGTGGTATCACACATGTTCCGCGGAACCTATCCGCATCAGCTTCCTGATGGTTAACGCGATCGTAGAAGAATTTTGACAGCTCATTCAAACCAGCCACTGCTGTTAATAAACGTAGTAAGTCGACACAGTTGCAGGCTGCTCACTTCCTCCAGATCATCAAAAAATGGTTCGCCCAGTGCATTGAACCTTCTTCTCGCGAGGCCGGGGCATTCAAACAAGAAATGCTGAATACTTTCCTCCTCTTCTTCATCTCTGCAACTTCTGCAGAAGTCGTTAGTTGGTATTTGCATACGTTCAGCGTATCTACCGAACAGGCAATGTCCGGTGACTACGGCAGTGATGTTTCTTAGGTCCTTCCAACTGTGCTGTAATAGCGCTGCGGTTCTCCTGCCGTCAAGTTGGGGCCACAATTGCCTGGAGATGCTACAAGTTGTCAGCCCTGTCCATCTGCTTTACGCAAGTTGTTTAGCTGTTCGATCTATCTCTTCTTTGACTGATCCCAGTGGTCTAGCCGCAGTCGCAGTATTATCTGCTAGTTCGACAGACATTCTTGCGCCTTTCCTGGCGAGCGCATCAGCAGTCTCGTTGCCATATATGTTGCCATATATGCTGTCCAGGAACCCAACACAAGGTGATTCGATGTTGAGCACCAAGTGTGCAGAGATTGTTGCGACAGCGCCTTACTATTTTTGACTTAGTACTGCTGTAGTAAGGTATCTATGTATCTATTTAAAGGAGGAGCACAGTAGACCAGCACCAATTCGTATAGTTACTGTCACCCAGCAATGAACGTCTATGCAGGTCGTGTCGGTCGAGGTACAAAGTACAAGGTGTTCATGCTGGATCAGCTTAATGTGAGCAAATGCTCTACCATCTACTATCCAACCATGACAACGTTCAGGCAGGTCCTTCTCAGGGTAATATTCCTCAAAGTATGTAACAACCATCAGCTCTCCGCATCTCATTCAATTTTTTAATCCGTCTATCAGCAAGAAGATGCTGCGTACCACTAGCCCTATGGCAGTCACCTTTCTTCAGCACTGGGATAACCGGAAAAGCAGGACAATCAACAGGAAAATACACAGTATTAACCTATTCACGGAACTTCGACATACCACCTCTTTTTTGTGAAAGGGAGGACGAATAATTATCAGGAGGTCATAGAATTTATTTTGGGGTAATCGAAAATATTGAAAATTCTCTTCAGTTCCTTTTAAATGTATCCGACAAAGTTAAATGAAACTTAAGATTTTTCACTACTTTTACCTAAATGGTTTTCACAAAGTCTGTTAAAACTCTCTAATTTTTCTTTTACTCTCTAAATTTTTCTGCCCAAGACAGGACATTTGCACTAGCCCTTGACTTTCCAGTATGCTGAAGTCTTGTCGGTCTTCTGACTTTTAATTTTTTACACCTCGTGTACACCATTGAAAGCACCATTACGGCTCAATCCCACTTATTATTTTCTCTATTATTGCTAACAACATCAGCATTGTAATATTTACTTTGTTTTTCTGATGATGAGTGTTTCTACACCCGAAACATGTTGAATTATAATGAATTACTCTATAGGTTCGCTTAGTTTTCTATTAAACTTATGGAGAAAGACTTTGTGCTTTTCTTTTTTCCAATAATATTAAATTTATCATAGCAAATGATGATAAATGAAATGTTTGTTATTGGATTACCGGCAATAGGAGAGTTAATTAAACTAAACTGGTTTATTCTACTCATCGTTCAAATTAAATAATAAACACCAAGAAAATTTAGTCTCTGAAACCCTGACACGTGTGCTTGCCCACTACGGAACTGGGTACTTTAAGGAAGAAACTAGTATCAGCTGTTAATGTCAACTGTCGAAACGCTTTGTTTTTAGAGAAAGTTGACTCTTATCATCGTTAAAAACTCTATTTGCAAATAAGTGAATTATTTAAATCTACCTGAAAGTCATTCTTATCATTCGAATTAGCGTTAGAATTTAAAAAAAAAATGTGTGAATTGTTTATTCGTTGCCTTAACCATACTCTCCAATAAAGGGGAAGTATTTTGACCCTACCCCCTTCCCCAAATTACACACACTTGCCAGAACACATGATGTATAAAACCACAAATCCGATTTAAAAGAAAAGACTCAAGAAATAATTGTCAAAACAATTTATGATGAAATATGAAATAGCCATGTCCAATGCTGTTAGCGCTACTTCTAAATTTGAAAATCTTAAAAGAGATGTTTTTCTACTCTGCCCTTTAGCTTTTATATTATGATACTAAGTTTTGTAAAGTGATACAAACTCAAGCCATAATAACACACATTAGTCGAAAATAACTCTGGCTCGGTATTTAGAAATCACTTCCTGGGTGGCCAATTAACCACATCTTATTTAACTGTTGCATTAATTCTGTTGTTTTCCTGATTACTACGTTTCTGTTTTTTTTATGTACAATATTGTACAGGGTGCTAGGTATATGGAAATAATTTATTATATTTCAACACCCAAATTCTCATATAAAAACAAATTGCACTTTTACCTACTTGATTTTATAAAAATTTATAATAAAAATCGTCTCCGCTCTCTAGAAAAACCTACTAAGGGGGTACCACTCACTCTACAGTGTCACCAGTAAAGTCTGCATCATATCGCACATACAAAGTTTGGTTTAAAAACAAAATATAAACATCAGCGACTAGGTTTGTTCATTAATTATTAATAATGATCAAATTACTCAGTTTTTTTTTTTTAAATGCTTTAGTAAATAACAAAAATATGTAATTGTGACACTTTTCTTCTTAAAAAATTAACGATTGTTTCTTAGTTACACTAAAATAAAACGACATTATTATATTTTTTTGTATTAAAAATAAACAATATAAGGTTTAAACGGAAGTAACCATAAACACGAGGAACTTTAAACTATAAAAGTAATGGCAACTTTATCAAATAAAAACTATAATATACTTGTATTTTACCTAACAAAAAATAAAGAGAATCAAAGAAAAGTGACCTAAACTACAATTAAGTCAATTTTAAAAATATTGCCAAATTTAGAGGAAAAACGCCTTAACTGGTACTTACGTCATTTTTCTGTTGAAAATTGCGTGCACCTGTGTCGAAGGCTAAAGCCAAACTGATAGTTTGGTCACTGTTCCAATTAAAAGTAGCGCGAAAGAAAGATGACACTTCCGCCATCTCGCGTTTGTTTGCTTCAACACAATAATGTCATTATTCCATTAGAAAGAATATAGCATTAGGAAACTTATGACGCTTATAACTTAAAAATGGAATTTTTTTCAGTTAGGTCTTTTTTCCATTAGATGTGCGATATGGGATTTTTTTTAATTAATAGCTTTATTTAAAATTTGACTTTGGCATCAAGTTCTGCTTCGATCGAGATGAAAATTAAGCAAAAAATAGTAGTCACGTGATTCGCATTATCTGTCAAAATTTAATTTTTTCCAAAAAATAATTCAAAAGTGGGGTTACTTCTGAAAATATCGAAAAAAGTTATTAGAAAAAGTTTTTTTAAATGCAGTTTCTAGCTCACATGCAAAATTTCAGCTGCATAAGATAATTTTGATTTTTTACCCAACACTAAAATTTATTTTCCACTTAATGAACACTTTACTGATGACACTGGACACTATATTCTTTTTTGTCCTAATAATAAGGTGTATTACTTTCAGACACAAACTATGTTTTCTAAAATACTTACTTTATGAGGGTACCTTATACAGGGTCAAAAACAAATAAACTTTGCATCACAAGCGACCAAATTTGAATTGCCCAATTTTGATTTTGTAGAAAAACACACATTTAATATGGCGCTACTTTAAAGAAAATGTATCTGAAATAAAGCATTATGTAGGTTGCGTTGAGTCTTATTTTCCAAAAGTGGTGCAATTTACAAAATATGGGTAAAAAATCAAAATTATCTTATGCAGCTGAAATTTTGCATGTGGGCTAGAAACTGCATTAAAAAAAATTTTTCTAATAACTTCGATATTTTCAGAAATAACCACCCCACTCTTGAATTATTTTTTGGAAAAAATTAAAATTTGACAGATAATGCGAATCACGTGACTACTATTTTTTTGCTTAATTTTCATCTCGATCGAAGCAGAACTTGATGTCAAAGTCAAATTTTGAATAAAGCTATTAATAAAAAAAAACCCATATAATGCGGACTTTACTGGTGACACTGTATATATGGTTTTATACAGGATGTCCGGAAATGATGAACAAAAATTTAGTGGATAAAAAAAATTGGAAAAACGAATTGACAAGTTACATTACATACAAAACATGAGTGAAACCGAGAAAAAAATTATCGGGAATTAATTCTGCTGCGTGGGAGATTCGGTAAAAAAATTTCATAAATTGTAGTTTCTTTTAATATGATAAGATGATGAGACCTACGACCTATTCTCAATAAAAGATATAAGTTAGCAACAAAATGTATTTTGATTTTATTCTATGTGACGTTTGCCGTGCACTTCATTTTTGACAGAAAAATTATCACTTATTAATTTTATTAGGTTAAAAGGCTACAGACTATCGCGATAGTCTCCCGTCGCTATAAGCAACGTAAACAAAAAGGAGCCTTCTAATTGGTTAAAAATAAATTTATGAAATTTTCCCCTATATTTTTTGCTCATCATTTCCGGACACCCTGTATATGATTTTATAATATGTAAAAAGTGCTTAGGAAATGGTGATGTGAGTCCGCCTTCCCGACGACACTGAGATGACAACGTATCAACGATACGTAGATACCTATATATATTTTAAATCACTTCCCGGGTGGCCAATTAGCCAAATCTTATTTACCTGTCACTCTGTTGTTTTCCTGATTACAGCGAAAATCAGCAGGAGTGTGTACTGTAACAGTTTTACCGCAGAGACGCGATGCCGGCACTTCAGTCTGTCACAACGCGCGTTTCAATTCATACGGTGATACTCAGGAATCTCGTTAACTAAAGTTTTATGAAATTTTAAATTAAAGTTTACGTTGTGTAGTATGGTCGTTTTTAATTTTATACAGCGGGGATAGTTTTATTTGGCATAACAGGAACGTTCCGTTGTTTTAATTTAGTAAGTTTGGTTAATTAGTGCGGGAGAATTACGGACTAAAGAGTGAAAAAACATAAGTTAACTTAAAAACAAAGCTCCGCTAGGGTTTAAACGTTGGAATTTCGGTTAGTTTTCCTTTTAATAATAAGTATCGCTTTGAATGTTAAGAGAGGATATTTTTTAATTGGATAAAAAGCCGTAGTTATCCTAACTTTAGTCATTTATTATCTCAAGTCCTGATAATTGTAGCTTATACACCGAGAAATTAGGTGGGTCCATGCCTAAACCTATAATAATAAATTGCTTAGAAAAATGCTATAATTTTACATTGAACAAGCGATTAGGATCAAAATTCATAGAGCTTTAACTAGCGGCATGCATTTACTCGAAACCCTCCAAACTTATCGAATTTATTTCAAGATATATTTTTTGTTCCCTTAGAAAAATAAAGTAATTTTTGTACATTTGACTTGTATACACTATTAACAGTATTAACGACCCCAAGATAAATAATATGTCAAAAATAGTTGCAGGCGTTAATATAAATATCACCAGTAAAATTAATATTGAACATGTATAAATTATATATCACTGGAACACTGGATAACCAAAAGTGCAGATGCTGTTTGTCATAATAATAAACGATTTTTAATTTAGGCCTTTTTTTGGAGAAAATAATTTTTCAAGTTGGCCTGCTAACAGAAATTATACCGTGCGAGCAAAAATTATTTGCATCAAAGAGGGCTTGGATTCAAAAACGTAGGGCTTGGCTTAGATCACAATGATATAGGGACGATATATCTAACCAAATCTAGGTTATAATTTTGTCAAATTCATATTATGACAAATGCCAAACTAATGAGTAATAAAATAAGTAGACAAATACAAATTTATTTTTGTGGTTTATAAAATTAACAACGTATATACCGAAAGAAAAAGAAAAATAATAATTACATACTTGCACTTTATAAGGAAATAAATTTAGCTGCTTCTTAAGAATAGTCCTGCATGTTCCATAAGATTTTCCCACTTCTTGGGACAGGCGTCTTATACAATTTGTTGGCGTATTTTGCATTATTTCACGAACGTTTGCAACAAGTTATTCTGTTCTTACAGATGGTCTTCCTGCTCCTTTTTTGTGTTGTATAGAACCTGTTTCCCTAAACACAGCCACGGTTCTTTTCAGGCAATGATAAAAATCCCCAGCAATAAAAGCAACGTTAGGAAAATGTTTGTGAAAATCGTCCATGCACAAACCCGTATTGTATTGCCGCTCACCATTTACTCTAACCCCGTTTCGAAAATACGCTTCAACCATGAATGTTTTGTGCTGTTTCGTAAAGCCCATTGTGTGAATTGTTCAAGAAATTGGAAAAATTAGCGATGAATCAAATTACTTGTAACGACTGTTAAATATGACGGAATAACTGATTGATTGTTAATTCAGGTAGTTGCAAGGCCCTCTTTGATGCAAATAATTTTTGCTCGCACGATATAATGGACTGGGCATACCAGATTTTATTAATTTCTAATAAACCAATTAAATAATTTAAAAAATCTCCTCCTAAAATTGTTGAAAATTACATACCGCTTTGATACATACCTTGATGATGCCATCCGTAATAATTTGATTTCTTGTTATATACACGGTATTTGATATTTTTTTAATTTCAATTTAAATTTAAATTATCAGACTTTACATTATTTAAATATCCAACTGTCTTATTTTAGCAGTCAACAGTAATTTGAGTGCACAATATGCCATAGTGGCTTGTGTGTACACTATTATAAAATCATACTGTATATATATGCAGTGTGGTTGTTTAAGTGTGCAACATATGGGAATTTTTTTTATTAACGATTTCTCAGAAAATTTTATTCTTGATAAAAGTTGGTGCATGTTCGAAAATCATATTAGGTGCACTTGGAATGGTTGCAAGTCAAACGGCGTACAGTGTAGGCCAAAAAATATAAAACTTTTACAAGAATAATTTTTTTTAATAAACATTTAAAATAAAAATTTTGCACTTTAAATGATAGTTTTTTAATTAGCATATTATCATTACTAATGCTTTATCTTGTTAAAAATAATTTTTAGGATATTTTAAAGTTGTGTTTAATATCGTTGCAACAACTTAATAAATTAAAATATCAAGTAACTTTTACAAATATGCTTGAACTTGAACAAAAATATGTGAAATTGATTTGATTTTGATTAATTTATGAAGGTCTTTATGGTGAATTATAAAAAAAAAATTTTTGGGAAATTATTGTTTTTTAAAAAAATATATTTTTTTATTTTAGGAGGTCACGTTTTTGAATCTATGCATAGGTTTTAATTCTAAACAACTTTTTCTAATAACATTTTGCTGAATTTTTTGAAATAGGGGTACTTTATTCTTGTACAAGTTTTCTATTTTTTGGCTTACCCTGTACGCCGTTTGACTTGCAACCATTCCAAGTGCACCCAATATGATTATCGAACATGCACCAACTTTTATCAAGAATAAAATTTTCTGAGAAATCGTTAATAAAAAAAATTCCCATATGTTGCACACTTACAAAACCACACTGTATATAAAGGAAGACAGAAAAGAACCTGTTGGATTGAGTAGTCCGTTACTTTGTGATATTGCATATTAACAAAAACAATATGAATACTTTACTTTGTTATAATATCTGAATATCACTTTATTTTAAAAAAAGTTGGTGACTGCAGTTTCGTGGTACTACTACATTATCAAACTGAATAATTTAAAACTACGGTGTACCCTTATAAATAGATTTAATAAAGGATGTTTATAGCAATATATTACAGATAATTATTCCTTAATAAAATTATTTATAAGTATTGTGAATAGCTGGGAATTCCACAGTTCGGTTTGGTCATTTAGTAGGTTTATGGTAGGGTTCTTATTATGTTTGTAAATTTCAATTGATTCTAAGATATTAAGTTTCTTACTTTTTGGGACATTATACAACATTTTTAAATTATTAATATCTGGGAAACAATAACCTGTCTCCAAACAATGTTTTGCGAAATTAGAGTTTTCTTTGTTTATGTTCAATAAATCTAGTATTAAAATTTCTTCCTGTTTGACCTATATACGAGCTATTGCATTCTGTACAGCTTAACTTATAAACGCCAGATTTTCTGTTTGGCATTGAAGAATAATTGAGAAATTTTTTGTGCTGGTGTTAAAGCTACTTTTATGTTGATTTTGAAATTATGTGTGCTATTTGATCAGAAATTGGTTCAAAATATGTTATTTTTGTTTATCTATCTTTTTCACCATTTTTTATGTGTGGATATATTTTTAGAGTTATTTGTTTTTGTTTTTTATTTATTAAAGAATTAATGATGGTCGAATTAAATCCGTTATTGTCTGCTATTTTAATTATGGTGTTTAGTTCATTTTTGCGGCTGTCGTCATTTAAGGGAACTGTAAAGGCTCTATGTATCATGGATTTGTATGCTGCAAGTTTGTGGGAATTAGGATGAGTAGAGTGATTAGGAATTTAGGAACGAAAGAAAAAACTAAAAGTCTTCCTCCACAAAATTTAATAGAATATAGAAATTCTTTAGGGGTCTCTACATGTTTCGAACGTAGAAACGTTCATCTTCAGGAGATAGAAAAAATGAAAGATCTTTCATTCTCTCTCCGCTACACGTAAACGTGAACATAAAATTTTTTATTTAATTTTCTAAAATGTGTGATTACATTACTAATTTCAGCATAATAGCTAAATTGACCTTCCGGGGGGTTTAACCCCCAGTACCCCAAAAACCATTTTTCAACAATTTTGACATTATGACTTCTACAGACGAGTCTTATCTTTATACTGCCTTACAGACATATCAATGATTTCACAAAATTTATATAAATGATTTAAAAAATTCTTTTTCTGCTTCCTCATTTAATTTGATTGTTTAGCTTCCCCTTTCCTCTACTAACTTTCTTTACATGTTTAGCATGTTTTAACTCTTCTCAACTTTTTTTATATACGTCACTTCTACATTTCAATTTTTCAATACCATGAAAGCTCCATTAAGGTTTTATACCATTTTCTCTTCTGCTAATACCATCAGCACTATATAAAAAAGTTTTTTGTCTCCTGAAGATGAACGTTTCTACGTTCGAAACACGTAAACACCCCTAAAGAATTTCTATATTCTATTAAATTTTGTGGAGGAAGACTTTTAGTTTTTTCTTTCTTTCCTATATTTTCAACTCCACTCAAATTGATTAGGAATTAATTTGAAGAAGTAGTCCATGCTTAAAGTGGAGTTAAAAGTATGGGAAAGAAAGAAAAAACAAAAAGTCTTCCTCCACAAAATTTAATAGAATAATTCTTAAGGGTCTCTACATGTTTCGAACGTAGAAACGTTCATCATCAGGAGACAGAAAATGTAATTAAAAAGTGCTGATGGTTTTAGCAGAAGAGAAAATGGTAAAGGACCTTAATGGAGCTTTCATGGGATCGAAAAAATATTTTTGATGTGTAAAAGAGCCATAAAATGGAGAAATTAATGAAATTTAAACCATATTCAGTATGTGAGAAGTCAGTATAAGTGGTCTAAGATAGATAACCTTTAGATTAACCTTTGGAGGGGTTACTGAGCCTTAAGCCTCAGTACCCCACCAGTCTTTTTTATGTGGTTTTCATCACCTGTGTGATAACCACTACAAATTTTCTCCACCTAAGTCCTAAAATGTTTACTAAAAATAAATAATTTTTATACTTTCTTTTTAGAAAGATCCTTCTTCTTCCTCAGTTTTTATCTATCTTAGACCACTTATACTGACTTCTCACATACTGAATATGGTTTAAATTTCATTAATTTCTCCATTTTATGGCTCTTTTACACATCAAAAATATTTTTTCGATCCCATGAAAGCTCCATTAAGGTCCTTTACCATTTTCTCTTCTGCTAAAACCATCAGCACTTTTTAATTACATTTTCTGTCTCCTGATGATGAACGTTTCTACGTTCGAAACATGTAGAGACCCTTAAGAATTATTCTATTAAATTTTGTGGAGGAAGACTTTTTGTTTTTTCTTTCTTTCCCATGATTAGGAATTGTTGTGTCTGTGAATGTGGGTTTTCTATAGATATCAAAGTATAATTTATTATCTTGTTTTAAAATTGTAATATTTAGAAAATTGATTTTGCTTTCTATTTCTTTTTCCATTGTGAATTTAATTTTGTTATGTAAATTGTTAAGGTCATTTAAAATAAGCTGTAGATCTGCATCATCACCGGCAAAAATTTTGTATAATGTCCCAAAAAGTAAGAAACTTAATATCGTAGAATCAATTGAAATTTACAAACATAATGAAAACCCTACCATAAACCTACTAAATGACCAAACCGACCTGTGGAATTCCCCGCTATTCACAATACACAGGATAAATAATTTAATTAAGGAATAATTATCTGTATTATCTTAACATAGTATAAAGTCGCTGTCGCTGTCTGTTCGTCCCTAACTATGCTTAAATCTTTAAAACTACGCAACGGATTTTGAAGCGGTTTTTTTTAATAGATAGAGTGATTCAAGAGGAAGGTTTTTATATATAAAAATGAATGTCTGTCTGTCTGTCTGTATGTCCCGTATGCGTTCCTATACCATTTATCCGATTACGATGAAAAGTTGGTGAGTTGTTGTGTGCAGGCCGAGGAAGGTTTCGGCATAAAAAAAAGTGGCGCAACGCATGCCGGGTACCGGGTAGCGTAGCAACGCGCGCAGAGGATAGCTAGTATAGCTATAAACATCCTTTGTTAAATTTATTTATAAGGGTACACCGTAGTTTTAACTTATTCCATTTGATAATGTACTACGACACTGCAGTCACCAAAATAAAAAAAAAGTGATATTAAGTATAACAAAGTAAAGAAAAGAACCTGTTAAAGAAAATATTGTAATTTAATATAACACGTTTTTATAAAACAAAATATGAAGAAAAGGCTTCCTACTCCAATGTAAATTTGAGTAAAAATTAAATATTTAATAGATTTTTCTTAAATTTGTATAATTTTTCTGAAAATTACTATAATATGATATGAAACATATTTGTATTTAATTTTCCAAAATTGATAATAACCACATTCAGGCATAGATACCCCAATACATATTTATGTATAGAAGAATTGCAGCTAAGCTGAGTTTCCATTTCCAGGTACTGTAACCTCTATGCAAAATCCTAAAATACCTTTTTAATTGACATTTTAAAGCTTTTTAGATTTACGATCTAACAATAATTTCAAATGCCAATATTTTAATATTGCAAAGTTGAATTTTTGCCATAAAATGTATGGCATTTCAATTTAAATAAACTTATTTTCGTTTTTTTTCTTCGTTCGCCGCCAGGGCCAGTCCCGAGGAGACCTAGGGTTTAACGGGGGCTCCGAACCACGATCCTCAGTTATTAGAAACACCCCCCCCCCCCCAAGGGCTATCAACCCTTGGTTTCGCGCTTTCTATGACCTACCGATTGGGAAGTGTGTGTCTTACCTAGCACCCCACGAGATATTCGATCTCATCCGGCCTGGTTACCGGCGTGAATGTGGTGGGTTTGGGGGATAATACATTTTTTACTCTTCCCTAATTTTTGCTCGACGCTGGACCCACGTCAAGACTTATCTACTAAGACTAAAATCCACCGGGCTCGAACCAGTTTGCCGGCAGTAGGATACGAACCCACAAACTTTCGTCCTAGAGTTCTCAGGAGTCACCGATGCCGTTGATTTTTATTGTGTATTATTTATGCTATTGTCACCTAACCTCCCTTTTTTCAACTAATGTAGAGATACTTTTTACACCTCAGTATTTAAATTAAAATAACTACCGTGCCAGCAATATTTGCATCAAAGAGGGCTTGGATTAAAAACGTAGGGCTTGGTTTAGATCACAATGATATGGGGACGATATATCTAACCAAATCTAGGTCAAAATTTTGTCAAATTTATATTATGACATGATATGCCAAACTAATGAGTAATAAAATAAGTAGACAAATACAAATTTATTTTTGTTGTTTACAAAATTAACAAAGTAAGAATATACAGAAAGAAAAAGAAAAATAATTGCAAGCATAAATTCACACGTCTCTTCATATTTTCGAAAGTGTTGACCAGCATCTCTGGAGAAATGTTACCACATTCTTGGATAATCCTTTCTTGTAATTGTTCTAAATTTGCAACTGGTGTTTTAAAAATAGTGTTATTTAAATGAGGAAAAACGAAGTAATCCATAACCGTTAAACAAGGTGATCTAGGTGGGAATTCAATGTCTGATTGAAAACTGATCAGTCTGTCGTAGAAAAATTGCGTAAGTAGTTAATAGTTTCGGCGGCTGTATGGGCGGTTGCACCGTCCTGTTGAAAATATCCAAAACGTAGTTCGTCGTCAAGTAATTGCTCCACAAATGGATTCAAAATATTGTCTCTATACCGCTGTGCTGTAACTGTGTCATGGAAAAAAATAGGACCAAAAATTCTTCTTCGGGAAACAGCTAACCAGACACCAATTTTTTGAGGGTGCAATGTGGACAAAAAAATGGGGATTTTCACTACTCCACATGCGTGTATTATGAGAATTCACATAACCGGAGAGGTGGAACCAGGTTTCATCCGAAAAAAATGTCATGTCTAATAAATCATTTATTTCCAATAAATTTTGGGTAAACCATTGAGAGTAATTCCAGCGTCTTTTAAAATCTGCGGCTTGTATTTCTAGGAATACTTGCACTTTATAAGGAAATAAATTTAGCTGCTTCTTAAGAATAGTCCTGCATGGTCCATAAGATCTTTCCACTTCTTGGGACAGGCGTCTTATACAATTTGTTGGCGTAGTTTGAATTATTTCACGAACGTTTGCAACAAGTTCTTCTGTTCTTACAGATGGTCTGCCTGCTCTTTTTTTGTGTTGTATATAACCTGTTTCCCTAAACACAGCCACGATTCTTTTCAGGCAATGATAAAAATCCCCAGCAATAAAAGCAACGTTAGGAAAATGTTCGTGAAAATCGACCATGCACAAACCTGGATTGTATTGCCACTCACCATTTACTCTAACCCCGTTTCGAAAATACACTTCACCCATAAATGTTTTATGCTGTTCCGTAAAGCCCATTGTGTAAATTGTTCACACTTGTAACGACTATCAAAGATGACGGAATAACTGATTGATTGTTAATTCAGGTAGTTACTGACACCCAATAGGTATTAAGCTCCACGACTAAGCATTACGTCCTTAGATGCAAGGCCCTCTTTGATGCTAATAATTTTTGCTCGCACGGTACTAGGTATAGCAATAATCCTTATTTTATGCTCCGGTACTCTCTTTGCTTTTTGAGCCATTTGTGTACCAGATTATCGGCCTAGGAGCGTTTATTGTTCCACACATCCCGTTCGTCAATTACGGTCTTGAATGGTATGTATGTATGGTATGTCGTAATGGTATACCTATGTATAGTACCAGCTGCTTTGCGAGTTTATAACAATGACGCGAGCGAAGCCGCGGATACAGGCTAGTAAACAAATAAAAACATTTAATACCGTCGATATTCCCCGATTTAAAATACCACAATTAATTAACGCTTGAGTCGAATAACGCACATCATTTAAATAAAGAATACGTCATCGAAAAAATTATGGAGTGAACAGCCAGAAATTGTTTGACCTCTTATTATGCCAGTTAAGTAAATAATGATTTTTAAATAGAAATTTTAGACGAACATGTGGTTTCCAAAAAAAAAATTGTATTTTGTAAAAGCACCGCGCTTTGAAGATATTTCAGCTTGTCATACAACATCGACACGGCATCACTAATGTAAGTCATCAATCTTCATTTCTTTGTTTTTGCAGAAATGCTTCCGCATCTATGATTCGCAAACAATTCTTGAAAGAGAAAAATAGGACAAAAATAGGCATTCGAAACAATTGGCAGGGCTAGATTATTGAGTAAATTGTATCAGTATGGTTTTCGTGGAAACGTTTATAAATGGTTTAAAAATTATTTAAGTAACAGGTCACAAAAAACAAAAATATCAAAAACATATTCAAATAAAAAAATAAATAATATAGAAGTTCCTCAAGGAAGTATACTAATCAACGATATGCCTTTAGTTTTAAAAATGTGTAAGTTACAAATATTTGTTGATGACACCTTAAT
This sequence comes from Polydrusus pterygomalis, assembly GCA_963969555.1. Taxonomy (NCBI): domain Eukaryota; kingdom Metazoa; phylum Arthropoda; class Insecta; order Coleoptera; family Curculionidae; genus Polydrusus; species Polydrusus pterygomalis. The sequence continues at coordinate 42,061,586 of OZ018381.1, read as the reverse complement.
TTACAATAATGTTTTAAATATTTTTGATGGTATAAATACTCTAAATTCTGAGATAAGTATATTATTAAATTGGCTAAAAGTAAATAAATTAAAATTAAATATTTCAAAAAGTAAATGTAGGTATGGCTATGGGTAATAATTTAAATTGTCAAAATATAAATGTTGTAATTGATGGTGAAAAATTGGAATTAGTAAACAGTTTTAAATATTTAGGGATAATCATTGATTCAAAATTAAAAGTTTTTAATTATTTTGAAAGTATTATATCGAAGATTTCCGGAAAAGTAGGTTATTTTAAACGAATCAGTTTTAATTTAAGTTTGTTTCTAAAAAAAAACTGTATTTAATACTATTATATTACCACATTTTCTTTATTGTTCTTCCATTTTATATTGTGCTAGTGAGGAAATATTTGATAAATTACAAATTTTGCAAAATAAGGCAATGCGGATGATTTTAAATTGTGACAAATTAATATTGTATATATGAAAAACGTGACCGGATTAGATTTTGTAAAAAATTGCTACTTTTTTTTTATGATTGAGCACAAGCACTACAGGAAAAATCCTTTACGGCGCTCTGGGAGCGGTGCGTGTGCGAAGAAAGCGATTCACGTTTTTCTTGAATCGTTGGAGGTTATATTCGGTTGGAAACACGGTCTCAGAAAGGCCGTTCCACAAAGATGACGTCCTCCAAATGAAAGAGTTCTGAAACAATGATGTTCGGGGTGTACTAAGTTGAACCACATGGGGATGGGCGGCAGTGGTTCGTCGTGTCTGCTATGCATTACTCTAGGACAGGTGGAATCGAGCGGGCAATATCTATCGAACACTTGCCATGGAAATATCTGTAGAAGAGAGTAAAATCACCAACCTGTCTTCGATGTTCTAAGCTGTCGAGGTTCTTAGTCAGCTCGTGGTCGCCGATTAGACGAACGGCTCTTCTTTGGATGGAATCCAACAACCGAAGGGTATGCTTCGGTGCAGAACTCCAGATATAAGAGCAGTATTCCAGTGATGGTCGAATCTGGGCTTTATAGAGTGTCAAAAGTTGTTGAGGTGTATACAACTTTTTGGTATGGAAAAGTATACCGAGCTTCTGAGAAGCTGCCCTGGCGATTGCCACAACGTGATTATGCCAAGACATAATTCCTCCCAGGTTGACACCCAGCAAATTAATAGACGAAGTCAGTGGAATTGCGTGTCCTGCCATAACGATATCGGATTCTGCAATGTTAACCTTCTTAGAGAAAACTGCTGCCTGGGTTTTTTGAGCGTTAAATTCGACTTGGTTACTGTCACCCCAAGACAAAATTTCTTCCAGGTCTTTATTGAGGCGTGATACCTCATGTTGTCTGCCAAGATGTGCGTCAGCAGCCGATGTTTGAGATTTCAAAGTAAAAGATGAGATAAGTGTGCTGTCGTCAGCAAAGCTATATATTGGATTTTCTGTTTTCGCTAGAAGGTCGTTAATGTACAGTAAGAAGAGAGTGGGGGATAATATGGACTCTTGAGGAACACCAGCATTGATGGTGAAGGTGTCTGAGAGAAAACCGTCAATCGCCACTTGTTGCATCATTGCCACAATAGTCCACACAATTTATAAGCAGTTTTGGGGCCTGTGTAGATGCAGTTAAATGTAAAAAATAAGAATATGGATGGAAAATAATGTTTTTTCAAATTGTAGTCCCCTCTTTCCCACCAACTCTTTAGCAATTCATCTGAGAAAAATATTTTTGTTGAGATAGTCCGACTTTTGCCCTGTGTGAAAATAGATTTTTTTTGTCTGACGGTAAAATAATGATAATCAAATGGTGTGTGGTTAGTAAATTACATATAAAAAAACTTCACGGTCAAATTAAAATAAAAAAAAACTTTGACTTTTTCATATCGTCAACCACAGGAACCGCGATGGGTTCATGGTCACGGTAATTTAAAATATGTTGCTCCAACATGGGACCTGCTTTAATGATTAAATGATTGTTTGCGAGAAATTAACCAAGCGCTGAAACAAAATACAAAAATATAAAATAACACATTTGGTCCAATAATAGGGAAAAAATAAAATATCGGTGTTTCAAAAATCGATATAACTACAACGGTTTTAAAATATTTTTGAAATAAGTATAATAAAAAAAGAGTGCCAAACAGCATGGAAAAATTTACTCATTTAATTTCTAAAATAATATACAAGGTGTTTGGGAGGAAAGGGCAATATTTTGGAAATGTGTTCAGAGGGTGAAAATAAGAGAAATAAACCCATATGTTTTAGTTCGATTCTCAACCATTTCTGAAATAATAGGATCTAAAATTTTTGTCAGTTAACTTTTATTAATTCGTACAAACTAACTTAAAGAAAATTTGAAAAACCCCTCCACCAACTTCAATAAATTTTTCTGCAAGTTTGTTAATCGCTCGGGTAGCACGTTTGATTGAGTGGGGATTGTTTTTAATAAAAGCTGTAGCATTAAAAATTCGATCGCAGAGCGCTTTTTTCGTTTTCACTCGTGTTTCATATACTAGCGATTTTATCCATCCCCAAAGGCAATAATCAAGCGGGTTTAAGTCTGGTGACCTTGGTGGCCAAACTTGCGGACCACCTCTGCCAATCCAGCGATTAGGAAAACGATAATTCAAGAAGTTTCGCACACGGATACTAAAATGAGGTGGGGCTCCATCATGTTGGAAGTACATTCGTTGTCGAACATTTAACGGAACATCATCCAAAATGTGTATCAAATGGTCTTCCAAAAACCGTAAATATCCTTCTGCAGTAAGACGCCCATCCATTTCAAATGGACTCTTTCAGAAACAATTCTCACGCTTGGAAACATTCCAGTTTCCTGAGCACTTGCAAATACATTTGAAAAACTCTTCTATTAGGAGAACTCTTCGATTTGAAAAATGACGTCGATATTCATTAACTGCGCGCATCGCACTACCACTACCACTACCGTACACGAATATCATGTCGGCATACTCCCTGTGACCTGTGACAGAATGTGTGAGGCATTGTATATAAAGTATGAAAATCTTGGTTCGTCGATACGCTCAATATGAAGCTAATTGACAACTACTATGCTTGTCAAAACTATCAATCAAAATGTACCGGACGTTTAAAACTAAAGCCTCCTTCATTATTTCAATATAAAAAAATTTCAGAACCGATTATTTCAGAAATGGTTGAAAACATATGGGTTTATTTATCTTATTTTCACCCTCTGAACACGTTCCCAAAATATTGCCCTTTCCTTCCCAAACACTCTGTATTATGTAGTTGGGTTGCAAACGACGAACGACAACTCGCGAAAGGTAACGAATGTCAAGTATTTTGGATCTTCTCCTCCTCTCTTGAACACCGCTCACTTGCGCCGCGACGCGACGCGTCGCTTTACAAGTATAAATTTGGTAGCACTGGATAGCCAAAGGTTCAAACGTTGTTTGTCTTGTAACAGATTTTTTAATTGGGGCTTTCTTTAAGACCAAATAATTTTTAAATTTGGCCTGTTTTACTAACACAATTTATATTATATTTTGAAAACGATAGGCAGGGCCGGAGCTTATTGAAATTAGTTTTGATAATACCACAGTATTAATGTCGGGTAAGAATAACAGTATTTTGTTAATGTAGATATTTATTGTATCTTATACCAACTTGTTGGAACAGCTATTACTATAATCTGGCAATCTTCTACACATAGAATCTACGTAAACACCGCGCTCTCATGATATTTTGTCACAAACGCAAGAACTTACAACTAAAAACCCTGCTTTTTAGTTTTTATAGTGGCAAATTCGTTTATCACTTTATTAAAGTCAATTTTGCGCGGTCTTCGATTTTCAATGGACAGTAACGCTAAATTACTGAGTCTATTTTGTCCCATTGAGGTACGCAAGTTGTTTTTTATCAACTTTAATTTGGAGAAAGTCCGTTCAGCTTTCGCAGTAGTAACAGGGACAGTAAGGAAAATCAGAAGTGCTGTGCACACATCTGGATAACTGGACGACAACGACGCATTCTGAGTGATCAAGAAACGGACTAACTGTTTAACATCTTTCATTGAACTTATCTCTTCCGAAAATGCCGACCATACAGTAAGCATCTGAGAGGAAAAAGAAGGTGACACATCGTCTGAGAAAGTTTTGGAAAACAGATTAGCTCCTTGCTCCAACTCGCTTTTCGATGAATTTGTGAGATATTGAGGTTGCAGGATTTTATAAGTATTCAGAACATTTTTCATACCAACAAACCTAGATTCGAGTTGCGATGATATTGTATCCATCATCGGGTAGAAAATGTTTACTCGGAGGCGTTGTTGAGGATCATTTAATATTTCATCTTGAGACAATTCATCTATTTTGCTTTTTTCTATTACCTAAGCATCTTTTTTAACTTTTTTTTAAAGTTTGTTGGAGTATTGACAAAAAAATTGTTTGCAATGTATTAAGGTATTCGAAAAAAGCTAAATATTTTGCTCTTTCCAACCCCTTCTGGGTCGGGGGCCCCGGGGCGCCGCCCCGCTTGCCCCGCTGTAGATCCGGCCCTGACGATAGGCTAACCAGAAAATCTACTACATGAGAAACAGAGTTTAAGGATAGGTCAAATCGATTGACGACAATACAAAAAATTTTTTTAACTCTATCAAATTTAATAATTTTTTTTTAATATTGAAGCAATTATTTATCGTAAGATTTTATAAAAAATTAAGTTTATACACAGGTTTAATTACCTCATTTTAACCTTCAAAATTGTTCTAGGTACGTACTAAATATAATATTACGGACATCCAATTAAATATCAAAAAATATTTAAAAATTATATTTGACTGGTTGCAATAAATTGACTTTAAATTTTAATAAATCTTCATTTATGTATATGTCGTAGGCTAATAGTGAAATCCGCCATTTCATGAAAAGCCTAGTCACTTCATGAAGCGTCGGCAGATTGTGTGAAAACATGAAATTACATGATCTGCCGCGTCACTTCATGAAGAGACCTTGACGTTTCGGCGTATTATGTATAACACAATCTGCCTAATTTTAAATATCGTCACTTCATGAAATGCCACAAAAACAAGGCATATTGTGTAATTCCGTCTAAAAGGTATATTAGCAACTGGTTTGTTCGGGTTTGTCAGAGCATTTTTTAAAATTTTTATAAAATAATATTAGTTGAAAAAATTTAATTAAAAAAAAATGCTCTGGGGAACAACGAACAAACCAGTTGCCAATATACCTTTTAGACGGAATTACACAATCTGCCGACTGACATGACATCGTTAGGTACTACATGAGGTGACGATATTTAAAGTTATGCCGAAACGTCAAGGTCTCTTCATGAAGTGACGCGGCAGATCGTGTAATTTCATGTTTTTACACAATCTGCCGCCGCTTCATGAAGTGACTAGGCTTTTCATGAAATGACGGATTTCGCTATCAGCCTACGACATATACATAAATGAAGATTTATTAAAATTTAAAGTTAAATTTATAAGATTGCAACCAGTCAAATATAATTTTAAAATATTTTTTGATATTTAATTGGATGTCGGTAATATTATATTTAGTACGTACCTAGAACAATTTTGAAGGTTAAAATGAGGTAATTAAACCTGTGTATAGACTTAATTTTTTATAAAATCTTACGATAAATAATTGCTTCAATATTAAAAAAAAATTATTAAATTTGATAGAGTTAAAAAATTTTTTTGTATTGTCGTCAATCGATTTGACCTACTAAGTTAGAGTAATAATTGTTAGTTATTTTTATATACCTACTTATTTATCCCTGTAATAAACTTGTAAAGTTAGTTCGGACTAAAGTTAAATAAAAATAAAAAAATGCCATTTAGGCAATCCAACGATATCAAATAGCAATAATAACCGCTAGGGGGCAAATGCTGATTTGTAATTGGTACATGAAACCATAAAAAATACACTTCTGCTGCCATTAAAACCGACGTCATTTAGGCAATGTCAGCAAGCAAGTGCCAGGTTTGTTGCTACCTGAAACTTTGGTGTAACTACATGTGTAAATATTGTAAAATGGTTTAATAAAATAACAAAATTATCTCCAGTTCGCCACATTTTTTAATCGTAAGCTATACTTAATACTGTATCAGGATTAGTCCAGATGACACACCTGAAAGTGTTCTCCTTAATCCTTATCTTAAATCTTTGTAAACATAGGGGGTATCAAATTTTGAGACAAAAATAATAAACTTAAAATTAGATAATTATAATCGGTCGGGTCTAGGACTTACAATGCCGAGATTCCGAAATCCCGTTAAGAATCCACTCAAAATCAAATCCCATCAAAAGATTCATCCATCCTATCGCTAAATACGAAATACTGTAATATTGTTTTTAAGTTTTCAATAAAAATAATAATTGTTTAACATGCCGCTAATAGATGATTTTAATTTATGAAAATAATAGACTAGAGAGGATACAAGCAACGTAAAATAAAAAGGAAAACCAACTAATAAAATACTACCGGTCAAGCCAGACATGCTGTCGCCATGCACGAGGTTTTATTTATTTTCCCACAACACATTTTTCTCTTTTGTGTCATATTCTATTAATATTATTTATTTTAACTGCGGTATTCATAATTTTCCTCGGAAACCTGTTCGCAAATAAAATTATGAACGTTTTAAGTTTATATTTTTCCTCTTAAGAGGTACGGTACAGAATAGTACAGAGTAGAATCAATTTTAAACCTCTTGGTTGTTGCCTTCTTCATTATTAGGCCGGAGAAATGCTACTTTTTCAAAGGAAAAGCGTCCGGGAAGTGGGTACTTCCCGGACGGTTGCCGAACAAAAATGTATTATGAAATATGACCAAAAAAATTCACTGGATATAATGTTATCATTCAACCGCTAGGGGCGTACTCGCTATGCCATGATAGAAACTGCCTAGTTCCACTGATAGATTCAATACAACGTAGGTCAGAAATTAGGCTCTTATAATCTCAGTAATATGAATTTTGTAATACCAATTTTGTCGTAGTAACGGCGAGAAGGGTAAGAATTAAAAGTACTCTTGAAAGGCTGTACCATCGGACTGAGTTAACTAAATTTAAAAAACTATTGCTTATTTAAAAGAACGTTTTATCCTTATTGAACCTTTATATAAATATATTTAAAAATTAATTCGTGCGGTAGGTATATAAAAGAGGGGACTTTTAAAAAATATATTTCTAGTTCGATTTCTAAAAATATTTCAATGCAGCCATTTAAACTCTATTTTATAGTGATCTAGAAAGCTGAGAGAACTGAAAAACTGAAACGCATGTCGTTTTCTCTTTTCTTTTAATAGTGGAAGATTCGAGTGTAATTCCCTTTAGGTTTTTTCTAAAGTTTTGCAATTTTCTTTTGCATTTAAATAAATAATATAATAATATATAATCGAAGCTAGTGAAATTCCTATAAAAATTTCATCCGCCGTTTTTACCCCCTTTGGGGTTGATTTTTGAAAAACCCCTTCTTAGTGCATGCCTACGTTATAAGAAGAAGACATCCTCGAAATTTTATGATTCTAGGATTAGGAGTTTAGCCTGGGCATTGATAACACCCGACAAATAGGTACCATTTAAATACAGTGTGGCCAGTAAAGTCCGCATCATATGGGATTTTTTTTTATTAATAACTTTATTTGAAATTTGACTTTGGCATCAAGCTCTGCTTCGATCGAGATGAAAATTAAGCAAAAAAATAGTAGTCACGTGATTCGCATTATCTGTCAAATTTAAATTATTTCTAAAAAATAATTCAAAAGTAGGGTTATTTCTAAAAGTATCAAAAAAAGTAATTAGAAAAGGTTTTTTTAAATGCAGTTTTTTTCTAGCCCACATGCAAAAAAATTTTAGCTGCATAAGATAATTTTGATTTTTTACCCATATTTTGTAAATTACACCACTTTTGCAAAATAAGATTCAACGCAACCTACAGAAAACTTCTTAGTTTTGACGATGCTTTATTTCAGGCAAGAGCCATATTAAATGTGTGTTTTTCTACAGAATCAAAATTTGGCTACTAAAATTTGGTCGCATGTGATGCAAAGTTTATTTGTTTTTGACCCTGTATAGGATAACTTCATAAAATAAGTATTTTTGAAAACGAAGTTTCTGTCTGAAAGTAATACACCTTAATATTAAGACAAAAAGAACACAGTATCATCGGTAAAGTGTTCATTAAGTGGAAAATAAATTTTAGTGGTGGGTAAAAAATCAAAGTTCTTATGCAGCTAAAATTTTGCATGTGGGCTAGAAAATGTATTTAAAAGAACTTTTTCCAATAACTTTTGAATTATTTTTTGGAAAAAATAAAATTTGACAGATAATGCGAATCGCGTGACTACTATTTTTTTGCTTAATTTTCATCTCGATCGAAGCAGAACTTGATGCCAAAGTCAAATTTCGAATAAAGCTATTAATTAAAAAAAAAAAACCATATGATGGCGACTTTACTGGTCATACTGTATTATATCAATATAAAAATATTTTTGACCAAAAAAAAATTAAAAACCTTTCTAAGGAAAATCAACAACATCAAACAGTTCTCTGTAGTCATTAGGTAGAAACGTTTAAATAATTATTTCAGTAAAAAATATTTAGGTAAGACATCTAAAAAAAAGAAAAAGTAGAATTTTTTATTCAAGTCATTACTCTTATGCGTGTAGGCAGGCCTTTCAATTATTACTTCATAATCAAGCGTAACATCTGTAGCATTTAAAATAATAAGGTTTTTTTTTACTTTTACCGTAAAAAAAATATATTATTATATATTATTTTTCGTTTTATCCAAAAAACGGCCAAATGCCCGAATGGACCTTTTCACTATTCTTAAATTTGATACATTTGGCATTTGAATTGTTCAGTCGGTGCTATAATAAGTGTTTTTCATCAATAAAATTATTGCTAGGTCATAACATTCATTTATTTCAGCACAGTAAAAACCGGGTAAAATTCAACCAATTTGAAAATCTCAAAACAGGCGCGACTCATGACGTAGATATGTTTAAAGCTTGCTAGAGCGCATGCGTTTAACCTCGCACACGCGTAAATGCTGATCTGTCGAACTGCCATGGGCAAATTAAGCCGCTGTTGCCATATGTAGAAAGTTTTATAATCTTAATAATATACTTTCTTCTTAGAACTTTATTTGGATACTTTAAATAAATATAAACATAATGCTGGTAAAATAATTTATTCCGCAGCTATTGAATGGAAAACTGGTATATTATAATTACTAATTGCTAGTCAATTACCATTACACTGGTACTATAATATATAATTTTTGAGAGTATCGGCAACACTGTCAAGCTGCTGATTTTGTGAATTCTTGATATTTTAAGCCAGCGACTCAGCTATTCCTATCATTCCTCTGTGCATCAATCTTCCGGCGCGATGACGTAGGTATGTTTAAGTCCGTGTTTTTATTCAAGGAGTTTTTTTATTTATTTATTTTCTCAGTTACGGCTTAAAAGTATAGAAAAGTAAAAACACAGAAAATTTTATTTTTTGTTCCTTTATACACTACTACCAAAATCAAAATTTAGTGAAAAGGCCCATTACATGTTTTAAAACTATTCTGGTTTAATGCCGCCACTGTGTTCAGGTGCACAAATTCTCCTATAATTATTTTAATTTTTTTAAATCATTGTCTATTTAATTCTTCCATATAACATAGTTATTACATAAACCATAATTGCCAGGTGATGTTGGGTTAATAAAGTGCGTGCTATAGTAGCTAAGTATTGTGACGTGTGAAAAATATTATTAAACGTGTAATAATGTGCAATTTCTGAAAAGTTTCCATCACATCACACACGGCGGTCAAATTAAACTTAATTGGTTTATGTGTCTATTTAGATAACTGATAAGTACATACAGTATCTGGCAATGATTTAAATTGCTATATACAATATACATTGAATTGTATAAAGTTACCAATTAATATTGACATCAACCAGCAAAGTTTTAGAAACGGTAAATTTTTTCAGAGAATTTGCTATAAAAAAATTTATACGGCCTATTTCTAAAATCAACGGTATAGGAAATAGGCTATGGAAAATCAAATCAAAGATTTAAATTTCGAAAACGTCTATTTGTCTTACTGTAAAGACTACTCGGAAAGCACGCCAGTATAAAACTACTATGCCTTTCTAGAGAAACCAAACACCAACGCATTACAGTGGTAGTACTTATCACTGATTTTCACGAACTGAATTTTGTAAAATAAAGGGATAAATACGAGGCAAGTAATGATTTCTATTGGCAAGTGACTGGCAAAACGTTTAGTTGATTATAAAAGTCACTTCTGTTCCCTTGACTTTATTACACAATAATTCATGATCTATATATAATATTAACATCGAAAATAATTTAGGCGAAACACATTGGCACTTTTTCTCTTGCTTTAACAAAGTTGAAGCAACTTTAAAAAACTGAGGTGGCAAACATTAAAAAAAATATTATTGTCTACTGAAAGAGTAAATGAGTAAATGAGTAATTTAATTATGGCATGTTTTCAATAGCTGAATTAGTTGCATACTGGGGACAGGGACAGAAATGACATTAAGCATGTTTGACGTCATATTGCATAAATACATAATTTCAAAAATAAAATTTATTAGCTGCGATTACGTACAGTTGACGACATATAAATTCGTACACTCCAACCATACATAACTCAATTACAACAAAATTGGGTAAAACGGGTTTCTCACCTTGCTGCTTATACCTGGATAGAACACCAGCTATATACATAGCTGTAAATTATTGTACTTATGTACGATTTTTTAAGTCATAATGGTTATTTCTAAATATTTTTGTGTTTAAATTACAGCCGCGAAATAAGAAAATTATAAAATAATACCAAGAAAACTACAAAAGTATAAAGCCAAAAAGGGTAAATTTATTAACAATCAACAAACAAAATACTAATATATAATTGCTGCGCCGTTAGATTCTGATACTAATCGTAATCTTCTTATTGGCATTCACAAAATAATACTTCTGCTGTAATCCGGAGTTAGCCCTTCCCAAATTTCTTCTATTTTATCAAATAACTCTATTTCATTCTGTGGTTTAAAATTTATTTTGTACATTTTTTTACCATCAATCCCCAAACATTTTCAATTGGATTTAAATCAGGACTTCTTGAGCACAGGGCAGTTATCCTGCTGAAATATAAAGTTATTTCCTTCAAAAACTATCGCGACAGAAGGAAGAAAAACATTTTCCAAAATCTGAAGATATATATTACTGTTTAGTGTTTCACCAATATTTCAGCATACACCTGCACCGTAAACACTTATCCATGCACACACATTAACAGAGAAACGTCCACTGGTTTGCTTTTTTTGAGTATACTTCTCATCATATCGGGAATTTGGTGGTCTATATACTCGAATCCTTCCATTAGGTATATGGTAAATTTTGTGGTAAATATTAAATATGAAACAAAACAAATGGAAATTGCAACACCTGTAAAGGGGAGGGGGGCTGCTTAATTCGGAATTAAATAATTAGGATTTCCTTAGTTTAAATGGAGGGCCAATATGACAAATCACCCAATTGAACTTTGAATATAAAATGATCTTTTAGGCAATGCAGTATCTCAATAATATAATAAAATTATTCTCCGACCGACTTAAGCAACTGCACAATGTTTATAGGGACAACTAATTATACTTTGCAAAACCGCAGGAAAGAGCTCCTGTTGACATCTTTATGACGCCATATTGTTTACCCCAATTAACTGTATATACGACTGTGAATGCTGTATGTAATTGGCTAGTACATTGTTAAATTCGTCAAGGTACAGGTTTTTACTTTTTGTGCCTGAGGCCGCCTCTGTGGGAGTGGTTGTTATTGAATAAGTCTTCAAAATGGCTTTATTATACGCTACGGTCATTTACAAGTAATTTGCGGTAATTACTTGATAAAAATGCCCCCGAAGAGCCATTTGTTTTAAGGTTGCAATAATTACTTTTTGCTACTTTCAATTTATAACTTGTCTTTTTTGTCTTCTTGTCTTTTTTGTTTTTACTTCTTGTTTTATTTATTTCGACTAGAAGTATTTTGCTAATGCCAATATATCCGTACAGTCAATTTAATGCCAGTGTTGTCACCATTTTGCCGGTCCTATTCCAAAGCGTTGACCCTGAATTTTGATATTTTTTTTTCGAATAAAGACACTGAGAAAAAAGCCTGCTATTCCTTATAAGAATTCACATACTCTTTATGCAACTGTTTAATAATATATGTTAAAACAACGCGCTTTTCTACTGTAAGACAACGAAAATTGCTAGACCGTTGTCTAGTGATAATATCACGGCAATTTAGCCAATAGAAAATAGGAGTTATCGCTACCAGAGAATGGTTTATAGGCGTTATTTCTCTAAAGACTCACAGTAATTAGCAAGTTCTATTGGTGGTGTAAATTGATTTTATATACTGTATTAGTTCCGACTGGCGGTTGTAATAAAACTTGACATTAATCATAATAATATTTGCTTCCTACTGTTAATAAAGCATATTCTTATCACTAAAAATTAGTACTGTTTCTCAAAAATGTAATAAACTTTTATAGTCGGCTTCCACTTAACTAGGCGCACGTGACCTCCTGAATCAAATCAGTTGAATCAGAGGTTCAAAAATGTTTCAAAATATAAAAACCAATATGGCGGCATGTGGACAGCTGATTTTCTATAAAATTGAATGTTAATAGGTTAACAATTAATTGGAAACTATCAGTCATAATAAAAATGACATAATAACAGTGACGGGTCTCCGGGGTGCGTTCGTGTTGTTGCACACGGTTGACAAAATAGTTTTATATTTCAAAAATGTAATAACTAAATTGATGGAAAACTAGATAAACAATATACCTACAGTAAAACCTCTGACTAGCAACCACCCTTGGGAATCAAATGTTGGTCCGTAAATAGGGGTGATTGTTTTATAAATAAAAATTAGAACATTAGAATTTGTCTGCATGTTACATTGTATATAATTTTGAATATTTTGGTGTACATTTATTTTAACTAATCTGGTATATATATTATTGCGAATAGGTACAAATAACTTATTGGTGCCAATACATATAATATCTATGTTTATACTTTTATAGACAAGTCACAAGATGATTTAGACCCACTTCCATTCGAAAATACCCAAGTTTCATCTAAAAAAACTGCTTTTCTAAATTTATAATTTTCAACATATTTTTTCAGAAACTTTACTCGTTCGCTTGCAATTCTTGGTAGTTCGCACAAATATCTTCTGTTGCAGTCCTTTCTATAACGAAATCCTAAGCTTTTAATGAGCGCTGACAATGTCCTGAGACCTCTTTCCAAAACACCTCGTTCCTTCAAAGCATCTTTCAGAGCTGAAAGCGTTATATCGACTTGTGATGCATATAAGTCGTATATAACATTCCTTACATCCATTTTTTTACCTTCCTGTAAGGTTTCAATCTTCGTTTTCTTTGATCGTCGTTGCGTTTTCTTTATTGGTATATTTCTACTACTTTCATGAACAATCCTCTGTATTGATCTTAAACTTAGTTTTAGTGCTTCCGATACTTTCTCTTTATTAGACTTGGGATTTAATAACTCGCCGGTTTCAGTAGCCTTTTCTTCTTCATTTTTAAAATAATCTATTAAATTGAGAACCATTTCTTTTGCCTGGGGATGCAGAAAACCTGCAAACCGATTTGTACTCGACATTTTATGTCACAATATTTTTAATAATGACACATTTGTCAAAACTAGGGAGCTTATTCACGACATTATATAATACGGTAGTGTTCTTCGAAACATTTTGATAATCACTGAAATTTATATGTGCTTCTCTCTTAGATTCATAAACAACCAATAGGTTTATCGCGTTTATATTACGGATATCTTTATAATGCCGTTTTAACCTTGGTTATGAGCAAGACAACACAATATAAGTTTCTCTATGATAAGTTCATAACGCGCCTAGTTAAGTGGAAGCCGACTTTAGTGTGATATTGTTCTTGTCGGTTAACATTGCATATGATTATCTATTATGCAACATGGTTTACAGAGATGGTAAAATTCGTCCATAGATTATAAGGTCCAATACTAATAATGGGTTACGCGAAATAAGAATCTTCTATTGCTTATCTAGCACGCAAACTTTAAAAAAACTTAAATACAAAGTAAAAATAAATTATTTGAAACAGGTATTGGTACGATCAATAGAATTCAAATCCAGACAGGACAGCTAGAAGACTCCGACGCGCGGCGATTGCCGATCGCTACGAGCCCCCACCAACGTCTTATGGATTATAGGTTCTAACGGAAACGATTCGTTTTTGGAGACGCTATTCTGCTTTCTTTATTGTATCGAAAGCGCTTTACTGAGAACAAAATGCGTCGCATCGACAATTTATTTCTTAACAAAATTGCTGTTTTAAAAGTAGTTCATTATTTAACAAGACTGCCGCTAATGGAACTGATTACTACCAATAAAAACGCTGTTCTAGCAAATCTGGAATAGATATAACACGAAAGCGGGTTTGATACACTAGCAATTTATTTATTATGGGTTAATACAAAATAAACTATCAATACAAATTCTGCCTTAGCAGCTGTATTAGATTATTTTGCTTAGTGTGCAGTGTTCTCCCTCAAGTTTCTAATGACTTTTTTTACCTTCCTTTATGCAGAATGAAATCAACTTCTACATTTTACATTCCTACAAAATACAGTGTAAGTTTGTAGCTTTGGAAAAATTCATGGGCACGGGTATTAACATTTTACCCGTGTAGCATTTTTTTTTAACTCTACTGGATTTGCTGAATTTATTCTCATAGTCATACTGTATACTATTTCTTTAAATTATTAAAAATACCTTATAAATAACTGGAAATGCTGTAAAAAATAAATGCATATCCGATTATTTTATTTTTTTCAAAATTTGATCAGTACCTATACAGTGTCCGCAAGAAAGTCCGCATCAAATGGGATTTTTTATTATTATTAGGTATAGGTAAAAATTGAAAAAGCAGTTAGTTTTTACTTACCTAAAAACCAAAAATGACGTATACTGAAGCAGCTGCACGACTTGCGTTACCTGTCAAATTTGACATTTTTAATAAAATAGGTTCAAAAATGCCCTTATTTATCAAAATATCGAAAAACTTTATTCGAGAAAGTTGTTTATTTAGGCATTTTTAGCCTCTCTATGAAATTTTGACAGTCTAATACAATTTTTAATTTTTGCCAGATTCTTGAAAATTTTGATCAACCCTTGTAGATTAACTTTTATACATCGATGTAAAACCATTTGCCTTTACTTCATTTGTAATCTTAGTGCAATTTTGTGTAAAATTTTTGTTTCCAATTATTTATTTTGCTTCAAAAACTGAAATTGTTATTGATCAGTATGTAATGTTTGATGCAAAGTTTATCTAATTACATCAGTTTTGTCACAACCGACGTTTCTCATTTTTCTTAAGTTAGCAAACAGATAAACAAAAAGAAAATTTTAGGAAACTTTCGTTGAACTTTTACTTAATTATTATTATTAAATTAAAATAATTATATTAAACTTATATTTTTGTTGAATAAAATGTTTCGAGCGATTAATATTTATTATTTTGGATCCAATATTAATTAAGTAAAATTTTAACCAAAGCTTCCTAATATTTTATTTTTGTACATCTTTTTACTTACTTAAGAAAAATGAGAAACGTCGGTTTTGACAAAACTGATGTAATTAGATAAACTTTGCATCAAACATTACATACTGATCAATAACAATTTCAGTTTTTGAAGCAAAATAAATAATTGGAAACAAAAATTTTACACAAAATTGCACTAAGATTACAAATGAAGTAAAGGCAAATGGTTTTACATCGATGTATAAAAGTTAATCTACAAGGGTTGATCAAAATTTTCAAGAATCTGGCAAAAAATAAAAATTGTATTAGACTGTCAAAATTTCGTGGAGAGACTAAAAATGCCTAAATAAACAACTTTCTCGAATAAAGTTTTTCGATATTTTTATAAATAAGGGCATTTTTGAACCTATTTTATTAAAAATGTCAAATTTGACAGGTAACGCAAGTCGTGCAGCTGCTTCAGTATACGTCATTTTTGGTTTTTAGGTAAGCAAAAACTAACTGCTTTTTTAATTTTTACCTATACCTAATAATAAAAAAAATCCCATTTGATGCGGACTTTCTTGCGGACACTGTATTATTGTTCTCAATACTAACAAAATAATGACGTTATTATTGTAGCGTATTACGGTAAAATTTTAGTAATTTTAGCATTGATATGATGATATCAGTAATACTGGTAACATACAATACCCATTTACTCATTGATTTATAGTATTATAGTAGTTTAACAAAAAGCTTTAACAGCCAGGTAATAAAAAGCTGGACGTTTTAATAGCAAAATAAATCAATACAATTTTTTTCACTTCAAACCACAATAAAATTCATTGACTACAAAAATTCATTGCCATTTTAAATGGCCAAAATATATTATTTATCATTGTGTTACGTTATTTAAATAATTCATGTGACAATATTATGATAAATCAATAATGTTTAAATGCGAATAATAAAATTGGTGAAACAAAACCAACAGTTGAAGAAAATAAATGTAAATAGGGGTTATTCGCAACTAATATGCCATTTGTATGTTCCCTTCTGTTTTTTGCGCCAAATCCTCCAAACTGATTGTTGAGCAATGGTATAAATATCGAAAGGGTAAAGGGGGCAGCACCTTCTGTCTTCGTTTTTCAACTTTTGCATGTTGCTAAATGAGTGTAGTAATTAATCTTTTAGAGGAAATTTATAGACATCAATTAAATTATTATTTTGCTACACACTTTCCAATCGACAGGTCATGGAAGTGCCAAAGCAAGGGTTGATAGCCCTTACTCAGATAACATACCTCATCCAATGGACGTACATAAGAAGTCCACCTGGTCGGAATTCGGACGTCCATTTTAAGTCCTTCGTAAAAAATGGATTTTACTTACGTACTTACGTACCGTTACAAAAAAACAAAAACAGTTACCGTCACAAAAATCCGGGCACTAATCTGACAGCTAACATTTTTTTCCTGAATTTTGGTAATTCAGGCTTTTACCTTTACTACCATAGATTGGAAGGTAAAAGTAGTGGTAAAGAGATTTTGGTAAAGTAAACTAGACAATAATAACTTGATATTCAATACAGAAATAGCTTTAAAAAAAGTAAAGTAACTCTACTACTACAAAACTATGGCAATATAAATAAACTGAGAAGGAAATAAAACCAATAGTATTTAATATTTTATTGCCCTTCCATTACTTTAAATAACTAAAGTTAATCTTTTAGGCAATAAGGCCACCAGACCATTACAGTATTTTTGCGTTAGTTGGTTCCAAGTCTCTTATATTTGCAGCCACAATTGTTCTCTATTTTCTGGACGAAAATCATTATCTTTGTTAATTCTCTTGATCATGTAACCCCAAACATTTTCCATCGGATTTAAATCTGGACTCCTAGAAGGCCAGGGCATCCAATCAAATACTGCGTGGGCAGTATGAACCGGGCAGTTAACATGTTGGTAAATGTAATTAGTATTGGGAAACATGAAATCATTAACCGATGGCAACATCACGTTTTCCAGTATTTGTATGTAATTTTGTGCATTAAATCTACCTTCTATGCGCGTACAAACTCCTATACCCTGTGCACTCATCCACCCCCAAACGTTGAAAAACGGCCGCTTGTTGAAATATTGTATTGAGTGTAGCGTTCATCAAACCGGGTATTTGGTATACCCTTACTCTCCCGCTGTAACATGATTGGAAAATCTTTTCGTCTGTGAAAATTACATTTTCCCAAGCATTTATACCACCTCCGTAATGTTGTAATGCTTTGCTCTTTGTTGGTTACCGTTAGGAAAGGCTTTTTAGCTGCAGGGTGATTGCGAAGATTTAAACCATCTCTTTCCATCACCATTCTTCGTGGTGCGGTTCTAACGGAACCCGGAAAATCAGTTACATTGTGAGCTAAAACAGCCATTTTAAAAGAATTTTCCCTTAGGTAATGAATTATAGTAGTGTCATGTTCTTCTGTCGATACCCTTTTAAGGCCTGTTCCTTCTATTCTTTCTAGCGAATGTGTTTTCATCCATTTTATTTTGATATTATGAACTGTACTTTTTGGCGTTTAAAATCTTTGAGCCACCCGTCTCTCTGACCATCCTTCTTCTAGCAGTGACACAATTCTGGCCTTTTCCGCAGCATTTAAATGACGGGGCATATATTTCGTAAATTTATTTCACTAGCCGTAAATAAATTTCAGTTGACAATTTTTGTCAATGTCATTAAAACAGGTAATTTTTAGGTATTCGAGATGTATAATAAAGGTCGGCTTACAATAGAAAAAACTGCTGCCCGGATTTGTGTGACGGTAACTGTACATACGTCCGGAAACTTTGGTGCAAAGTACAGTTTTATTCATGAAAATTGGGTACACTAAATTTGTTATATTGTAAATCGGACTTGATTAATTTTGACTTTTTAAAAAGTGAAAGACTGTCAATGCCAACATTTTAAAAATGCCTCGTCATTTGACAGAACTTGAAAACGCTCAAATAATAGCCCGAATTGAAGACGGGTGGTCAATACGGGCACTAGCAAATTTTTACGGAAAAGGCAAGAACACAATTTTAAGAGTTAAGCAACGTTGGGAGCAAGAGGCGTCTTTAAAAAGAAAGGTTAGTACTGGTCCGGTCCGCATTTCCAATCCTAAACAAGAGCATTTTTGGAATATCTAAAGGCAAATCCTTTCGGAACTGCAAGAGACGGTGTTATTGATGTCGGATTTCCTGAATCTCAACCTACAGCCAGCAGAAGAGTAAAAGAATCAGAGTTAAAAAACCGCGTAGCTGCGAAAAAAATAATGCTCACAGATCAACATAGGCAATCTCGGGTGCTTTTCGCCCTAAATCATATATACCGCGACCATCATTTTTGTAACACGGTAGTATATTCACTGACGAAAAGGTTTTTCAGTCTACATATTATATAATGGACAAATCCGGGTATAACGTCCGGACAACACAAGATTCGAAGAGCGGTATACTAGCGATCGTGCTTTTCGACCTGGACGATTGTCTGGGGTTGGATTTGTGTGTGGTGTCTTATGGCGATTGGAGGGCAGATTCAACGCCGAACATTATATGCGTGTTCTGGAACATATAATGCTACCATCTGTTGGACAACTATATCCACATACCTCATTCGTCTTTCAGCACGATAATTGCCCGGTTCATATCGCAAATGCTGTGAGGGAATGGTTTCAATATAATAATGTAGAAGTTCTGCCATGGTCTGCTTATAGTCCCGATATTAATCCAATAGAAAACGTCTTGGGTTTAATTGCAAAAGAAATATAAAGAATACATTTTAGACCTCACAATGCTAATGAATTATACGAAGTAATTCATGAGTGCTGGGAAGGCCTTGATCAAAATATTATTGTAAATTGTATTAACTCAATTCCAAACAGATTAGCTCAAGTAGTCGAAAAAGAAGGTCATATTATGACAAAATATTGAATTTTAATAATTGTTGATATTGTTTTTACATTAGATGTTTATATTGTTGTTATTGTTGCTGTTGTTATATAGGTGCGTTGAATATAAAAATTTGCGATAGTACAGAAATATTTTTTACTTTTTATTAGACGTTTTATTATCTACGCCAATGCTTGGCTTGCCATGTCACTACTATAACCTCAAAAACAATAAATCGAGCATAAAAGCCGAATTTACGCAAATATGGCAAATAACGGTCGTAAGACTTGTACTATGGAGAACTAGAGGGTAGGAGGCCGATCGACAATGGCAGCATTTTCAATTTCTGTCCCGGTTTTTTGGTTAGTTCGCTATTGGCCGACAGATGGCTCTCGCGTCCGAAGTGGGCTGATGTTGTCTTCTTCTTCTTCGTTTTTAATATGGAAAAGTAGATCCTCCATAGTTTTTAACTTTTACTAAACCCTTTTTTTTCTGTGACTTTTACTTTTGACAATTGACATTTTATTTTTCGAAATAACAAATAAGTTTTGAAGGCAAGACAAGACAAATAACGTTGTATTGTAATTAATTTCTATATTTATAATGAATAATGGTACAATTTATAAAAGTAGAGTTTGCTTTGTGTCGGGGTGTAAGACAGGATCTTCTTCAGAGATGAAACGCAGCCAAATAAGTCTCTTTCTAGCTCCAAAGGTAAAACCCTCTAGCTAAAATGTTCCTGTATTTTAAAAACGAAGCATCGTTGGAACTTTATACAGGCCGAGTTTATTAATAAGTATAACAAAGTAAGTGTAAATTCATATAAAAGTCCTTATTTGTTCCTTAAAGAACTAATTTAAATAAAAATAGTTATCGCATCCATAAGAAACCATTTATTTGATAGCCCACTTCGAACACGAGCGCCATCTTACGGCGACTCGTAAAGCTGAATTACCGATGCTAATTTGGGACCGAATCCAATGCATTGCGATCGGCCTCCTACCTCAAGTCCTCCATAACTTGTACCCATTTTCAATTAATACAACTGTACGTCCACGAGACGTACTTTTGCTATCTGGATAAGGAGTGCTTCTAATAACTGAGGATCGTGGTTCAAAGCCCAGGTTAAACCCTAGACTCCCCCGGGAATTGCATTGGCAGCGAACGAAAACCTGAAATAACCAACTATTAGTATAACTTTATTACTTTTTATTTCAAAGAATTGTAGTTAACAAAAACACGTGAGACGTTGTTATTTTAAAATTAAGAAGAAATGATGTGATGAAAATATTATGTTCTGGCTTTTCTCTGTCCGCATAAATATAATATTATAGCGGGGAATCACCCATATTTACAATTAAGCCGTGAAATACTTTAAGTGTAATAACTGTCGCTAGTAATTTGTTCTAAGCCATTCGATAAATAATGAATTGAGAACCACGCTTTGCATTTAACAGGTCATTAGTTTAAGCTGCAGTCATTGGATTCTATTAAGCTAGATGTATTCTATCTTTAAATCTTTTATCTTATTTAAGCCTACCAAATGAGTGAGTTTATATTCAATAAAATGTTTTTAGTAGCTTTAGCATAAAGTGTAGAAAGTTAATGTCAAATTACCATTACTTCCATTTGGTAGTATAAACCCATGTCAGTATCTTATATAATATTATAAACAAAGATTTTCTTTGACAGAAAAATGGATGACAATAAAGTACAATCAAAATATTGGCTACAATTAACGTAGGAACAAACCCAAACTTTAGATGCAGTAATTTATTGATTAAGTGTTAGCCACAAAGTTTTATATAGATAAAACTATTCATTTATTACTGTAGGGGAAGGTGGTCTACACTGAGGAAAATGATTTAACACTACGAGTTTGCTAGCACATAGTTTTTATTGGCAGCTAGTTTTTTATTGACCAATATTAAATAAATTGCAAGTGTATCAAACGCGCTTTAGTGTTATATCAATTCCAGATTTGCTAGAACAGTGTTTTTATTGGTAGTAACTAATCAGTTCCATTAGCAGCACAGTCTTGTTGAATAATGAACCACTTTTAATGCAGAAATATTGTTAAGAAATAAATTGTAATGCGACGCATTTTGTTCCCAGTAAAGCGCCTTCTCTACAATTAAGAAAGCAGAACAACGTCCCCAAAACGACTTGTATCCGTTAAAACCTATAACCCACAAGTCGTTGGTGGGGGTTCCTAGCGATCGGCAATAGTCGCGCGCCGTAGTATTTATTTCAATTAGTTTATTTTTACATTGTATTTTAGTTTTTTTAAACTTTGCATGTCAGATAAAGCAATAGAATATTCTTATTTGGCACAACCCATTATTATTATTATTGGACTTTATAAACTATGGACGAATATTACCATCTCAGTAAACCATGTTGCATATTAGATAATTATATGCAATGTTAAACTATAAGAACAATATCACAGTAGAATCTATTTGAATTTTTGAGAATTGCAGTACTGATTTTTAGTGGTAAGTACATACAGTGTGTGTATAAAGTCTGGAAACGGCTTAATAACATCACAATTTACTGGCCGATTTAAACCAAATTTGGTACAGTTGTGTAAGAGGATCTAACGCACCGAATGACGATATTGGCGTTGTTGCCAGCTTTTTAGTTTGTCTGGAATTCGAACGAAATTTATATTTTTAAATATAACACCCAGTATATTTTTACATTTTTAAATTCCACATAAAATTATAAATATTTTTTATTAAATGCATTATTAGTCTATACTTCATAGTTTCCGAGATATTGACTCTCGAAAAGTGACATTTTTGAACTTTGACAGCTTATAATTTTCTAACAGTACGTCTTAGAGCAAAACGGCTTACATGTCCCTATCTTCAATTTTTATTATCTTCCCAAAAAAAATCAACTTCCGGTTAAACAGGATGTAACTCGAAAGCAGGAAATATAGTTGTTCCGGTTTAACTGGAAGTTGATTTTTTTTGGGAAGATAATAAAAATTGAAGATAGGGACATGTAAGCCGTTTTGCTCTAAGACGTACTGTTAGAAAGTTATAAGCTGTCAAAGTTCAAAAATGTCACTTTTCGAGAGTCAATATCTCGGAAACTATGAAGTATAGACTAATAATGCATTTAATAAAAAATAATTATAATTTTATGTGGAATTTAAAAATGTAAAAATATACTGGGTGTTATATTTAAAAATATAAATTTCTTTCGAATTCCAGACAAACTAAAAAGCTGGCAACAACGCCAATATCATCATTCGGTGCGTTAGATCCTCTTACACAACTGTACCAAATTTGGTTTAAATCGGCCAGTAAATTGTGATGTTATTAAGCCGTTTCCAGACTTTATACACACACTGTATATGCTTTATTAACCGTAGCAAGCAAGTATTAGTATTATTAATGTCAAGTTTCATTACAACTGCCAGTCGCAATTAATACAGTATATAAAACCAGATTACAACCCCCAATATAACTTGATAATTACTGTGAGTATTCAGAGCAATAATGGCTATAAACCATTCTATGGTAGCATTAACTCCTATTTCCTATTGGCTAAATTACCTTGATATTATCGCTACACGACGGTTTACTATTTTCGTTATCTTACAGTAGGAAAGCGCGTTGCTATCGCACATAGTATTGAAAAGTTGTATAAAGAGTATGTGAATTCTTATAAGGAATAGAAGGCTTTTTTCTCAGTGTATAGGCGACGCCTCCTAAAATGGAGATCCCTAAAACGAACACTGATAAAGCCTTTTGGCAACGCTGTCTCAACAACAGTCAGTAATGGAGAAATCGTCTTGAAAGTCGCAAGAGTAATCTTTATACAGCGTGTAACGTGATTTTCATCATTAACAAGCTTTTATTAGCTTCACCTGTATGTATGTTTGTTTGTAACCGACTTCTTTAAACCCGATTTTGACCCACTTTAAACGGTCAGATTTAATTTAAATTTTGTAAACTTATTAATAACCGCTGACAATACAATAATCTAATACGCAAAAAATTCTCCTGTCAAAATTTGACCGCTGTCAATATGTCAAATCGGTTTAAAAAAATGATATTAATGAAAAAACTATAAGGTCGTATGTATATTGACGGTAGAAAGTTGGTTGAAAAAAATACGCAAAAAATTCTCTTGTCAAAATTTGACACCTGTCAATATGTCAGAATTTGCAAAAATTTGCAAATATCGTTCTTTTCTTATAATTCGGCATAAACGATCGGGTTTGTATGTATGTTTGTTTGTAACCGACTTCTTTGAACCCGATTTTGACCCAGTTTAAACGGTCAGATTTAATTTAAATTTTGTAGTTTTACCAAGAACCGCTGACAATACAATAATCTACTAATCTAGCTCAATCTACTCAAAAAAAATTTTTCTTAACAATAACACTAACTAAAAAATGAAAAATAAATATAGTTTTAAAAAACTAAAAAATACGCTTTAATAATTAATCAGACTAAAAAGCGGAAAATAAATATAGTTTAAAATAATTCTTGAAATTCTTAATATAGACAGAAAATAATAATGAACGATAAACATTAGTATTATTGTGAAAAAAGCGAGGGGTGCTCGATATACGAAAAATATAGCACAAAGCGCCCCACGCTTTTTTTACAATAATACTAATGTTTATCGTTCATTATTATTTTCTGCCTATATTAAGAATTTCAAGAATTATTTTAAACTATATTTATTTTCCGCTTTTTAGTCTAATTAATTATAAAAGTGTTTTTTTTTTATTTTTGTTAAACTATATTTATTTTAATGTATGTTTTTTAATAGTTCCGTAAGCATCTCTGGGACAACCATCAAAGATCAAGTTATTTTTTACGTTAAAACAAGTATGTTTTGCTTTATTGATTTTGTAAAACAAGTCGTGCTATCTTACAACGGACAAGCATGTCTTTGAGTATGTTGATCTATAGTCCAATTTATAACGTTTATGTAAGATACTTAAAAAACATACTGTAATTGGGCAACATATCAGAGTATCCCAGGTGTAAAGCCGAAATAGCAATGAAACTGTTTGTTGAACCCGCTTCGAAAAAACTTAAAACTGGTCTAATTTAGTCAACCTGCTCCTATTTGGTTAATTAGACTCTAATTAGACGCTTACTTCGTAGATAATTGGATGATAATAAATCTGGAACCCGTGATCTTAGTCACTAATTAATACATTTACTATAAATATGTTTTTTTTATTTCTCTATAAAGTGTCATTACACACAAATTTAAAAAATACTATACAGGGTTTTAGCAATTCGACGCTAATAAATGTTGAAAAATTTGGAAAATTTCGAGTACTTCCGAAGATATTAGAAAAAAACAGAAAATTATTGTTTTGCTTTTTATTATTTCCTGGCTCTAGTTACAGAAATGGAGAGAAATTAATTTTACATTGTCATTGCCACTTTTTATTTTCTATAACACATCATCAGGCATTGATTTTTACTTTTCGTCTTTCGGGTACCATCATCAGGTATGTATTTTTAAATACTAATGACAATATACTACCAGGCAAACCAATGTGGCAATAAAAAACTTAGTTCGCCAAGAATGCCAAAGGGTATATAAATTATTTTTATAATTTATGAAAAAAATTAAATTATTATTTAAAAAAATATGTTTTTATTGTGCGAACAAATTGCTTAAGAATGTCCTGACAATCTGGTTGCTCAGGAACTGCCCATTCATTAGGAAACCTTTGAAGCAATTTGGTTGTCAACCAATTCATCCATCTGCAAACGTTTTTATTTTAAAAATAGTCAAAGCGCTTGTGTAGGGATCGTTTCTAATTAAAAATATGGTTTCATTAACTCTTTAGTACCACCTTTACCTTTTTTTTTCATCTTCGTTGTGAGCATTCTCCATTGGACACGTATGAGAACAAAACAAAACACGACAAGGAACCTACTGGCTTTCAGCTTGCCCTACAAGCAATCACATACACAGATACTACAAATGTCAAAGAATTTGATCTACCCGGTTCACACACCAACCTACTGGCAATTTGTGTAAATTGCCTTCAATCTCAACCCGTTTCACCTGGTAAATTCTCGCAATGCAACCAATATATCGCTTGCAATATGATTGACATCGCCCACTAACGGAGTAATATTTTCGAAATTCGATCGCAAGCGACAGATGGTCAAGTACTTTAAGGTAGAGCTCGGAATTGTATTAGAATATTTTGAATATTCGACTATTTAAAATTCGAATGTTTGACTATTCGAATATTCGACTATTTAAATATTCGACTATTCAAGTATCTATTCGACTATTTGAATATTCGACCATTTGAATATTTAACTATTTGATTTTGTTCGGATATTTACATGTTCGACTATTCGTGTTTTCTGTGAAACTGTAAATTTTAACGTAAAAAAGAAAAACAAAAATAAAATTATATACTTAGTCTTATTTAATTAAATAAACATAGGTACTATTATTAGTTTAGTTAAAAACTGATTATAATTTCATCATTTTACAAAGTGTTTTAAATTAGAAATATCGAATAATTTTATATAAACAGACGACTATTCGAATATTCAACTATTTAAATATTCGACTATTCGAATTATTCGACAATATTCGACTATTTGAATTATTCGACTATTAGAATTATTCGACTATATTCGACTATTCGAATAACATACCAAACGACTATTCGAATACTTATATTTTTAAAATTCCTAGCCCTACTTTAAGGCACTAGTGCAACATTTTTAAAGCTACTGGGGCAGGTGTTAAAAATTGCATTTTTGACACATTTGTGGAAAAAATTCCTAATTGGAGGATTAAACGTGACTCTTCAGTTATATAAAATTTTAATTATGAAGTGCAACATGCTTTTGTATGTATGTACACGTGATTGACTTTAAAACGAAAACCCTATTCACAAAATAGGGCAAGGAATATTTCAAACGAGCAATTAATTCAATAAAAGGTACAATTTCTGCATGTAATTGTCATGTCCGTTCAGAATTATTACCATTACGCATGGAACATTGAACAAGTCGTTCTGTGGCTACTTATGGCAATTAAAAAATTTGTTTATGCGCAAAAAATAGGTTAATTGTCGCTTAATCTGCCGATTTTATTCATTTTGATTCGATGACGAGGTTGAATACGAAACATTTTTATTAAACGGTATAAATATTTAAAGGCGAACCTGTCATTTCTGCAATTTTATTGGTCGTAATTACGGAATAAGCATGTAAATGGGCAGTGCAATATTACACCGCTGCAAGGATACTCGTCAGAAAGAGGTTGGAAACCATAAAACTAAAGCTGCATAAAAAAGTCATCTTAATTTTTCGATATGTTTGCTTACGAGCTCTCCATCGAGCTGTTAAAACAGCGTTTTTATCGTGACAACATCTACCCGCGTTCCAATCAACTGAGCAATTATTACTGTACCAGATTAATTAGTTTTTGAAAGAAAAAATTGGAAACCTAAATGATCCCCGCAAAATGCTCTAGTTTAGTTTTTCGAAAAAGCGGTACTTTTTAAAATGTCTTTACATTGCCATTTTTGCCTTATGCAAAAAACGAAAATTAGAACAATTCACCCACATCCCTTAACATTTACATTATCTTAAGTATTTGTTTTAATTCAAAGTGGTTCACTAGTTATTGACTTGAATATTAAACCTAGTAAACCAAAAATTCAAAAATTCAACACCAACTTCGTCAACTTTTTCTAAAATCAAAGCATTTTGACAGTTGACGCCCACATGTCATATTAACAGCTGATGTTGGTTTCTTACTAAAAGTTCCCAGCAAGCTCACGCGTCAGGTTTCAGAGACTACATTTTCTTCGGGTTTATTATTTAAGTTGAACGGTGAGTAGAATAAACCAGTTTAGGTTAACCAACTCCACTTCCAATAACAAACATTTCATTTATCATCATTTGCTGTTATAAATTTAATATTATTAGTTTATCTATTTTAATTACGGTACAATAGATTACCAAACCTTGCGCTCACTGAGAACGAATCAAGCTGTTTGTATTTAAAAACACATGGCATTTTAACGGCTTTGTACCACGCTGCGGACGTAAATTATAATATAGCAAGGCAGCATTGAACGCGAAACATGACCGCTTGATTGGCTCGTAGCTATATTCAATATTTGAGCGGCGAAACTCTTGTATGTTGTTAGGGTTGTGCAAAGCGTTTTTCATTGGTAAGTTTAGTGCATGTCAAATGTATTTCTAGATTTTACCAAAGAATAACGCTATACCTTTTAATCCATCGCACGCTAAGTTCAATGTTTCAATTGTAAATAAAATTAACGCTATATTTTTGGAAGCCATTATGCTAATAAACCAAATTTATTACTTTCGGGAAGCTCCAAACTGTGGTAGAGATTTTATTATGTTCAGTACGTACTTTGGAATCTTTGAATTGTGTTGGCGTAACTATATAGAGCTCTATAACTGAATACCGTACGTGAATGGAATTTTCGTACTGGCTTGCTCATAAACAAAACCTTGTTCTCATTATTTGAAGACAGGAGCAATTTTCCTATACTACCACGATGAAGGTTTACCATGATTGGTTGGTGGGGGTCAAGTGTGTGGCCCAAGCTTCTTGCACTGTATCCTTTTGGCTTGTTGTGCGCCCTAGTCTTGTTAAAAAGCATTTTTTGTTCCTTCTGTAAGGTCCAATAATAGGTTCCGACCACGTTTGTCATGCGGGAGGCTGTCGCCGCCGTTGGATAGTTTGAAAGACAATGGCATTCCAGTTGATAGTTTCTTCGAGGGTTTACAAATTACGGCCCGTGCTTGTACTTGACCAGGTTGGTGTACCGTTCCATGGAAATAGATGTTGTTTTTGTAATCATCTGTCTAATGTTGTTTTAGTTGCCTGTTTTGATATTGCATGGGCGGGCTTAGGCCCACTGAAATGACATTATGACCTCTCGCTAATTCATCTGGTTGTTCATTGCCTTTTATCTTTGAGTGACCAGGGACCCATATGAGTTCAGTCTTGTTGAACTGGCCGCTAGGTCGTTAACGTACTGAAGTTCGGAGCCCCAAGGGCAGCTTATGTTTACCATACAAACAATAATATGTATAGATAGACACAAAAGCGCTTGCTGGTGTGATTGCTAGTAATCATTAATAAATTGAAAAAATAATTAAAATTGGAACAAACTCGATAATTCGGAAAATGATGACCAAGCAGTTTAGCTGCATAGTTGCGAGGAAACAATAGAAACTCGAAATAAATAAAATAATTAGCATGCACGTATGTTTAAACCATTTATAGGAAAATAATACAATCCTTTAATGGGTAAAATTATACTCAATTATATAGAAAAAATAATTATTTGTTATAAGCAAGCATATTTTATAATTATTTGGCGATGTAATTATTAGTGTTTTTAATTGGCCATTAAAACATGCAATGAATTATTTTTTAACTATTTAACAGTTTTGTACTAAATGACCTCCTGTTTCGTAATATATTTTTATTCACACCATGTGTATAGGAGCGTAGGTATATATCCCATCAGCAGTATCCCAATTAAATAATTTATTTTAATTTGTACTCACGCACGATTGAGAGCGTCTGAAAATGACACTCGCACTGATAAAGATTTCTGTTTAAAATAATATCCGGAACAGAAAAGAGAACCGATAGTTTGGTTATTTTACAGTATATAATTTATTTTTCTATATACCTCTTCGCTGGTGCAACATTTCTTCCCAGCCCAAATCTTATAAATTCGCGACAAGTAGAAGTCTGATGTAGCAAAATCGGGTGGCAAATGTTTCTTTATTGGCTTCGTCTGATGGGCCCTCCGCAGTGGCGGCTTGTGACTAGCGAGTCAGGTGGGGCGCTGGCTTTAAATAATTTTTTTTTAAAATGTCTATTATTTTCAAAAGTACGTGTCTGTTTTTTCTAACTTTCTCGTTGTAAATTTTAATTTCATCAGCATAAGCACTACTTAAACAAGTTAAAATATTTGTCCTAACATCTCAAAACTTACCACATTATGACGATGTTTTGCACTATTTTCATGTTTCCTTATTTTCTCTGAAAGATGTTTTAAGTCCTGCACCCCATTTATAGTCCAATTATCATCCCCGTCAAAAAGAAGACACACGAAACAAAAAAAAAAATTTTTTGTCCTCACAACCGCATACCTATTCAGGATTTTTTATTATATATTTCTTTGTCAAACTTACGCGTAAACTGTGCCTTACTTTTACATTTTGATTGCACTTGTACTATGTTAAATTTCTAGTGGCCGCCCTGCATGATTTTAAATCAAGTTTTTAACTTAAGCTCAGAGAACTAAACACAAGCTTCTGTAAATCACTGACCTTCATATTACACGACATTTTTCAAACTTTATAAGTTTTATAACGTAACTAATAAATCAAATCAAAACAAATAAACAAAACATTAGCGCCTAGCGGCATCGACAGGTCGCCTCGTCAGCAGCATATAATATCAATTATTCTATTCTACCGTGGCATCGCGAATCGCTGTTGTTAGGCGCGGAAAATTGGAGCTCATCCGTGGCCGCTCGTTGTGCGATGTGTAGGTGACGTCACGCCTTTGTCGTCATGGCAACTCATCGAGAAGCCGCGTTGAATCGGGACGAATAATCGGTCGCCCCCGCCCGCCCGCGCTTAGTATAACATTGAGAACGCGGAACTCGCTTGTCTATGAGTATAACCTGCCCGTTGGAATAGGGCTATGTTTGGTTTAAATTATTTTAATGGATTGCTTACATAGATTGCTTTATTGGTTTTTTAAGTAAAGTATTTTTGGATTCTGTTTGAAATAATTGCAGGGAGGGCAGCGCCCCAGAGCCCTTCATTAACGGGCCGCCACTGGCCCCCCGCCCCGGCTTGGGCCCTTGGAGTCATTGGGCATGTGATCTTCGAACACTATAAGCAGTGAACACGTGCTTGGTAGAACTCTGCCTGCGTATGTCACCTTTCTTTCGCATAATTTAATTTATTAATAATATTTACTCGAAATTTTTTAAAGTTGGCAATATACTATAACACAAGTTATCGTATATTTTGAAAACGAATGAATGATTGGAAAGTCTGCTACATGATAAACAGAGTTTAAAGATAGATCTGTCAATATTTTTAAACGAAGTAAATCGTATGAGCGGTTTTGGAAAATTTCGCAAAACTTGTGTTTAATTTACACGCGTTGCGATATTTTTGTAGTAGTAAAGTGACAGGTTACTCAGAACATTCAGAAAAAAAATTATTTTAATATTTAGAAAAAAATTATTTCAATTTTTCTGTTACATATTTTTTGGCAAATTTTGCTAGCTTCACATCATGCCTGGTAAATCTAATGTTTACATAGATCGGATATTTCTAAAAATAACGCCGAAACCACTATAAATAATCCCATTTTTATTGCTTTTAACGGTTGTAGAGGTTAGATAAATAATTGCATAGAAACACTCTGACAAGGGCAATTTTACATCTTTAAGGAATTTTTGTGTAAATGATTCAATATGTGATACCGTGGCGGATCCAGGGGGATTACATTTTGTATTATAATAATTATTCGCAAGTTATACCGGGTGTAACAGGGTGACGGTACACCCCCCGTATCTCCGTTAGTTTTAAAGGCAATTGATTGAAATTTGGGATATCCCCTAAGCTGCACTTTTTGACCTACAATTGATTTTTTTTCACTTCCGGTTTCGCCGGAAGTGACACCGAATTTCGATTTTTAAATGGAACACACTGTATATTATTACATTTTTGAATTCTGCATGATTTTCTGAATCCAATGATACCACAAAAGTGACATTTCAAGGGCAAGAAATATTTATTGTTTAATTTTTAATTTTCCATTTAAGTGTGCCATGACGGTTCCGATTTATTCCAATTGATCCATCTAATGCTAGAAAAATCGAAGTCCCGTCAAAAATACTAAATTGCCTTTTTTATAAGCAAATAAAATTCATCGTAATCGTTTTTGGGCTAAAATTAAATTTTTCCAAATGGAACCATATTGGTAAAAGAAAATACAATTATTTTGTTCTAATTTAATGCTAAGAAGTTACTAAGGTGAACAAAAATAACAACAAATGTAAAGACTTTTCCAATACAGAATAAAAACACCGATACACCACCGAATACTTATTTAACAATCTGAATAATTTCATTGTTTTCAAAGCCACCTTTAGTTAGTTAAAAATTAAATAATAAATATTTCTTACGCTTGAAATGTTACTTTTGTGGTATCATTGGATTCAGAAAATTATGCAGAATTCAAAAATGTAATTATATACAGGGTGATTTAAAAATCGAAAGTTGGTGTCACTTCCGGCGAAACCGGAAGTAAAAAAAAATCATTCGTAGGTCAAAAAGTGCCGCTTATTATGTATATGGGATATACCAAATTTCAATCAATTACCTTTAAAACTGACGGAGATACGGGGGTGTACCATGATCCTGTTACACCCGGTACAGAGGGTCTCACGGTGATCGTTCATTGGAATATTTTTGAAAGTTTTTAATCCTGCAAATTTGGATAATGTGGTTTTCGGAGACGCTGTCTTCAAATGAAGCAATAGCGACCATATGCGACTTCCGGTTACACCGGAAGTGGTTTCAAACTTGCTTATGGAGCTCCCTGTATAATATATTTTTGTGTTCCTTTCTTTATTTCCAATAACTTTTATCAAAAGTTATTTTATCCAACTCTGTCCGTTTCTGAGAAAAAAATTGTTCTACAGACGCGTGTTACTCTAAGGGTGTAATCTATGCATCAAAATAATAAGAAAAAACTCAAATGTTGTTATCCAATATTCATTTGTTTTCAAATTACATCGTTAAATAAAATAATAATATTGTTAAACCAAAATATGCAACATTAACATTGTTTTAAATAAATCATTGGTTTAGTAAATTTTCAAAAAGACCGCCATTGACTTACAAACATTTCCTGCTTCGTTTACGAGTGCAGCATTTCTAATGCGTCTAATTAATGCATCTCTAGTATCTACTTTTACTTTGTATACCTCATTTTTTAACCAACCCCATAAATTATAGTCCAAGGGTGTGAGGTCTGGCGATCTAGGATTCCAACTAATAGGACCACCGCGACCAATCCAAACCTCTGGAAACTTTTGGGCCAAATATTACTTGACCCGACGATAGAAATGGGCAGGCGCTTCGTCGTGTTGATAATACATTTGAATTATTATGTTTATAGGAATCTCCTTCAGTAGTCCTTGCAATTCATTTTGTAAAAAAACTTTAGTAGTGACCCCCTGTAAGGCGATTTTCCAAAAGACAAGGGCCAATTAAATTATTGTCGATCATGCCGCACCACACGTTTACTAACAACCTACGTTGAAAATTATTTTCGAATATTGCGTGAGAATTTTCGTCCGACCATACATGGGAGTGTCGATTATTGTTGATGCCTCACGGGTGAATGTAGCTTCTTCAGTAAAAAGTATGTGCGGTACAAGATGACGATTATTAATTATCCACTCACAAAATTGCATACGCTTGGCGTAGTCTCCAGGTTGAAGATTCTGTACCCGCTGTACATGGTACGGGTATAAGCCTTGCTCGTGAAGCGTATTGATCACTCTTTTTTGGGGAATCCCCAACTCCAATTTTTCGTGAGCTGATCGGTGCATCTTCTTCTACTAAAGCTAAAACATTTTCTAGTTCTTCTAAATCCTGTCGAATGGCTCGTTCGGATGTTACATTAGCACTTGGAAGCGTTCCAGTGTCGCACAGTTTGTTGAAAACTCTGATAAAGGCCTTTCTGTTCGGTGTTCTTTGATGTGGAAATCGTTGACGATATTCTTCAGCAGCCGGTTGGTTGCTATTAATACTTTGTTTATCATGGCCTTCTTGACAAAAATCAATAACACTGTTTGATATTTGGGGGATTTTGGGAAAACCCGTAAATAAGATTAAAAAATATTGTAGTTAATTTGAAGAAATAGTCCATGCTTAAAGTGAAGTTGAAAGTATGGGAAAGAAAGAAAATACTAAAAGTCTTCCTCCACAAAATTGAATAGAAAAAAAACTCTTTAGGGGTATCTACCTGTTTCGAACGTAGAAACGTTCAGCATCAGAAGACAGAAAATTTATTTAATGCTGATGGTTTTAGTAGGAGAGAAAATGGTATAAAACCATAATGGAGCTTTTATGGAATTAAAAAATGAAGTGTAGGAGTAACATAATAAGAAGAAAATTGGAAAGGTTAAAACATACTGAGTATGTGAAAAAGTCAGTAACAGAGGTCTAAACCAACTAAATAGACTGGGGAAGAAGAAAAATACCTTCTAAAAAGAAGGCGTCGAGGGTTTTTTCTTTAAATTTTTGTAAAATTTTTAAAACATGTCTGTAAGACATGGTACTGAGAGTTAACCTCACAAACCATTTTCTAAAATATCTTCATTATGATATCTTCACATACCTTTCTTAGACAAATTTTACTTTTATATTGTCTTACAGACATGTTTTAAAAATTTTACAAAAAAATTTAAAAAAAAACCCTCGACACTTTCTTTTTAGAAGGCCTTTTTCTTCTTCCCCAGTCTATTTCGTTGGTTTATACCTCCTTCACTGACTTTTTCACATACTCAGTATGTTTTAACCTTTTCAATTTTCATCGTATTATGTCACTTCTACAATTCAATTTTTTAATTCCATAAAAGCTCCATTAAGGTTTTATACCATTTTCTCTCCTGCTAAAACCATCAGCACTAAATAAATTTTCTGTCTCCTGATGATGAACGTTTCTACGTTCGAAACATGGAGAGACCCCTAAAAAAATTTATTTTATTCTATTAAATTTTGTGGAGGAAGACTTTTAGTTTTTTCTTTCTTCCCCTATTGTAGTTAGTTATAGTGATATCTTAGGTGGACAGACAGGAAATGTTCTATCTAGCCTGTCGATTTAATGAAATAGCAACATAGCTTTGTATTTAAAAAATAAGGATTTATTTTAATTTGTTGATAAATTATAAAGATCAATGATTATTACTTTTCCCCTTTTACACCTTTACCACAGAATATATAGCTAGCTATATATTCTGTGCCTTTACCCTCACGATTAGTCACGATTAGGTACGAATAAAAGCTAGCACTGTTTCTTTGCTTGGAATGGGTCTGTCAGGAAACATCACAAAGAATAATTTTCCATGTACTACTTACCACTTATTCATTATCTACATATCACCATCCGGTAATATGTAGATAATTATATTTTAAAAAAAATTTTAATCGCCTAACCATAAAACGTCATTTCCAAAATTTTCTCTAGGTTTTGTAGTTTTGGTAATATTAATTTACTTCGATTCTAAAACACAAAATATCATACTCTAAAAATAATAACAATTTGCAACAGTAACAACTTATTGTATTTTTAATTAACATGGTCGGTGCGGATAAAACAACAAATAAGAAAAGTTATATCTTCATTATTTTAAGTTAATTACAAATAGTTAAAAGACCGTGCATTATCGCTGCAGTTTTTATTCGCGTTGTATCATCTGGATAGTTATTTTTAGTTATTAGGCAAATTTTAATTATCTTGTACTAAGTTAATACAAGGTTAAGGTCACGATTAATAATAACCGGTTACCAATGCTGCATTTTAAAGCATCAATAAACAATACCTATTGAAATATGGTGATTCCGAAAAATGCAACCACAAATTCCTGAAGCTTAAATTTATGACGATCTAATCCAACTTACATTGGTCCAAAAGTGGCTAATTTCGGAGATACACGAGCAGGGGCGGCGACTACATGGGTGCAAGGGGTCAGTTGCACCCAAAGAAAAATTATATGGTACACGATAGTTTCTAATAAAATTGCTAGAGGGCGCAATTTGTATTAAAAATTATTGTTTTGGCAATAACTCTGAAACGAACAAAGATATCGAACTGCGGTCTTCACATCTTTTCTTGCAAATTTCATCTACTTTTCGATTATGATGTCATAATTATACCGTATGATTTGAATTTTCGGGATAAAATCGAAAAAACTGTTATAATTACAAATTGCGCCCTCTAGCAATTTTATTAAACACTATCGTGTACTGTTGGATACGGCAATTGAAGATGCTTATTTTCCCCTTCCAAACAAGCTTAAATTTAGTAAAATCGGATAAGTCGTTTAGAAGTAACAGCGATTATAATGTTTACACTTTCAATAGCTTCTTCCAATCTTATCAAGGTCGGTACGCCAATGAGCCTTAAACCAAAATGATGCAGAATTGTCTAAGCTTTCCAATGATGTAATCAGAGTTATACCTTAATATGGGAATTTTTGGAGAAATTTATAATTTAAAAAAACAATTTTTAATTGTGTCCCTTGCGGCGAAATGAGGAACTTAAAAGTAATTTCCAGCAATTTCTCTTGACCACTTTAATCATAAAAAAATATTTCCGAAAGTTGTACGATTAATGATTTCCGAGATAAAGCCGACGTCCTCGCTTATTTGACCACCCGGTACATTGTAATAAATAAAATGTTTAGCTTCTTAAGATTTTTTAAATTTTTTATTTAGATCTTCCCGACATATCAGTTCTTATTTTATATCAACTGGTAACTAAAGAACTAATCCTAGCTCACTATTTAAATATACATACATATTATTATTTATGTCGTCAAGGGCCATTTTTATCAAAAAGTTACATGCATTTTTTTACCAATTAAATCATCTGGATACCGCTCCATTGTTATAAAAAGCTAAATACTACTTAAGTTATCTTGTTATCACCTTTGTATCACCGCAATGCAGAGCGTGATAGTGATAATAAATCATAAAACATATTACTCAGTGTTTGTTTTAATTATAATGATATAGGTGGCAGAAATTGGATCTGAGAAATTGCACATTTTTCGCAAATTAACTGTGTTGCTTTTATCTAAATTAGTTTAGTCGGTAAAAATGTCCACTCTTAACATTCTTTCAACCTTTCTAGTGTTTAAAGGTTTTATAAAAATAATAGTGACGGTATAGTGATTTCCTCGTTAATTTCTTGTGTATGTGCTCAAAATGAATAAAAAACAGCTTTAAAATGAGTTGCTATAATTTCATATCGAAACTTGTACATCGTTCCAAAAAAATGTCTCCTCACGAAGCGGAGATTATCAACAGCTACAAGCTCCTTTTGGAGGAGAAAAACAAAGAACTTCTTAAAAGAGACGAACTAATAGATCAACTTGAAAAGAAGTTAGAGGATAAAGAGCTGATGATCAAATATCTCCAGAATGAGATTGACAAATTTAGACAAGTGATGAGGCCCATAACTCAGAAATTTATCAACAAACAGATTTCTTTAGTGGATGAAGTGGGCTCAACAAACGGAAATAGTATCAAAAATGGAACTTCTCAGAAGAAAAGTGCCGGGACGGTGGAAGAAAACGTGACGCAGGCTCAGGAACCACCGCGGACCAAGAGGGATGGTATTAGTGCAGAACCTGTAAGACTGAACAAAGTGGATCTGCAAATAAAGAAAATTTCGAAAACATCGCGGTAAGTTTTTTTTGTGTAAAATATACTTTTAACCAATTTATACATGGATGCTTTTTTACTTTGTGTGCCTACCCTATTCACCAGATAGTTTTTTAAACTTTCTACCTTCTTTATATTTCACTTGGTTCACTTAAATCCAGCTATCTAGGTCCCTTTGTTAAGTACTTTTGAAACCAAAACCAGTGATTAAATTTTTATTAAGCTTTATTCGACAGTTTTTAAATACTTGACAGGGGTAGAATTTGGACAATGAGTATTCTTTATCAGTGATAAAATTTGAAAATAATATAGGGATTTGCTAAAATATCTATTATTTTATATTTTTAGTCTACCTACGTCACACTCAA
Source organism: Polydrusus pterygomalis (assembly GCA_963969555.1). Taxonomy (NCBI): domain Eukaryota; kingdom Metazoa; phylum Arthropoda; class Insecta; order Coleoptera; family Curculionidae; genus Polydrusus; species Polydrusus pterygomalis. The sequence goes on along the minus strand of OZ018381.1, from coordinate 42,024,145 downwards.
GATATTTATTTACGTAGGTATTAAAAACCGTTTAACTCAAGGGTTTAATTTGTTGTTTTCTTTAGAAATTCTCCATTGTTCTACGGTTATTGATAAAACGTTATAGAAAATGCAATTTTTGGCTTTAAAAATGATTTTTTCTAATTTTGACATATAAAGTGACACTTTTTAAAACTGATTGACATTATGAAACGTCTTACTTTTTGTAACTAGTTGCATAAAGTAAAATTTTATGCAATTGGTGACGAAAAATGTATTTCAAAATTAGTGACAAAAAGAATTATTCTATTTATTAAACTGTTATAATACAAGTTAAAAACATAAATTATAAATTAATTAATTATTATAAATATTGATAACACAATTATTGCAATTATTCAAATTAATTCCCGACGACATATTGTTTTCATTGCTCGAACTTGCTGTTATTTGGGAAGCGACGCACATTGCATTAGATGTTTCACCAAATATTTCTTGCGCTATAAGTTTTTTATTATTCATGGAATTTTCAACATATCCCTCCGCAACAGAACTAGATTTCCAACCTCCGTGCCTCTTTAATTTTAAAAGATCAGCGCCACTGTCTGCTAGGAAAGTGGCAGAGCTTCTTCTGAAGCAGTGGCCAGTATATAGAACAGGATTTGAAAGACCAAGAAATTGTGCAATAACTTTTGGCAGACTGCTAAATGTGTTAATTCCCACAGGATTTCTGGTACATTTTCCATTCGCATATTTTACAAAAAATCTGTTGTGTTTAAGAATCTGGGGACGCAACTAAATATATTTTCTTAATATTTCAACAAGATTCGTATTTTCAATGTCTCCAGTGGTAATTGCACACTGCCGTATAACTTTTGTTTTTGAAGGTGGGATATCAACACGAAAATGGCTTCCTTCGTCTATAACATTTTCAACTGGAAGAAAAGTTAATTCTGTTTTTCTGGATGCTCCTGCCATTCCAATTATCATTGCAACCTTAGCCATTAAAGTATTCTTTGTCATCAGCTTCCAATAAAAATTTGGGAAAATCTTTTTTAATAAAAACTTTTGACTTTTTAGCACTGTACCCGTTCGCTTGCCTTTTAATATATGCTACCAAATTTGTACATTTTTTAATATCAATATTCCTTTTCAGATTTAGTTCAGACCTTAACATTGAGTAAAGTGTCCATAATGTGGAAACTTTTAGATCTTTCTTACCCTCGAAATATGCAAGTAAAACTTTCTCATTAACATGTTTAATTTTCTTCTCATCACACCACGTAACAAATTTTTCGTATGCCAAATCATAAACTGCCTTTGACTTTTTGGGAATTACTGATAATAGAGCATTACCTGCTGCCTCTTCAATATCGCTTGGTAGCTCTTCAGAACTTGAATGACTCATTTTTTAAAAATAAAACTAAAAATATATCAATCTCGCTAAAAACCTTCCGTCTAGACTTTTTTACAAAATGTCAAACTGACAACTAACATGAAGTAACAGCAACAATAGCTATTTATGCCATCAGTTATATGTCAAAATTAGAAAAACTAAATTTATGATTTCCAAATTTTTATCAATTATATTAAATTTTATTTTTTTATTACTTTCTTCAAAATTAGAAAAAATCTTGTATGCAATACGTTACGAAATGAAATTTTGTGTAACTTGTGAGTTTTTGCGCGTTACACAAAATTAGGCATTTCGTAACTGATGGCATAAATAGCTATTTTTCTACTCCTTACTCGGTAAGTACTTCATTTTGATACTGATTTGAGGGAGGTAAGTACGTTTTACCTCTCTAGGGAGGTAAGTAAATACTTACCTCCCTAGGGAAGTACAAAGTACGCCAGCATAGAATTCTCGGTGACTCCTTCAGCACTTGCATTAATACTGCACCAATCCTTGAAGTCCTTGTAATGTAACACCGATTGTACCGTTCCTTCGATTTCTGAGGTAATAGAGCAGCGCAAGCCGTTAAATTAATGGTTCATTATCTCTAAAGTTTGGGGGGCAATTAGTACCACCAGAAACCATGTATACATGGCACCGATTTCTTATTTCTCACAGACTGATCGTTTTGCCCGAACTTCCCCTATAGCAAACGTTCGTACTATGCGACCTGCACTTGATTATTATTTTATAGAACTTACCAATTAAATTATGAAAATTGCATTCAAAGAATTGAATCGCCTACGAATAAGTAAAATTATCTTTACTTTGATCTTTACCACGAATATAAAGCAATAAAGATTGTTTTTGGTTGTAAGGTTTACTGGTTTAGGAGTAATGATTAATGATTTGGTCATGATGTGGGGATACAAATCGCAGGCAACTTATTTTATCTGATACCAAGAAGTTTGTAAAGTAGTTTTTTTTAATTTTAATACCCATTAGTGTTTATTAGTTTTGATAAAATTTAAATATAATTTAATACAAACAAGTTAACAGGCTAATAAAAAATGTATATTAAATACTCTTTTACCTATTGGCAGTTAATGAAATTAAATTTTTTTAATGCATTTTTCCAAGGATAATTTTGTTTGAACTTTAAATTTTATTCTTTATATACATATTATTATAAGAAACACGAATACATTTTATGTAATTTTAAATTGTGTTAAAACACTGATACAAAATTAAGGCTTGTAAATTCTATTATTTTAAGTGGTTGAGACTATGGTGATATTATACAGGGTGTTTTTTAATAAGATGCAAATATTAAAGGAGCTTATTATATTGCCCATTTTAAGAAAAAAACTTCATATAAACTTATATTCTAAAATTCTTAACTGTTGAACTATAGGGTGCTAAAGTTTTAAGAAAAAAATATTTTTTTATGATAACTTTGGTATGACCCTGTATATTTTTGTGAAACGTGGTACGCATCTTCTATGAATCAAAAAGCGTTTACTGCTGTACAACATAATTTTTTATTCTTGCCAGTGGCGTTCGTGCGGGATTTGAACTGCATCATTTTAAAGAGAAAAGTGTTACGTTATTAATCCTTGATAATACCCAATTTCATAACAATGTTCAAATCAATGTATTTTATTTTTTTATGCGAAAACCATACGTCAAATGAATTAAAATGAAGAGACCAGATTTGCTCAGTAAGGAATAATGATTTGAAAAATAATTTTTATGTAATAAAAAGCAGTGACGTAACACTTTTTTCTTTAAAATGATGCAGTTGAAATCCCGCACGAACGCCACTGGCAAGAATAAAAAATTATGTTATACAGCAGTAAACGCCTTTTGATTCATAGAAGATGCGTACCACGTTTCACAAAAATATACAGGGTCATACCAAAGTTATCATAAAAAATATATTTTTTTCTTAAAACTTTAACACCCTGTATTTCAACAGTTAAGAATTTTAGAACATATGTTTATACGAAGTTTTTTTCTTAAAATGGGCTCTATAATAAGTTCCTTAAATATTTGCATCTTATTAAGAAACACCCTGTATACAGTGTGACCAGTAAAGTCCGCATCATCTGGGATTTTTTTTTATTAATAGCTTTATTCGAAATTTTACTTTGGCATCAAGTTCTGCTTCGATCGAGACGAAAATTAAGCAAAAAAATAGTAGTCACGTGATTCGCATTATCTGTCAAATTTAATTTTTTTCCAAAACATAATTCAAAAGTGGCGGTATTTCTAAAAATATCGAAAAAAGTTATTAGAAAAAGTTTTTTTAAATGCAGTTTCTAGCCCACATGCAAAATTTTAGCTGCATAAGATAACATAGATTTTTTACCCATATTTTGTAAATTATACCACTTTTGCAAAATAAGACTCAACGCAACCTACATAAAACTTCTAAGTTTTGACAATGCTTTATTTCAGATACATTTTCTTTAAAGTAGCGCCATATTAAATGTGTGCTTTTCTACAAAATCAAAATTGGGCTATTAAAATTTGGTCGCATGTGATGCAAAGTTTATTTGTTTTCGACCCTGTATAAGGTGACTTCATAAAATAAGTATTTTTGAAAACGTAGTTTGTGTCTGAAAGTAATACACCTTAATATTAAGACAAAAAAGAACACAGTGTCATCAGTAAAGTGTTCATTAAATGGAAAATAAATTTTAGTGGTGGAAAAATCAAAATTATCTTATGCAGCTGAAATTTTGCATGTGGGCTAGAAACTGCATTAAAAAAAACTTTTTCTAATAACTTTTTCGATACTTTCAGAAATAACCCCACTTTTGAATTATTTTTTGGAAAAAATTTAAATTTGACAGATAATGCGAATCACGTGACTACTATTTTTTTTCTTAATTTTCATCTCGATATCTCGATCGAAGCAGAACTTAATGCGGAATTTACTGGCCACACTGTACGTATGACAATTTCATTCGTAACAAAAAATGTTGAACTGCAAATAATGTTGGGTACAAAGTACAATTAAATAATCCTGGCTACAAAAATGTCCCATTCAATCGTAATTGATAAAAGTACTCAGCAGGATGTTCCCATTGCAGATCTTGTTTCAGCTGCCGCCGCGGCCGCCGTCGCTCCGATAGTCACTAAAAAATAATTATCCGATTTGCATATAAATGCACATATCACTTAAACGACCTACACACACATCCAATAAGCAAAAAATGGCCACGGGGCAACGAGAAGCGACGATAATTATAAAGTCAACCCGGTCATTTTTAACCGTTTGTCACTTAACACGTTCATTACCGTATCGTTGGTGAAATCTTGAGTACTACTGCCTAAAAGGTTGGTCTTATTTATGAGAGTACTGCGTTTCGGATTGGCATGCATAAACATGATCGTTTATTGTGCACAACAAAATAAAACACGCAAGTATTAAGTATTATTTAATCCTGCATCCTGCATGCCCAAAACGGTTTATCTTGTTTATAACGATTACTACTTTCGGGATTGGCATGCACAAACTATGGTCATTATTATCCAATTATATCCGCCCCAACTTTTTTTTCCAGATATAAATGTATGTATTGTGATCGTTGAATGAATACACTGGCCATTGCTTCCGGCGCAGCTCTGCAACAATGTTTGCAGATTCTGGAGCGGACATGACACTTTTAAAGCGTCATGGAGGTCGGCGATCAAGCTCAGTTGCCGAGAGTTATATAGAAAATTCCATTGAACAGAAAAACGAAATAGCAAAAAGAATCATAGGGCAGAAAGATACGCAAAATACAAAAATAAAAGAAGTTCACTCAGAAGCAGAAGTTAGCATTGTCAGTACTAGCAGTTTATCCATTCCGACTACTAATAATTACATTGCTTTTAAAGAAGAGAAGCTAGATGCCTCTAGAATTCAGTTCAACAGTTTACATAATTGTACATTTAACATCTTAATCTTATCTTAATCTTAATCTTAACATAGTATAAAACAAATTCGCTATCCTGTCTTATGTGCTTAAATCTTTAAAACTACGCAACGGATTTTGAAGCGGTTTTTTTTAATAGATAGAGTGATTCAAGAGGAAGGTTTTTATGTATAATTAGCGACCCGCCCCGGCTTCGCACGGGTGAAATTTCAGAAAGTGGCATGCTGGGTACTAATATATCGGGTTTGTTCCGGTTTGTATTTATACCAGCGGGTTGCAACGCATGCCGGGTACACGCTAGTATATAATAAATAGATATTTTCATTGATTTTTAATGTTTCATTTTTACTTTTAGGCACTAGTGCCTAAAACTGTCACATTTAGACACTAGTGCCTAAAAGAGTGTAATTTCAAAATTCTAAACAATATCGAAATATGTCTATTTCGAAACGCTTTCACAAAAAAATAAATTTCGTCTACATTACTGAAATGCAAAAGTAAAAAGTATGCCAAACTAAAAATAAAAGTAGCCATAGTTTTGTATTTTTCAGCAAATAAGGAGACATTCTAATACTCAATTTACTGTTTAATATTTTCCGCCGTGTTTACTGATTATGCATATAGTGCATAACGTTTATTTAAAAATTATAACAGTTTTGCAGAAAAAATTAACAGGCAGAATATTTATGGGAATATGACCCCCACTATTTTAATTTAATTTTCAACGCTATAATTAATGTAACAAAATGTTAATTAGGAGGACAGCGGTAATATAATTTATTAAATAGAGAAAATAATAAGTAAAATAAAGTCTAAAGTTTATTTCGTTATTTTTATTTAAAGTATTTATCATTATGATCGGCTTAAAATTATCATACGTATATAGTTTTGGTTACTAACCCGTTTAATCCAGATTCAAAAACAGCATTTATTATTAATCCATGGGTAAATTTTGCAGGATCGGATTCATAACACTGATAAATTCCCAATAGTTACAAATTGAGTCAATTTAAGCTAAAAAAAAACAAAGGAGTGAATCTTTGGAGTCAATTAGCTTTTTATGACTTAATCCTTTGCCGCCATGATGATTCAAATTATTGATGTATGATAGCAGGGAAATTCGGAATTCGAAATTTTTCTGATGGGGCCAGTTGCTCGTACTCCCAACCATTCGCATAACAAATCCCGTACTCCATTGTGTATGATTTGTATAAACACTTGTGTGCCTTAACGTTAATACAACTATTGCTATTGAGTTCCTCAGAGTCATACTATTGGGACACTGCCACTCAATCTGTATTATTATACCTACAGATTGATAGATAGCGTATTCGCTAAAGATTCTAACAACCTTTTTTTTCATTCTAGTTCACGGGAACTTATAAAGGCTGCCATCTTGGATAATGACTTTATGAAAAATTTGGAACTTACTCAAATACGAGAAATAGTTGATTGCATGTACCCCGAAGAGTACCAAGCTGGAACTTTAATTATACGAGAAGGCGACGTGGGCAGCACCGTGTATGTTTTAGAAGGTAAGTACCTAATGGAAGATGGGATATTTTATTTTTATTTTACAGTAAGCACACTTTAAATTGTTCCACAAACCTCGTAACAGAGTTTTGAGAAGAAAGAGATGTAAGAAATATAGTACCTACTTCCGGTTTGATCGGAAGTTGACACTATTGGAAAGATAATAAAAATCAAAGATAGGGACATGTAAGCCGTTTTGCTCCAAGACGTACAGTTAGAAAACTAGACGCTGTCAAAGTTCAAAAATGTAATTTTTCAAGAGTAAATATCTCGGAAACTGTTAAGTATAGACTAATAATGCTTTTATTAAAAAATGTTCAGAATTTTATGCAGAATCCAAAAAAATTATATAAAATAGGGATATCCATTTAAGAATTAGATCTTACCCCCCCCCCCTCCCTCCTAGGGGCTTGAAGTAACAAGATTGACAATATGCGCAAAGGTGTCCCCCTCGAAATAAAAATCGACGGGTCCGAGCGATTTTCCACATTTTCATTTTAAAGCAGGAAAATCTAGGTGGGAAGTTTTTAGACAGAAATGTCTGAATAACTCCTTAAATTTATAGATTATTGAATTTCTTTTCGTTCAAAGAATTTTCTGATTTTTTTATTATATAATTCACCAAAACTTTCAGCAGAGGGCCAAAACGGACAAAATTCTGTCGCAAACATTGTTTTCTTTTCCATGAACACTTGTCTTCAGTTATAATGAAATAAATACCTCTACTCGCGCCATCTTTCTCTTCAAAGCAGTACTTGAATAACATAAACCTACCATTTACAGTTCCCACTCGGCCTCGGCATACATGTAAAATAGTACAGAAAACTGGTATTGTGCTTAACTTAAGCCAAGTTAAAGTCCGTGTATGCACCGCCGTGTGAAAGTCGTCGTTATGACTGAGATCAAGAAAACGTTGAAATTTATTTTTTTGTTATAAATTGGGTGATTAAATTATGATTCATTCAACAGTGTGAAGACTAAATTTTGATATTTACCCAATGTTTTCTTTATCGTTCTATATCTCCGAATTAATTTTAAAATATGTATGACGTTTCGTTTAGTTAATATCATCAGATCAGTTTTTTTATCAGCCAAATGATATTTTAAATACAATTTTGAAGCATTAAATAGGTTAAAAATAAGTTTCGTTACAAAAGTTTTATCAATGATCTGGTACCTATCCATGAAACAATAACGAATGAACCTATTGACAACATAGGTAGGTAAGTAAATCAACATACAAATTTCGCCCCTCCACTTTGCTTGCCAAACTTACGCTGTTAAAAAAACCTATTAACATGATGTGAGAAATTTAAATCTTATAAAAGTCTGCAGTATGGCAACGCAGCAGTAAGAGATCCGCCCCCCAAGATGTGACCGCCACGACATTGGTCTGAGGCCATGATGACGTTGGTTCATTCATTTCCGTTTAGGGTCGTCTACAGAAAATGTATCGCGGAAAAACATTGATGTTTGCGATGCATCGACATTTTTTTATTGGCAGAATTAGAATTACAAAACTTAAGTAAAACCAAATGTAAAAGGTATAATCAAGATAGAGAGGCAACGGCAAAATAATTATTTTACAAATAAATTTAAGGCTTAATTCATCGATTAAAATACATCGATCCATCGACAAATATCGAATGGCCTCGATGCATCGCTTCAAATCGATGTATCGCATTGAAAATATATGGATGTTTTCGATGCGTCGATGTATATCGAACATCCCTATTTCCGTTTGGTGTTTCTTTGACAGCAGTCTGAAATTTTCTTCAGTTTATCGGTTTGTGTAATAATTGCTGTGTTTTTAGTGTTTTGTGATATTTTTTGGAGAATAATTAAGATGAGTTGCAAGTTGCAAGTGTCAAGTATGCGAGAGTTCGGAAAATAAGTTACTTTTCATGGGTGAGTAAATAGGAAGTTGGGTTAATTGTAAGTTAGGTTTAAACTATAGTAGCAAGAAAAGGAAAGAAAAACACAAAGTCTTCCTCCACAAAATTTAATAGAATAAAATATTCTTTGTTTAAAGGTCTCTACATGTTTCGAACGCCAAAACGTTCATCATCAGGAGACAGAAAAATATATTGCTGATGTTTTTAGCAAAAGAGAAAATGATAAGTGGTATAATTTATCCAAACTCAGTTTGAGGACATTCCAATCATTCCATACGGCGGTAAACAGTCTCAAAGAGACCGACCTCACAACCAGAGTGGTCAGATCTTTCTTCTTCAATTCTTTAAGTTTTTTTATTAAAGATGTTTCATTTATATCAGTATTCAATTGTTAGTCAGTAACTATCTTTGAAAGCTAGTTTGCAAATATACTTTAAACCGAGGAGTTTTGAGTGTGACAGAAAAAAATAACAAGCCATTCATTGTTATAATAATACATTCTTTAGTCCTTAAGAAACAATATAACTGAAATCAAGACAAAAAGTGTTTTCAGTGTTTAAAAACAACTAATTAACAAACCCTTGTTTCTCGTATACTTATACATAATATATTAACAAACCAGAAAATTTGGTAGAACTGGCAACCGTTCACAATTTATGCACGTTGCCATGGGTGATAAGCGCCAGCTACCTGCAGCTGGTATAGCAGAAGCGGTCCCCAGCCCGTTCAACGATCGATTCTGTCAGACAGAGATAGGCCAGTGACCGCGGATGGCGTGGAAGAGACGAAGATAAAATATACGTGATTTGGAACTTATGGACGGGCCGGGGAATGGTCCCAGAATGGAGTTCTGGTAAAAAAATTAAAGCATTTTCTGAGCAGTGTCAGGTTTATTTTTCTGGTTTTAGTTTTGTGTATAGAATCTTTGAGTTACCTTATATTTATTATTTTAATATAATATTATTATATATACAGTGGGTTTATAAAGTGTAGTATGTACAAACACCTAATGTTAAACAAACTTATAAGTGTGTATACGTATTTTAATTATTTGTTTGGGACGCCTATGGTTAGGAGTTTCATACTGTTTTATGTCATTAAATTGACCTAAGAAACACTATAGACATAAAACCTTAATGGAGCTTTTATGGTGTCAAAAATTCGATTATTAAAATTAAATTATGTGAAGACATTAGAAATAAAGATAAGTTAAAACATACATAGTATGTGGAAAATTCAGTTGAAATGGTCTAGGTCTAGAACAACCAAACAAAAAATGGGGGACGTGGAGGTAGAAAAAGACTCATAAAAAGAAGATGTCAAAAAGATTTACTTAATAAAACATGTCTTGAAGACACAGTAAAAAATGGAAAGTTATTTCATGTATAGAAATTAGGTATTTTAGGCATCATGTTGTAAAATAGAATATTTTTCGGAAAAGTGGTTTGGGGCACTGAATTTTAAGGTTCACTGAACCATTTTAACTGAATTTTCCACAGACTACGTATGTTTTAACTTATTTTTATTTCTAATGTCTTCACATAATGTAATTTTAATAATCGAATTTTTGACACCATGAAATTAAGCTCCATTACGGTTTTATGCCTACCACTTATCATTTTCTGTTTTGCTAAAAACATCAGCAATATATTTTTCTGTCTCCTGATGATGAACGTTTATGCGTTCGAAAGATGTAGAGACCTTTAAACAAAGAATATTTTATTCTATTAAATTTTGTGGAGGAAGACTTTCAGTTTTCCTTTCCTTTTCATACTTTCAACTTCACTTTAAGTATGGACTATTTCTTCAAATTATAGTAGCAAGGTTACATTCAAAGGTAAATCCACCATAATCCCTACTTCCTGCCCCGGCCCATCTCTTCACCGTCTCTCTCCTACAAACGATGTGTCAACACATTTTAATAGCGTTTATGAATGACATGTGATATCTATGAGTACCAGATCATTGGGTTTTATCATGTCGATATATTATAAAGCTGAATGTGACTATGTTAATCCGGAAAAGAAAGCTTATTAGCTTAACATGTTATTAAATTAAGTGAAGCTCACCTACCGGAAAAATGCTTTAATTTTGAATATCTACTTTAAAAAACAAATTATTACGGGTTTAAGTTATTCAAGACACTAACAGACAGGATAGAACCATTTATTACTTTATTAAAAACGGTATTTTTTGCTTTTATTAATCTACTGAATTTTTCAAGCTTGTAGTATCTTAGTTTATTAAAAGCGGTAAATTTAAATAACTAGTACAATTTTATTTAGATCCGCATTGTTAGCGTAATCAAATTTAGATAATTTACCGTAGAAATAATTTTCAGGGCCGTAGCGGCCAAAAAGTAATATTTCAAATATTGGTGAAGGATTTTCAGCGACGAAACATTGGAATTTTAAAAGTTTATTACTGCAGTTTTAATAATCTATGTACATAGTGTCCTATAAGGGTATGCAGACATGCATATCGGGGTGATCCCTCCTTTTGGCCGCCTCAATCCCCCGATCTAAACCTTTCATATAGTTTATTTTATGGGGACACCTTACAAATCTTGTACGTTCCGCCACGTGTTAAATAGGGAAGAATTATTTTTCACTGCGCATAAATAGGGAATTATCCAGGCATGATTTTTTTAAATGCAAAAGGCTTACCTTTAAAAATTATAAAAATGTGTAGTTGTCCAAGGTGCGCATTATTAAGTAAACAAAATATGCTTCCTGTCAAAATCGACGTCATTGTAAACCAACAATTCGACGGCCGTCGATGGCATTCAATACGATGCGTTACCTCATTGAGTCTTGTTTCCTTTTGTAAGCTATTCTTTTCTATTAAGGTTATCGAAACAAAGATAACATTATAATCAGTCGCTCAAATGCCAAATAAAAGAACATTCACTTCGGTATGTTTGTATTTAAAGTTTATACTTTCGATGCGACTTTTTAATTGTTTCTAGAAAGGTTTTGTGACACTTTCAGCCGATTTTTATTATTGGGATATATTTTCGTATCACTTACCAATTTTGATATCCTCATGTAGGTATAGATACAAACGCTAAAACTATATATAAACTATATACAAAAATCGTGCAAAGTAAAAGTAAAGTAAAAGTAAAAATAATTTTTTCTCAGTTTTATGGAATTATGCAAAGATGAACCAAGGTCTTTTACATGTTCAGAGAAATTTAAATACGTCCCTAGGACGACATCGATGACCTACCACATTGTCATCACGTTGTCGCGTTATCACGTTTGCAATAACTTCGGAACATTAAACTTTCATTTCCTTGTTTTTGATGGGTAATCTTTCAATCCTCTACATTACACAGTTCCTGGTTTGATGCAAAATGTAGATGTAATTTTATGCAATTATTGCATAGAAGGACTTTTACTTTCTGTTATGTTTGGAATAGGTAAAATATATGTCTTAGATAATTATATTTATTTATATTTATATTTGCAGGTACATATTTTATTCTTAAGTACCATTAATATACATTATTAGTTTGGTATATTCAAGAGGAAAACTTAATAATAGACACCTTGGTACGAAACACCCTTATGTGTCGAAATCTAAACGTGGACTTATAGGCATATTATTATTATTTTATATTTTTATTAATAATCAATAAATTTTCAGACAGGTAAAACTAAGAAGCTAATATTTTTAGGTTTAGTAATATTATGTACAGAAAAACTTTTAAAAGAATCACAAAAAGTGTTAAATTGTACCCTGTTATTAGCGAAGCGAGTTCAACAGATCAAATTCTTTAGTTTAAAAAAAAACACATGGCTATACGCTATGTTGTCATTTTCGAAGGCAGAGGTGAGCCTATAAAAACGGCCGTAACAGTGTTAAAGAAAACACTCAACATTTTTCCAATCACAAGATAAGGTCTTTAAGTTGCCAGTTAGTTCTTTGGTGTTGGCAATTTAGTTGTTATACAAAATATTGAATTTTCTCTGCTCGCTGCTGTGGTTTATCACTCGGAACAGTAATTTACGTTACAAGACCGGAAAGTAGTGTTTTTCAGGTCGAGACAAGCTTGGAGAGACCTGCAAAACACTACTTTCCGGTTGCGTGACGTATAATTTTTTTTTTAAACCGACACTTCGATATACATTTTAGCTATTTACCTAACAAATGCGGAAAATGAATTTTTCCGCACGAGTGCAGGGAAAACATTTTTCGCACGTGTCAGGTACAATAGTTTTTCTACAGACGTGTGGAAATAAGTAACACATATTTCAAAGAAATTTAATAATTTTTAATTAACTATAACAATCACATACATATGTAACAGTAACTAATTCTGAGAAAAAAAGTAATAACTACAAGTTATAATTGATATATTGTTGATTTTGACAAAATCGTGCCGAAAAAATTTTCCGCACTAGTGTGGAAAAACCTATTTTCCGCACGGATTTTTGACATAATCGTGCCGAAAAAAATTTCCGCACTAGTGTGGAAAAATCAATTTTTCGCTCTGATATCCGTGCGGAAAATTGGTTTTTCCACACGTCTGTAGAAAAAATTCTTTATTTTATTTTATATTATTTTTAAATGCGTCGTATGACTTCTCGTAACGGGCTTTTGATTTTACTGGCAATAGATCGTAAGTCGCTTTCCTTGCTGCTTCCAAAATTTCTTCTGAAATCTCATTTTCCGTGTCGGATAATTCAAAATCTGAATTCATATTGTTAAATTTGCGCACTCGCGAAATAAGTTTGACATAAACAACAAATTAAAAATCAACGACTGTCACTCGACAATACATCGAAATGTTGGTATCATAGTAACGAAATCAAGGTAGATTGTATTATCAAAGAGCGATTGGAAAAAATGAAAAACGGGGACCGGGAAAATCTTCTGCCGGTCCCTCACGTGCATTTTCCGGTCTTGATAGACAAAACGTTATTTTCTGGACGAAAAATTGTCCAGAAAGTGTATATTTTCTGGTCGGTCTTAAAAAAAGCAATTTTCGGTATGCTAAAAATGTTTAAAGAATTCAATCCAAACCCTGAATTGGGGGTATTGACAACAATTAGTTTGGTAAAACTGCAAATTGACCAGACAACATCGGCGCCGAGCATTAGTTTATGGTGCTTGTTGTTGACAAGGCGCAGTAGAAAAATCCGACAATTGCTATTAATAGATAAAGATAGCAACAATACTAATTTATTGCCGAGCCTTATAAAAAAAAATCTAAATAATATTTTACTTCTCTCAATATTTCATTATTACAAATATTACTATCTAGAATTTTAGTGGCGTAAATCATTTGGATTGACCGCAGGTCAATAAATTATAAGTTTGATCCGACCAAAACGTCTGCAGGAAAAATTTGGTTATTAATTGTGTGTTCTATTTTTTCTATTAAATCAATTTAGAACATAAAACTCGCAACACTAGGTAATAAACGTAGAAGTATACACATTGTTTTTTTTTATGGTCAGATATAAATAGCGGTTGCAATTTTTAAGCGATCGTAATTGGTTGTTTCTCGAATTGTGTTAAAATACAATTATTTATCCATTTAATCGTTTCACATTAACAACTATATTTATTTGCACATAATCAGTGATATTTCCGCATGAAGAAAAATTGAGTTATTAATACCGCCTACAACTTTAACGGTCTATTTTTTATTTAAACTTATAAACGTCACGGTTTTGTCAGTTTTAGGCATGACTAAATAAATCTCTACAAATCTAAATAGCGCAACGCTTATTTTACAAATCTATTGCAGTGTAATTTTTTTTATTTTACCAAATTTATACCTACCTAATTCAAAAAGTTGAAATTTCCTTAAATACTAAACTAAGCAATAATAGTGTATTATTTAACTAGCGTATAATGTTATCTATAATAAACGACACGCGATGAGACATACAATCTGCAATTTTTTTATTACAATTATCAGAGTGTATTATAGTTCATTTTACGCCAGTCAAATACTATGCGTTATTTACAATCATCCACTTAAAAAGCACTAAACCACAAAATCTATTTAAATTTTGGTTAAGAAAAGACCAATATTTCCTGTATTTTGATATTTGTAATATCAGATAACGCTTAATATTAAAAAAAAACGTAATTTTAAAATTTAAAATACCAATATAATTGAGGTATAATATGTTCCCTTATTTTTGATCAAAATAAACTGTAGAAATCCCAAACAACCATTTCGTCCAACAAGATTTAGATAACTTTAAAAACTAGTTGAAATTTGGCCTTTTTTGATAGCGCAGATTTCAGTCGAAATCTTTGATTATTACTTATTGTGTTAGGACAAATTGTAATTGCACTTGTTGTATTATGAATATCATAATGATCTTACTATCAGAAGTACTATACGCCTATTATGTAAGGTTTTTCTACATAAGAAATAGAGTAAAATAATTAGAAACCTGAATGTCAGCACTATTAAATATATTTTAGCAACAAGGTACGTGCACCATAGTTAATTAAATAATAAGTAACAATTAAACGTTGCTTTGAGTATAAACCCATAAAACCAGTATAACGACCCAATAAAATAAAAAATGAATAAACAGGGACCGGAAAAATCTTTGCCGGTCCCTCACGTCCATTTTCCGGTCTTGATCGACAAAACGTTATTTTCTTGACGAAAAATTGTCCAGAAAGGTATATTTTCTGGTCGGTCTTAAAAAAAGTATATCCAATAAGATGCTTGCATAAATCAGAGAATAATTACAAGTCTTGTAAACATACCTTTTATATTGCCTAAAAATCTCAACATCTCGCATCAGATCAAATTAAATAAGCCTATTCATTATCAATAATAATTAACAAAAAAACCTATTATATAGTTTAGTTAATAAAAATAAAGCATTACGTATCGATTTTTTATTTATTAGTTTATTTATAGAAACCAGCTTCGAGAAGAAAAAATTAATCCCTAGCAATTTTCATTACATATTAACCTTGATCTTTTCATGTGCAAAATTACTTGTATCTAGAGGTAGGCGGTATTAGTATTATAACTTTCACTCTTCCATAATAGAATTGCTTTACCTATTCAATAATGACCTTTAGTTCAGTATGATCAGAGATTTGAAATTTTAAAATAGAATTCTGCCGTCCTCAATTGAACCACCGTATCTGCATAAAAATCAAAAATCGAGTACAACAAATTAAAAATGCGGTATCTCTTCAATAAATTGGTAAAAATATTTAAAACACTGCCGTATCTGCAGTTTCTAAATAATTATAATACGGTGGTACTATATACATATGTAACTCAACTAAAACGCGATATGTATTATTTTTTATTAAGCTGCAGATACGCCTTTTCATTATTACATAATAATAATAGTAATGCTGTTGCTTAAGTAAAAAAAGCCGTATCTGCTTTTTTCAATAAAAATATAAATTGGCCTTACCTACATGTTTTTATTTTTATTTTAAGTACTATAGAGAAAAGGTGCAAGAATTAAACTTTAAAGAAAATTTCATAAATTTATTTTCATCCAATTAGAAGACTCCTTTTTGTTTACGTTGCTTATAGCAACGGGATACTACGCGATAGTCTATAGCCTATTAATCTAATAAAATTAATAAGTGATAATTTTTCTTAGGTACGACTACTACGACTTAATTTTAATTCAAATGTCATTTTAAAGTGACAGGGGGGACAATCCAATGTCTTTATAGTTTTAAATTCAAATATAACTTTAAAAAACATATTTTCGATAAGTTTAGTTTAATATGACGCACTGTATTTTTACAATAGAAGTTGATTTTACTTGTTAGTAACTAAGATTTATTACTAAAATTTCAAGGACATTAAAAGAAACTCCAATTTATGAAATTTTCTTACCGAATCTCCCACGCAGCAGAATTAATTCCCGATAATTTTTTTCTCGGTTTCACTCATGTTTTTGTTGATAGAAAATTTTCCTCGTCTTCGACTAGGGATAATTTTCTATCAACAAAATCATTCGTGACCTTAAAAAAAATTATCGGTAATAATTCTGCTGCTAGGGAGATTATAAGTGATAATATTTCTACATTAATGTTGTCTGCAGATACGGCGTTTCAATTGAGTAGGAACGGATGAGGAATAGTTGACCGTTTTATACAAAATCTTGTATAATCCCAAGCATGAATTAGGAAAGGTTTTTATTAATTTTTGAAAGAGGAGTTTCAAAACTTACACAGTAATAACGGTTACAGTTGTAGGGAGGGGATTCTGCGAGAAAATATACAGCTTCAATCATCCTTCAATAATTCTTGCAAACACTTATGCGCCTGCGAACTATATTTCCAATTTCTTGGAACTTAGGTATAAAAATATTTCTTAAAAAAAACAAGTGCAAATCATACTTTCTTAAATTGTGCAAAAATATATTTTCGTCACTACTTACCTTACTGGACTATTATTTGTAAATCTTTAATAATTCAACTATAAATTACTAATAAAGGTTAGGTCAATAATTAATTTATATAACAATTTCAATAAAAAAAGTTATTAAAAACTAAATCGGAATTTGAAAATTATTAATTTTACATACCCAGCAGGTTGGCTTGGACAATTATTAAAAAATCTGTATATACACACGTAACTTAGTTTTAATTAGTTCAGTGACTTGAACCTTTTGTGTGTGCAATTTAATTTAATTTAATGGGTTTTTTAACTATTTAAAATGGTCAACTAAGTGACGAACAAATTTGTATTTTATAACAATGTCCTAGAACTTTTTTTTAATAGAATAGTTTTTAAAGCATTTTTTTATTAGAGTGTAAAAAATACTTTGATGTTTGTGCAAGGTGTGCTTATTTTTGTTCCATCAATCAATAATCAATCAATAAATTAATGGAATCTCTAAAAATTCCTATTTAATTTTAAAATGGTACTTATTCGTTTATTCTAACAAATATTCTATACTGTGTGAGTTGGTGAGTTGGAATAAATTCAGTAAATCCAGTACATTTTATTTTTTGAAAAAATGCTTGAACACGAGTATAAACATTTTAAGTTGTGGTCTTATTTATAAAAAAAATATTGATACAGTGCGTCCCAAATAAGAGATATGATGATATCGATACTTTTTTTCAATGGTAACTCCAGTTTTTTATTGATTATTTTTAAAGTGCATATTATGTTATACATATTATAAGTACCCAATTTCAAATTGTTATTCCCTGTCAAATTCAATTGCTTAATATCGTATAACTGACAAGATCTCTGATACAGTTGTGAGTAATAGTTATTTACCTAACAAGTGCGGAAAGTGGTCCTTTACCGCACGCGACGGCAGTTGCACGAACGACGCGAAGCGGAGTTCGGGCAAGCCGTTAAGGGCGGTAAAGACACTTTACGCACGTGGTAGGTACACAATTTTTCCTTCGAGCAATAATATTTGGAACAAAAATCAAATTTAAAAGAAAAAATTTATAAAAAGTAACAAATATTAATTGTTAAAAGCTATAAATATTTTTATATTATGCATTGCGCGAATGCAAGTACATCAATTGCATTTTTTGAATAAAATTAATACAGTGCGGTAAAGAATCTTTACAGCACTGAGTGCGGTAAAGAATCTTTACCGCACCGGTAAAAAAAAGAATTATATTACAAAATTAATACAAAAAGAAACAATATTTTTTAAAAATATTTATTACATACAAACATTATAATATTTTTTCGATATTTTATAAAAATATGCCAAAAGTACCTCTTCGTTAATTCCTGACGCTTTTTTTTCTTTGCACCATGTTTGTAATTGTTCATATTCTTTATTGTACCGGTCCTGGGACTTTTGTGGAATTAAAGAGCCGATTGCTGCATTCGCTGCTTCAGATATTTCTTCATCGGAGCTCTCCATCTCTCAAGAATAAACGTTATACCACAGCTTTATATTAGAAAATGAAAAATTTGAACCACGAAACACGCGAAATTAACTGAACTGTTTAGATGGTATCTACAGACGCGAAATATAATAATGAGTTGTTGCTATGGGAATACAATGCAATGCAGTCGAGCAGATTTTGACTAATGCCATCTAGATCAGACGTTTAATCAAATTCCTGTCATAAAAATTATGACATAAAATTATTTATAATATTTTAGGTACAGGGTGTTTCATTATATAAGTAGAGAAGAAACGTATAAAAGTATGAGACCAAAAATAGGTACCTAGTAAAAATATTCGTAATGATGTGATACTTATCGCCGTTAGTTGTGGTTAGCATCATAATGTAGTAAATTAAATAGAACATATTACGCATATAATAAAATTTACAAGAGTGCGGTAAAGAAATTTTACAGCATTGGGTGCGGTAAAGAAATTTTACCGCACTTACCGCACTGAGTGCGGTAAAGTACTACTTACGACATGAAAATGAGTGCTGTAAAGTGTACTTTACCGCACGCGAGTAGGAAATAGTTATTTACCTAACAAGTGCGGAAAGTTGTACTTTTCCGCACGCGACGGCAGTTACACGAACGACGCGAAGCGGAGTTCGGGCAAGCCCTCAAGGGCGGAAAAGACACGTTCTGCATGTGTTAGGTACAAAAGTTTTCCTACGATCGATATAGTTCTCAGATAAACGTCAATTAGGTTCGTAATAATATATTGTAATTACAAAAATTATTGAGCTTCTGGCAAAAAAAAATATTTATTTTGCAAGTATTTCACTTTATTGAGTGTTTTAGATAAGAGGAGTTTAAAAACTTAATCGGTAAAAATTTAACAAATCGTGCGGAAAAGTTACTAGTGCTAGTAGTCCTGAAAAGTTACTTTTCCGCACGATTTACATATAAACACATATTTACACATAAATATTACAAAAATCTTTATTTTAGACTAGGAGAATAGAGAACTGAGAACAAATTAAGCATATTATTAAAGTTAAACGTGCATTTCATATACAGTGTGTCCCGCTTTTCATGAATACACCCTGATATCTCAGTTATTAATAATGCGATTTTCTTCAAATTTTGGTGATGATTGTATGTTAGAAAAATAAAGTATTTGGCATAGTGAACACTTTTATGCATCATAGGCGTGCGGTCTTGGGGGGTAAAAAAGGGTTGATTTTTTGAGAAAAGTATATTAGGGCTTATTTTAAATAATTTTTTTTATCAGATTTAGAATCAGCATCCCAAAAAACCCCTTAATTAATATTTTCAAAATCTCAAGAGCTGATTTTAGCAGTAAAAGAATTATTTTTTTATTTGGCACTGTTTTAATAACTCCTTTATTTAAACTATGATATCAAAATTACAAATTATGTTATTTTAGATTTCTGTATTTTCAACATAACTACCTTCTAAAACAATACACTTTTCAACAATTCTTCCTAAACGTAAATTCACTTTTCTTAAAGTTTGGGGAGTAATTTCTTATCAAAATTTCAAAAAAAAAAATTAATCATAGTAGTTGCGAGGATACTGAATTCAACGAAATGACATGGAGGCGTTTGAATCGTAATAGGATCAGGACATTAAAACCAAAAAGTTAGCAATAAACAACCTATTAAAAAAAAAAAAGTGCCAAATTAAAAAAATAATTTTGTTACTGCTAAAATCAGCTCTTGAGATTTTGAAAATATTAATTAAGGAGTTTTTTGGGATGCTAATTTTAAATCTGATAGAAACAAATATTTAAAATAAGCCCTAATATACTTTTCTCAAAAAATCAACCCTTTTTTACCCCCCAAGACCGCCTATGCCTATGATGCATAAAACTGTTCACTATGCCAAATACTTCATTTTTCTAACATACAATCACCACCAAAATTTGAAGAATATCGCATTATTAATAACTGAGATATCAGGGTGTATTCATGAAAAGCGGGACACACTGTATACTTTATAGGATAACAAAAAACAAATTATCGATAAATATTAAAGTTAAACGTGCAATTGGTATTTGTAGCATATTGTAGATTTATTGCAGATGTCATATCTTGAAGAACTTCGTTGGTTTTTACTTGAATTTGATGTGCGCTTGCTACTGTCTGACCTCCTTCGGAAACACATTCTACCGAACGTTGTATTTGGAGTTTACTTTGAGTAGAGCAACTAGGTATTACATTTTCCATTCTACTTTCTGACAAAACTGGATCCATGGGTATTCCCGAAGACGTTTTTAAAATATTCTCGGCAATTTATTTTCTTATTTATTATCTCTTTTAATTTTGAAGAAGTAGTCCATACTCAAAGTGGAGTTAAATGATATAGAAAAAAGAAAAGCACAAAGTCTGTCTCCACAATTTCTTATTCGAATAACTAGGCGAACCTAGAATGATTCAAAATAAATTTAATCGACATGTTTCGAGTGTAGAAACACTCATCATCAGGAAAACGAAGTAAATGGTACAATGCTGATGTTTTTAGCAGTAGAGAAAATATCAAGTGAGACTAAGCCGTAATGGAGCTTTCAATGGTACATACGAGGAGTGAAAAAATTTAAGTAGTCAAAAGACAGAAAGATTTTAGCATACTGAAGAGTCAAGGACTAGTGCATGGAAAATGAAGAGAAAAAAGAAAAATTAGGAAGTTTTAAAAATACTTTTAAAAATCATTTTTAAGTGTAAGTGATGAAAAATCTTTAGTTTAATTCAACTATGTCGGAGACATGTGAAAGTGGTAAAATAAGAGGGAACTAAATTAAACTAAAGATTTTTCATCACTTACACTTAAAAATGATTTTTATAAAGTGTTTTTAAAACCCCCTAATTTTTCTTTTTTCTCTTTATTTCCCACCCAAGACAGTGGCTTTGCACTACTCCTTGACTCTTCAGTATGCTGAAATATTTTCTGTCTTTTGACTAAGTATTCAAATTTTCACTCCTCGTATGTACCATTGAAAGCTCCATTAAAAAGTGTACTACATATAAGCGTGCTTGTGATCGTCTTCGATCGGACGTCCTGGCCGAGCAATAGCAATCACTGCCACCCATCTCTGCGGCGTCTCCGGTGTCCGTGGATTCTGGCGGTCGGTTGGGCGACGGTATCATGTTTGTTTACTATCAAAACGTTCGAAGTATAAAAAATTGTACCACCGATATCTATAATTCCCTAAGTCATTTTGAATATGATATTGTCGCCTTAACTGAAACATGGCTTGATTCTGCGGTTAACGACGTGGAAATATGCCCTGGCGAATTTAATTTGTTTCGATGTGATCGGGACTTTGTAGCTGCTGGTCGTTGTCGTGGAGGTGGAGTCTTACTTGCAATTCGAGACCGATTATCATGTGAGCCGCTTGATATTGGACTGGCTAACGCAAATGTTTCTCGGCTAATTGATGCGGTTGGTGTTAAAATAACCTCCAACAGAAATAGTCTGTACGTTTTATTGTTTTACATACCTCCTCGTTTAAGTGTCGAGGAATATGAGACCTTTTTTGAATATTTGTTATCCTTAGATTTTTTATGGAGTACTGACTCACTTATACTTGGTGATTTTAATGTATCAAATTATGCACATTTTTATTTGAGAAATGGGCCAAGGGATAATTATGTGAACAATCTAATTAACTTCCTTAACATCACAGGATTATGTCAACACAATTTCGTTTTGAATAATGATGAGAGATTGCTGGATCTAGTAATTTTTAACAGGCAGTGTAGAGTAAAAAATTCAGAAGTCACTCTTACTAGAATTGATAACCATCATCCTGCGCTATCTGTCTCATTTTCGTATAACAGCAGTGTTAATTTAAATGATTGTATTTCCAAAACGCAGACTGGTCTATATAATTTTCGAAAGGCGAATTTTCCGGTGATGTATCAGATGTTTCAAAATATTGATTGGGCTTTTTTGGAGCGAGCGGACGATCTGGATAATTGTTGTAAACTGTTTTATGATAAGATCTATTCTGTTTTTGACGTATGTGTTCCGAAATTTGGTATATCGAATCATCGCAATTATCCTCCATGGTTCACCACAAATATTAAACGTGATATTCGACTTAAAGCTATCTATTGGCGTAAATTTAAGCGAACTGGTGATCCATTAGACTATGTGAATTTTTCGGAACTAAGACGCCAGGTTAAGTCTGACATTAACGTTTCATATAGAGAATACATGCACGAAATTGAAAATAATGTAACTCATGATCCTAACAAATTTTGGGCTTTTGTTGGTTCCAGAAGGGGCTCGAATTTTATATCCCGCGGAATGCATTTTGAGGGTGAGACGTTTTCCAATTCCGATGACATTGTCAACGCCTTTGCAGATTTTTTCGGCCGTTCTTATCTGGCGACTTCTAATTTAACGACAGCCGCGGAACCTCAAAAGTCAGACCTGAATTTGGATATAGTCAGTTTTAATGAAGATGGAGTTTTTAATGCAATCAAGCGGATTAAACCCAAGTTGACTACTGGGCCAGATAACATTCCTGCATTTGCCGTTAAAGATTGTGCAGGAGTGCTTGCACGTCCTCTATCTTTCATGTTCAATAAATGTCTCAGTGCCTGTAGAATGCCAAGTGTATGGAAGTCCTCTAAGGTATGCCCTGTCTATAAGAAAGGTGATAAATTAGACATCTCAAACTACAGACCTATATCAATAATTTCCAATTTTTCTAAGATTTTCGAAATACTACTGCATAATAATATTTACTATAAAGTTAAAAATGTTATTGCTCCCGAACAACATGGATTTGTAAAGGGCCGTTCAACAACAACTAATTTAATGTGTATTACTCAATTTTTAGCTGAAGGTATTGATCAGCGCATGCAGACAGATGTTATTTACACTGACTTTTCAAAGGCTTTCGATCGACTGGATCACTCCATATTATTGAACAAACTGCAGTCCTCTGGTTTCTCTTATCATTTACTGTCATTTTTTGAGTCATATTTAACGGATAGACGTCAGTATGTAGCTTATGGTGGGGTCAGGTCTATCGAGTACCCTGCAACATCCGGGGTTCCCCAAGGTTCCATCCTTGGTCCTCTTCTTTTTACATTATTTATAAACGACATTATTAATAATCTCACTGTTCGTTGCCTGCTGTATGCCGATGATCTAAAAATATTTTGTTTAATCACAAGTTTAGTTGATTGTTTGAGGTTGCAGCGTAATTTGGACATATTATTTGATTGGTGCACAAAGAACAGATTAAACTTAAATATTGCTAAATGTAATGTTATGACATACTCTAATAAAAACAGCACATTTGATTTCGACTATAACTTAAACGGCAAAATCTTGGAAAGACCAATGGTGTTTACGGATCTAGGAATTGTTTTTGACAAGGAACTGTCCTTTGTTCCTCATATTGATCATATTGTATCCGCCGCTTATAAACTACTTGGATTTGTTCTTAGAACTACTAAAGATTTTCAGTCTGTCATTCCTTTAATAACTTTGTATCGTTCTTTTGTAGTGTCCAAGTTGGAATATTCCTCAATCATCTGGTCTCCTTTTTATAGAGCTCATATTGACAATATTGAGTGTGTTCAGAGACGTTTTGCAAAGGCCTTATGGTATAGATCTGTTGGAGTTTATCCCGAAAGAGGTTTTCCTCACGACCAGCTGCTGAAAAGATTCTCGCTTGTCAGCTTATGTGACAGACGTAAATGTTCTACGCAGTTATTTTTACACAAACTTCTTAATAACAATATTATTTGTGAAGAGTTGCTGCATAGACTAAAATTTAGAATTCCTTCTCTAAATTCTCGAAATTTTTATACGTTTTACTTACCACCTTTACGGACAAACTTATATAAATTTTCTCCTGTAAATAGAACGTGTACCTGTTACAATGAAAACGTCGAAGCGTACGATATCTTTAATTGTAGCTTGAGCGCTGTCAAAAGGCACTTTTATCAGTAGTGGTTGTTAGATGTAGGTACATAGTTCTCTATATATGTTGTTTTATTAATTAATTTCTAGATTATCTTAGTATGTATTGTTAAATAATTCATTCATTCATATTATGTTGTAAGCAATTTTCAGCCTTCTACCTGTTTTGTAACTGGGAAACTGTAAAACAGTGTATGAAATAAATAAATAAATAAATAAATAAATAAATAAATAAATTACGGCTTAGTTTCACTTGTTATTTTCTCTACTGCTAACAACATCAGCATTGTACCATTTACTTCGTTTTCCTGATGATGAGTGTTTCTACACTCGAAACATGTCGATTTAATTCAATATGAATCATTCTAGGTTCGCCTAGGGCCAGAGGCCCTCGGCTTTGTAAGACTGTCGCCCTCAGGGCATAATCATCTACTTAGTACCCTTGATACATAAATAACTATTAATTTAATAATTCTTATTATATAACTCTTATTATGGAATGGATAGAGAACAAAAATCCAACTTATTACCCACGTGCAAGAACCTTGTTGACCAGTGTAACGTTTTAAAAATTAGGCGGAAATATTTTTCTTGATTTAAACACGATTTTTCTTTATTTTTAAAGTGCAATCTTATGTTTTGTTCAATAGATAATAATCTAAATAAATAACAAAGGGTGCGTCTTTGTATATTATTATATTATATATACCGCGCGTCCGTATCGGGGCTATGACCAATTTATAATCTGGTCAGGAAGTTTTAAAAAAAATTAGGTCGTTTTGTAATATTTAAATTTGCGACACTAACGAAACTGTTTATATTTAGCTTTACCTTTAAAACTACTTTCACAGTGTGTTAGTATTGGTGTAGACAAGGATACCAAAATAGATTTGCTATTTCGAATGTTTGAATTAATTTACATGCACTGGCACAAGCGATGTACGGGTAAGGCACTAGCCGTGCTTAAATTTTAATGCATTAGTAGGGTATACATATACAGGGTGATTCACGTTGAGTGGCCTATTAAAAGATCTCGGAAACGAGTAAAGTTATATTTCTAAAGATTTGGTATTATTTATCCAATCTCAGTTTGAGGACATTCCAATCATTCCATACGGCGGTAAACAGTCTCAAAGAGACCGACCACACAACCAGGGTTGTCAGATCTTTCTTCTTCAATTCTTTAAGTTTTTTTATTAAAGATATTTCATTTATATCATATTTAATCGTATTCAATTGTTAGTCAGTAACTTTCTTTGAAAGCTAGTTTGCAAATATACTTTAAACCGAGGAGTTTTGAGTGTGACAGAAAAAAATAACAAGCCATTCATTGTTATAATAATACATTCTTATCCTTAAGAAACAATATAACTGAAATCAAGACAAAAAGTGTTTTCAGTGTTTAAAAACAACTGATTAACAAACCCTTATTTCTCGTATATACTTACATTGTGCTTACAAATCCGAAAATTTTGAAGAATTGGCAACAGCATGTAATTTTTTGCGATTGCAAGCGCCAGGATATAAGCTGAACCGGTACCCGGCCCGTCTGACGATCGATTCTGCCAGACAGAGATAGGCCAGTGACCGCCGATGGCGTGGAAGAGACGGAGATAAAATATACGTGGTTATGCCTTGATGAACGGGCCGGAGTCTGGTTGACGAGAATGAAGTTCTGGTAAAAAAATTAAAGCATTTTCTGAGCAGTGTCGTGCCGTGTCAGGTTTATTTTTCTAATTGTAGTTACCTTATATTTATTATTTTAATATAATATTATTATATATACAGTGGGTTTATAAAGTATAGTATGTACAAACACCTAATGTAAAACAAACTTATAAGTGTGTATACGCATATTAATTATTTGTGTGGAACGCCTATGGTTAGGAAATTCCCACAGTTTAATGTCATTAAATTGAGCTAAGAAACACTATAGCAGGTATGATTGGCTTTGAACTTTTAAAATATTTTATTTTGACGTTTGTATCACTTCCGGTTATACCGGAAGTTATGGCCAACTTTGGTATTTCGAATGGAATACCCTGTATGTTTTAGCATTTTTGGATACCTTATTGAAACCTAAGTAACTTTTATTAACAATGATCTATACCTATCTCTAACCGTTTTTGAGATATGAATTATAAAATGCATTTTTTATGTTAAAACCTTACCGAGAAGAAAGTTCAGTAATTTTGAAATTAATAAAGTTAAACATTTAAAATTTTGTAGGCTTTTAACTAAAACATAGATCTTTAGACTACATTACTTAAGTTTCATGTTTTGCATACAGGGAATTTTCAAAAGTGTGCCAATGTGGTCATTTACATAAATGTTCATAAGTCAAATTTTTCAAATGGAACACCATACTTTTTATTTTAGTAACGTGTAGAGAATCAAATTTCCCATCTAAATGTTTAATATGCCAGTATCAATATTTTTAGTCGTTTTGGAATTATGAGCAATTTAAAAAAAAATATCTTAAAATATGTGTTTGTGTTAAGTTCGTAAGACATTATTTTTGTAAATAATTAAGGTGAGTGTCAACTTTAAAACAATTTCAGTTAAAGCCTACTTTACTAATTGGTAACAAAGCTCAGAGTCAAACAAAAATCGGACTCAAAGCCTTCTTTACAAAAAAAAATGTATTATGAACTTAACACAAACACATATTTTAAGATATTTTTTTTAAATTGCTCATAATTCCAAAACGACTAAAAATATTGATACTGACATATTAGACGTTTAGATAGGAAATTTGGTTCTGTACACGTTACTAAAATAAAAAATATGATGTTCCATTTGCAAAAATTGACTTATGCACATTTATCTAAATGGCCACATTGGCACACTTTTAAAAACTCCCCCCTCCCCTGTATGCAAAACATGAAACTTAAGTAATGTAGTCCAAAGACCTATGTTTTAGTTAAAAACCTACAAAATTTTAAATGTTTAACTTAATTAATTTCAAAATTACTGAACTTTCTTCTCGGTAAGGTTTTTACATAAAAAATGCATTTTATAATTCATATCTCAAAAACGGTTAGAGATAGGTATAGATCTTTGTTAATAAAAGTTACTTAGGTTTCAATAAGGTATCCAAAAATGCTAAAATATACAGGGTATTCCATTTAAAATACCAAAGTTGGCCATAGCTTCCGGTATAACCGGAAGTGATACAAACGTCGAAATATAATATTTTAAAAGTTCAAAGCCAATCATGCTTGCTACCAAATTTTTAGAAATATAACTTTACTCGTTTTCGAGATCTTTTAATAGGTCACTCAACGTGAATCACCCTGTAGATCAGCAAACGATAATCACGAAAGTGACAAATTTATTGCCTTGCGCGTGTAAACAAAACCACATAAATAGGCATGCGCACTGCAACATTATCGTTTAACGAATCGGAAAATAGATATGTCTTGTTTGTGTGGCCTAGACCTAATTAGATGCGAAAGAAAGAAAAACCTGAAATTCTTCCTCCACAAAATTTAATAGAATAAGAATTCTCTAGGGGTCTCTACATATTTCGAACGTAGAAACGTTCATCATCAGGAGACAGACAAATTTATTTGGTGCTGATGGTTTTAGCAGAAGAGAAAATGGTGTAGAACCTTAATGGAGCTTTTATGGAATTAAAAAATTGATGTGTTGAAGAGACATAATATGAAGAAAATTGATAAAGGTTAAACCATACTAAGTATGTTAAAAAAGTTATTAAAGGGGGTCTAAACTAACCAAATAAACTGGGGAAGAAGAAAAAAGCTTCCTTAAAAGAAGGTGTCAAAGATTATTTAATATTTTTTATAAAACTTTTCAAGTGCTTATGTCAGGAAGACATTATAAGGATAAAATATGAAGATATCACAATAAAATTACGTTGCAAAAAGTGTTTTGTGGGGTACTGCAATGCAATTGCAATGTAATTTTATTTTGATATCTTCATAATTGAAGGGTCGAGTGGATAAAGGAGGTAACTAGCAAAATCATAAAACTGAGAAAATTAGCTTCAAAGTTTTTTTACTAGAACAAAGAAAATTGTTAATATAATAAGTTATTGTTAAAAGTAAGTAATCTTTTAACACCAAATAAAGAATTTACTGTAGCATTCATACACTAAAAGGTTTACATACCTTCTAATTTTTCAAAAAACTGAAGTTACCTCCTTCATTCACAAAAATGATATAAAAAATAGAAGTTTAGAATAGAAGGTTATAAAAAGTGAATATTATTGTCTTATATATTTTCTTCATTTAACATTATAATATGTCAACCTAACTATTTTCTTGGTTCCTGATTATTTCCTCGTAGTACCAATGGCATGATTCCTTCACAAAAGGTACTTGAGTTTTCAAACAGTAAATTTATTAACCTTGAAAACATTTATGGATAAAGGAGGTAAATACTTAAATAAGTGGATAAAGGAGGTAAGTTTTGTTACTTACCTCCTTCATGCGTAAATAATTAAAAAAACAAGATAATTTACCTCCTTCATCCACTGCTATTTTTCAAGTTTATGCGATATTTTAGATTCCTTTGATTGCATGTAAAAGAGCGTCAATTATAACCTTTATCCACAACAGTAACTTATTTTTTAACAAAATGTTAGTTACCCCCTTGATCCACTCGACCCTTCAATTATGACAATTTTATCCTTATAATGTCTTGCTAACATACATTTGAAAGGTTTTATAAAAAATTTTAAATAATCTTCGACATCTTCTTTTCAGGAAGGTTTTTCTTCTTCCCCAGTATATTTAGTTGGTTTAGACCTTCTTTACTGACTTTTTCACATACTCAGTATGTTTAAACCTTTTCAATTTTCCTCTTATTATGTCATTTCCACACTTCAATTTTTTTATTCTATAAAAGCTCCATTAAGGTTTTATACCATTTTCTCTCCTGCTAAAACCATCAGCATTAAATAATTTTTTTGTCTCCTGATGATGAACGTTTCTACGTTCGAAACATGTAGAGACCCCTAAAGAATTTTCATTCTATTAAATTTTGTGGAGGAAGACTTTAAGTTTTTTCTTTCTTTCCCATACTTTCAACTCCACTTTAAGCATGGACTGCATGTGCATGTACTTATAGATAGTAAAAGATGTTGCCTTGATATTTAAATACTCTACTGGCGGACCTAGCTAACATATTTTATATCTATTATTACACTTACTTATGGATGTAAGTCAAGATTTTAGTATAACTTTCTTGTCTTTGTTTGCATAAAAAACATGACCCTCAGCACACTTGTTAATATAAATTATAAAAATGTCCCTGACTTATTTGTCATGTAAATGATAATTTTACAAAAGGTATCCATGTATCAAATAAAAAGATACACGGCATTACTCTGTTGGAATTATTTATTTAAAATTTTACATAAATATTTTCTATAATATGCAATGGAATGATTCTCATTTCTTACAATTAATAAAATTTTGCAATTAGGGATATAAAATAACGAATTTATTCATGGACAGCTACGTTTGGTACTTTTTCATATAAAAATCCTTTTTTTTAAAACCGACCAGAAAATTTACACTTTCTAGACAATTTTTCGTCTAGAAAATAACGTTTATCCGATCGCAAGACCGGAAAAGTGACATTAGAGTCCGGAAATAGTAATTTACGTTACAAGACCGGAAAGTAGTGTTTTTCAGGTCGAGACAAGCATTTCCAGGGCGAGCCATAGGCGAGTCCTGGAAGCTTGGAGAGACCTGGAAAATACTAATTTTCGGTTGCGTGACGTACAATGTTTTTTTTAAGACCGACACTTCGATATATTTTATAATCTACGCGAAACAAGTTTGACATAAAGAACAAAATTAAAAATCAACGAACTGTCACTCGACAATACATCGAAATGTAGTTGTCATAATAACGAAATCAAGGTATCTTGTATTATCAAAGAGCGATTGGAAAAACAAAAAACAGGGTGACAGTGACATTAGAGACCGAAAAAGTGACATTAGAGTCCGGAAAAGATTTTTCCTGTCTCTAATGTCACTTTCCCGGTCTTGCGATCAATAAAACCGTTATTTTCTAGACGAAAAATTGTCCAGAAAGTGTAAATTTTCTGATCGGTTTTAAAAAAAATATTTTCCGGACTCTAATGTCACTTTTCCGGTCTCTAATGTCACTGTCACCCGGTTTTTGTTTTTCCAATCGCTCTTTGATAATAAAAGATACCTTGATTTCGTTATTATGACAACAACATTTCGATGTATTGTCGAGTGACAGTTCGTTGATTTTTAATTTTGTTCTTTATGTCAAACTTGTTTCGCGTAGATTATAAAATATTTCAAAGTGTCGGTCTTAAAAAAAATATTGTACGTCACGCAACCGAAAATTAGTGTTTTCCAGGTCTCTCCAAGCTTCCAGGACTCGCCTAATGCTTGTCTCGACCTGAAAAACACTACTTTCCGGTCTTGTAACGTAAATTACTATTTCAGTGGCTGCACATATTCCTGTTAATGCAGAAACTACCAAATATACTATATAAAAACAGTAAGTTTTTCGAAAATCAACCCTCAAGGGGATAAAAACAGGGGTTGAAATTTTTAAAGGACTTTCTGTATCGCAGGAAGTCTAACTAAACTGATGGAAGTCTAAAAATTGATATATAATTTAAGTTTCTTTAATAAAATATGAATACCTACCTGTTTCGTCATTTTTTCTAAATTTACTTAGGGGCTGAAAAAAGGGGGTGTAGCCTTTATTGAGGGGGTACCTATAACCGTCTATAATAATTGTACAGGGTGTTTCATTAAGGTCGAAGAGCGGCCATATCTCGGAAACTACTGGGCATAGAAACTCAGGAAAAGAAAAATGATAATAAAAGTGGCCATGAGAAAATTCTGGAAATAATTTTCAAGTTCCGCATTTTGCCGCAAGAGGGCGTAATTGAAAAGTAAATTTTCAAATTTTACATAACTCCGAAAATTCTACATTAAGGTATATGTTTGATAACACCATTTTAAAGCTTGGACAATTATGCATCATTTTGGTCTTATGCTCATTGGCGTACCGACTTTAATAAGAGTGGGGGAAGCTGTTGAAAGTGTAATCATTTAAATCGCTGTAACTTATAAACGACTTATCCGATTTTAGCAAACTAAAGACTGTTTGGAAGAGAAATGTATGCACTTTGACCAATCGTATTTAGTTGTCCATAATAGTTCTCAAAAAAAATCCTAGAGGGCGCAATTTGCAATAACAATACATTTTTTGATTTTCCTCCGAAAAAATAAATCATACGGTATAATTATGATACCATAATCGAAAAGTAGATGAAATTTGCTAGAAAAAATATTAAAATCGCAGCTTGATATCTCCGTTCGTTTCTCAGTTATTGCCAAAACAATAATTTTTAACACAAATTGCGCCCTCTAGCAATTTTATTAGAAACTATCTTGTACCATTAGATACGACAATTGAATTTTCTTCCTAACAAGCTTAAATTTAGTAAAATCGGATAAGTCGTTTAGAAGTTACAGCGATTTTAATGTTTAAACTTTCAACAGCTTCCCCCACTCTTATTAAAGTCGGTACGCCAATGAGCATAAGACCAAAATGATGCATAATTGTCCAAGCTTTAAAATGGTGTTATCAAACATATACCTTAATGTGGAATTTTCGGAGTTATATAAAATTAAAAAATTTATTTTTCAATTACGCCCTCTTGCGGCAAAATGCGGAACTTGAAAATTATTTCCAGAATTTTCTCATGGCCACTTTTATTATCATTTTTCTTTTCCTGAGTTTCTATGCCCAGTAGTTTCCGAGATATGGCCGCTCTTCGACCTTAATGAAACACCCTGTATTAAGCTTATTTGAAGGTGGTATAGACAATAAAGTAATATCAAAAAATTACCTTTGTCGGACTTACATTGTCTCTATTTTGATACTTAACACAACGTTTTGGTTAGTTAGTATCTCTAACCGTTTTCAAGTGTAAACTAAATTATAATTCTAAGGCTATACTTACTATCCATGTGCAAAGATGCTTGATGACTCCGCCAACGTGCTTATTGGGGTGTGAAATTTGAGCTGTTGGTTTTGGACAAGAAGAGGCTTCCAGATATTGGGGATATCTATGCTTGGTTTACTAAATATATGGGTATTTTGATTCATAAAAGCTGCTTCTTTGAATTTATGTTTTCTCCAGTGCTGTTCCGTGTCCAAAACCTTGGCTTCTGACCACCGTATATTATGTTGGTTGGTCCATACATGTTCCGCTATACCTGAAGAAGTTTCACCTCTTTGAGTATGTTTCAGATGTTCTTTTAACTCGTACGGGAAGAGGTCTTTTTGTTTCTCCAATGTACGATTCGCCACACTCGCAAGGGATTTGATAGATAAATTTTTTTGTGTTTTTATTACGAGTGCTTTTCCTTTTGTAAGAAAGCTTCTAAGCGTATTTTCGGATTTGAAGGCTGTTTTGATATTATAGTTCTTGGTTATCCTTCTAATCTTTTCAGAAATCCCCTTGACATATTACCTTGTTAAAATAAGTAAGTCCTGGGACATTTTGCCCCTAGGGCCTAGGAGGTAGAAATCGAAGGGGTAAGTTTCGAATGCAAGCTCCAGAGAAAAAGTTATAAAAATTAGTAAATACATTTTTTGTTTGGGACATATTTATGTTTGAATGAAATAAACATATGTTTAGGCATTTACCAAAGTTTTGCCTCAACATGCATGACTATCATATTGCTAACTGATATTCGTGGAAAACATATTTTATGAGTATGTCCATTTTATTTTGAGAAAGAAAATCGTTTTTAAAAACTAGGCAAGTTGATGTTTTATTAATACAAGAGTATTGTTGGTTGTCGGCATTTGAAGAACAATGACGCTAAAAAATCGATTAAATCAATAAAAAAAATTCAATTTTCATTAATAATCGCGATTGATACATCCAATGTGGTGAGTTTTTAAGCATTTGTGCCAAAATTCCTCAAAAATGCTTTGAAACGATTCCTTTTTTTTACTTGTGCAACTGCAGACTAACCATTTTCTTTTCTGTCATAACATAACCTCAGAAAATTTATTAGCTCACAGGTTTCTCACTTTTTGAAATTGTTACTTCTAACGTTACTTTTTCTAACGTCAAAACGATGTGTAAAATATGCAATATGCATATTCCTCGACAAAATGGCGAACTTCAACGTCGCGTTAAACGAAGCGGGCCGGACCTGTTAGTAGGTGATAAACCTACATGATTTTATTTTCTTTTGAAACAAACTCAATCATAACATTGCATTCCAATTAAACTAGACAAAAGACTGACATTCAAACAACATACAGACAACACAGTAAGAAAATTCCTAATAATATCCCACAGTTTGAATAAATTGCTAAAAAATAATTCCCCTCTCTCCCCCCAAAATAAATTAATAATCTACAACCAAATTATAAAACCGACTATGACATACGCAAGCCCAGTTTGGTGCAGCATGGCAGATGTGCATTATCACAAACTGCAAGTGCAGCAAAATAAAATACTAAGGCAAGTACTTAGAACAAACAGATACACCTCTAATCGCCATCTGCACCAGGCAACACAGACACCGACGATTTTTCAATACATACAAGACTTAAGCATAAAATTCTATATCAATCAAATTCAAAATTCAGCACTGACGCAAAATATAACACAAATTAGACAAAACGACAACCCGACGCACAAACCCTTGCATGCAAGATTGCCGATTTATTTCCAGCAAAACAATCCACCATAATAAGTTCAAAATCTTCCAAAAATAAGTGCATCAAAAACGAAATTGCAACAAAAATTTAACTCCTCCCCAAAAGAGAGGGGACCCGCCCACTTATTACGTTCAAGTCGAAAGACAACTATGTGCTACCTTGTACCTGATAGAATTGAGCTGGTTTTTCACCTTATTTTTCCAGTAGTCGCAAATCATAAGCTTTATCATTCAAAAAATTTTTAATCAAACCACTTCAAATACTTGTATAAAAACAAAACTCTTTCATGGCGGTAGAGGGTTACGGAACCGACCAGATTAAGCTTTGCTGTACGTCACTAAAACTACCAAGGGTTAAAAACAGTCCCACAGGCGCTGTCTGTGCGTGTCCTGGGCAAAGTCCAGAGGGAATCATATACTTATATATTATATTATATAATGTAAAAATGTAGTATTTAATGACATGTTATAAAATTTGAATAATAAAGATATTTTAAAATTGAAAATTGAAACTAGACTATATTGTATAAATATATAACCGGGCGTCGTTTTGCAAACATATAATACCAATTACCATAATATACGTACGCAAATACATCTGTTGGCCACCAAGCCACAGTACCACCTAGGTATTGCATACGGTATACCTCGGGGTACTGACTCAAGGCTGTCTCGATGTGAAGAGTCAGTTCTGTTTCCTTTAGTGGAGCTAGTTTTGAATATTTTTTCTTTGGGCGATTTTGTCACTACCTATTTTAAATACATAAGTACCTTATTTTAATAGGTTTTAATTTATTAGTACTTACACGATTTTAAATATATTTTTCTTCTACTTCTCGTGGATATTTTTAACCAATTTTTTCATGTATTTTATTTCTGCTCTCTTCATCATTTTCCTGTTTTATATTCGTATTTATTTCCTTATTCGCTGCGTCCTATCCTATTTATTAATTTCTTGCATATTTAGGTTTGTTCTTTTATTTGTTTCATTCTCTTGCAATGCTTTGCAATTTTTGTTTTCCCTTCCTTCTCTTTTTTGCTTCATTTTGATTTTTTAGTATGTGTCTAAGAATTTAAAAATATAATTAATATACTGTAATTTATTATTTAAGTTTCATATCTACTTTTAGCTTACAATTTTGTTTTTCTGTTCGCATTTATTGCTAGATTTGTTTTTACTTTTTTCCTGCTATATTTCTTCCGTTTTAATTGTATCTTATTCTTATTTTTTATATTTTTTTCTGCTTAAGAATTATTATTCAATTTCTTTTTATTTCATTTCTCTCTCGATTTTTTTGTAACCTAACAGTTATTCTGAAAACTTAGCATAACATTTTTTTCTTTTTAACTACATTTTTAGACTGGCTTTCGCTCTTTTTGGATATTGCTTAATAAAGTAGTAGTAGTAGTAGTAGTAGTAGTATTGTTTTATTTAGCAAAGAGCTACAATTAAATATTTTTTAATACAATTTTTAACACAATTTTTTTTTATTGATACCCTATTTCGCTTATTTAAAGTACGCCTCAGCGTGTTTAAATCCCACTTTCAAAAACGCGCGTGTTTTAAAGTTACCATGGCAACATCAACAACCCGTTAATTATTGATTTGACAGAATTACCT
Organism: Polydrusus pterygomalis; assembly: GCA_963969555.1. Classification (NCBI taxonomy): domain Eukaryota; kingdom Metazoa; phylum Arthropoda; class Insecta; order Coleoptera; family Curculionidae; genus Polydrusus; species Polydrusus pterygomalis. Next base: position 41,988,286 of record OZ018381.1, on the reverse strand, counting down.
TTTAACGTCAAATAAAATATTTTTTCCACACTAGTGCGGAAAAAAATTTTCGGCACGATTATGTCAGAAATCCGTGCGGAAAATTGGTTTTTCCACACTAGTGCGGAAAAATTTTTCTGCACGATTATGTCAAAATCAATAATATATCAATTATAACTTGTAGTTATTACTTTTTTTCTCAGAATTAGTTACTGTTACATATTATGTGATTGTTATAGTTAATTAAAAATTATTAAATTTCTTTGAAATATGTGTTACTTATTTCCACACGTCTGTAGAAAAACTATTGTACCTGACACGCGCGGAAAATGTTTTCCCTGCACTCGGCTGCTTAACCGAACTCCGCTACGCGTCGTTCGGTGAACGGCAGACTCGTGCGGAAAAATTCATTTTCCGCACTTGTTAGGTAAATAGCTATTTTAAGCAATACACAACCAATGTCAACGGTGACAACAATGAATCTTATGTGACAGATTGGAAGTTATTTTTTGTTCTCCTCATTTTCATGACAACGACACATCACGAATTCGACCATTTCACTTACTTGCTAAGTTATTATTTCCATTTTTTGTAATATAAATACCAATAATTGTACCAATAAAAAAAAATAATGTAAAGTATTCGTGGATAACTGGTCTTTAAAACACTTGCTTTATTTCAAGCACTCCGGCTGCGCCGTCGTGCTTGCAAAATCGCGCGTGTTTTAAAGACCTTAATATCCACTTATACTTTAAAAAAATTACCTTGTCGGACTTCCATTGTCTTTATTTTGTTACTTAACACAACGTTTCGGTTAGTTAGTATAGCGGAACATGTATGGACTAACCAACATAATATACAGTGGTCAGAAGCCAGGGTTTTGGACACGGAACAGCACTGGAAAAAACGAAAATTCAAGGAAGCAGCTTTTATGAATCAAAATACACATATATTCAGTAAACCAAGTATAGATATCCCCAATATCTGGAAGCCACTTCTTGTCCAAAACCAACAGCTCAAACTTCACACTCCAATAAGCACGTAGGCGGAGTCATCAAGCTTCATTGCACATGGATAGTATTTAAGACAGTAGCCTTAGAATTATAATTTAGTTTACACTTGAAAACGGTTAGAGATACTAACTAACCGAAACGTTGTGTTAAGTAACAAAATAAAGACAATGGAAGTCCGACAAGGTAATTTTTTTGATATTACTTCATTGTCTACCACCTTCAAACAAACACTTATACTTTAATATACTATTATAGATTTATTTTTAAATTTTAAAATGCAACCTTCTTTTAACAAAAACAGACAGAAAAGTTAAACCTTTTGCAAATTGTATCAAATACTACGTATGACTTATATACAGTGTGACCAGTAAAGTCCGCATCATATGGGATTTTTTTATTAATAACTTTATTGGAAATTTGACTTTGGCATCAAGTTCTGCTTCGATCGAGATAAAAATTAGGCAAAAAAATAGTAGTCACGTGATTCGCATTATCTGTCAAATTTTAATTTTTTCCAAAAAATTATTCAAAAGTGGGGTTATTTCTGAAAGTATCGAAAAAAGTTATAAGAAAAAGTTTTTTTTAATGCAGTTTCTAGCTCACATGCAAAATTTTAGCTGCATAAGATAATTTTCCCATATTTTGTAAATTGCACCACTTTTGCAAAATAAGACTCGACGCAACCTACATAAAACTTCTTAGTTTTGACAGCGCTTTATTTCAGATACAGATACATATTAAATGTGTGTTTTTCTGCAGAATCAAAATTGGGCTATTAAAATTTGGTCGCATGTGATGCAATGTTTATTTGTTTTTGACCCTGTATAAGGTAACTTCATAAAATAAGTATTTTTGAAAACCTTAATATTAAGACAAAAAAGAACACACTGTCATCAGTAAAATGTTCATTAAGTGGAAAATAAATTTTAGTGTTGGGTAAAAAATCAAAATTATCTTAGCTGAAATTTTGCATGTGGGCTAGAAACTGCATTTAAAAAAACTTTTTCTAATGACTTTTTTCGATATTTTCAGAAACTTTTGAATTATTTTTTGGAAAAAATGAAAATTTGACAGATAATGCGAATCACGTGACTACTATTTTTTTGCTTAATTTTCATCTCGATCGAAGCAGAACTTGAAGCCAAAGTCAAAGTTCGAAGTGATTTTATTTCCTTATTATTAGAAAAATATGTTTCACAACCTTTTTCTCTTCACGGCGTGCCTTGCGTCTAATATTATTGATAAGTCAAAGGCACAGTAATAGTGGATAGTTCAGGAGACCAGGACTGTCGTATTTATTTTTAACTTATTTCAGAAAAAATGCAACAAATTTAATATCTGCTCATCTATTTCATTATGCCGCCTGCCGTCTTAAAGCTATACCTACGTTCGCGGACTTTCCTTTCCTGCTAAGCTCGACAACAATCGACCAGCAGAAGTGGATTCTCGGTTAGTCACCGCTTTACTTTGCAGGCGATTGCTGCGCCGTCCGTATCAGCGACCAGAAAACCGCGTGCCGCGCGATTTTTGACACTTGGGCTCAACATTGCGGTTCTTAGCAGGATTACCGACGCGATTCTTTGCAGTTTTTTGGCGTTACAAGGTGCATTGTCCTGCGTGGTCGCTGTTGCAATTCGATATAACCTTTTTTGAGTTGATTTGGTCATTGTCGTTGGTTTCTTTGAGTTTAATCGATTGATTTTGAAGCTTAAAAATCCTTTAAAGATTCTGTCTGTAATCGAGGAACATTTTTATAAAAATTATGTTGTTGTGAAACATTTACCGGAATAAAACGATCTTTTAAATTACTTAATAGTTGGGTTAAATAGAGTGACTAAGTGAAATTATCCTGTCGAGGAATTTTAAACCGTATCAAAAAGGTTGGTATGACTAAGTAGCTTATACTTTTTGGTAGAATTACCACACTTTTTTATATACACGTCGTTACTCGAGGCATTGCAAATCTAATTTATCTTTAACTTTCGATTTAGTTTCAAGGTAAGAGGCTTTACAAAAAAGCTGTTATTGTTTGATGCAATAACGTTTTTTAGGGATATGTGAAGGTCTTAGACAAAAGATGTGTATTTCCATTACCAATACGGTTTCCTTTTATTATATAGTAATAGTGTAGAAACATGGTATAATTAGAAGCGTAACAAGTTATAAACAAAGAAAATAACCAGAAATTTCACACGTTTTAAAAATAAGTATAGCTACAAGTAGTTTCCTGTTCTCCATCACTATTGTAGTTGGTTACTAATTTCTTAAAAACGGTTTTATTATCAGAATTCATGGAAAATATGTTTTCAACAATGTTTTTTGCGACTTATCGGAAATTGATGCTTAACAGAGAAAGTTTTGTTTGTAATTTTACTAGGACCAAAGTATTTTAAACAATGGAACAAGATTTTTATGCACGACATCGTCATTTACGAACGGCATGACTACTTTTTCACACGAAATCATAAATATTTTATTTTTGCTCATTCTAATTTCGCCATCAATTATTTTCTGATTAATATTTTGTCTCTTAACGTTGTATCCAAAAAGGGTCCAGAAAAGATGCCTTGCAGTGTGCGTATAAAAACAACAGGAGAACTTATGCCAATAAGCGAATCCATATATACTCTGACAGCCAGGCAGCCCTTAGAGCGCTAATATGCAACAAGGTGACATCAAGACTGGTCTGGGAATGTCAAATGGCAATAACTAACAAAGTAATACTACAATGGGTGCCAGGACATGAAGGTATTGCAGGAAATGAAACGGCTGACGAACTTGCAAAAAAATGGTTCGAAAAACACACTCATAGGTCCAGACCGGCACTCGGTGTTCCAAGGTACACAGTCCGAGACACCATAAAATGATGAACAAAGAATGCTTACAAAATCTACTGAACACATGGCTGTTAAGAAGCACCTGCATCGTATGCAACTGTACAAGGGAGAAATAAGCTACAGGCTCTGAGGACGAGATAGGGAAACTGTACAGCTCATATTCTGCCAATGCAGGACACTGGATCGAAAAAGGCACCAAATACTCGGTCAACCAAGATTAGAACCAGAGGATATATATACTCTTTCCAGTGGACCTATCAAACTAGTGCAAGGAACTGGAATTACCGAGTTGTGAGACTAACAAGGGTAAGCACCATGGGCCAATCCTGGCTGACGTGCATCCGGCAAATCAACGGACCCTCGAGAAAAAAAGGTACTTTTCGAAAACCTAGTTTTAATATTTTGTAATAACCCAATATAAAGTTATTTACAAAAAAAAATTTCTACAGTATTCCAGAAAAAGTAACAATGATTAATTTGTACTACATAGAAAATAGTTCTCGGAGAACATTCGAAAAATTTTCTGCGGTACTTTCTGAAAGAAGAAAGATCCATTTCAAGCAAACCAAAGTCTTGAATATTAATGATAATGTTGAAAGTGAAGGTTCTATAACTAATAACTGATTAGAGCAAAATAATGATATACTCGATGGTGGAGCACAAGAAAATAATGCAGATTTTAAACCTTTTACTCGATGTAGAAGAAACTAGTGGAAACAAGCACCATGCGTTTCGGCAAAATTTTGGAAAAAGAAATGTTTTTGGAACTTTAACACAATCAATTGGACCTGCATAAGAGGTAGTTGCTGCTGAGAATTAAAATATTTGGTTTTAAATGGACAATTATCCTGCGCCAAATTCACGATATGTAAGAAAATATGGCCAAAACGTTTTCTATACAGGGTGAATCGGGAGGAATGGGCGTAATTCTAAACGTATAATCTATGCATCAAAATAATAAGAAAAAACTCAAATGTTGTTATCCAATATTCATTTGTTTTTAAATTACAGCGTTAAATAAAATAATAATATTGTTAAACCAAAATATGCAACATTAACATTGTTTTAATAAATTTTCAAAAATACCGCCATTGAATTCCAAACATTTCCTGCTTCGTTTACAAAGGGCGCGCGTGGTTCTTCTAATTGATTCATGCCTTTCTTTAATATTAAGTGCAGCATTTCTAATGCGTCTAATTAATGTATTCCTAGTTTCCTAGCATACTTTTACTTTGTATACCTAATTTTTTAACCAACCCCATAAATTATAGTCCAACGGTGTGAGGTCTGGCGATCTAGGAGGCCAACTTATAGGCCCACTGCGACCAATCCAAACCTCTGGAAACTGTTGGTCCAAATATTGCTTGACCCGACGATCGAAATGGGCAGGCGCTCCATCGTGTTGATAATAAATATGAATTCTGATGTTTAAAGGAATCTCCTCCTCCAGTAGTCCTTGCAATTCATTTTGTAAAAAAATTAACACTAAACCAATGATTTATTTAAAACAATGTTAATGTTGCATATTTTGGTTTAACAATATTATTAATTAATTTAACGCTGTAATTTGAAAACAAATGAATATTGGGTAACAACATTTGGGGTTTTTCTTATTATTTTGATGCATAGATTACACCCTTAGAGTTTGGTCCATTTCTACCGACTCACCCCGTAGAGTATATAATTTCTAAAGCTTTAAGTGTCGTATACCAAGAAGTTATGAAGAAAAATATTATAGCCGATATACCTCGTTAAGTATATATATTTACATTAAAAAAGTGTTATTTTTATTTAACTATTATACTATGTATATCATTTTTTCGACATCTCCGATAGAACCATTTAGCTGTATAATTACATTTTGTAATTGCAAAGCTGTGTTCCATCATCTGGATAATCGATTTTTTTTTATGTACTGCTAATGAACTTTTTATTCAAACAATTGCAAAATCAAGCTAGTACCTCTCTTTATAATAACAACAGACAACATCAAGGTATGTATGGTAAATTGTAAAGGAGCCCATTCAATTTTTAAGCAAGTCGATCGGACAACTTAGACTCGACTTAGACTTTAGCCATTGATAACTGGAATGACTCGAAACGTGTTTCCAATTTTTTACGGTAATATGTATTAGTTATATCCCACCAACCCTTATAACTGTCTTTTGTTATCAAGAGAGGTACAAAATCTGACTTTAAAGAAAAAGCGTATAAAATAAACCTAATTATTGCCAAACAATTATGTGGTGACGGAATCTGATAAATGATAATATCTAGTTTTTTTTTGGCGATTATAAGGCTTTCTCTTGCAGGAAAAATAGAAATAAGGACAATATTAGCCATTTTTGTATTACTTTCGTTATGGATATTATTATTAAAATATTCGACGAAATATTTTTGTATTCTACATTACCAAACTCAGCCCTGTAATCTATGTTTTGTAATGATTAATTGTTGTATATAAGTTATTGAACTTTAAATTGATATTAAAATATTGCTGATATCAATTTGAACGATTAACAAATGCAGTTAGAAAAAAAGGTTGGCTCCGACCCGTGCCTGAAATACCTTTATTTGGTTGGTATTATAAATAATAAGTGTTATAGGAATTAGTAAATTTATTTTGGACTATTTCTATCCGGATATTTTTTTGAAATGTTCTCACAAATCACGTCAAAAATTAGATTTAAGTAAACCACCCAAGAAACTTTTTGATGAAATCCGGGATGAGCAAAAGCAGCAGCCAGCTTATTTTAAAATTATTATATAATTGCTGGCGCACTAAACGGACAATTTTTAACTGGGAAAGGCTTTATTGGTCAAATCTAATTGCTTTGCAAGTTGTGTGTTGATCAGCAGGTGCCTGCTACTGCCGAGCGCTTCGACGAATGTTCTTTCCACGTATACAAGGTTTTCCATCAGCCGAACTGCTTCTTTTACGTGCTTGCTGCTACTATTAGAATTTATTATATATTATTTTTATGTTTTTGTGTATTTTTTAATCTTCAAATTTCGGAAACGCTTGGTTTTTGAAATATTTCTTCTTGAAAATTTATTTATTTAGCGTGTGGCTACATCACAGGTGTATAACAAAAATAACAGTTGTTGTTGTTGTTGTTGCGCCTGTGACTCTCTTGCCAGGAGATCCAAAGATTGTCTAAATAAATAAATTTCCAAAAAATAATTCAAAAGTGGGATTATTTCTGAAAATATTGAAAAAAGTTATTAGAAAAAGCTTTTTTAAATGCAGTTTCTAGCCCACGTGCAAAATTTCAGCTGCATATATTTTGTAAATTGCACCACTTTTGCAAAATAAGACTCAACGCAACCTACATAAAACTTCTTAGTTTTGCCAATGCTTTATTTCAGATACATTTTCTTTAAAGTAGCGCCATATTAAATGTGTGTTTTTCTACAAAATCAAAATTGAGCTATTAAAATTTGGTCGCATATGATGCAAAGTTCATTTGTTTTTGACCCTGTATAAGGTAACTTTATAAAATAAGTAGTTTTAAAAACGTTGTTTGTGTCTAAAAGTAATACACCTTAATATTAAGACAAAAAGAACACAGTGTCATCAGTAAAGTGTTATTTAATGTTAGTTCAACTTAACGTGAAGTTCATCTATTTTCAACAATTTAATTTAAAACCCCTTTATTAAAATTTGTTATTAAGCTATGTCATAAAAAAGTAAAAATAGTATTTTATTAGTTAAGTGCAGTTTCCAAAAAATTAATTATAACGATACACCAAAAACTCGTTTACAACCACTAAATATGGGTAAAAATCAAAATTATCGTATGCAGCTGAAATTTTTCATGTGGGCAAGAAACTGCATTTAAAAAAAAAATGTTTATAACTTTTTTTGATATTTTTAGAAATAACCCCACTTTCGAATTATTTTTGGAAAAAATTAAAATTTGACAGATAATGCGAATCACGTAACGCTGAATTTTCATCTCGATCGAAGCAGAACTTGATGCCAAAGTTAAATTTCAAATAAAGCTATTAATTAAAAAAAATCCCATATGATGCGGACTTTACTGGTCACACTGTGTAAGCACTTATACCTAAATTCAGGTTAGAAAATCAAAGAAAAATGAACGCTTTAGTGATTTTTCGGTTAAAATATTTATTTTATAACCCGAGTCTGTAAAATTAATTTCTTCATATTCCGGAATCTAAAAGGCTATAAGTACTGTAGTTGTTTTTAGTTTCTGAAAACCTACTAAGTATGCGAACTTATTTTGTATGTTAGAGACACCGAAGGATATATTTTTATTATTTTTAAACCTATAAAAGGATAATAAAGTATCAAACTGTGTGGAACATGTAAAAACCTAACACACCTTTACGAATAGGTTCTTTAAAAAATAATATCTCAAAAACTAAAAGTTGCCAATTTTAGATTTGAAATCTACAATGGCTTAATATTTTTTTATCCCCCTCTATAAACAAACTCTGCCTACGCCACTGCCCCATATGTATTTAGTCATTAGTTATTTTCGGAAGTAACTACAATATCAGCTTTTAAAAAAAGAAGCTATTAAGGAACCCTGAAAAAAAATAGAAAGTAAAACTACTAAGTCTATATGGAAGCGATTCCGCTAATGTCCTCGGTAAAATTCTTTCTGCAAATCAAACGTGTCTAATAATTGTATAGGGGAGACCGGCGATAGTAGTCACATATTTGTGTTTGGGCATGTTCTTAAAATAACGGAATCCTCGACCTAAACGAACTAAATTACGTGAACCCTGAAACAAGTAGATTCCCTCGGATATTATTTACACAGTGTGAGTTTGCAGTGTGGAAGAAATCTAGTAAATCCCGTACAGCTTACTAGTTTTTTATTAACTATTTTTAAAGTAGAGTTGACGACATTTAACTCAATTACAACAAAATTGGGTAAAACAGGTTTCTCACCTTGCTGCTTATACCTGGATAGAACACCAGCTATATACATAGCTGTAAATTATTGTATGTACGTGTAACATTTTCCAAAATCTGAAGATATTTATTAGTGTTCCACCAATATTCCAGCATACACCTGCACCGTAAACACTTATCCATGCCCACACAGTAAAGGGGCCTACAGACACACGAACATGTATTAGTACATGCACGCGCGTTGATGTACGCGTGTTGATGTGTGTGGATCACATTTCTCTACAGACACAGGTACTTGTATGTCAGTATGTCAGTCTTCTAGGAGTTGCGATGTCAGCATGTCACGTGACGATGAACTAAACTTATTGGCAGTGGCTTGCGTGTGTGTAATAAGAAAAATTTCTTAAATCCGCCATGTTCAAATCAAACTACAACAACAAAACTAACACGACACTGACAAAATCCTTAAAACAAACAAACGTCTCCACACCTTCATACATGGGCGCGCGTTTATGTACGTGCGTACATAAATTCAAGCGGGAACAGTAAACATGTGCGTCGGTTTTGTTGTCGGTATTTTGTCTACACACTGGCGAACATCAACGCGCGTACATCAACGCGCGTACATGTACTAATACATGTACGTGTGTCTGTAGGCCCCTTACGGAGAAACGTCCACGGGTTTGCTTTTTTTGAGTATACTTCTCATCATATCGGGAATTTGGTGATCTATATACTCGAACTCTTCCATTATATGAAGACTGAAAAGTTTTCTCATCGGAAAAGAAAAAAAAATCATTTTCTGGTAAATATTGCATAGCAAACCCAATTCTTTGTTCCTTATCCCTATTTTTTTTTTAAAAAGTTTTGATGCACCTGCTCGATTTCTTAATTCGGAACATTGTCTTACTCGGCGTTGCGCAGTTCTAGATGAAGCAGGGGATCCTGTTATGTGCATATCGGATACTGCAGTTTCAAATGGATTTTGCCTTAAATACTCGACCAATTTTCGGTCTTCTTCATTAGATGATTTTCTATTACTTAAACCAGACCAACAGACCTTTCAAGTGTTTGATGATAGCGCCATTTTTTTACAATTCCTTGAACAGTACTTCTAGGTACTCTAAAAGGATCAGCTATTTTTCCATAAGACCACCCTATTTCTACTAAACATATTATTCTTGCTTTTTCAATAATACTTAAATGAGGCATTTTTAAATCAAATAAGATAATGACAATACTTTGACAGATATCATGATAACAATTAACACGTTACAAAGGCAATAAAGGTAAAAACGTTGCATTTACAGTGTCACAGTTTCGTGTACGAAATTATATGTCGTCAACTGTACACATTGAGTTATACATATACCGAATTTCAATTTTTTATTTCTTGTCATATGTTGAGGAGTTAAAAACACGAACATGAGTGTAGGTTAATTTCTCCCGAAGAAATTAGAAATGTCCAAAAAAATTGACAACATTTTGAGCATTATTTATTGACGAAAAAGTATTAAAGATGGATAGAAGGTTTCTAAATAAATTAATTTTTGTTTGTTTAACATCCTATAAATGACAAAGAAGAAAAATTTGACATTTGGTACTGATGTATAAGTTAAGATGTACTTAAAAATAGTCAAGATACACAGCTTAAAAAATATAACAGTGTTTGTCAAAATTTGTCTGTTAGGGTATTTGTGACAACCTACCCGCGTGGCAACTAGACCCAATCTCCCCTACCTACAAATAATAATGACTACTTTTTTTTTAAAGAAGCGTGTATTCCGCATTCACAAGGAATAGTAATATGGTAAAAATTGACGCTTTCCAATAAAGACCGTCCTAGAATTTTTATGGTAATATCATCGTGAAACTATATTTATATTATATATTATAAATTATGCATCAGACGTTTATAATAATAGTTGTATAATTTAGCGTTTTTCTGATACTTAATTACAGTTTTTTATTTAAAAACCGATCGTTTTAGTAAAGCTTTCTAATTTCTATTAACTAATTGGCCAAGACTTTGACAGTTAAATAACACTATTATCATCAATGGCAATTTTATAATCTGAATTTATTTTTATTTGGGACTTATTTCGCTATGTTAGGTATAGGTATATATTGTGCTAGTTTTTTTATGTCGTCATAAATCGATAAATCAAACAGTAATTTATTTTGTAACATTGTGAGATTTAAGGAACTACATTCATATAAACTTTTTTAAATATTTTTATATGTATAAATGTTGTACGTACGAAATTTCCGGATACATGCTAAGCTTTATTAGCATGAAGTACTTTTTAGTCAGTCTCATGTTTTATTGTTGCAAATATTATATTCCCAGGCAAGATAATCTTCCAAAAGGGCATTTTCCAGATACGTTTCTACCTCCCGATATATCAAACTTTGACTTGTACTTCATTTCTAAAACATATATTTGAAATATTAATTGCTAAATTTTTTTTAAAACTTTTTTAATTAGTTTCTTACTATTATACAGTGTCACCAGTAAAGTCCGCATCATATGGGATTTTTTTTTATTAATAGCTTTATTCGAAATTTGACTTTGGCATCAAGTTCTGCTTCGATCGAGATGAAAATTAAGAAAAAAAATAGTAGTCACGTGATTCGCATTATCTGTAAAATTTTAATTTTTTCCAAAAAATAATTCAAAAGTGGGGTTATTTCTGAAAATATTGAAAAAAGTTATTGAAAAAAGTTTTTTTAAATGCAGTTTTTAGCCCACATGCAAAATTTCAGCTGCATAACATAATTTTGATTTTTTACCTATATTTTGTAAATTGCACCACTTTTGCAAAATAAGACTTAACGCAACCTACATAAAACTTTTTAGTTTTGACAATGCTTTATTTCAGATACATTTTCTTTAAAGTAGCGCCATATTAAATGTGTGTTTTTCTACAGAATCAAAATTGGGCTATTAAAATTTGGTCGCATGTGATGCAATGTTTATTTGTTTTTGACCCTGTATAAGGTAACTTTATAAAATAAGTATTTTTAAACGTAGTTTGTGTTTGAAAGTAATACACCTTAATATTAAGACAAAAAAGAACACAGTGTCTTTAGTAAAGTGTTCATTAAGTGGAAAATAAATTTTAGTTTAACTTAACGTAAAGTTTATCTATTTTCAACGATTTAATTTAAAACCACTTTATTTTTTATTTTTTTACTTTCAGGCACACACTACGTTTTCAAAAATACTTATTTTATACAGGGTCAAAAACAAATAAACTTTGCATCACATGCGACCAAATTTGAATAGCCCAATTTTGATTTTGTAGAAAAACACACATTTAATATGGCGCTACTTTAAAGAAAATGTATCTAAAATAAAGCATTGTCAAAACTAAGAAGTTTTATGTAGGTTGCGTTGAGTCTTATTTTGCAAAAGTGGTGCAATTTACAAAATATAGGTAAAAAATCAAAATTATCTTATGCAGCTGAATTTTGCATATATAGAATGCACAGAATGCATAGAAATTGCATTTAAAAAAACTTTTTCTTATAACTTTTTTCGAAATTTTCAGAAATAACCCCACTTTTGAATTATTTTTTGGAAAAAATTAAAATTTGACAGATAATGCGAATCACGTGACTACTATTATCTTGCCTAATTTTCATCTCGATCGAAGCAGAACTTGATGCCAAAGTCAAATTTTGAATAAAGCTATTAATAAAAAAAAATCCGATATGATGCGGACTTTAATTACTGGTGACACTGAATATACCTTATACAGTGTCACCATTAAAGTCCGCACCATATGGAACTTTTTTTTATTAATGAGGTTAGTTAAAATTACCTATCAGCAATTGTTTTTGCTCCAAATTAGACTAAAAATTATATATTCAATTGTCACCATCTGTCATTCGGTATCTGTCAAAAATTACATTTTTGTTAAAAAATGCTGAAAAATGGCATTGTTTTACCGAATTTCAAAAAAATATTATTAGAAAAAGTTGTTTCTAGTACAATTTTAGGCATACATACAAAGTTTCAGATGTCTAGCGCAAAGTTAAATTTTGTCATTTTTTCAAAGTAACTTTTTTTATATATAATGTAAGTTGGCTTAATGGATTTTAAACTATTTGTTTATACCATACTTAATATTTTATTTAGTTTGTATGCTTATTTTTTCACTAGAATACCATTTTTTTTCGAAATATAAAATTAGAGGCAAAAAAAATTTACACGAGTGGTGCAAAGTTATCATAATTTAAAAATTTTAACAGATAGACGTCATATGTTCTATTTTTTTATAGAACATACACGTTAAAAGTTTAAAAAATTATAATTAAATTTTCAGGTATCAGATTAGTTCACAAATTTCAAAAGACAAATTATATTATTTAATATTTCATAAAAATGTTATTTTATACTAAATATAATTTGTCATTTGAAATTTGGGAACTAATCTGATATCTGGAAATTTAATTATAAGTTTTTTAAACTTTTTACGTGTATGTACTATAAAAAAATAGAACATATGGCGTACATCTGTTAAAATTTTTAAATTATGATAACTTTGCACCACCCGTGTAAATTTTTTTTGCCTCTAATTTTATATTTCGAAAAAAAATGGTATTCTAGTGAAAAAATAAGCATACAAACTAAATAAAATATTAAGTATGGTATAAACAAATAGTTTAAAATCCATTAACATATACATTACACTATATAAAAAAAAAGTTACTTTGAAAAAATTGCAAAAAATTCAACTTTGCGCTACACATCTGAAACTTTGTATTTAGGCATAAAATTGTACTAGAAACAACTTTTTCTAATAACATTTTTTGAATTTCGGTAAAACAATGCCATTTTTCAGCATTTTTTAACAAAAATGTAATTTTTGACAGATACCGAATGACAGATGGTGACAATTGAATATATAATTTTTAGTCTAATTTGAAGCAAAAACGATTGCTGATAGGTAATTTTAACTAACCTCATTAATAAAAAAAAGTTCCATATAGTGCAGACTTTAATGGTGACACTGTATACATATTAGAGGAGGAATACCATTGGTGTCCTTCAAGGGTCGTTCCTGGTACCCTTTTTGTTTTTAATGGGCATAACGACATGCCAGTTGTGGATGCCTTAACTAAGTTTACACTAACGAAGTTATGGCTGCTCTCTAGAAGGGTTATTGTTAAGAGAGTTTTAAGGTTATTGGGGAAGAAAAGTCCTTTCTACCTTCTTACATATATAATATTATAATTGCCTACGCGTTTCGGCTTACATAAGCCATCATCAGGGCGTAGAGGTATGAAAAATCACATACAGGGCCACACAGTGAGACGTACCTAGTCAACACACAAACAAATAACATCAAGAACAATATAAAAGTTACATCACAATCATGATTTTTAAAAAATAATCACAATATTTGTTAAACTAAATAATCTTAATTTGCAACAATGATATATTAGATAGATATTAAGTTTTAACATTTCATAATAAGTATTTTAATTTATTACATTGTGTGTCTTAACATTACTAACACAATTGGCCATTGACTATTGACTATATTAATTTAACAACATACAAAAAGGTAATAACATTTTTTAAATGGTTTGAAAAATACTTAAAAGGATATATTCTTAGTACTACAATGTGTTTAATTTTTCTGAAATACGCCTGTTTTTACCTGCAAAGAGACACCGAGGATGGCAGCAAGGCTGAAAACGCTCTGCCAATAATTGCAATAAATTCCTGCATTCAAATTCAATTACAAATAAAAGTTGTTTCATTACTAACTGATATTTGTATAAAGTATATTTAGCTAAAACTTAGATTTAGAAAATGGTCTTCAAAGTCAGCCACTTGTAAATCCTCCTCGCAAGTAGGTTTTTTTTGTGTAAATTACTATTTCCTACGTATAGTAGGAGATGGGAGATACTATGCAAGGATGTATACGGATGTCATAAATTAATACTCTATGCATTGAAAGCAAAATTTGAACTGTTGTTTATAGATTTATCTGTCTCTCTTTCACAATGAGCTCTCACGCTCTACTTATTCCGTACTATATATTTTTACTTTATATTGAAATATAAGATACGTTACAATATATTTAAAATTATAAGGTCAGTCTCTAACGTTACTGTTTTGTTTATGTAATGTTTTTGAAACATTATGTAAAAAAAATTTTAGACGTCCTGAACATTTTTAAAGAAAATCCTTTGATGGAACCACAAGTTTATACGCGTTTATGCAAGTCTGCTCGGTTTTGTACAAACATATAAAAATTTGTACACATTTGTACAAACTTGAATAAACAAAGTTAACTGCATGGTTTTTATTTTTTATTTTATTTTACTCCCAACTAACTTTACAAGTTTATTACAGGGAAAAATAAGTATATAAAAATAACTACCTAACAATAATTATTATTACTCTACCTTAGTAGGTATAAATAAAAAAATACATTTAAAAAAAATATTCGTTTTGTATAAACGTTTGATTGACTCATAACATAACTCAAGAAAGAAAATTATACAAGGATATATTTTTTTAAATGAAGTTTAAATTATGGTAGTTTTTTTAATGTTTTAATATTTTCGGGTAAAATATTATATAATTAAAATCTATTGTATAACAATGACCGTTTTCCAAAGTTGCTGTTATTTTTAATAGTTTGTAAAAAATTAGTTTATCTAGTATCATGTCTGTGAAGATCATGAACTTTTATAAACGTTATGTTAGTTTTTTGTTTTAAAAGTATAGAATGAATACTTATGCAAATTTTTAAATTATTTATATCTAGGTATTTATTCGATTTATATAAATTTGTTGTTGGTTCCAAGTGCGGAAATATATGAATACATTTAATAATTTTATTTTGTAATTTCTTTAAAGGTTTTAGTACTATTGAATTGCCTGAACCCCAAATAGAAATAAGATACTGAATTTTTGAATGCACTAACTCATGATAAATATTTTTTAAATAATTTAAAGATATACAATGACGAATTTTAAAGAATATCCAAATTAACGGAAAAATATATGATCGAATATGTTCTACGTGTTTTCTCCGCCTTAAATTTTGATCAATATATAATCCTAAAAATATTATGCCATCTTTCTAATTAATATTTTCCCCATTAAATATTATTGGTTGCTTCTCCATATCTAGTCTTTGTTTGGCAAAGTACATAAATGAAGATTTATTAAAATTTAAAGGTAATTTATAATAAGATTCCAACCAGTCCAATATAATTTCTAAATATTTTTTATATTAAATTGGATGTCAGTGATATTTTTAGCGTAATAAATAATTATTGTGTCGTCGGCAAAAAGTTTAATTTGTTCATATTATTTTAATAAAAAAAAAGTAAAGTTCGTGTAACTTGTGGTGCTCAAGTCTGGTGCTAGAGTTTTCAGGTCGCGCAAGCGCCTCTAGCGTGACTTAACGACCAGAGATGGCCGGGACCGACAGCTTTACGTCTCGTCCGAAAGACGACCTTACACCAACCAACTAAAATTCGGTCAGACTTTTTTATTATGTGTATGCCCACTCCGGGAATCGAACCCGGATCGCCACGGCCGTAAGCGGTATCTCTACCACTGAGCTACGACCGGGCTTATTATTTTAATATTATTGTAATTTTATATTATTGTAATTTAAAAATTAAAATTATTTTAATTTTTAAATAGAATTGATATAAATAAGAAACAATGTGGGTCCTAGAATGGAACCTTGTGGTACTCAACATGTAATTGTTTGATATGAACTAATATTACTTCCTATTTTAACGCATTATTTTCTGTTTTTTATTTAACTTTCAAACGAACCATAAATTTTGGTTAGTTAATTATTGTTAGAAACTTTTGTGTTATCCAACATAAGTGTGTTCAAAATTTCATCTTCGTGGGCGTTGCCATTTTTGAGAAAAATGAAGCCAATATTTAACGTCAATGTGTAATAATTATAAATATTTATTTGATTAGCACAAACTTAATGTTTTCGCTTTTAAAAAGTGCAAATGATGGCGCAAAAGTGAGTAATGCATCCTACTTAAAACGGATATTTATTTTACCAATGACTCTTTCGCAATACCAAATATTGTCATTATTAACATTTACAAACAATTAATATTGTGCTAATATTCGCTTATTAATAATATTTAGTTATATCTTAAGTATTTTTTTGTAAATAAGAGATACTTAGGTACACATTGTATGTATTAATGTGTAAATAATATGGTATTTGTTTCAAGAACTTCTTATGTTTTGGAGTACAAAAATAGAGAGGTATAAGGTCATATCTGGGAGTCAAAGCATTATGTTTGAAAGATTTGGGGAATAGGGGAATTAAAAAAAATAGTAAAATAATATTATGGTTCTACCCCGTGACCAATACATGTTGCGTTATAAAATATCATTTTTCTCGTAAACTTAACAACAACGTAAAAAATGCCAATAGACATCTTATATCAATAGTCACAAAATTAAATATAATAATAATTATTGCGTGCACATTAAAAAAAAAACGAATATACAAGTCGTTAAAATTACAATTTCTATGGTTTCAATTTTTAAAATCTTAAATTCTTTACTATCATAATAATGAAACGGAGAAAATAATTATGAAAAATAGAGAGACAATTTTGCCGGTAAAATTTTCGACTGGTATGAAAGTTTGTTTGTTGCTTATTTCATGAGCAAAATTACCAAAAAGCAACAAAATTGAATAAAACCAAGAGAAATTTTTCTCTCGAATAATATTCGACAATACTATTTCACGAGAAAACAATAAAAACACACTGTTTATTTAGCAAACTAGAAACCTTATTTATTACTAATATTAAACGTACAGTTGTTATAAGTAATAGTTTGTTTATTCTTTTCTATCAAAGCATGGTTTTGGGTATGATTGACTTGCATTTGAGAAATCGAAGGTCCACATGCTTCATTTGTTGTTCTGAGTTTTTCGATGAGCTTCAGATGACGACTAGGATCTAGCCGCAGATATGGTTTCAGGGAATTTGCGTTTGAGTGGCCTGTTAACTTCATCAACTCTTGTTCCCCAACACCTTGTTTAAATAGGGCAGACACAGCGGAAGATCGATGAGAATGATTTGTTATTTTATGCTTCTTCGTATCTATTCCAATTATTTCCGCTGAAGCTTTGGTCTACTTAGATACTGCATTTATTCCGAGTGGAGTATTTTTGAACCAACGTCCCTTCTGCCAGTTTGGATGAACGGAGAGAAATAGTCTGTCTGTGGAAATGTTTGGTCCTCTTTTTTCCAATAATTTTAAAAATAATCTTACCGGGCATGTCTTTGTTTGATGAATTTCTTACTAACCATTTGCTGTTTGCCAATCCTTTTGACCCACCTTGAGCTGCCTTGGAAAATATGCTGTTATATTCAATTCGTCCGGTAAATTCTTCGATGGTATCAAACTCCTTTTGAAAATATTAAATTTTGCGATTTACGGCCTCATTGCCTCTTCAAGTAGGTGCAAATGAGCAAAGATGGAAAACCTTTTTTTGTGCTTCATCGGGGTTTTCTTCATTGCACCTTTGTATTATTGTTAGTAAATCTTTGGTAGATAATGCTTTTGAGCTTACTTTCCTCTTTTCCTGACAACTTTGGAGCTGCTTTCTCTTTGCGTCTCTTGCCATTTGCGCATTTTTAAAGGAAATATCCGTAAAAGGGTAAATCTTTATTTCGTATTCTGTAAAATACATTTCTTGAATCATTTTTGCTGTATTTTTCCATATAGCCTTTACAGAAGATTCTTTATAGTCTTCGCCATTACCCTTCTTCTTGTTAAAGGCGTAATCTTCGAGGATTTTCGCCAGTTCCATCACAGTAGTACATTTTTTCTGTTTATAATTTCTTACCCTTAGGAACTCTAAGAACTGTGCCCAAATTGAGTTCTTGGATTTCTGTGTGTTAAGTGAAAGACTAACAATAGTTTTTACCATCTATCCAAATTATGCCGCTGAAAAATCATCTTGTTGATTTTGTCCAGGTGTATATATTTAAGAGTTTTTCCACTAGAAAACACTCTAGTAAAATAGTATCTAATATAAACACGCGAAAACTCTGACCCAGGTAATAGCCGCTTCAACCAGTCGAAGGCGTTCTTACCTGAATGATATGTCCATTATTATTTTGTTTCCAACTTCCAGTTCTTTTATGTTAAAGTTATCGGAACAAAGATAGCATTTTAATTATTGGAAGCTAGACTGGTGTGACTTTGTGCTGTGTGCATGGCTTTCGCGGTGATGTTGAGGTTTGAGGTTATAGAGACGCTTTATGACATTATGAGAAATGTATCTGGGTTGTGCTTGTGCTCCTTTTATAAAGAAAAAACAGCAAACATTAAAAAATTGAAACCGTTTTGTTTCTAATCATTGTTGGCATGATTTCGACTCTTATCTAAATTAGCTATATGGCTATTGCGCAACTGCTGGAAGTAGCGCATTTTAGATAACTTCTTACTATAATATGTACCCATTGAAGAACCTACCTTAACTGGGCCTTTTTCCTTTCCTAACTTGTGTGGCCCCATTCCACAAAATATAAAATTTTAACTGCCTGGAAAATATACACCATTTAGCCACTTTACCAATAGCTATGCAATATTTTAAAACGTTTTAGATGAAAATATAGTTTCCTCAATAATCAATATAGAAGTAATGGCCCTGTATTATTATGACACAGATGTTTGTAACAGATTAACAAACTCGCTCTTAATTAATTAAATTAATAAAAGCCATACACAAACATGCGGGTCTGTTATATTTTCTACTGTCAATTTCGTTCACTTATATAGGAATATAACATCTTAAAATTACGCAATTGTATAATGTTTATACCGGGTTTGTTTGCATTGTACCGCCAGACTGATCATGGGAAATCCCATGTAAATTTTGCTAGCTTATAATATGACTATCCTATTAATTTTACATCAAAGTTAGATAGAGCCACTACGGATTCCAAGATTACAGTAGTTGATTGCCGTGTGATTATGTTGTATTATTAGGTCATAATAAAGTTAACAAAGGTCAAAAGCTGACGTCGCGAAGACGTCATTAGGTGACGTCATGTATAGACGTCATTAGTACCTCTTTGCTCTTTCTTGCTACCTAGATGGTAATAGTATACAGTGTGACCAGTAAAGTCCGCATCATATGGGATTTTTTTTTATTAATAGCTTTATTCGAAATTTGACTTTGGCATCAAGTTCTGGTTCGATCTAGATGAAAATTAAGCAAAAAAATAGTAGTCACGTGATTCGCTTTATCTGTCAAATTTTAATTTTTTCCAAAAAATAATTCAAAAGTGGGGTTATTTCTGAAAATATCTAAAAAAGTTATTAGAAAAAGTTTTTTTAAATGCAGTTTCTAGCCCACATGCAAAATTTCAGCTGCATAAGATAATGGTGATTTTTTACCCACCACTAAAATTTATTTTCCACTTAATGAACACTTTACTGATGACACTGTGTTCTTTTTGTCTTAATATTAAAGTGTATTACTTTTAGACACAAACTACGTTTTCAAAAATACTTATTTTATGAAGTTACCATATACAGGGTCAAAAACAAATAAACTTTGCATCACATGCGACCAAATTTTAATAGCCCAATTTTGATTTTGTAGAAAAACACACATTTAATACGGCGCTACTTTAAAGAAAATTTATCTGAAATAAGGCAGTGTCAAAACTAAGAAGTTTTATGTAGGTTGCGTCGAGTCTTATTTTGCAAAAGTGCTGCAATTTACAAAATATGGGTAAAAAATTAAAATTATCTTATGCAGCTAAAATTTTGCATGTAGGCTAGAAACTGCATTTAAAAATACTTTTTCTAATAATTTTTTCGATACTTTCAGAAATATTCCTACGTTTAAATTATTTTTTGGAAAAAATTAAAATTTGACAGATAATGCGAATCACGTGACTACTATTTTTTGCTTAATTTTCATCTCGATCGAAGCAGAACTTGATGCCCAAGTCAGATTTCGAATAAAGCTATTAATAAAAAAACACCATATGATGGGGACTTTACTGGTCACACTGTATAAGATGTCTCATATCGGAAACATGTCTTATTCGTATAAAAAAAGAATTACCTATTTATTTATAGAAACTTAAAAATTGTCAAGTTTGAGCAATAATCAACAGAAAAGTTACAACTAGATAATTGTTGTGCGGTTTAGTCCAAATTTGACGACCTAACTCGGTACATTATTACAAAAACAAAAACTTTTAAATAGTGCGAAAGCAACCAATTATATTGGTTTGCTTTTCTATTATAACTGCGTTAACCTCGATAGGTATATCGGAAGTTAATCATTAATTTATTAACTTGAAGACTCGGATATGATTTCATTCGATCTTGATAGAAGAAAATTATAGGTGAAGAAGGATGAAAAGAGTAATAATAAACATCTGGAAATCCTATCTATCGGGTATTGTTTTCGTATGGGAGATATAGTGGGGCATACTTGAAGGACCTATCCTTAAAATTGTGTTTCTCATTTAGCAGGTTTTCCGATTACTCTTTCATTTTAAAAATATACTATAATTTGTGTTAGTATCAATAGGCCTAGGCCAACTCTAAAAATTATTTTTTCTCAAAACTCTGTTATAAGACAAACAACGATTAAACATTTAGCTGTCCAGTAATGCCCAATTTATTCTTATTTAATAAAATATAAGGGGTGATATTGGGTTTTTGAAATATTTATCTTGGCTGTCATTAATAGAATAGAAGTAAAATGTACCAAAAATTACTTTATTATTTCTATAACCCGTATTTCACTGCCCAAGTTCTTGCTCAAAAACATTTTCAAATTTTTGAACAAGAAATTGTGCTTGAAGATGGTGTTTTACACGTTCCCAAGTTTTAGGGCAACTGATAAAATCAATACAATGTTACTAATATTTTACTTGAGGTTAGGTACGCAATAAGATCAAAGATTGCTGTTTTTTTGGTTTTTTATTTTTGTTTTGATACGGTAAGTTTACTTCACTTGTTCTCTTGCCTTTTGAACTAAAACCACGACGACGAATAATTTTTAAACAAATTTTAGAAACGAAACATTAATAACGATTTTCTAACCTCAAAATTTGATTTGATTTAGGTTGGCAGCCATTTAATACACCAGAATTTATTACCTTTTCTTCCGAGTTGGTAAAAAAAGTAGAACAAGTTCCAATTTTTTGACAATAAATTTTGGCAAGAAATGGGGCAAATTTCAACTGTTTAAACGTGAAAATGAATAGTATTTACCGATTTTTTTGCGTTGTTTCCTTGGTTTGTTAAATACAATTACTTTTTATTACACAACGTGTTATCTTGATAGGAATAATTTAATGCACACACCTCTCTCAAAAGGTTAATTTAATTTGTAATTTAATTCATAATCTACAAATAATATAAGATAAATCATTAAGTTTGAGATAGGGAAGAACGCTGATAGTTTCATTCACTGACGATTGACGTTTAACATATCGATAAAAGAAGTGGCATAGGAAGACACGGAAGACTTCTTCAAAGTCTAGAAGATTTAAAACAACTTCAAAAAATTTTTTTTTTATTATTTTGTTATAAGTATACGGGGTTTGTTTGAAGGTTCTAGACAATGATGTATCTTGAGTAATAGATGTGTTTTGGACTTCCATTGCCTTTAGTTTGTCATATCACAACGTTTCAACTGGTAAGTATCTCCAGTCGTCTTCAGGTGAATACTAAACAAGTTACAAAGCTACGAGCCTATTTATACTACCTAGGCGACTAGACGAATTCGGGTGCAGTCGTGAGTCATCAGATGACACAAAAGTACATCGGGTTTGTTCGGGTTTGTATTTATACCAGCGGGTTGCAACGCATGCCGGATACACGCTAGTGGATTTATAAAGTAATAATATCATAAAAATATATACAAGGTGAATATTTAACAAAAAAATTAAAACACGTTGCTTTTTCGATTTAACAGGGCATAAAAGGAAATATACAATGTGCTGATTTGTACTTAAAAATATTCAAAAACATCGTGTTAAGTTTCGGAAATTGCATGTATACGCCTATATTTTCCTAAAATCCAAAATTTGTCATTCAAGTTCTTTGTCTTTGTCCATAGATTTTTTGTTGCAACTGAAGTCAAAATTTACACAAACAAAAAGTGAAAGTATGTTATAAAATACAAGTAAATAATTTATTTGCACAATGGAAATTGCAACTTGTAAAGGTGTACGCTTTAGTTAGTCTGCAAGGTTAGCTGTACAAAGGGGACTCGATTTCTTGAGAAATTGGCACAAGCTTACATAAAATTTAATTGTTTTATGATAAATATGTTAATATTAATTAATGCAGTGAAACTAAAATTTTCAATTGTATAAGTTTCCCTTTTGTTAAAAATGGATAGTCGATTTTTCTGCATTGCCTATTAAGTTTACCAGCAACAGAGGGAGTTGTGACGTCATAAGAATGTCTAACTACCATGATATCATTTATTTTTTCGCCGCCCAGTGGTTTAGTTTGGCCGTAATAGTAATAACTTTATTGCCTACCGCATAATTTAATAGGGTGATAACGTTACGCTATCTTCTTGACGATTTGTTATTTTTTCTTTCCACCAGATTCTAGTCCAAATATGGTTTAGTATGTTATAAAATACTTAAAAACCATTATTCGTGATTGTACATAGAATGTAATCAACATTATAGTAACTTTCCTACCTAATGATAACCCGTGAATAATAAGAAATTATCCACGATTTCTTAGTAATATTTAAACCAGCTACGATCAGGCAAAGGTAGACAATTCATATCATTCATAAATGTACTTTGGCGCCAAGCCGACATCTTATTGATTATAAAGGACATTCTATCATACCGTGCGGGACAAAAATTATTTGCATCAAAGAGGGATTGGATTAAAACACGTAGGGATTGGTTTAGATCACAATGATAAGGGGACGATATATCTAACCAAATCTAGGTTTAATTTTGTCAAATTCATATTATTACATAATATGAGATATGCCAAACCAATGAGTAATAAAATAAATAGACAAATACAAATTTATTTTTGTCGTTTACAAAATTAACAAAGATACTGAAAGAAAAAGAAAAAGAATTACATAAATTGCTGAAATTGGCCACCGCCATTCTCCAAGCACAAATTCACACGTCTCTTCATATTATCGCAAGTGTTGACCAGCATCTCTGAAGAAATGTTACCACATTCTTGGATACTCCTTTCTTGTAATTGTTCTAAATTTGCAATTGGTGTTTTAAAAATGGTGTTCTTTAAATGAGGAAAAACGAAGTAATCCATAACCGTTAAACAAAGTGATCTAGGTGGGAATTCAATGTCTGATCGAAAACTGATCAATCTGTCGTCGAAAAAATTGCGTAAGTAGTTAATAGTTTCGGCGGCTGTATGGGCGGTTGCACCGTCCTGTTAAAAATATCCAAAATCCGAAACGTTTATAAATAAATTTAGCTGCTTCTTAAGAATAGTCCTGCATGTTCCATAAGATATTCCCACTTCTTGGGACATGCGTCTTATACAATTTGTTGGCGTATTTTGCATTATTTCTCGAACGTTTGCAACAAGTTCTTCTGTTCTTACAGATGGTCTTCCTGCTCCTTTTTTGTGTTGTATAGAACCTGTTTCCCTAAACACAGCCACGGTTCTTTGCAGGCAATGATAAAAATCCCCAGCAATAAAAGCAACGTTAGGAAAATGTTCGTGAAAATCGTCCATGCACAAACCCGGATTGTATTGCCACTCACCATTTACTCTAACCCCGCTTCGAAAATTATACTTCAACCATGAATGTTGTGTGCTGTTCCGAAAAGCCCATTGAAATTGGAAAAATTAGCGATGAATCAAATTACTTGTAATGACTGTCAAAGATGACGGAATAACTGATTGATTGTTAATTCAGGTAGTTACTGACATCCAACAGGTACGGCTAAGTATTACGTCCTTAGATGCAAGGCCCTCTTTGATGCAAATAATTTTTGCTCGCATGGTATAATATTTTAAAAACTGCACTAGAAGGTTTTTTTTTATTTTCTTGTTCGTGTATTTTTTATTTAAAATAATTGCAATAAATAAAAATGTTTTATTTTATATTTCAATAACGGGACGTTAGCGTTTTGGGTCTTGTCGGCTTGTTGGGATAAATCTTTTCTCGATCATCTTAGTATTTACCTATGTTTCACTAGAATTGCATAATTCCGATTTTATCATTAAATAGCCGTCGATATAGTTAGTATTCTCTTCACAAACCTTTTTTTTCGTCTTTAAAAGATTATTATCAAACATGCAACCAAATACATTCAGGTCAAACGTATTTTTTTAAATATAAGACCATGATGTTACTTTAAATTGAATGTCACGTTCATGCAAAGTAATATCCTTTTAGGTACCTTCGTAGTCTATTTTTAATGTAATCTCAGCCTAACCTACTTCCCGTCAACATAAACAACGACAAAAGCAAGAAGATGACATCAGTTTTCTTACATGGGGGCACAGCATAGACAATTTACCTTTAGATACCTACAGCTTATCTCCTGCGCAAACAAAAGTTACGTTTTATGGGTGAAAAAATGCGTCCGAGCGCATGACTCGTCGGTCAGCTGTCTTCATTCGGGGAACCTTCGTGCATGCGCACAAACCTCGTGTTATCGGCCGTCCTACTTTATCGACAATAATCGACGCGCTCAAGAATATTCTCCAGAACCGGCTCGGCCGCCATTTTTGTTGTTGTGTTTTAAGGTTTCTCTTCTCTGCGGATTCCTTGTAGTTTTCTAAAGTTTTCATCTATCGGATCGGCTATTGTGGATTGTAGGACTGGTGTTTAATATTTATGGATTTCTGGTTTTTGTGTAGTTTAGTTAGTGAATTGTGTTTGTGCTTTTAGTGACTCGGATTGTAATATAAACAATAACTAGTACTAGTTGCAGCCGTTGTATAATTGTATTATGCCCAAATAGGGGTAAAATAAACCCTCTATGGTGGCATATGAGCAAGAATTTAAATTTTAAAGCCCGGACCTGTCTATTTTCCTATTCGTCAAACGATAATGTTGCAGTGCGCATGTCTAATAGTTCCCAGTTTTGTTTACATGCGCGAGGCCATAAAACTGCCACATTCGTGATTATTGTTTGTTTATCTAAAGGTAAATTGTCTATGGGGCACAGTATTGTTTGCAGACTTTTGCCATCAAATTTTTTTCAGTTTATCGTTTTCTGTAATAATTGCTGTGTTTTTAGGGGTTTGTGATATTTTTTTGAAACAAATTATGTCGCAAGTGTCAAGTATGCGAGAATTCGGAAAATCATAATTCTGCAGTTACTTTTTATAGATGAGTAAATACAAAGTTGGGTTATTTGTAGGTTAGGTTTAAACTATAGTAACAAGGTCACATTCAAATGTAAATCCACCGTAATCCCTACTCCATGCCCCACCCAGCTCTTCACCGCCTCTCTCCTACAAACGATGTTGTCAGCACATTTTAATAATAATAATAATAAATCGTCTTTATTAGTATGTATATGCATGCAAAATAGGCGAAGTTTAGCTACAGTAGCTACTCCTGGCACTTAACCTAAAAATAGCGTTTATGAATGACATAATATATCGTCTGTAGTTACCAGATCATCGTAAGTAACTACAATGCAATTCTTATTTGATTTCAGTGAAAATGACATAAATTTATTTTCAACCAATTAGAAGGCTCCTTTTTGTTCACGTTGCAGCAACGGGAGATTATCGCGATAATTTTGTAAGTTCCTATTAACCAAATGAAATTAATAAATGATAATTTTTCTGTCAAAAATGAAGTGCTTTATATCTATTGGCAAAAGTCACTCAGAATAAAATCAAAATACATTTTGTTGCTAACTTAGAATTTTTATTGATACTTAATACTTAATTTGCTTTACATATCAAACACCCGGGCTAAAAGAGACACATCAAAAATTTTACTAAAGTCATCAGAAATATGTTTTTTTAAGTTTCATTTGAAACTATACAGACATGTAATATCAGATGTTATGGTTGAAAACGAATTAATGTTTTTAATGTTCCTGAAATTTTAGTAATAAACCTTAGTTATTAACAAGTAAAATCAACTTCTATTGTAAAAATACAGTGCGTCATGTTAAACTAAACTCATCAAAAATATGTTTTTTAAAGTTTTATTTGAATTTAAAACTTAAAATACATTGGATTTCAGATAACAAATTTGTTATTTAATGTTTCTCACATTTTAGTAATAAAAATGAGTTACTAACGGCTAAAATGAACTTCATTTCTAAAACTCTAATTAGTTACAATTAACTAAAGCCGCCTGAAATATGTTTTTGTACATTTTAGCAAAAAAATTACAATAAGAAAAAACTCCAATTTATGAAATTTTCTTACCGAATCTCCCACGCTGCAGAATTAATTCCCTATAATTTTGCTGCTAGGGAAATTATAAGTGATAATTTCCTTTCAGTTCTTTGCAATATTTTTTATAGACCAGGAGGCGATGGCATGAAACTAATACGAACAAACCCGATCATTCCTTAGTTTTCTTTATCTCATTTTAAAGTATTAATTGGCTGTAACTAAATATATTATTGGTCTGCCTTACCTCAAAACTAAGAAGCAAAAGCGCAGTCAAATTGCAGACTGTTTATATGCATGTGCTTTATACGGGAAGCACTTTCAATTGTTTCAGTTGTTTTCTATCTAATATTTGATTATTATGATTATATTGACTCGTTCAACTATCTAAAACAAAAAACAACGCTCGAAACCAGCTTAAACGATAACACAGACTCTACAAGAAGAAGAAAGTTTTCTTGCCTTAAAAACATGACAATTTATTATAAATTAATAATAAATATAATATTAAAAATAAAAATAAAAACAAAATAAATATAGTTCCATATTATATTATGATATTATTAATATAATGTTTGAATCAAACAATGTTATTGCGTATAGTAAAAGTGAAATTTTAGCATCTGGTTTTTAAGCAGCCGGATGAACTACTTTGGCATAAATTATTGTTTTTAGTTTACTGATTTTGTTTAGATACTGTCAATATTGTCCTTAGAAAGCCAGTTTTTGTACTGTGAGAAATTCTAATTTACATGTACGTTAAAGTTCATGTATAGTTTTAATACAGTGTCACCAGTAAAGTCCGCATCATATGGGATTTTTTTTTATTAAACGCTTTATTCAAAATTTGACTTTGGCATCAAGTTCTGCTTCGATCGAGATGAAAATTAAGCAAAAAAATATTAATCACGTGATTCGCATTATCTGTCAAATTTTAATTTTTTCCAAAAAATAATTCAGAAGTGGGGTTATTTCTGAAAATATCAAAAAAAGTTATTAGAAAAAGTTGTTTTATATGCAGTTTCTAGCCCACATGCAAAATTTCAGCTGCATAAGATAATTTTGATTCTTTACCTATATTTTGTAAATTGCACCACTTTTGCAAAATAGGACTCAACAAAACCTACATAAAACTTCTTAGTTTTGACAATGCTTTATTTCAGATACATTTTCTTTAAAGTGGCGCCATATTAAATGTGTGTTTTTCTACATAATCAAAATTGGGCTATTAAAATTTGGTCGCATGTGATGCAAAGTTTATTTGTTTTTGACCCTGTATAAGGTAACTTCATAAAATAAGTATTTTTGAAAACGTAGTTTGTGTCTGAAAGTAATACACCTTAATATTAAGACAAAAAAAAGACAGTGTCATCAGTAAATTGTTCATTAAGTGGAAAATAAATTTTAGTTTATCTTAACATAAAGTTTACCTATTTTTAACGATTTAATTTAAAACCCCTTTACTTTATTTTTAATTTTTTTACTTTTAGACACAAACTACGTTTTCAAAAATACTTATTTTGTGAAGTTACCTTATACAGGGTCAAAAACAAATAAACTTTGCATCACATGCGACCAAATTTTAATAGCCCAATTTGGATTTTGTAGAAAAACACACACTTAATATGGCGTTACCTTAAAGAAAATGTATCTGAAATAAACACTGTCAAAACTAAGAAGTTTTATGTAGCTTGCATTGAGTCTTATAGCGTTTTCGATTTACTGCTCTCGCGCACTCTGAGAGTGCTCTCCCCGAGATTTGCGTGTTCGGTTAACAAAATCCACTGCTCTCACTCGGAGTAGGACGTTCGATTTACCAATTTGGTTACTCTGAATCCGTTTGAGAGTGCTCTTTTTCAATCTGAAAATTTTTACAGAGTAGAGAGGCAGCGCTTGCGCAGAACCGCAAACCACCACCATTTTCTATTCTTTTGTTGATGTGTAACCTCGTTTGTTGTGTTTTCTGTGTTTGTTTTTCGTTTAGTTCGATGAATATTGTATATAATATGTCATAAACGCACTCAAGTAGATTTAAATTTGAAAATTAATTGTTTACTTTTGTATGTTGACATCTGTCAAATTTTCAAGCGCAATCACGTTCAATTTACACTCCGTCCGAGGGCAACCCCCTTCGGAGTGACAGCAAATCTCGGGTCGATCGATGACGTCACAGAGCGCTCTCGGAGCACTCTCGGAGTTGTAAACCGAAAACGCTATTATTTTGCAAAAGTGGTGCAATTTACAAAATATTGGTAAAAAATCAAAATTATCTTATGCAGCTGAAATTTTGCAAGTAGGCTGGAAACTGCATTAAAAAAAACTTTTTCTAATAACTTTTTTCGACATTTTCAGAAATAACTCCACTTTTGAATTATTTTTTGGAAAAAATTGAAATTTGACAGATAATGCAAATCACGTGACTACTATTTTTTTGCCTAATTTTTATCTTGATCGAAGCAGAACTTGATGCCAATGTCAAATTTTGAATAAAGCTATTAATAAAAAAAATTCCCATATGATGCGGACTTTACTGGTGACACTGTATATTATTTACAATAATTTTCTATTTTTAAAGCAGTTGTTGTTCCTATTAGGTATATAATTGCTTCATTAACGACATGCAAGTTATTTTTCAAAGAAAATTATAAGATACAATAATTAATGTTTTAAATATTTTTGATTGTCTAAAAATTCTTAATTCTGAGATAAATATATTATTAAATTGGGTAAAAGTAAATAAATTAAAATTAAATATTTCAAAAACTAAATGTATGGTTATGGGTAATAATTTAAATTGCCAAAATATAAATGTTGTAATTGATGGTGAAAAATTGGAATTAGTAAACAGTTTTAAATATTTAGGGATAATCACTGATTCAAAATTAAATTTTTTTTATTATTTTGAAAGTATCATATCGAACATTGCCGAAAAAGTAGGTTATTTTAAAAGAATCAGTTCTAATTTAAGTTTGTTTTCTGAAAAAACTGTATTTAATACTATTATATTACCACATTTTCCTTATTGTTCTTTCATTTTATATTGTGCTAGTGAGGAAATATTGGATAAATTACAAGTTTTACAAAATAAGGCAATGCGGATTATTTTAAATTGTGACAAATATACAAAAATTAATTTTATGTTGAAAAAATTAGATTGGTTGAATGTCAGAAATTTAATTTTTTATTTAGTATGTATCTGTATACATAAAATTAAAAATAATTTATTGCCTGATTGTTTAAAAAAATTTTGTTCTTATAATTATGACCATCACAATTATAAAACAAGAACAAAACTTTTATGTGGATAGAGTGTCTAAAACATTAGCTTATAAATCTATTTTTTATAAAGGTTTGATAGAATATAATAATTTGGAAAATTCTATTAAATCTCAAAAATCATTAAAAATGTTTAAAAAAACCTTAAAGATACGTAATATTTGATACAATTTACAAAATGTTTAACTTTTTTGTCTGTTTTTGTTAAAAGCATGTTGCGTTTTAAAATTTAAAAATAAATCTATAAAGATGTGTTAAGAAAATGTATTAAAAAATATTTAATTGTAGCTTTTTGCTAAATAAAACATGTTACTACTACTACTACTACTACTACAATGTTTTTGTCACAAAACGACATGACGTTATTGGGCGGCTTTTAGTCAAAAATAAAGTAGTGAGCCAATATTTGATCACCTTAAACTTTTCATGGGATTTCCTATGAAGCGCCAGCCGAGGTACCACCGTTTCAAATATTATATTAATACTTAAATGGAAAGAAATATTCGTTATATATAAATTAGTGGAGTTGGTAAATAACTAGGAAATTCTCTACATGTTTCGGATGTAATATTAATCTTCAGAAAAAATATCATTGGTGCATGAATATAACATTAAAAAGTTCATACCAAAAAAAGTATTTTCTTTATTGTTAGCGAGAAAATCTTTTGATAATAATATTAGTCCTTTGAATGTAATTTTTTTTAAACACTATGGTACCAATATAACATGAAGGCAATGAAAAAATAATAAGTAACTAATTATCATTATTGCTGGTAATTAGTTAATTATTAACTAGACCATGAAGCGACCTTCAAAGTTTTTTTTTATTTCTGGGTAAACTCGACTACAATAATAAATATTAAAAATTGTAAAATTGAGATAAGATTATAGAAAGCGTGACTATTTAAAAATATAAGTATGTAGATGTAGAGTGTACACTATAAAGGAATCTTTCCACTCCAATAATTATTTTTGTATAATAAAAATATACAATATTATTCATATAACAAAATGTAAACTTAGTCTAAACTCTAAAGTTACATAAAGGTTATTGAAAAGCATTATTTGAATACGAAATATTTTAATAATAACTTTTTTTAAGAAGCCAGTTGTAAAACAGATCTTGTCCGACGCGGAAGGAAGTCCTTCATCAAAAATTTATATTTTATTTTCTTGTCCATTTTATAATAAATATGTACCTGCCCCCCTGTCACCACACACAACTAAACCAACTCAACCCTCAATCTAAGACAACAAACAGCAACATAACTTACGTAACGTTTATAACATACGCAAAGTTTCTTTATGCGTGAGAGCCAAAATTGCCGGCCACTTGCTATTTTGTCGGTCTGCGTGTGGTTGCCACGTGCCACTGGCCACATTGGCGATTGCCTAGTTGTTGCGCATAGATGACGGTGGCATTTAAATTTGTCGCGAAAATCGGGAATGTTTACCCCGGCGTAAATAAAATAGAAATAGAGTAGGTAAACTTATTTTAAAGTTACCTGATTCTCTGAAAAACCCATTAATTGCAAGAGGGAATGTTTTTTTTTTAATTTTAAGAAGTTTAAATTTGGGGAGTTTTCAATTTAAGTATATCCAACGCGTTATGTGTAATAGCCAACTTGCCAACTCAATTGATTATTGGAGGGGCGCTGCTCCCTCCCCCCTTCCTTAGAGACGCCCCTGAGTATCGTTGAGTTTGCCTTTGAAGGACTATTAGATTCATCAATACTTAATATACTATTTAAAATAGAAACGATCAGGGTTGGGCTGATTTAAATCAAGTGATTTAAATCACGATTTAAATCATGATTTAAATTTTTTTTAAATCATGATTTAATGATCCTATTTATTTTTAATTCAGAACAATATATAACATACGCAAAGTTTCTTTATGCGTGAGAGCCAAAATTGCCGGCCACTTGCTATTTTGTCAGTCTGCGTGTGGTTGCCACGTGCCACTGGCCACAGTGGCAATTGCCTAGTTGTTGCGCATAGATGACGGACAATATAACATATTAAAAAAGTATTTTCAAAAATCAACAGTATAAGTATTTATAGAACTCGCGCTTTTAAAAAATAAAAAATTAGTAGGTGTACCTATTTAATACATAATATAAACTTTAGAAGCGCGTTCTGACAATATTTTGGGTATATAGAATTTAGATCTACTATATTGTTAGACGGACATTAAAATAATTTGTAGTAATTTAGAAAGAGAAAATGTGAAATTTTTAATAAAATCAATAAAAAAAATCAATAAAAATCAAAAAAATCAATGATTTTTGATTTTTTTAATAAGAATAAAATTTTGTCCAACCCTGGAAACGATAGTATTCTCCCTGACAGGTACAGGAATGGTTCCATCCTCCCTATGTGTGTCCCTGTATAGGCGATTATTGCCTTGGTACTTTAGCATTTAAATAATATGAATCGAACTTTATATTTGCAAATAAATTATTGTTTTAAACCCACGACGATGATACTTTGAACTTTACAACCAGTACTTCTTATAACAAAACTAAAGTTTTTCAACTCATTGGATTGGGTTATTATGTATGTAGTTGTATGCAATACCGTTGGTAGATTGTACCGGACTGAACTGTTTAACCTACTAAATTATTTCATAACACTAGTCATTAGAGAATTGTAAGGTTATGTTTTAAGTGCCGCTTAGTGGACGACATAAGCAAACATTAAATTATTTTTATTTTTTTAATTAGCTATTAACGTAGGTATGTTAATAGCGTTGATTACAACCATACTCTCTACTAAATATATATATATATATATATATATATATATATATATATATATATATCTACAAGGGAAATACTAAATTACATGCCCATCAAACCATCCGTAGATACTATTGTTTTGCCATTTTCACTTGGCATATATTTTGGGTATTAACTGATTTGCCATGCCTCGAGGTCAACGAACACTATTATAGTCGTTTGGTAATCAAATTTAAATTGTATCTTTTCAGAACCGTCTTGCTTCACACGCAAATCCAATAATGAATACCCAGAAATAATTTAAAAAAATAATTTCAAGCGTAAGTGATGAAGATTAAAAAATATCCTGGAAAAGCAGTGATAAATGACCCAGTATGGTTGGAAATGGACATTCCCAATCATGCCAGAGGTCAACTGTATGAAGCTAATTGGATTGACACACAGAAAAACTTGTCAAATGTCAGTTCATCTTCGAATTCGTGGGACAAGTACAGTACGAAGAGCGATGGGACTGTTTCTTCCAGGCTGGGGCAGTACCAAAGCTTGTTAGAAGAAATTCAAAAAGACAATAACGAAGATCTATATGCAATTCCGAAAAAAATAAAAGGCACTGACAGTATCCGATTAAAGTACCATAGCGATCGAATATTATTTAAAATTAACTCAAAAAACAAAGAAGATAGCGATCAACCAGCAGAACGATATTTTTTGCCATCTCAAAAAGTGCACAGAGAACAGAGCTTTTCTCATGACGATAAAACCCCAGTTCCTAAACCTAGAGCTAAGCTACCGAATGATAATGGAGAGCAAGAAAAGTTCAAGTCAGTATTAGAAGATTTGCAGAGACAAATGAAGAAAAGTGTGAGGTTTGATGAAAATAGTACTGACATAGATGAAGAAATTGAACGAAGAGAT
The DNA here is from genome assembly GCA_963969555.1 of Polydrusus pterygomalis. NCBI lineage: Eukaryota > Metazoa > Arthropoda > Insecta > Coleoptera > Curculionidae > Polydrusus > Polydrusus pterygomalis. The sequence continues at coordinate 41,954,240 of OZ018381.1, read as the reverse complement.
CTTTCAGAAGACGCTCAAGAAGCCCAGGTCCGAGTCATTGTTAATCCAACCCACGAGCTGTTGGAAAAAATTGAGCTGAACAAAGGTAGGGAAGCCGCGTCAGATGGTAGAATAAGCGAATGGGTAGATACTCAAAACCAATTCCTAATTGTAGATCAAGCTGATAGTGTAGGAACTAAAGAGTTGATGAGAAACGATAGTGGTTACTACGAACACACCAAAAAAATTCGTCAAAGATTGCCCCCGAAGCATATATATCCTCCTCCTTCCTCTAGTGAGTCAAGTGTCAAAACTCAAAGTGAGGTTAATGACAATATGTCTGCAATCGTAAGTCTTGACCACCAAGATGAAGAAGAGGAAGAAGAATATAATAACTACAACGAGGTATATAGCCTTTACAAGGAAGGTGCTAGTTTCACATACGTTCATCCACCTCAAAAGTCGCCCCAAATGAAAAATAAAACTAAAAAGATCTCTCCAAACTCTCCTGCGAAAAGGACGTGTGACTCAAACAATGACTTCCTAATTCCTCGTCCTAAGTTAATAGTGCCGGTACATACGTATGCAATCAGAAGGAGACGGACCGGTAATCTAAATAAACGGAATAATGAATCCGACGAGTGTAGTTATATATCTAGTGGTACAAGAAGAAAAGAGATGGAAGTTAGAAACGGAGCCGAATATGAAGGTATGTTGTAGGCAAAGTAATAATTATGTCGTAAAGGTTTTTACTAGCTTGAAAACTATTTACCGTCCACCTTGGTGCGATCTGTTTCTGAAATATTACACACTGAAATGATGGAGATGTACAGTTGACGACATATAAATTCGTACACTCTACCAATACATGACTCAATAACAACAAAATTGGGTAGAACGGGTTTCTCACCTTGCTGCTTATACCTGGATGGAACAGCAGCTATATACATAGCTGTAAATTATTGTATGTCCGACTGAAAAGTTTTCTCATCGGAAAGGATAACATTTTGCCAAAGAAAATCATTTTCTGGTAAATATTGCATAGCAAACCTAATTCTTTGTTCCTTATATTTTAAAACGGTTTGGATGCAGTTGCTCGATTTCTTAATTCGGAACATTGTATTACTCGGCGATGCGCAGTTCTAGATGAAGCAGGGAATCCTGTTATGTGCATAGCGGATACTGCAGTTTCAAATGGATTTTACCTTAAATACTCCACCAAATTTCGGCCTTCTTCATTTGATGATTTTCTATTATTTAAACCAGACCCAACAGACCTCTCAAGTGTTTGATGATAGCGCCATTTTTTTTTTAATTCCTTGAACAGTACTTCCAGGTACTCTAAATAATCAGCTATTTTTCCATAAGACCAGTTCTTCCTATTTCTACTTAACATATCATTCTTGCTTTTTCAATAATAATTAAATGAGGCATTTTTACATCAAATAAGATAATGACAATACTTTGACAGATATCATGATAACAATTAACACGTTACAAAGGTAATAAAGATAAAAAAGTTGCATTTACAGTGTCACAGTTTAGTGTACAAAATTATCTGTCGTCAACTGTACCTATCTATGCTAGATGTGACTTATGTTCACTCTTTCTGTGGATAACCTTTGCATTAGATAGAATTCCTTGTAGATGATGCTGTATATGTAGATAATGATGTAGTACAGTACTAGCTAGAATTTACAATTATTTAATGAGTATGCAGTCTCGCCGTCGCGTCGGTGGAGTTGCTGCAAGTTGTGGCTATCCCAATACGTTTTTTTAAAGACAATATGCGTACAGTTATATTAGAAAAAATAACTAAGTTACTTAAAGTCGCCACAGTGGTTCTTTTCCCGCGCGTCATCACTTTCACGTCATCAAAATCGTATGAATCAAATCAAAATTACGAGAAGAAAAAAGTCAAAACTAAGTCTAAGTTCATAAAATGGACGTGCCTGCCTACCGTTTGAAGTAACTACATAATAGAAAAATTATTATTTATTTTAAGTTTTGCCCGGCATTCTCTATTATCTAGAAGAAATTGACAAACAAATGTTATTACATTTAATACTATTTTTAAAGCTTAAAATCTAGAAAAGTTTGGTATTTTATTGACTATTAAAATCGCAAAAGTCAAATTTTTGACATCCTTTCATTAAAGGGAATTTAGCCACTGCCGTAAACGTTTCAAAGAACTTTCACGGTTAGAATATTTAAAATGAATAAATTGGGTATAATTAGCTCTAAAAAGAACTATTTTTAGAAAAAGGAACAGTTTTAAGGCACAAAAATTTACAAAATACGAATTAGATTGGCAGATCAAAATAAGGTTGACAACGACGTTCTAAAATACAACGGTAGTCAACTAAACAAATAAAAATAGTAATTAATTGACGTTTATAGTTTTATTCTTGTCTAGCACGTTATATTATTGCGGAATCTTGGAGACGTTCTTTTATGCTTTTATTCAAACTTGTTACTGTAATAAATAAGGATGCAGAGTTATTAACCCCGTTGAGTCCTGATCGTTGATTGATGACGCACGGGAAAAGATCCACTGTGGCGACTTTAGTTAAATTATTATTAGTTAGTTCGTTATAATTGGTCGCACAATAGCGCCTCTGAAGAAAGAATTTCATTTTTCAAGATATGCTTTTTGGTTTGGGTTACTGAAATATTGTATTTGAATTGGTCAAAACCTGCTAGGTAATGGGTTGATTACTGGACACTGGGAAAAAAAGAATAGATTGACTTATATAAAAACAAATAACACAAAGAATGAATGTGTTACTACATAATTGTTATAAAAAATATTATATATTATAAAATCACTATCATTTATTACTAATTGCATTAAATAATGATGTTATGAGAAATTACTTTCACAATTCATCACCCAAGTTTAATGATAAGATTATAAGATTAATGTGGCGCCATCTGGCAACCGTAACTGAATTGTTTTTTAATGTTCCTTCATTTTTGTTTTACAGTTTTTATTAATGCATTTTATATTAAGTAAAATTTAAAAAACTTGAATGATTAAATACAGGTATTTTTTAATTTGACATAACAGTTATTAACTTAATTTTAATATTTTATACCAGTTCAAACCTATTTAAATTGAAATAAATGACAATTGAAGATTTATAATTTGCATTAAATTAAACTTTTGTATGAAAAATTTAATAAATGGTCTGAAATTTGCTATACAAGGCACGGCTCAATTAGCAGAACTCCTCTAACTCTAATTTTGACCATACACCAAGAAAAAATTAAATTTTGTACGGTTTCAGCATTTAAAATTTTGAATTAGCCACTGAAAAAATAAACAAAATACGCTTCCTGTCATTCGTGGCGGTTAACCGTGGTTACTGACGGTTATATTCGGATCATGCACAAGGGTTACCGAACTAACCGACTGTTGACATCCTTAAAACTTTAAAGGGTATGTTTATTTTAACATATTACGGTATTTCTGAGGTGCTTTTGGAATTTGTTTTATAACCTTCATTATAATTTCTTTAATTTTTATTTAACAAATATTTACCACAAAAATTATAAATTATATTTATTGAATTTATTCATTCCTTGATGATCCGTTCTTTACCAATCAAATTGGTAAAGAAAACTAAAAATATATTCTGCCAATGAACTGGTGTACAGTTGACGACATATAAATTCGTACATTCCACCCATACATAACTCAATTACAACAAAATTGGGTAAAACGGGTTTACCTGGATGGAATACCAGCTATATACATAGCTGTAAATGATTGTATGTACGATTTTTTACCATAAGTAATAATGGTTATTTCTAAATATTTTTGTGTTTAAATTACAGCCGCGAAATAAGAAAATTATAAAATAATACCAGGAAAACTACAAAAGTATAAAGCCAAAAAGGGTAAATTTATTAATAAACAACAAACAAAATACTAATATTTAATTGCTGCGCCATTGGATTCTAACACTAATCGTAATCTTCTTGGCATTGACAAAATAATCCTTCTGGTGTAATCAGGAGTTAGCCCTTCCCAAATTTCTTTTATTTTATCAAATAACTCTATTTTATTTTGTGGTTTAAAATTTATTTTGTACATTTTTTTTACCATCAATCCCCAAACATTTTCAATTGGATTTAAATCAGGACTTCTTGAGCACCAAGGCAGGAGTTTTGTTGTTTTGTCTAAACCAGTTTCCTATATTTCTTGCAGTATGGCACAGGGCAGTTATCCTGCTGAAATATAAAGTTATTATTGAAAAACATTTTCCAAAATATGAAGATATATATTACTGTTTAGTGTTCCACCAATATTCCAGCATACACCTGCATCGTAAACACTTATCCATGCCCACACATTAACGAAGAAACGTCCACTGGTTTGCTTTTTTTGAGTATACTTCTTATCATATCGGGAATTTGTTGGTCTATATACTCGAATCCTTCCATTATGTAAACTGAAAAGTTTTCTCATCGGAAAAGATAACATTTTGCAAACAACAAACCCAAATCTTTGTTCCTTATCACTATTTTTTAAAAACGGTTTGGATGCAGCTGCTCGATTTCTTAATTTGTAACATTAGAGAGTTTTCGTTGTATTGGCAAATTCAAACGGTTAACCATAACGAATACGAATACGAATACGAAGCCGCTATTTGACAGATCGTAAAAGTAGTTTTCGTTCAATTCGCTTAACGTTAACGTTAAGTCGAATTCGACAGTAAACATAACAAATATAACATAACCTATCTTTAATTGTTTGTGTTCATATTTTCGTATACGTTTTGTGCTATCTTTTTTGCTTGGTTTTAATTTCCTAGTACCCAAAATTCTAAAACATCATGATAGACGAAAGGTTGCTTTTATTGGACTCATCCAGTGATGCGGATTTGGATCATGCCCTTCTCTTGGAGGTGCTTGATCGCCAGGACATTCAGTATCGAGCACAGTTGTATGGAAATTTCAATTTAGAAAACTATAATAATGCTGAATGCAAACTTTATTTCCGATTTAAAAAAAAAATCACTTAAGAAGACTGGCTGTAGCACTTAGGATTCCCAATAATATGTAATAACAGACAGGTATGTTGATTGCATCTGTCAAAAAAATGGTCATTACGCATGCCTTCCGTTTTCGCTATGGCTTTGTCTTCCGTCCGTTAGCTCCCGCCGCTTATCCGTAACGATAACGATAAATGGCAGCTCAAATGTCAAAGTTGTCAAATAGCGGCTATCGGAATCGCTTTTAAAAGACAACGAAAACTGTCTAATGTCTTACTCGGCGTTGCGCAGTTCTAGATGAAGCAGGAAGTCCTGTTAGGTGCATAGCGGATACTGCAGTTTCAAATGGATTTTGCCTTAAATACTTCACCAAATTTCGGTCTTCTTCATTTGATGATTTGCTATTATTTAAACCAGACCCAATAGACCTTTTAAGTGTTTGCGCCATTTTTTACAATTCCTTGAACAGTACTTCTAAGTACTCTAAAATGATCGGCGATTTTTCCATAAGACCACCACTTCACCATTTCTACTAAACATATTATTCGTGCTTTTTTAAATCAAATAAGATAATGACGAATACGAAATTATCTGTCGTCAACAGTACCACTAATAATAATACGTAACCTTATCGTTCTCTTTAAAAAAATAATACAGCCATAAGGCGATATGTTGCGAAGCGATAGGCCTTATATCACCTGGGTAAAAAGAAAATAGCATGATAGCACCAGGTGTTTTCAGCGGGTTACCATAGCCGCCATTCTCACCACAATACGATGAAAAACAGGTTCATCGAAAGGATTTAACAGCTGTTTTGCCACTGTTTCGTGGCGAATTTCTGTGGCGGTGATTCGTCTTTTTATTGGTATGTTATTTTGAGAGTTCATAGCGTCTTGCATAAGGAACACTTTTTTGCCCACCGCTGTCGCCGAATTATTCCAAATTGGTACATGCATTTAACTTTATTTATCTACAATCAGTTAATAATAATTCTGATACTAAAAGAATTATAATTGACCCAGCGGAAAATAAGGCCCATCTACCATTTTTCTGTATCATGTCGATGAGAAACGGTGCCATTTATTGCTTGTACTATATACTAAATGTTATTCCAATGACATTTACCAATTGTAAAATCAACACGTGCTTCCCGACAAGTTTTGTTGCTTGAACTATAAAAATTGAGTGGTTCTCTTGGTTTTATGTTGGGAGTATGATTCATTAAATTAAATTAAAAATAGAGCTAAATAAATATACCGGGTGTCCACGATAGGTGGTTCGCCCCTCTAACTTCTTTGTTTTTTAAGATAATGGAATAAAATTTGGGAGATTTGTATACGACATAAAACTACATTTTTTGACAGGTGACTCAACATTATGGAACTTCCGGTTTAACCGGAAATGACATAAACTTTCGATTTTTAAATTGGACTCCTGGTATATTTTTCCTTTTTTTGACTCCATATGACATTCTAAATATAACGATGTGTCACAGGCTACTTGATAACTTTAAATCTAAATTTATTCTCAAAAGATGCTTCATTTTACGAAAGCTCCAAAACGTTTTCAAGTTTTTTAATGGCAGCTTTTCTAAAACCTAATAGTGTGTTATACAACCTTAAAGATTAAATTTTACATAGCACATAGCATTGGACCAAAAATAGTAAAATTGTATTTTTCCCAAGATTAAAGAACTGAAATAAGTGATTTGAAGGTATTCATAGCTCTCTAGATAAAACAATAAATTTGGAAAAAAATATTTTCTTGGTGACAAAAAGTGACAAGTGACCCATCGTTGTATTTAGACTGTCATATGGAGTCAAAAAAAGTAAAAATATACCAGGTGTCCCATTTAAAAATCGAAAGTTTATGTCACTTCCGGTTAAACCGGAAGTTCCATAATGTTGAGTCACCTGTCAAAAAATGCAGCTTTATGTCGTATACCAATCCCCCGAATTTTATTCCATTATCTTGAAAAACAAAAAAGTTAGAGGGGCGAGCCACCTTCCGTGGACACCCGGTATATGTCGACAATGTAGTCCCAGAAAATTAGTGACTTTAAGCAATCTACACCACTGCTCGTATGGTCCATGCCTAGCTAGCACCAAAAAACTTGCTTGACAAGCAATTCTCCATTACCTTCTGTAATTATCCTAAACATTATGTTTGCAGATTCAATTAACCGGACGCAAAAATCAGCTTTTACTTTTTTATTTGACCAAATGTTGCAATAATTAATAAAATGGTAAGGTGAAAACCTTGATTCGGCAATATAAATAATAATAATAATATATTGATTTTGGCGTTTTGTATTTTATTTTATGCTGATAATAACTGATTCAATTGTTTAACTAAAAAAAATGAATAAATATAATTACTTAATTTCCTTCTGGTAGCCATGAAATTATTAATAATTAATATTATTTTTACTTATTAATTTTTTATTTTTTATATGTTTTCATACCAGAGTAAATAATATAAGGACGAAAGGGACTTCGCTCTTGAAGTCCCAATTTGGGATATCACTGAAACTCGGTTATTGAGTTGATTGATAGCTTTAGTTGCTGTTGCTAAAATCAAAAACTATATCAGTATAAACATAGAGCCTCCAAGTCTTCCAAGGTTCTGCATCAACTTCGCCTTTTGTAACTCTTGTTGACAATAAAGTCTTTATTATTATTAAATATAAAGAAAAAGCGTCTAAGCTCTTAAAGTTCTACGCAGTGCAAAGCGTCCCAGCTTTTAACAAATTAAGTACCGTGCGAGCAAAAATTATTTGCATCAAAAATGGCCTTGCATCTAAGGACGTAATGCTTAGCCGTAGAGCTTAATACCTGTTGGGTGTCAGTAACTACCTGAATTACCAATCAATCAGTTATTCCGTCATCTTTGACAGTCGTTACAAGTAATTTGATTCATCGCTAATTTTTCCAATTTCTTGAACAATTCACACAATGGGCTTTACGGAACACAAAACATTCATGGTTGAAGCGTAATTTCGAAACGGGGTTAGAGTAAATGGTGAGTGGCAATACAATCCGGGTTTGTGCATGGACGATTTTCACGAACATTTTCCTAACGTTGCTTTTATTGCTGGGGATTTTTATCATTGCCTGAAAAGAACCGTGGCTGTGTTTAGGGAAACAGGTTCTATACAACACAAGAAAGGAGCAGGAAGACCATCTGTAAGAACAGAAAAACTTGTTGCAAACGTTCGTGAAATAATGCAAAATACGCCAACAAATTGTATAAGACGCCTGTCCCAAGAAGTGGGAAGATCTTATGGAACATGCAGGACTATTCTTAAGAAGCAGCTAAATTTATTTGCTTATAAAGTGCAAGTATTCCAAGAAATACAAGCCGCAGATTTTGAAGAAATGAAGAGACGTGTGAATTTATGCTTAGAGCATGGCGGTGGCCAATTTCAGCAATTTATTTAATTATTTTTCTTTTTCTTTCTGTATATTCTTATTTTGGTTATTTTGTAAACAACAAAAATAAATTTGTATTTGTCCACTTATTTTATTACTCATTAGTTTGGCATATCATGTCATAATTTGAATTTGACAAAATTTTAACCTAGATTTGGTTGGATATATCGTCCCCATATCATTGTGATCTAAACCAAGCCCTACGTTTTTTAATCCAAGCCCTCTTTGATGCAAATAATTTTTGCTCGCACGGTATAATGCAAGGCGTCTAAGCTTTCAACGTTTTACACCCTACAAAGCAACACCAAAAATATAGCGCCAATCATTGTTAATGCTCTACATACTGATATAAAACTTTTAACACGTGCAACAACACAAAGGAAATACTGGCTAACCCTTCATTATTCTTTAACATATTCAACAAATTAGGCATAATATTCATAGTGAGTGATCAGTCGTTTGATGATCAGCTGTTCATTCAGGTGCTTTACTTCTTTACTTATTTACTTTACAAACCCAATACCCATAACTCCATGCAATGGTCCTTGAAATTCAGAGTAAGTTTTCCCTATTGTTTCTGTCAATTTATGTTCTGTATAAAATTGTGGCACTTGTGGGTGAATCCCACTTCTGATGTTATAAATTTAAAAAAAACAATACACAGTCCAAATTTCATTACATAAGTAAAATGAATCAATCCCTTTTCTATCCCTTCAATCTCTTAAATAAATCGATAAACATTAAGAAGTTTCTAATAATAGGTTTACAAAACTGTAACATGAAAGATTTTTGCCCAACGTCAACGATATATTTCAAGAAACCCCATTATTTTTTTCAATCAACTTCTTCTGGCTTCTCTCGATAAATTACAGTGGGTTGTGGTTAACCATACTTATTTTGCAGTAATTTGATGCTTCTGTACTTAACCTTATTCACTACGGAGTTTAGGTATCATTTTCTTATTTTTACAGTTTCTCTTCGTGACTACTGTATTAAATAAATATCGACCTATATTTATGTTATCGATTTCAAGAATTTAAATAGTGTAAATTACAGGTTATGGTCACAAATCTGGGGTACTTCAATTAACGACGATTTTGTAACCTAAAACATATTATTACAGTCAAAGTGGTCTGGTTGGTTAATTCTTGTTAAAAACCTTTGTGCTATCCAACATAGGTGTCTGCAACATTTCATCGTCCTGGGCGTTACCGTTTTTGAGATTGCTTTTTAATATTGACACTAAATTAAGGGTAGCACCCCCTGGAGAAAAGGGGCGGCCGTCAATGTATCTATGCACTTTGCGGTAAGGGCTATAATTGGCTGTAAAGTTTTAGTCTCTTCAATTATAATAAGTAGTATTTTTCAACGAGTCTTCATACCGACTCTGGTTTAAAGGTCCTTTCACTTCCTGATACCCAGAGGCTCAAATTATTGTACGCTTCCACACCTTTGAAAATTTTATTGTTTTTAATACCGTACAGAATTTTGGAAAATTATAGTAATAACGTGCAAAAACGTTTATTAAAGGTAAAATAGAGATACAGAATACAGTGTGATCAGTAAAATCCGCATCATATGGGATTTTTTTTTTATTAATAACTTTATTCGAAATTTGACTTTGGCATCAAGTTCTGCTTCGATCGAGATAAAAATTAAGTAAAAAATAGTAGTCACGTGATTCGCATTATCTGTCAAATTTTAATTTGTTCCAAAAAATTATTCAATAGGTGGGTTATTTCTGAAAATATCGAAAAAAGTTATTGGAAAAAGTTTCTTTAAATGCAGTTTCTAGCCCACATGCAAATTTTTAGCTGCATAAGATAATTTTGATTTTTTACCCATATTTTGTAAATTGCACCAGTTTTGCAAAATAAGACTCAATGTAACCTATACATAAAACTTCTTAGTTTTGACAAGGCTTTATTTCAGATACATTTTCTTTAAAGTAGCGCCATATTAAATGTGTGTTTTTCTACAAAATCAAAATTGGGCTATTAAAATTTGGTCGCATGTGATGCAAAGTTTATTTGTTTTGGACCCTGTATAAGGTAACTTCATAAAATAAGTATTTTTGAAAACGTAGTTTGTGTCTGAAAGTAATACACCTTAATATTAAGACAAAAAAGAACACAGTGTAATCAGTAAAGTGTTCATTAAGTGGAAAATAAATTTTAATGATGGGTAAAAAATCAAAATTATCTTATGCAGCTGAAATTTTGCATGTGGGCTAGAAACTGCATTTAAAAAATATTTTTCTAATAACTTTTTTCGATACTTTTAGAAATAACCCCACTTTTAAATTCTTTTTTGGAAAAAATTAAAATTTGACAGATAATGCGAATCACGTGACTATTATTTTGTTTAATTTTTATCTCGATCGAAGCAGAACTGATGCCAAAGTCAAATTTCGAATAAAGCTATTAATAAAAATACACTGTATAGTAGCAATGATACAAGAATCATTTAAATATGAATTTTTCTTTACAGACATTATCTTTCATACAATCAAACTAATTCAGCATGGTTCCTGGTAAATTTAGGAGTTTTCTACATTTTTGGGTGGGTCTACTACATTCAAATAATAATTACTTAATCTTGTATTATCTTTTGTTAAATCTTTTACTTGTTTCAAGGTCTAAACAATCTTTGTTAATTTTAAAAATATTAAACTCAAAAATGTTTTTTCAGTATAAAGGTGCGGTAAATAAATAGCTTATGTTGCTTAAAATTATGATATAAATACCTTTAGCTATAATACTATAATACTCGAATAATCACCGGTAATATTTGGTATTATTAATTATTATTAAATTACCAGATAACTAAAGGCTTGGCTTTGTCGTTTCACCCTAATTCGTCTTCATTCCATAATAGTATTTTCTGCACGATCCTCCCTTCCATTTATACTCGTTGGTGGGAATGAGATGTTTGTAACACAGGATTGTAGTTTCAAAATAGGTTTTATTCGTTGTATAAGTTGTATAACATAGTTTTTTGAAACCAAAAAAAATAATAGTAGGATGAAACCCATTGGAAAAGGAAGAGAATATAACAAAAATTAAAGCAAAAATAATTTACGGGCGATCCGAGGTCGGGAAGTGGAAGGGGGTGAGTTTTTAAGGGTTGAAAACGATTTATCTCTATTTCCGGGAAAACTACAAGTCCTATGGAAAAACGTTAAATGGCAATGTTGTAGGTTGGTTGTAGGTAATAAAAAGATCTACAACTTTTCTATTTACACTTTTTTCACATAACCTCAAAATTTATGTGAAAAATTCAAATAACCAAGTTTTTGGTTTTTTATTTTTTTCTTTTACAAGAATTTTTTTTTTCACGAAATTTGGTGAAAACTTACCTTTTTATGTCCCACACACACTGTAATTTTTTTGATTTAAAATATTTATTTTTTCACTTTATTTTGACTTAATATCGAAAAAGCACCTTAATTTTCAATCGAAAATTCTCACGTCAAAATATCTGCTTTTTTAAAAAAGTCGGTGGGCTTTTTGTTCGTTGAAATCTCTACTTTCTGATGGTGTAAAAAAATATACATTACTATGGTAAATATTCTCAAGAAATGCAAAGAAACGAAAAAAACTCGAATCCGAAATTTTTTTTTTATTATTATGTACAATTTTGAGCTATTTATTAAAATTTATACTTTAATTACTCGAAAAACGTAAAATTCCATGTTACATTGATAAACAAAAAATTTACAAATACATAAAACATAAAGATCACATAAAATATGCGAAAATAGTTGTTCTAAATATAATTAAAGGTTGTATTTAAAGGGAATTTTATGACATTTACCATAGTAATGTATATTTTTTTACGCCATCAGAAAGTAGAGATTTCAACGAACAAAAAGCCCACCGACTTTTAAAAAAAAAACAGATATTTTGACGTGAGAATTTTCGGTTGAAAATTAGGGTACTTTTTCGATATTAAGTCAAAATAAGGTGAAAAAATAAATATTTTAAATCAAAAAAATTACAGTGTGTTTGAGACATAAAAAGGTAAGTTTTCATCAAATTTCGTGAAAAAAAATTTTTCTTGTAAAAGATAAAAATAAAAAACCAAAAACTTGGTTATTTGAATTTTTCACATAAATTTTGAGGTTATGTGAAAAAAGTGTAAACTCACCCCCTTCCACTTTCCGACCTCAGATCGCCCGTAATTTATTTTTCCTTTCATTTTTGCTATATTCTCTTCCTTTTCCAATGGGTTTTATCCTACTATTATTTTTTTTTCACTTTTTACCATTTTCAAAGGCTTCCAGCCCTGATCTAAGAGTCGAATAAAGCAAAATTTTTAAAAATTGCAAAAATTAAATGTAAACTGAAAATATACCAAATTTTGATGATCCTGTATTGTAACTTATGGCACAGTTAAAACTAATTATAATAAAATTTAAATAATGTCAACGGTTGCCACACATGCTAACAGTTATTTTAAATTAGTTTATTCTGCTGAGTATCTCTAAAACAGTTTTATTTAAGCATTCATGTCAGCCACTTTACATTTACCAACTATTTACTGTTTTTTCTTTATAGTTAAAACTTAATTCCAAAGTTATGCAAGTTAGTTGTACATCAAGTTTTGTAATAGTGTATTTTTATCATTTACGGTGAGACCGACATATTTAATTTTATAATTTTACTACTCGTATGAAAAGCCATGAAAGTTGATATTAAAAGGTTATTTTTAAATTGTAATTTATTATCTTCCCTTACATTTTGGTAATTCAACATGTTTAGACCACACAGTGAAATTATTTTAGTTGTTACCTGCATAAATATTATCGGCAGCAATATTAAATATTTATCTTGGCGATTATTAATAGTATAGAAGTCATCCCTTTATTTTCGAAAATTTGTAAAAACACGAATACTTATACAGGATTGCCCAGAAGTCCGGAATAAAATTAATATAAACTAATTTTGTTTTATATATGCTCGCATTTTGACGTTATTCGTTTGTTTTTTTAAAGAAATTTGTCACAGATATGACGACATCGATTTTTTTTTTAAATGGAAACATACAGCTTCAACAGCTTGTGATACATCATTTGAAAACTAATAGCTCGTACAGTATGCTCATAAATTTTGGCGCGATTCTGTCAAGCTATTTCAAAATGGCGACTGTTAAATGTTTTTAAAAAATCTCTATTTAAATAAGCGGAAATGATAAATTATTGATGTTTTCTTTACCCTTTCAAGGTAAGAAATCTTCATTGTGTCACGTTCTGACATTTTGTGACTTAACAATAATTATGGTTTATTTGTTATTTATTTTGTCATAAAAAATAAAAATGTAACGAATCAAAACAAAACACAAAGGTGGTTTAACGTGGCAAATGCTGGAAATGTCCTCCACCCTCTACTTGGCATGCTCCCAGACGATGGTAAAATCCGTCGACGGAATTCCGAACGGCTTCAGCCATTGCTTCAGCCGATATGTCATGTGTCTCCAATCTAATTATGTATTTTAAATCTTCAATATTATTTAGCCTTTTTTGGTAAACTTTTTCTTTTAAATATTCCCAAAGAAAATAGTCTGGAGGCGTTAAGTTTGGGGACCTCGGTGACCATTCAATGGTACCACGTCGTCTAATCCAGCGACCTGGAAAGATCTCATCTATTTATCTTCTCACATTGACACCACAATGCCGGGGCACTATCTTGCTGAAACCAAATTGTTTCATTAGGTATATCTGTATCTACGTCGTTAGGAAAAATTACAGCTAGAGCAGGCATCAACTCGAAGGTTAAGAAATCCAGTTATCGTTTAGCTGTGAGATCTCCTTTAAAAAGGAATGGCCCCAGAATTCGGTTATTATTGATACTAGCCGATACATTTACTTTCTGGGGCCGTTGAGTATGCGCTTCAAATATCCATCGTGGATTTTCTTGACTCCAGAAACAATAATTATGTCTGTTAATCACCCCGTTTAAATAGAAAGTAGCTTCATCCGAAAATAATATGTTCTGTGAAAACCTATTATTCTCGTCACACCGTCTTATACAGTGTCCGCAAGAAAGTCCGCATCAAATGGGATTTTTTTTTATTAGGTATAGGTAAAAATTGAAAAGGCAGTTAGTTCTTGCTTACCTAAAAACCAAAAATGACGTATACTGAAGTAGCTGCACGACTTGCGTTACCTGTCAAATTTGACATTTTTAATAAAATAGGTTCAAAAATGCCCTTATTTAACAAAATATCGAAAAACTTTATTCGAAAAAGTTGTTTATTTAGGCATTTTTAGTCACTGTCCGAAATTTTGACTGTCTAATACAATTTTTATTTTTTGCCAGGTTCTTGAAAATTTTGATCAACCCTCGTAGATTAACTTTTATACATCGATGTAAAACCATTTGCCTTTACTTCATTTGTAATCTTAATGCAATTTTGTGTAAAATTTTTGTTTTCTATTATTTGTTTTGCTTCAAAAACTGAAATTATTATTGATTAGTATGTAATGTTTGATGCAAAGTTTATCTAATTACATCAGTTTTGCCAAAACCGACGTTTCCTATTTTTCTTAAGTTAGTAAACAGATGTACAAAAAGAAAATATTAGGAAGCTTTCGTTGAAATTTTACTTAATTAATATTGGATTAAAAAGAATAAATATTAATCGCTCGAAACATTTTATTCAACAAAAATATAGTTTAATATAATTAATTTAATTTAATATAAATTAAGTAAAATTTCAACGAAAGCTCCCAATATTTTCTTTTTGTACATCTGTTTACTAACTTAAGAGAAATGAGAAACGTCGGTTTTGGCAAAACTGATGTAATTAGATAAACTTTGCATCAAACATTACATACTGATCAATAACAATTTCAGTTTTTGAAGCAAAATAAATAATAGGAAACAAAAATTTTACACAAAATTGCATTAATATTACAAATGAAGTAAAGGCAAATGGTTTTACATCGATGTAAAAAAGTTAATCTACGAGGGTTGATCAAAATTTTCAAGAACCTGGCAAAAAATAAAAATTGTATTAGACTGTCAAAATTTCGTACAGAGACTAAAAATGCCTAAATAAACAACGTTCTCAAATAAAGTTTTTCGATATTTTGATAAATAATGGCATTTTTGAACCAATTTTATTAAAAATGTCAAATTTGACAGGAAACGCAAGTCGTGCAGCTGCTTCAGTATGTGTCATTTTTGGTTTTTAGGTAAGCAAAAACTAGCTGCTTTTTCAATTTTTACCTATACCTAATAATAAAAAAAACTCCCATTTGATGCGAACTTTCTTGCGGACACTGTATACTATACGAGATATTAGCTTTCAAAAGATGCATCATAAGCTGTATGTATCCATTTAAAAAAAAAGATCGATGTCGTCGTGACAAATGTCTATAAAAAACCAAATTAATAACGTCGAAATGTGAGCATATACAGTGTGTGTATAAAGTCTGGAAACGGCTTAATAACATCACAATTTACTGGCCGATTTAAACCAAATTTGGTACAGTTGTGTAAGAGGATCTAACGCACCGAATGACGATATTGGCGTTGTTGCCAGCTTTTTAGTTTGTCTGGAATTCGAACGAATTTTATATTTTTTAATATAACACCCAGTATATTTTTACATTTTTAAATTCCACATAAAATTATAATTATTTTTTATTAAATGCATTATTGGTCTATACTTCATAGTTTCCGAGATATTGACTCTCGAAAAGTGACTTTTTTAACTTTGACAGCTTATAACTTTCTAACAGTACGTCTTAGAGCTAAACGGCTTACATGTCCCTATCTTCAATTTTTATTATCTTTCCAAAAAAATCAACTTCCGGTTAAACCGGATGTAACTCGAAAGCAGGAAATATAGTTGTTCCGGTTTAACTGGAAGTTGATTTTTTTGGGAAGATAATAAAAATTGAAGATAGGGACATGTAAGCCGTTTTGCTCTAAGACGTACTGTTAGAAAGTTATAAGCTGTCAAAGTTCAAAAATGTCACTTTTCGAGAGTCAATATCTCGGAAACTATGAAGTATAGACTAATAATGCATTTAATAAAAAATAATTATAATTTTATGTGGAATTTAAAAATGTAAAAATATACTGGGTGTTATATTTAAAAATATAAAATTCGTTCGAATTCCAGACAAACTAAAAAGCTGGCAACAACGCCAATATCGTCATTCGGTGCGTTAGATCATCTTACACAACTGTACCAGATTTGGTTTAAATCGGCCAGTAAATTGTAGTGTTATTAAGCCGTTTCCAGACTTTATACACACACTGTATAAAACTAAATTGACGTGTCCAAGCGCTTTCCCAAAAGTTACATTTTAAGGCTATATTAATTTTATTCCGGACTTCTGGCCAACCCTGTATATATCAGATTAAGCGATGCCTATCTGTATGTAGCTACACCTAGTTAATATTATTTGTAGAATAATAATAACTCATATAATTACGCGATATACGTCAACTTCCTTGATAAACATGTTAGGAAGTGGTCTTTTAGTCTAATTTAAATTAAAACAATTTTCTCACAGGCCGTTGCCACCTATCACAGATGACATCACTGGTGGTCATTTCCATTTCTTCATTAATATAGTTAATCTTCATCTCAACAATCCCATGAAAGTAGCGGTTAATATGTTTTTTTTTTTTTTTTTTTTTTAATTGGCATTTGGCTAATTAGCCATGCAGCCAGTCGCAAAGTAAAATATGTAAAATAGCTAATAGAGAGTGAGACGAATATTTTTTTAGATTAGTAGCATAATATAACGTCCGAGTTGTAAACGCTGCATAAATTTATTGCAAAAATCAAGCGACTTTTTTTAAACGTTCGTAATACACTGGCCCCTATAATGGTGGCAATATTACGACATGTATTATAGAAAGTATTTTTTTACCAAGAAATTTCTCATTCTCGATAAAAGCTGCCGTATGCCACATGAATTGTTTTGGTAATTTGTACCAATCAGTAATACCTACTAACATTAAAATTTTATAAAAATAACTTTCCCAAGTTAGGTTCAATTAAAATGATAACATGTGGTAGTAGTTATTATGATGTCATTGTGTTGCAGGTTTGAATTTTAAAAGTGTTGTTACCATTGAAATTGCAATTCTATTGTGGTTAGGTCATTCAATGGGCATATTCTGATCAAGGATACAATTTTTTATTTCCGATTGACAGCAAATATTAATTTTGCAGACACATATCAACCAGCAAAGTATTACATTTCCTGCCTAGGCAGCAGGCAGCAAAATGATTATTCTCAATGAAAATAAAACATTTGACATTTAAAAAAAACATTTATAAACAATTACAAAATACTTTTAACAAGACTTTAAAAAACATATTTATTTGTTATTAACATTGATAGTAAAATTACTACAATTTTGAATAAATAGGCCACCTTTTATTTCCTTATATAACGTTCTCTTTACATTCACTATATTACCATTTTGATTCGCCTCATCAGTAGTTTTGTCAAAATGTTTTCACGAATACTGATTTTTCTTGCCATTGAATCCTCAATATACCCTTCTGCTATAGTTGAGTACTTCCACCTGCCATGTATTTTCAACATTGTTATGTCACCTCCTGAATTTACCAGTAAAGTGGCAGAACTTCTGCGGAGGCAGTGTCCCGTATATTCTTTAGCATTCGGCAACTTTAAATAGACAGTTATTTCTTGAGGTATTTTTCCAAATTTATGGATAATGTATAGCTATATATTTTCTAACAACATCTAAATATTCCATTATTATGAGAGACCTCGAATTCTTCGTGGTTAATAGGGATACCAATAGTTTATTGTTCATATCTTCAATATTTTCTAACTTTAAATGCAATATTTAGTCGCAGCGACATGCACCCGCAGTTCCAAAAATCAATACAACCTAAAAGAATGGATTATAAGTATTTTCACTTTATCGTATAAATATCTTATTGAAAACTTACTTTTGCTAATAAATATTCATCATCTGGAGCATCCAGTATACATTTTCTAATATATTGTTTTTCGAAAACTCGGGACTTCTTTGCCTGGTAGCCGTCGGATGCCCATTTTAAATATGCCCGCAACTTCAAATATCTTCCTATATCTACGCCATTTTTAACATTCATAGTTGCCTTCAACATGAAATATACAGTCCAAAGTGTAGAACTCTTCATTGTTTTAGATAATCCAGCAAAATAAGCAAGTAATACATTCCCCGAAAAAGTCTTCGCATTTTTCTCCATGCAATAATCCATAAATCGTTTATAATGTCCTTCATATTTCATCATCCGAGACTTCTCCGGCAACAAATTTAACTCAATATTTTTTGCCACCTCCCTTATTTCTGGAGGAGTAAGTACTTTTAAGTCGCTATCACTGTCCATAATATTAATATACCGATATTTTTCCACGAAACTGACACATGGATCTTCAAGCAGTGCAGGCCCGGTTTTAGACCTCCTAGCGCCCCCGGGCAAGGGTCTTAATTAGCGCCCTCGAAATGTTTATTTCATATTTTTTTTCCTGAATATACATATACAGGGTGTTTATTTAAAAACTTCCCACCTCGATTTTCCTGCTTTAAAATGAAAATGTGGAAAATCGCTTGGACCCGTCGATTTTTATTTCGAGGGGGATATCTTTTGCATATATTGCCAATCTTGTTACTTCAAGCCACTAGGAGGGAGGGGGAGTAAGATCTAAATCTTAAATGGATACCCCTATTTTGTATAATTTTTTTGGATTCTGCATAAAATTCTGAACATTTTTTAATAAAAGCATTATGACAGCGTCTAGCTTTCAACTGTTCAAATCGGAAGTACTATATTTCATACATCCGGTTTAACCGAAAGTTGGAAAGATAATAAAAATCGAAGATAGGGACATGTAAGCCGTTTTGCTCTAAGACGTACAGTTAGAAAGCTAGACGCTGTCAAAGTTTAAAATGATCATTTTTCATGAGTAAATATCTCGGAAACTGTTAAGTATAGACTAATAAAGTTTTATTAAAAAATGTTCAGAATTTTAAGCAGAATCCAAAAAAATTATATAAAATAGGGGTATCCATTTAAGATTTAGATCTTACCCCCCCCCCTCCTAGGGGCTTGAAGTAACAAGATTGACAATATACGCAAAAGATGTCCCCCTCGAAATAAAAATCGACGGGTCCGAGCGATTTTATACATTTTCATTTTAAAGCAGGAAAATCGAGGTGGGAAGTTTTCAAATGAACACCCAATATATACTTATAGCATCAAAAATATTTAATTTTTTTGACGTGATATTTTAGGAAGGAGAGGCTCTCTGTGCACTCTGCAGTGACTAATTTGCAAATAATTTGCTCCCTTCAATGGTTTAATTTTAGAAAAAAACAAGTCGACACGAGTCTATCCAACTGAGCCTGCTGTTTCTTTTTTAGTCGCCGCGCCGCGCTCACCGCGTCGCGCTAAGGGCGGACTATAAACATCGAGGTTTAAAGATCATCGATGTTCCATTTTCGATGTTTTTTTGGCCCCTATTAAATGGGTTAAAGGCACCCGCTTTGTTTCAGAATTTATAAAAAATACTTGGGCGCCGTTATCTTTTAAATAGTATACTATACATCGAAGGTTATACAGACGCTTATTTGTTTTACCTTTGGCAATATTTTGCGCCCCTTGGACTTTGCGCCCCCGGCGTCTGCCCGGGTTGCCCGGGCGCTGGGACCGGGCCTGAGCAGTGTTGTCGATGTTTCTGTTTCACGGCTTCTTTCAAGGTGATTGTGGCTTTGCGCTTGTAAATCAAATCTAACATACATGAGCATGTGCATTGTAAACTTCTCATTGAACGAATGGGACGATAGACAGGTCCTGGCTTTAAAGTTTGAAATGTACATTTTACTATAAACTTAAAGCTGGATCTTATTAAGTATGCATGTGTTTCATAATATCATTATAACAATTATTATGGCGATTGTTGTTTTAATGTAACTTTAAGGACAAGTATAAAATAAATGCATGATTACATGGAATATAAAATGCAAGGTGGGTGCTTAAACTTTTCTATTTCTAAAAAAACTTATGTAAACCAGGATTTAAAGTCGATCAACCTTCACATTCTCTTGGTTTTAGATAATGGCGAATTAACATGATGCTTTTACCTTTCAATGCAAAAGTTTTTGTTTTAATTGCCGTAAAAAGTAATGAATGTTACTTGAATGTTTTGTTAAATTGTAATTAGAATATTTATACAGTGTGACCAGTAAAGTCCGCATCATATGGGATTTTTTTTATTAATAGGTTTATTCAAAATTTGACTTTGGCATCAAGTTCTGCTTCGATCGAGAAGAAAATTAAGCAAAAAAATAGTAGTCACGTGATTCGCATTATCTGTCAAATTTAAATTTTTTTCAAAAAATAATTCAATAGTGGGATTATTACTAAAAACATCGAAAAAGTTATTAGAAAAAGTTTTTTTAATGCAGTTTCTAGCCCACATGCAAAATTTTAGCTGCATAAGATAATTTTGATTTTTTACCAATTTTTGCAAACTAGGAGTCAACGCAACCCACATAAAACTTCTTAGTTTTGACAATGCTTTATTTCAGACACATTTTCTTTAAAGCGCCATATTAAATGTGTGTTTTTCTACAAAATCAAAAATGGGCTATTAAAATTTGGTCGCATGTGATGCAAAGTTTATTTGTTTTTGACTCTGTATAAGGTAACTGTATAAGGTAACTTTATAAAATAAGTATTTTTGAAAACGTAGTTTGTGTCTGAAAGTAATATACCTTAATATTAAGGCAAAAAGGAACACAGTGTCATCAGTAAAGTGTTCATTAAGTGAAAAATAAATTTTAGTGGTGGGTAAAAAATCAAAATTATCTTACGCGGCTGAAATTTTGCATGTGGGCTAGAAACTGCATTTAAAAAAACTTTTTCTAATTACTTTTTTCGATATTTTCAAAAATAACCCCACTTTTGTCAATCAATTGGAAAACTGTAGAAAAGGATCACTCCACAGATAAATATCAAAACATCAGGAATTGAGGAAAGGTGATGAAATACGCAGAGCAAGCTTTTGTGAAACTGTTTAAATAAATAACTTATTTTCGACTTTCCGTATAATTGTATAAAATTTACTCTCTCTTACCTGAAATGAAAAGCCCGATTCTGATTTTAAAAAATCGTAATGAAAGAAATAATCGCCAACAATAATGTGAAATGTGACGGCATCGGCACCAATGTTTTTAAACAGCGAGATCTCGAACCACTCAAACCAGAGTGTCTTTTTATGTCTACAGCATTTTAAAGTCTTATCTATCTAGTTTAGTGCAGTTGTTCCTTGTATCTTGCAGTACAGTTGCAGGAATTCTCGTTTCTCAGAACGCAGAGTAACGGCGGCCATAAAGATAAGGCCTAGCGGTTTTGATTTTTTTCCGCGACCGTACAATTAGGAATATGATATACTTACTTGAAAAAAGTGAAAAGTGAAGTGTGAAAAAAGTGGTCTTTGTTAGTTTTCTAAATAGGTCAAAAACCCAAAAATATAATTAACAATCAGCCTGGGAACTATGACAACCATATTTCAAGCAGAGGTTCATGCAATTGAAATGTGTGCAAGACTGCTGATAGATCGACGGTATGCACATAAGTCAATCAAGATATTCTCTGACAGTCAAGCTGCATTAAAAGCTCTTGAATCGAGATGGTGTACCTCAAAAACGGTGTGGAGCTGTCACGAAACATTATCCGAAGTCTAAACAACAAAATAGCCCTAATACCGGGACACATAGGTCTGGACGGTAATGAGGCTGCCGACAAGCTCGCTAAGAGAGGTGCAGCACTAAAATTCACTGGACCCGAGCCGGTAATAAGTATATCTCATGCTACGGCCAGGAAAACAATACGTGCTAAAGCAAAAAGCAAATGGGAAAGACACTGGTTAAATCTACCAGGTCTAACACACTCAAAAGCATTTATAAACAGCCATATAAACGAGCAATTAACTGACAAACTACTAGTGCTCAACAGGTCATCCCTTAAAGCACTAGTGGGATTGTACACCGGCCACTGCAGATTGCGACACCATCTGTATAAAATTGGAACAGCCCCAACGGATGAGTGCCGGCTTTGCATGGAAGATGCAGAAACAGCAGAACACGTACTGTGCGCTTGCCCCGCAGCAGGAAGAATCAGATTCGCCCTATTCGGCGAGGTGACTCTGCTGCCAGATGCCATGAAAAATGTCTCTTCCAATACCATCATTAACTTTATTAAAAAGTTAGTCCTATTGGGGGAAATATAAACAAGGTGTGAGCCACAATAGATCGCATGGTCCTAGTGGAGGGTTAGCTATAACCCACCCACTTTCAACCTAACCTAGTTTTCTATAAATAGACATCAATTAGGGAAACTATATCAGGAGCCAAGCCAAACATTTGTTCCGTTACATATTTTAGTTGGCCATAGCTTTAAAATTGAAATTAAATTAAGTACTAGGAATTTTCTTGATTTCTCACCGGCATTAAGTTAAGCTCTGAATTATTCAATAACTGTTAGCGCCATCAAAAGACGTTCTAATTCTTAATTTTGTTGCACTTTTCTTTACCACGAAGCTCTTGCTCTTTCCACCTCAGTCACACACTTACCTGGCTGATTGACGTATGCCGTAGTCGCCAGGTACGGTAGGTATGTCTGACGTTAAGTTAGTTAAGTCAAGTTTTTCGGTTCACTCGCAATTTCAAAACGATTTTATTTTGGCCAGTCAATTAATAAATGATAGTTGTTTTCTGATATTGTTTCTATTAATCGAACCTGAGTTGCCGATTTAAAACGGGTAGTTTTTCTGGGAGCAACATAAATAGTGGCGACCGTGACATTTATGTTGCTCCCAGAAAAACTACCCGTTTTAAATCGGCAACTCAGGTTCGATTAATAGAAACAATATCAGAAAACAACTATCATTTATTAATTGACTGGCCAAAATAAAATCGTTTTGAAATTGCGAGTGAACCGAAAAACTTGACTTAACTAACTTAACGTCAGACATACCTACCGTACCTGGCGACTACGGCATACGTCAATCAGCCAGGTAAGTGTGTGACTGAGGTGGAAAGAGCAAGAGCTTCGTGGTAAAGAAAAGTGCAACAAAATTAAGAATTAGAACGTCTTTTGATGGCGCTAACATCCTCCCACCTGAGTCACGTTAAACTAAAGTAGTGACTCACTAAATAAACATCCTAGCCCAAACTTGACAATCGAAAACCTAAACACTTGTTACACAACAAGCCTTAATACCTTCAATACTAAAAATAAACTAAATTTACAAAACTAATAGTAAGTACCCGTTACAAAAATCTTTTCGGCACTGTAACGTTACGCCCACTACGTGTCACGCGTACAGTTGGTTCATTATTTATATTCTTAGAACATTCGATCGCACTTTCGGGTAATTCAGACACAAGCGGTAAAACATTTATTTCACCCTTTTCAGTTGACGAGGATATCTGGGGACTTTCCCACTCTTCAACAGATTTATCCATGGTACATTCTAATGGATACAATCGCTGGACAGGTCTTAACAAAGTTCCTCTAGCGGTGTTGACTCTAGCAAGACGGATTTTTCCATCTTTACCAGGCATTACTTCTATCACCTTACCCAATGGCCACTGAATACGTTTGTCTGTATCGTTTCCAATAAGTACTATTTCACCCAAGCGAATCTGCCTACTAGCTTTCTTAGAGCTCCAAGACTTCAATTGTCCCAAGTATTCTATTCGAAATCTCTGCCGTAGGTCATCTCGAAGTTTCTGTTTGTGTCGAATCTTTTTACATAACGACTCAGAATCAACAAGGTCACAATCGGGAACACCAGTATTTGTTAATTCTCTCAAGAACATCATAGGCGTAAGAGGTATAAGCTCATTAATATCGTTCGAAACGTAAGTAAGTGGTCGCTGATTTATAATTGCCTCACAATCACAAAGTAGCGTAATTAGGTCCTCATAAGTCATACAGGATCGGCCTAAAACTTTACGCAAAATTTGTTTAACACTGCCTATCAGTCTTTCCCAAAAACCACCCCACCAGCTAGCAGTGGGGGGGTTAAAATGCCACGAAATTCTTTGGATACTACAATCCGTGGTAATCTTTTCCCAGTTTAATTTACTAAACGCATTCTCAGTGCCGACAAAATTAGTACCGTTGTCGCTGTAAATAACCTTTGGTCGACCACGTCGCGCTATAAATCGTCTAATCACTTGCATAAAGCTTGTAGTGGACAAACCCGTACACAATTCTAAATGTATGGCGCGGTAAACGGCACAAGTAAAAAGGCACACCCATGCTTTTTCCCCATTCTTTAAAAATAAGGGCCCCGCAAAATCCACCCCTGTTATTTCAAAAACAGCCGCGTCACGCACGCGATTCAATGGGAGAGGAGGTAAATTTGTTACAAATGCCTTACCTTTTTGTCTTTTACAAATGACACAACCAGAAATGGCTGATTTAATAGCCCGTCGCCCGCCTAAGATCCAATAATTCTCGCGCAGGATACCCATTAATCCCTGAGTGCCCATATGTAAAGATTTAACATGCTGCTCAAAAATAAGTTGATTAACCAGAACATGTTTTGCCGGTAACACTACCGGAAAACGAAATTGTTCAGCATCTTTTCTATTACTAACTCTAGAATGTAAACGAATCACATCATTATTGTCCGTAAAAGGATTTAAATTACACAAACGAGGATCCTTTTCTCCCTCAAAACATTCCCTTTGAATAAGCTTTAAAATATGACTCTCCGCAGTTTCCAATTCTTTAACCAACAGCTCTCCCTGAACTCTATCAGCTGTAGGATTTCTTACATTATTCAAAAACCTAAAAATCCACCCAACCATACGTACCGTCTTGGTGAATTTTGAAAAATATGATAGATGCCAATCTACCGAAAATAAATTTGAATTAAGAAAACTAATAGTAGATTTTTTCTTTTCTTTTTGAATTTCCTCCTCATCACAATTAGCCTCACCTTGTGGCCACAAATTAGATGAGCCATATAGCCAACTTGGACCCTCCCACCATTTAGACTCAAATAATTGTTTTGGAGAACAACCTCGAGAAGGGAGATCCGCAGGATTTAAAATTCCTGGAACAAAACGCCAATCTTCACTAGACGTATAACTTGCAATTTCTTTAACGCGATTACCCACAAAAGTCCCCCAATTGTCCTTACGGCGTATCCAACTTAAAACTGTGGAAGAATCACTCCAAAAATAAACCGGCAAATTTGAATTAAAATTAAGGTTCTCCTTTAAAGAGACAAACAACCTAACTCCAATTAGAGCTGCTAAAAGTTCTAAACGAGGTATAGAGATTTCTTTCAAAGGTGCTATTCTAGACTTGGCTGCCAATAAACGGATAAAAACCTTGCCATCAAAAACACCTCTACAGAAAATAACAGAAGCATAGGAAACCTTGCTCGCATCGCAAAAAACATGTATACTCCCGTGCCTCAAAAGTAAATTATCTCCATACATCCATCGTGGTATACGTATCTGACATAAATAATGTAGCTCACCTAACCAATAACGAAACTGTTTGTCTATTTCAGAACTTACTGGGGCATCCCAGGCTAATTTTTCTTCCCAGGTTTTTTGGAGCAGCAACTTGGGTAATATGGTAGAAGGCGCCGTGAATCCAATGGGATCAAATATTTTTTGCGCAAAAGAAAGCATTAACCTTTTACTTATTGGCTTATCGGCAAGCTCATTCACACCCTTCAAGCATGCTTCACTTATTCTTAAAGAATCGTCACATTTATCCCATATCATTCCTAGCACTGTGGTCTCAGATGAAGCTTCAGAGGTATCACATGTCTGACCTGTGAACTCCCACCCTCTGAGATCAAATTTTCCTTCATTCATAACATTGACTGATTCCCTGATAAACATATGCAATTTGTCATTATCAGACACACTTGTGACACAATTGTCCACATAGAAGCTTTTTAACAACTGTAAAATAGTATCTTTACTATATGATACACTTTCATCCAAACATTTTATTAGCGCATGCGAAAGATGGTATTCTATAGTCGCCCCTAATAAAAACGGACTACTGTTTACTCCAAATACTACCCGCCTATGTCGAAATATCTTCTCATGCCCTTCGGAATCAATCCATAAAAAACGTAAAAAATTCCTATCCGACTCGTTAATACTGATCTGCATAAACGCCTTTCTGATATCCGACACAACACCAATTTTTCCCATCCTAAATCTTAATAAAATATTCGGAATCAACTCTATAACATTAGGACCCTTATCCAGACATTGGTTAAGAGAAGGTTGGTCTTTTATTTTCGCTGAGGCATCGAACACAGGTCTAATACGAGTAGTACTATTTTCCTTTATCACCGGACGATGCGGCAAATAAAGAACATTTTCCCTTGAAGGTACTTCCTCAACAACCTCCTCAATCATATTGTCACTCAGCCAATCCTGAAAAACCTGATCATATTCCTGTACTAAATTATCCCTTTGTATTTTATCAATAGTACTTTGTAATCTAGTTTTAGCGACGTTGTACAAACTTGGTAAAGGCGGATGACCTTCTAACCATGGTAATCGAACCTCATACCTTCCCTCACTATTAACCGTGATGGTCTTCAAAAAATCTGCTTTAGTCGCCAAAGCCAATTCTTCTTGCGATTTCTTTTGTGCGGGATCTTCGATGCCCAAAACGTCTAAAGCCCAAAGTTGAGGCAATGTCGCCTCCTTCACAAAAAGTGCTATGTCAATCATGGAATTACTGGTGACCCTCGAAACTGGTACTTTACCCATCAATGTCCAACCCAGGAAGGTTTCCACAGCCACTAGTCCGCCAGCAAGCACCTGTCTTCTGCCTGTATATAAGGTACCCGCTATATCAGAACCTATTAACATATCAATCTTACGACTTTGATTTAAATCATTAAATTGATCGGATAATTCTATACCACAAGTACTCAATTCATCAATCCAATCACCATGAAACACTGGAGTAATATCTGAACAAATAAGCGGTTGATCCAAAAATTCGCTAATCAAATTAAACTTACCCTTACTAAGTTTTATATCATAGCATTGATGGTACTGTTCCGTCAAAGAACCACCAAAAAGACAATGTACTATTTTTTCTCGGTGTTTAGGTACAAAACCTAAAAGATTTGCTGTAGAACGTAAAATATATGACCTTTGAGAGCCAGTGTCAATTAATGCCCTTACCGACTGACTACCATTAACGCCATCTAATTTTATTCTTAAAGTTTGCATAAAGACATGGCTACTGGCACCATTGACACTTACTAACTCATTAGAGACCGCATGCTCTTTTTTATCAGAAATTATTTTTGTACTTTGGTCGGAATCTTTTGGTGATTTATTGGCCGGTAAAGTAGGACACATCAAAGGAAAGTGAGACCTACTGCAGATAACACATTTTAATCTAGCCCTACACTTCCTAGCCTGATGTCCTACCTTTAAGCAGCAGAAACAAGCATTCTTTTCTGTCAAAACCAATCGTTTTTTTTCTAAAGAAAATTGTTGAGCTTTAAAACAATTGGCAGCTTCGTGCGACCCATCACAAAAAATACATTTTGAACAACCAGGAATAACATTGACTAGACCTGCGGCCGTACTATATTTTTTAGGTTCCGAAAACTCGGTTTTACGCCGAGATGTCACACCCGCACGCCCAGAATCGTTTTGGCAAGCGACAGGTTTTAACCCGAAACCCTCGGATGCCAACTTAATACGCTGGTCATTTTCTACTTCATTTTCTAAAAATGACATAAGACCTTTTAACTTCTCTTCCATTGTAGGAGGTTGTAGAACCCCTAAATTATTTTGCGAAGATTTAAGATCAGAACTACGCGGCGAGCGCTGCCAAACACGTAGCAATTCCTCAGGCAAACATGATTCAATCAAGGGAAAAAGCATAGCTGCGCATTTGTCAGATTTAATACCTAATGTCTCTAAAGCGCGCATTTGTGTCTCTAATTTATCATAAAGTGTAGCGATATCTAATTTTTTCGCGGAAATGGCGTTATTTAAAATTAGCTTGAGCAGTTCACGAATGTACACTTCAATCTGTATATCTTCGCGTCCGAAACGTGATGTTAAGCAGTCTATTATTTGAGCATAATTATCGCCTACGGCTGGAAAACTTTCTACTAGTTGCCTGGCACGACTACCTGGGACAGTGGCCTGCAATAAATACTGTATTTTATCTGCAAGGTCAATGTCGGAATCGTCGTGTACTTTTTTGAACTGTGACCAGAACGATAACCAGTCTTTAATGTTACCGTCAAAGAGTTTAAACTGAATACTAGGCAACTTAAACTTGCGCTTACCTATCAGGTTTTGGTTAACAGAATGGCTAGTACTTTGCGATGGAGCTTGTGACTGTATAGCCTCATCCTCTGCTTTCGTCAATTCAGTATAGCGATAATATAGTTGAAAGTACCTTTTTGCGTAGTCCTCACTACCTAACATTTCGTTGAGCAAATCGTCCTCTGACGCATCTTCTTCCAACAAAAGATCGTAAATTTCACCATCAGTCACTTTGAGCGTATCATAATTAGCTTGTAAAATGTCCCAAAGCACTTTAAGGTCGGTAATATTAATGTCGACCTCACGAAATAACTTCTCAAGATCATTTGCCTTCCTTGTAAAAGCAGCGCGCAAAACTTTTCTACTTTTCTTCTTGGTATCCATCGTTCTACTGAGCAATAAAACGTTCAAAACAATAATCGTTTACCCAAACACTAATGGCAGCCCGATTATAATTTTATTGCAGTTACTAAGTCTTTTTACTCGCTAAACACGGCGGCAAAGTCTGTAAAACTTAACAACAACTCGCGTTTCAGATGAAAACTATTTTGACACAGTCCTGTCACGGTCGCCACTATTTATGTTGCTCCCAGAAAAACTACCCGTTTTAAATCGGCAACTCAGGTTCGATTAATAGAAACAATATCAGAAAACAACTATCATTTATTAATTGACTGGCCAAAATAAAATCGTTTTGAAATTGCGAGTGAACCGAAAAACTTGACTTAACTAACTTAACGTCAGACATACCTACCGTACCTGGCGACTACGGCATACGTCAATCAGCCAGGTAAGTGTGTGACTGAGGTGGAAAGAGCAAGAGCTTCGTGGTAAAGAAAAGTGCAACAAAATTAAGAATTAGAACGTCTTTTGATGGCGCTAACAATAACGTTTGCTGTATCTTGTATAGTTTCCGAGATCGCAGTGGTGAGCATCGAATTTGGGACGCCCTGTACGTTACGTTAAAATAAAATGTCATGATTTTATTGTTATTTTTTTTCTAATCTATTCTCCGTCATGTTGATTTTGGGTTTTAAGCCAAATTACCTACCCTCTTGCCCGGGTGAAAATGTTACCTTGAGCCGGCCCTGAATTGATCCTTAATCATTACAAATTTAAAGAAAATACATAGTCATAACAATCAAATCGTGAAGAAATCGACGCCAAAGTAAAAAACAAGAAAATTATTTAACTTAGTAACTAATTAATATTTTAAAAATGAACAGTAATAAATCAAAGAACACATCAGTCATACTACGAACAAGAGTTAATAGCACTAAAATAAAGATAATTATTATAATAACCATGTTTTACAACAACGTATTTATGGATAACTAATTCTAATGATGCATATAATGGACACATCTAATTTATATTGCTGTAGAGGAATATACAAAAACCTTATGACTTATGAGATGCGTTAATGATTTGATAATATTTTATTGTAATAATGGCATAATGCATAACGCGTTTAAATTTGCGATTGGGACTTGAGGCAAATTTTTTTGTGTCAATTTTAAAATAGCATAGGAGTGTATGGTATCAAATTCAACCGGAAACCGGAAGTGTTAACAGAAAATTATACCAATAAATGCAGACTTATCTCTTATGCATAATCCCAAAATTTCATTTTAATATCTATAAATACAGAAAAGTTATAGAGGTGAACGTCTTTTGAGAAACACCCGGTATATACCGCTGGTGTTCCAGGTTTATTATAAAATAAAATGAATATCATTATAACTAAAAATGGGCTATGGCGAAATATTTGTTCAAAATTTCTCCCGGACTATCTAATGTCATTCACGTCGCGCCGCATTGCCGTTACTATAGAATAGAGAGATGTATCAATATACCTAGGTATTTTAATTTAAATGTCAAAGTTTCGCTTTGCGTTTGTAATAAGTAATAATGGATATTAAAAATACTAAAAATGAATTACGATGGATAGTGTATAGTATTTGACTCGCGTATAATGAACCATAATACACTCGTATGATTATATATAACACTTACCTTAATTGAAGTGGTAAGTCCCCGTTTTTATTAACGTAAAACAGGGTTTTTCCTTTCTCTTGGTAAAATTATCAGTTCTTAAAAAAAAATCATGCTTTAAACTTATGGAATACATTATCTACGATATTATTAACTTCATCATTAGTTAGCAGCAATTGACGCAAAGATTATTTTCTCGAAAAAAAAACACTGCGTGTGAGAACTGACAGTGTACAGCATCGTTCCGAGATAAACAATCTTACAAATAATAAATATATTACTACAGTTTATTCCACATCCGGAATTTTATCGTTCAGGCGTAACAAAAATAGGAAATATTTCTTTGGTCGGTAGAGAACATTTTCTTTGTGCAGACACACCTTGAAGACGTTGTAAAGATTGTCATGTCTTAGGCACTGAGAATAATAAAAATATATACTTACATTTTGGATCTTGATAATGCTAACTACGAGGTAGAAGTAAAATTGTATTGTTTTGTAGGTATATTGGATTTCAATAAACCACAAACCATTAAACCAGGGACTTGTGTCTATGGAGACTATTTATAGAGCGAATAAGTGTTACACGTGTCGTACATGCTTTAGATTGTAAAAATACACAATGGTAAAGCGTTTTAATTCTCCGGTAATTATTTTTCATTTTTGATTTGTTAATATAAAGGAAGGTTTCTTGATACTTTTTGCCTGTATGTGCATTAAAATCGATTCTTTGCTACAAGTCGATCTCATTTAATTTCTATATTCCAAATTACTCTATAACATAACCAGTGGCGTGACTTGGTGAGGGGGCACAGGGTGCACGTGCCTCCCTTTCCTCAATTAAGAAGGCACGCTGAAAAAAATGATCTAATACAACAGGTTTGCTAAGACTTTGTTTACTAAGAGTTTGTATTGATAGTTTATTTTTATTAACCCATATTAAATAAATTGCTAGTGTATCAAACCCGCTTTAGTGTTATATCAATTCCAGATTTGCTAGAACAGGATTCTTATTAATAGTGATCAGTTCCGTTACATTATACATTACGTCTTGTTGAATAATGAACTACTTTTCATACAGCAATTTTGTTAAGAACAGAATTGTATGTTCTCAATGCGACGCATTTTGTCCCCAGTAAAGTGCTTTCTCTACAATTAAGAAAGCAGAACAGCGTCCCTAAAAACGAATTGTTTCTGTTAGAACCTATAAGCCACATGACGTTGGTGGGGGTTCATAGCGATCGGCAATCGCCGCGCGCCGTAGTATTAATTTTAACGTATTTGTTGCGCAGGTCACATCGTTGTTCGAATTCTTCTAGCCATCCTGTCTGAATTTGAATTTTATAGATCGTGCCAATACCTGGTTTAATTAATTTATTTTTACTTTGTATATAAGTTTTTTAAAACTTTGCATGTCAGATAAAGCAATATAAGATTCTTATTTCGCACAACCCATCATTAGTATTGGACTTTTTAATCTATAGACGAATTTTACCATCTCAGTAAACCATGTTGCATGATAGATAATCATATGCAATGTTAAACAGCAGGAACAATATCACACTAGAAGCCATTTAAATTTTTGAGAACTACCGTAAAACGGGGTCGATCGAAACACTTTTTATACTTTCTGCTTGTGATGCAAGAAAACTTCTTCTTCTTTTTTCAATTAAAAATAGGGAAAAGTCCGGTCGCCAATAGTAGATGACGATGCAATATCATCCCAACAAAAAAAAATCACTTGGACAAAAAAAATCGCAAAAAATAGGGTGTTTCTAGTCACCCCGCAATTTGGGGTGAACAAAAACACCGGTATATTAACCATTTAAATTGCGATTACTCCACTCCGGGGTCGAGTGGAAACATAAAAAAATTAAAATACCAACTCGTTTTTTTTTTAAAGCTAAGTTTAAAATGGAAAACCGAGTTCCTGAGGGCAACACAAAAATAAACTGCTGGTATCTCACAAATAATAAAGTTTTTTAGGCTCCAAAATCGCACCGTTAAACAGCTAATGACATTTGTAATTATGACAACAGTAACACAAACGTAAATCTCGAAATGGCACTAGACATTTATTGAGGAACCACCGTTAAGTAATACCAACATAAAATAAAGCGCAAAATTTGAAATTTATGGTGCCAAGAAATTTTTGATTTACTTTCTCCAGCTTTGTTTCTATTTACCCTGCAGTTTCTATCCACCCCGTTTTGCGGTACATTGCTGATTTTTTATTGGTGAATATATGGTTTATTAACCGTAGCAAGCAAATATTATTGTGATTAATGTCAAGTTTTATTACAACTGCCAGACGGAACTAATACAGTTTATACAACCAGACTACATCCCCAATCAAACTTGATAATTATTGTAAGTTTTCAGCGCAATAATGGCTATACTTAAACCATTATATGGTGGCATTAACTCCTATTTCCTGTTGGCTAAATTACCGTGATATTATCACTACACAACGGTCTAGCAATTTCCTTGTATGGCAGTAGAAAAGCGCGTTGCTGTCACATATAGTATTAAACAGTTGTATAAAAAATATGTGAATTCTTATACGGAATAGAAGGCTTTTTTCTCAGTGCAAACATCAGATATTACGAAATAAGTTTTAATTACATTACCTAATATTTTTCTTTACTTTTAGTAATTATAACTACTTAAAATAAAAATACTAACCATAATTATTGTAAAAATAAGTGATTTTGACCTAAGTGGCCCCCCTTAATCTTCGTCTGGTTACGTTACTGCTTGTCACCGCCGCTACATATTTAATCAACGTACACGCTACAGAAAAATCAGCTGGGAACTCAGGAAAGAGTTGCATTCGTGATTATAATGCTGCGATTTATCTTGTTGGTAAAGACTGCTCTATCGAACTAGTTCATCTGTTTTCAGTGGGATAATGTGAGCTTTTACCACTGGAGTTATGCGTTTCTAAAAATAGTACAGGCACTATACTGAACATTACCCAGCTGCAACGGTTGTTTAAAAAAATTACCAGTGCATTATTTGTATAATCGCAAGAGTCCAAGGCAAAGTGATAAATTAATTGATTCAGCCGATACTAGGTGGAAATCCATAATTATAGTATTATGGGATACAGTAAAACAAATTTGAACTTGTAAATTTCCACTACATTAACAAGACAATGACATGTTTCGGTAACACTGTAGCTTCGTCAGATGACAATGATTTAATAAAAGTTGAAAATAAAAAGGGCGTGCAATAAAATTAAATTATTGAAGATGTAAACAAAACAGTGGAAGGGTTACAATAGCGAAAAAATCCAACGGAGGATTTAAAAAATAAATTAGGTACAATAATATGGGTAATCTACAAAATCTTAAGTACCTATGGTCAACAAAATAAATTTAACAAAGGTGAATTATTTAAATCTAATTGCTCATTAAATAACAGGTCCGTATTTTTAAGTTTATTTATTTCCATAGATTCTAACAAATTTAGTTTTAAGGCTTTGTTTACTGTATGTTGTATTGTGTATAAATTATGTTGATAATCAAGTAAATGGTTAGCATAGTTTGAGTGTGTTTTTTAGAAAACTGCCATAATGTTCCTGTATTCTTTTGTCAAAATGTCTACCCGTTTGGCCAATGTATCTTTTAAGACAATCTTTGCATTGTAATTTATAGACGCCGGGTTTTTTGTTTTTACCGCTTTAAGTTTAATTGTTTTTGATAAATGTACTCAGGGCCGATCCTAGGGTATCGGCCTGCCCGCCTGCAAAGACCTATTATGCCGCCCCTCTAAAGAATTTTTCCTATTTTGAGTAATACTTAACGTTAACGTTATAAACTCATCTACATGTACATAAGAGTAAAAAGTTAAACATTAATAAAAATGCACACTACAAATAAAATTTTACGGGAAAGACTTTATTTTTGGGCCAGCTAATATGTTATAATTTTTAGCGACACCTTTTTTCTTCTTGCTTTAACAAAATAATAAACCAACAAAAATATTACTTTTAAAACAAAAATAGACATTTTATAATTAGAAATGTAAAACAACAGTATTTACCAGAAAATACAAAATAACAAAAAGTACTAAAGCATAAATCTTGCGAAACGAAAAGTATATAAATCAGTTCTTCCTCGAAAACTACCTAATAATTAACTATAAAATAATTTTTCTGGCTTTCTGAGAAGCAAATTTGTCAATAATTGCGGTGAGATCAATTTTTTCAGAGATTTCGGATTCAATAGAGATGATGGCCAAATCTGAAAGTCTTTCTTGTGTCATATTATTTCTCAAGTAATTTTTAATAATTTTTAATTTACTGAAACTTCTTTCACCTGAAGCCACAGAAACAAGTAAGGTTAAAAAAATCCTTATTGCTAGAGCAAAATTTGGAAAACAGGGAATGAGATAATTTTTGACTAAAATTTCTAATATCTTAATTGGCTGTTTTTTACCTGGAAAAATATCTTTAAATGACGTTATTTCATTAAAGAGTTGTATACCGTCTATATCTTTCACAATAGTTCCTTCCTCCTGTACCTGTAACTTAATATCTAAGTCCATGCAGGCTTTCATGAGGTCATCATTAGAAATGGTGTGAAACTCATACAGAAAGCAGAATATTGAATAGCACTCAGATAATAAGGTAAATCTTTCATTTAGCAAAGAGATCGCGTAATCAATAACTGCAAAATAGAAAGCAATCTTGAATTGCAGGAATTGATTTAAAACTGGTTCATCACTGCCCTCGTAATCAAATAAACGAACTTTTTTTCTGGGCTTCGAGATGGGAAATTCGGGATCAATACCTAAATCTCTAGCAAGTGTTGTTGCTGAATCGACAAATATTTTAAAATTATCGTCAGATCTTTGGGAAACTAAATATTTTTTAAGATTATCTAAGCCTTTAATGCATTCCGCGATGTTTAATTTAGGATTTTGAAGCATTTTACTCAATACATCAATTCTTGATAATAAATCATGCCAAATTAAAATTTAACACAAAAACTTAAATGCTTCAAGACTTTTAATAGTTTGATAAATGTCACTTTATTTTTATTTCGTGAAATTCGTAAAAGGTTTTGCTTGATTGACAGAACTATCTGCGGCCTACGGCCGCCCCTTGGTTTGGCCGCCCGCGTGCGGTGCACGCGCTGCACACCTGCTAGGATCGGCCCTGAATTTACTTAAAGAGTTATTAGTTTTGTAACACAAATGTATATCAAGTTTGTTAAGAAAATTGCCAATTACTTTGCTAGGTTGTCCAAAGAAAGTGATAAGTTTAAATTGGTCAGAGTTTTTGCTTCTAGGAAATACTAAGTCAATAGCCTTTTTGTAAGTTTTCTTTTTCAGGATTTGGTCAATTAGATTTGAGTTATATCCGTTATTAACTGCAATTTGTTTAATAATGTTTAGTTATTTTTGAAAATTGATTTTATTTAGAGGGAGAGTTACTATAGTCTATGCTGGATCATACTGTGAAAAAAGCTAATTTGTGTTGTATAGGGTGGCACGAGGAGTTGTGTATGACAGTATCAGTATATACTGATACGATACGACCCTTCCTTTAAAATCTTACATACAGAAAACAAAGGCTTAAAACTAAATTTGTTAGAATCTATGGAAATAAATAACCTAAAAATACGGACCTGTTACTTAATGATCAATTACATTTAAATAATTCACCTTTGTTAAATTTATTTTGTTGACCATATAGATTTTGTAAATTATCCATATTGTACCTTATTTAATTTTTAAACCCTCTGTTGGATTTTCCCGCTATTGTAACCTTTTTACTGTTTTATTTACATCTTCAATAAATTAATTTTATTACACACCCTTTTTATTTTCACCTTTTATTAAATCATTGTCATCTGACGAAACTACAGTGTTAGCGAAACATGTCATTTTTCTTGTAGTTCAACTTTGTTTTACTGATGTATCCCATAATACGATGCAAAGTGATAAATTTACCAATTTGAGGGATGTGGGGTTGAAAAAAATTGTCTGTAAGCACTATTTAACCAACATTTTTATTTAAAGATCACTAAGATCAGTGGAAACTGATAACGCGTAACTTAAAATCGATTTAAAAAAAGATTTTTAAAATAAATTGGAACCAAGTTAAGTCAACAAGTTAACAATTTAATTGGTAAAGAAATAATTATATACCGTTTGATAACAATAAGAAAATAAATAATGGTAACTTGGAAAATATTGATATTTGGAATTTTTGTAAATTACTTACATAATTTTTGTATTATTCAGTTACTGGGCAAAAGTTCAAATAAGATGAGTTGGTAGATCTTCCTGAAGCAGAACGGCCTTGTTGTTTTTCGACTCTTCTTGAAATTTCTATTTGTGCGACCTGCAATGTAAATAATATTAGTATAATCTACGATTACAGAGAAAATTGAATTTTTCTTATAATTATACACTCTTCACGGTACCAAAGCATAAAGAATCAGGGTATAGTACCAGCTAACATACATGATATCTTAATTGAAGATCAGTAAATAGAGCACAGCAGACATCGTTAATAATCATTGGAGTCATTTGGGGTAACTGAGCGTTGTGGGTAATTGTGCGCAGTATATCGCCGTCAAGAATAATCGTGGGGAACGCTAGTTTCTAAAGGACGCGACGACATGTAAGTGACGCTGGGAGAAAAAAAAAACATAATTGATACATTTACAGTATTTTTACTTGTTTTATTAAGAATTACTGGTGATATTGTCTGGTGTCAAATGTACAAAATTTATTTCAGAATCTTCTTAATAAACAGTTATATCTAATTATTAATTTGTATAGGGCAACATGCTTGGCAAAACTGTTGTTCCATTGCACAGGAAGAAAAAATAATAACTACCTGTTATGTTTCACAAGTTTAATCAGTTTCCTGACATGTGTTTAGGCCCTTGCGGGCCATTTTCAAAGGAGTACAAGAGGATAGTAAATTCTACGTGACATTACAAAGGTATTTATATCATATTATGGTAGTTATAAATATGTCATAAAATTAAAATTGGAATTAGAAGATTGAATGGTCAACTGTGGCTTTTCCTAACTTTTACAGATACATATTTAGTCCTAAATTAGTGTGCTATTAAGAATTAGGGAAGCGCCTGAAGGTATTTCGGTTTGATTATTAACAACATTACATTTGTTTTTTATGACTTTTTGATAGCTATTGTTTCTAGTAATTTTAGTTTTTTGCTTCTATTGTGTCTGTATATGGGTTTTATGTTGAGATTGAGTGATTGTGTAATAATAAGTATGCAGTGATCAGCTAAACCTGTTTTATTTTGTTTTTTTTTAAATAGATGTTTTGTGTTCTTTAAGCCTGGTGTCAAATTAATAGCACACTAATTTCGGACTACATGTGTACCTTTAAAAGTTAGGAAAACCCACAGTTGACCATTCAATCTTCTAATTCTAATTTTAATTTTATGACATGTATATAACTACCATAATATGATATAAATACCTTTGTAATGTCACGTATAATTTAGTATCTCTTTGTACTCCTGTGACAATGGCCCGCAAGGGCCGAAACACGTGTCAGGAAACTGATTAAATTTGTGAAACATAACAAGTAGTTATTATTTTTTCTTCCTGTGCAATGGAACAGTTATATCTTTGGAAAAAAAACGTAGTCGTTTTGTAGTAACTGTACAAGTCGCCAGGAAAAAATACTCAACAGCAATAATGCTTTGGACGCGTCCACTTACCCCATGACTTTACTTAAGTAATCTGAAATAAGCCAACATGGTTCCTTTAATGATTGTAAATTATTGTCTTATGAAAATCTCTATTAGAGATAACCGAACCTAGAAAAATGTCCGGCATTGCTCCGAATGACTTTTCAGCTAAGAAATTACACGTTTTCAAGTTCTTAGACATGGAATTGAGACTTATCTAGATAAGAACACTTAAGTAGGGATGTCGGTCGGGTATTTTATTAATTATTGTTATTTTAAAAAATACATAATTTCATGGTAATCGCAATAAATTATAGGATTCATGCCACTTATTGTTTTATACCTGTATTATCACCTTGTATGAATATACAATACAGTACCTACATAGCAATTTTGTTATTATCCAACGCACTCGTGTCTTTCTGAGGACGAGCCAATCCAGGGTCGGTATAAATATAATTCTTATAATACATTTTTGAGTAAAAATTCAGGAAATTTATTTAAAAATATTAACATTCGTGTATTGCCAATCATTTAGTTTACCTAGGGTTGTAGAATGGACTAGATTAACTAGATCATTGACCAAAAAAAAGCAAAGAAGTCACTATAAATTTTTTTTATTCTTTGTAAAAACGACAACAAATAACAACAATAATGATGTTAACCGATGTCGCCGTGGAAGATCTGGAAACTAACAAATAAATAAACGAGTCGCGTAAAATTTTGTGGATTTTGGGACTGGTATAGGGTATAGATCAACTGGAGTAATCACAATGTTACAAAATTTAATGTTGATAGCA
Source organism: Polydrusus pterygomalis (assembly GCA_963969555.1). Classification (NCBI taxonomy): domain Eukaryota; kingdom Metazoa; phylum Arthropoda; class Insecta; order Coleoptera; family Curculionidae; genus Polydrusus; species Polydrusus pterygomalis. Next base: position 41,915,003 of record OZ018381.1, on the reverse strand, counting down.
TACTGTTAAAACCAAAATAAAATGCTACAATATTTTGACCGGTTAAATAGCTAGTGGTCAATTGACGATCAATTGACCATCCCCAACTCTAACTATATCTATCTAGCGAAACATGGTCCTCTGAGAACATACACACAGTGTGACTTTTTTAATTTACATGTAATGGCTATGTTTTCTACACTAAATAAACCAAAAATACCATTTCTACAAAAACGCGGTGCCATTTAATATTTTAAAGTGGATAAGGGTAGTGCCTTAGGGGCAATGGTAATGGCGCAATAGTAAAATTTCTAAAGAGTTTTTTGTAAATCTATTTCGGCGACTATTTCACTAGAGTGTTTTATAATGGCAAAATATCATAGCAACAGCCTGTTATCCAGTGGAAAAACTCTTAATTATACACCTGGACAAAATCAACAAAATGGTTTTTCAGCGGCATAAGTTTGATAAATGTCAGATAACAACTATTGTTAGTCTGACAATAATTGTCCTCCCGGTTTGAAAAAGACAAAATGAGCAATTTAAACGACAATGCAAGATTTGGGTGCCAATCTATCCAAGAAATAAAAAAATCGATAGCCGAAAATATTCCACTTAACACACAGAAATCCAAGAACTCAATTTTGGCACAGTTCTCAGAGTCTCTAATGGTAAGAAAGTATAAACTGGAAAAATGTACTACTGTGATGAAAATGGCGAAAATCCTCGAAGATAACGCCTTTAATATGAAGAAGGGTAATGGCAAAGACTGTAAAGAATCTTCTGTAAAGGCTATATGGAACACAGACAATGTATGAACACAGCGAATGTATTTTACAGAATACGAAATAAAGATTGATCCTTTTACAGAAATTTCCTTTAAAAATACTCGAATAGCAAGAAACGCAAAGAGAAAGCAGCTCCAAAGTTGTCAGGAAAAGAGGAAAGTAAATTCAAAAGCATTATCTACCAAAGATTTACTAACAATAATGCAAAGCTCCAATAAAGAAAACCCCGATGAAGCACAAAAAAGTTTTTCCATTTCTGCTCATTGGAACTAGCTTGGAGAGACAATGAGGCCGTAAATTGCAAAATTCAATATTTTCAAAAGTTTTTGCCGGACGAATTGAATATAACAGCATATTTTCCAAGACAGCTCAAGGTGGCTCAAAAGGATTGGCAAACAGCAAATGGTTGGTAAGAAATTCATGAAACAAAGACTTGTAAGATTATTTTTAAAATTATTGGAAAAAGAGGACCAAACATTATCACAGACAGACTATTTCTCTCCGTCCATCCAAACTGGCAGAAGGAATGTTTGTTCAAAAATACTCCACTAGGAATAAATACAGTATCTAAGTGGACCAAAACTTCAGCGGAAAGAATTTGAATAGATACGAAGAAGCATAAAGTAACAAATCATTCTCATCGATCTTCCGCTGTGTCTGCCCTATTTAAACAAGGTGTTGGGGAATAAGAGTTGATTAAGTTAACAGGCCACTAAAACGCAAATTCCCTGAAATCATATCTGCAGCTAGATCCTAGTCATCATCTGAAGGTCATCGAAAATCTCAGAACAACAAATAAAGCATGTGGACCTTCGACTTCTCAAATGCAAGTCAATAGTCAATCATAACCAAAACCATGCTTTGATAGAAAATAATGGACAAACTATTACTTATAACAACTGTACGTTTCATATTAGTAATAAATAAATAAATAAAGTTTCTTGTCGAATATCATTAAATTTTGTATCGGCAAAATTTTCTCTCTTATAATATTATATACGAGAATTTTGATAATGTTCTAAATAGGCGTAGTAAAAAAGAAATCCATTTTACCCTCCATTAAATCAACCTATGTCCGGCCCTGAGCCAGCCAAACCCCTCAAAGCCCGCATTGAAAGTCGTATCATAAAATGCATCACATGCATACACCATCAAGATTGGATTGTATTCGTATTTATTTTTTATACATAAAAACCTTTGTTAAGAGCTGCAACAGAGAAAAAAAAACCAAGAGAAACCACCCACTGTAAACATTTTACTGCTCATAATATTGTACGACGTACAAATCTGTAACAAGTTACGCGAAACACTAATTTTCGGTTGCGTGACGTACAATATTTTTTTTAAGACCGAAATTTCGATATACATTTAATTCTTTATTTTATTTTATATTATTTTTAAATGCGTCGTATGACTTCTCGTAACGGGCTTTTGATTTTACTGACAATATATCGTAAGTCGCATTCCTTGCTGCTTCCAAAATTTCTTCTGAAATCTCATTTTCCGTGTCGGATAATTCAAAATCTGAATTCATATTTTTAAATTTGCGCGCTCGCGAAACAAGTTTGACATAAACAACAAATTAAAAATCAACGAACTGTCACTCGACAATACATCGAAATGTTGATATCATAGTAACGAAGTCAAGGTAGATTGTGTCAAAGAGGCGATTGGAAAAATGAAAAAACAAGGATCGGAAATATCTTTTTTTTAAAACCGACCAGAAAATATACACTTTCTGGACAATTTTTCGTCCAGAAATTAACGTTTTGTCGATCAAGGCCGGAAAATTGACGTTAGAGACCGGAAAATATTTTTCCGGCCCCCGTTTTTTGTTTTTCCAATCGCTCTTTGATAATACAGGCTACCTTGATTTCGTTACTATGACAACAACATTTCGATGTATTGTCGAGTGACAGTTCGCTGATTTTTAATTTGTTGTTTATGTCAAACTTGTTTCGCGAGTGCGCAAATTTAACAATATGAATTCAGATTTTGAATTATCCGACACGGAAAATGAGATTTCAGAAAAAATTTTGGAAGCAGCAAGGAAAGCGACTTACGATATATTGCCAGTAAAATCAAAAGCCCGTTACGAGAAGTCATACGACGCATTTAAAAATAATACAAAATAAAATAATTTAATGTAAGTATATCGAAGTGTCGGTCTTAAAAAAAATATTGTACGTCACGTAACCGAAAATTAGTGTTGTGCACTTGTGCAGGTCTCTCCAAGCTTCCAGGGCTCGGCTACGGCTCGCTCTGGAAATGCTTGTCTCGACCTGATAAACACTACTTTCCGGTCTTGTAACGTAAATTACTATTGCCGGTCTGATGTCCATTTTCCGGTCTTGATCGACAATATGTTATTTTCTGGACGAAAAATTGCCCAGAAAGCGTCGGTCTTAAAAAAAATAATTTCAGGTGGATTTGACCCTTCTTACTCTCCTCGAATGGCCAGAAACTACCCCTATCTCGATTTTCTCGTATCGGACGCGCGACAAACCGAACAAACCCGAAGAAAATGGAAATTAAAATAACTTAACAACTTTTCAAAATGAATTTTCCCAAAACCCCCAAATATCAAACAGTGTTATTGATTTTTGCCAAGAAGGCAATAAAAAAAAAGTATTAATTGCCACTAACAATGACACGCGTCTGTACAATAATTTTTTTCTCAGAAACCGATAGAGTGGGATAAAATCACTTTTGATAAAAGATTTTGGAAATAAAAAAAAAAAGTACACAAAAAAAATTTCTTATACAGGGTGCTTAAAATAAGCAAGTTTGAGACAACTTCCAGTAGGGTAAGGTCGCCAATGATGGCACCTTTTTTTTACCACCTAATATATTTTTTAGTTCAAAGGTTTTAAACCCATTTAACCATGTTAAAATATTTGTTACTACTTAAATATTCATTATAAAACTTGAAAAATATACAAAAACTATTTTTTTGGTAAAAAGAATAGAAAAGAAAAAACCACCATAGGCAACGCAGTTACCTATGATGGCATACTACAGTAAAATGCAAAAATCTGAAGGACGCATACATGTAAAAGAAATATTTTTGTTACAGTTTGCACATTTTTATTGTTAAAAAATTCAAGCACATAAAACTGTTTAAAAAACTTAAAATAATATATTACATTCTAGGGAACATGTTTAAAACTTTAAAAAAAATTAAAACATTATCAGGAAAGTGCAATCTAAAGATATATGCAAAAACTTTACAAAGCATATAAGTAGTGTTTAGGGACATAGACACAAAGAAAAGTAAAAGTAGCGCCGTTTTGAATATGACGCCTACGATGGTATAGGTACCTATTTATATGTATTTAAAGGTATGCCATCATAGGAAACCAATGGATATGCCATCTTAGGAATATGTCACACTTCTAGTAAATAAATTATTAAAATTAAAACCACAACTTAGATTTAAAATAATCATAGCCAAGTAACATGTATATCCTATAGTTATCGGAAAAAAATCGTGCATTCTAATTTAATGCACCTAACATAATAAATTTTTGGTTTAAAAACTGGCTAATATTACTTCGTCACTTAGCAATTTCTGTTCTAAATAACTTTACATAAAAAAGTCCGTCACGACTGTAATTCGACTCACAACTGAACGGTCAATACGTGCGCCCGTCTAACTATGCGGGATGACGCAAACCCGGTTTATTCCAGAGATACCTGTGGTATGCCATCATGGGAAGTATGCCATCAAGGGCGACCTTCCCCTATAACCGAAAACATATTATGGTCGCTGTTGCTTCATTTGAAGACAGCGTCTTCGAATTTGGGCGTCGTCCAAACGATTCGGGCTTTACGCCTCTGTGGTACCTGGCTATCCCCCCCCCCCCCCCCAAATACACAAAATTGTAGCTACGCCAGTGTCTGTTAAATTATACTTTGTGAATGATGATGATGTGACATGCACAAGTAACATTTTTTTATGTCGTTTTGTAAGTTACAGTTTCTATTTATAGTAATAATAATGTGCGTTATATTATTTGTAATCAACTGGCACTGATCGGTTCCAGTTGCAACACAAATATAAACTATTATATTGAAATTATATTTTAATCGATGGCCTTAATTTTAATCGATGAATTCAATTTTATACTCAATTAAAAATTATAATAATTACCAGGGGAGATCATGTTAACTTTGGACAGCGAAAAAATGTTGCCCCACAATGTGAAGAAACCCCAACAAATCATCATACTTACGGGTAGCTACGGGGGCCATAAAGCAACAGGAGATAGTAGACTTGAAAATAGATCGTTTATGCTTAATTTCTTATGATAGAAATATCTTTAAAACTAATTGAAATATCGAGATTAATGAAATACATGTATTTCGTATAGATAGTCGTTCATAATTTGGAGTGAACCGGTCGGAAATTTAATGTGAGAGACGAAAAATATATGCGAGGATTTAGTAAATTCATATTGTGTAACAACGTTCTCTAGGAGATATCTTAACACGTTAACTGCCATGTAGGTCACCGGTGACCTACGGGTAGTTGTTCATGGGGCGGGTTTGTTCGGGTTTGTTCGTTGTTTGTTATTTAATACTATTATATTACCACATTTTCTTTATTGTTCTTCCATTTTATATTGTGCTAGATTTGTTTTCTAAAAAAACTGTATTTAATACTATTATATTACCACATTTTCTTTATTGTTCTTCCATTTTATATTGTGCTAGAGTGCTAGTGAGGAAATATTTGACAAATTACAAATTTAAAACACGTTAACTGCCATGTAGGTCACCGGAGTGACCTACGGGTAGTTGTTCATGGGGCGCCGCGTGGGTCACCGGTGACCCACAGTCAATTTTGTCATTTACTTTGTCGAAACCCAACATAACATTTCGAGGCGGAAAGTGACCTACGATGATTCGTCTAATGCAGGCATAGCATGTTTTCCTTATATTGTATGTTGCCTATTATTTAGGTTTAGCTGTATAGGGACACCGATGACCAAAACCGCCCTGAGCGCCGCGTAGGTCACCGGTGACCTACACTTAAAATCAATATTACAGCCCTTTGGAGAATGATATCACAATATTTCAGATATTAATAGTCATCAAATGGTTTTTACTAGTCAAAAATGAAAATGGCGCCGAGGGAAATTTTTTGAAAATCGGCTCGGCAGTCAACGTGTTAAAACTAATTATGAAATATTCTTTCTTGTCCTCAAAAACATAACTACAACAAATTCGATTTATCCACTTAATCATTTTTAATTCGTCGCAAATTTTCTAAAGTAATGTTTTACTCGGATCACCCTGTATCTCTTTAACCATTGATATTTTATCATAAGAAATTTAATTATAATAGTGGTAATGTGCAGATCTTTTTAACCTACTTCAAAAACATATGTTACTAAAATCTATGGCTAGTTATTCGCAATTATTGTTTTTTTTGTTTCGTTTCGTTTTTATTCAAAAATCGGGCAATTATCCATGTTTAGAGCACCATTACTAACAGTTTAAAAGTAAAAAAAAATTAATTAATAAATTAATAAAAGTAAAGAACGATATTTTGTCAACATTGCCTATATTTTTTTTTACTTCTATTGCTTTATGAATTACTCAACCCGTTTTAACTCGAAACTAATTGTGCTTCAAAAATGGATATAGGACCGATTTTTAAATACAATGAAAAGTAAGGAAACTTTAATCAAAAAACAAAATGGAGAATCTGACAATTTTATTAAAGCGTTTTTGAAAAAGTACTTTTTCAAACTCGATATTCCCCTATGCGTTATTTTTAATATTTTTTGCCGACATGTGCAGCTAATAAAAACAAAAGATAAGCAGTGAAAAATGTCTTCAAGTATTCTCCTGTTTTTCCTTTCAAGTATATTTAGAATTTCTAATTTTTGGATATTTTTTTTGATGAATATTCCCATTCTCATATTATGATGAATAAGACTTCTTAGTTTTGACAATGCTTTATTTTAGATAAATTTTCTTTAAAGTATATTAAATGAGTGTTTTTCTACAAAATCAAAATTGGGCGATTAAAATTTGGTCGCATGTGATGCAAAGTTTATTTGTTTTTGATCCTGTATAAGGTAACATCATAAAATAAGTATTTTTGAAAACGTAGTTTGTGTCTGAAAGTAATACACCTTAATATTAAGACATAAAGGAATACAGTGTCATCAGTTTTATGTAGGTTGCGGCGAGTCTTATTTTACAAAAGTGGTGCAATTTACAAAATATTGGTAAAAAATCAAAATTATCTTATGCAGCTGAAATTTTGTATGTGGGCTAGAAACTACATTTAAAAAAAAATTCTAATAACTTTTTCGATATTTTCAGAAATAATCTCACTTTTGAATTATTTTTTGGAAAAAATTAAAATTTGAAAGATAATGCGAATCACGTGATTACTATATTTTCCCTTATTTTCATCTCGAACGAAGCAGAACTTGATGCCAAAGTCAACACTGTATATATTATGTAATGAATTTCCGACAAATATAGTATTTTTTGTTTTAACATTTATGACGATTTTTTTTTAATATGGCCAAAACCATTTTTTATACTCTAATTTTTTAAAGTTTAGATATTAATATTTTTGTTATTTGCCTTACTTAACAAAGGTGTGAGGATAGATATTCGGGAATAAAATCAACAATTTTTTGTAAAATAAGGTCTCAAAACGCTATTTTGCTCCAAAAGGTCGATAATTTTGTCCATTCCGCACCTTAAAAACCAAGGCAATTTTTTATGCTAAAAAGTAAGAATAAATTATGCATTATATATTAACAAAACTTAAATAACAACAGGACGTCTATTCTCGAAATAGGCGAATGATCATTTCAAGAAAAGTGATTAGTTTTTCTCTTAAAAATGTTTAAACTGTATTCTTGAAACTTAAAATTACTATTCATTTCCATACGATGTGAGCATATGATGTGAATTGTCCCTTCTCGCGAGAGAGCGTCCACTTCTCTTGAATTGGAGAATAGACGTCCAGATCTTCAAAAAATATATCTTGTGTGAATAAAATCTTGAAAAAACTAAGAGGAAAATTTATTGACCCAAATATAAAAATAATATTTTGGGATATATTTTTCATCGGTAAATGCCCCTAGAATATTTTAAGGAAATTTAAGAACGTTTCGAGTCTTTATAAAAAATATACTAAAAATATTAATTGGGTGCCTCACCTTTTTTTTAACCGTTTTTACAAAAGGTGCGTGACACTTAAGGTGCGGATTGGACATCGTATACGATTAAATTCGATTAAATCAATATAAAAAGGTAAAGAACTATTTATTAAAAACCAAAATGTAAATTTCAAATAAGTACTAAGAAAAGAAAACATTACCATTAACCAACACCGATAAATACTTATTTATGTCAAATCCGCACCTAACTGTCCAATCCGCACCAACGTAAAACAGGCACGGAACGGACGGTGCCGAATGGAAATTTTTTGACTTTTTAATTTATTCAAAATTCTGGCAACGCTGATTCGAATTATTCTTAGGTTATGTTTTGCCGACCTAAAAATGCACCATACCATAATCTATTTTTCTAAAAGAAATACGTAAGGTAAACGGAAACTGCGGTGCAGAGAGGACACGCAAGAAAGTGAGCATTTTTTTCTTTCGTTTTTTAATTAACTGTTTTGCCAATATATATCAAAAAACGGGTACTTACCAATATCTTTAAGCGGCGCACAACACTATAACAAAACCAGAAATGATAAAAACGCACTGATACCAAACTGACGCTGTCTTAATGTGTGGATTTCGTAGGTGCGGAATGGACATTTTTCCGAGGTGACAGTCCTAGAAAGCTAATAGTGCAAAGACTATTGCGGGTTATCTCGGTTATGTCATTGAATATTTTAGTAGAAAGAATAACCAAATCTATGATATATAGTTTTTATTATAATTGTATTTTGATCAAACAATTAAATGTTATCCAATTTTGCAGTTGCTACGTAGGACAGGTGCGGAAGTGGACAAGAAGGCTCTTTTTTTGAGAAAATTATCGGGTTATTTCTTTTATTTTGTACTCTAAGTGTCCTTTTTATTGAAAACTAAATTAGTTTATTTATATAAATAATAGCTTGGGCTTTTATATGAATTCTCGACTTTTTGAACAAGGAAGGACAGTTGTATTTCCGTTTTGGCCATATTAAAAAAAAATCGTCTTATACGAAATTGTGCGTAGACGTTTTTCCTTATAAAAACTTTAATTTTTACAGTTACTAATTAATTTAAAATGAAGTAGTATTTTGATTTATGCGACTTACTTTTGCAACAACTCATGCAAAAGTAATATTAATAGCTAGAAATTACAGAATTAAAATAAAGGCTACTTTTTTGTAATTAAAATTCTTGTAATTACATTACAGTGTTTGGAGGCCACCCCCCAACCCCAAAAATAAAAACCTAGTTACGACAATGCTAGTGATAAACGAAGTGGTCTTTCCTGCCAGTCAACAACGAATGCGCATTATAGGAGACTTTTATTTTACATGTCGAAATTTTATTCGAAATATTCTATCAATGGCGTTTAAACCATTTCCGCTTTTAAGCGTCAATATTACAAAGATTAATGGGAATCGGTTCTTTAATTTCTACCGATTAAATATTAGCTGATGCTTAACCTATTAAAATTAAATAAATATACAGTGTGACGAGTGTGACCAGTAAAGTCCGCATCATATGGGTTTTTTTTTATTAATAGCTTTATTCGAAATTTGACTTTGGCATCAAGTTCTGCTTCAATCGAGATGAAAATTAAGCAAAAAATAGTAGTCACGTGATTCGCATTATCTGTCAAATTTTAATTTATTCCAAAAAATTATTCAAAAGTGGCGTTATTTTTGAAAATATCGAAAAAAGTTATTAGAAAAAGTTTTTTTAATGCAGTTTCTAGCCCACATGCAAAATTTCAGCTGCATAAGATAATTTTGATTTTTTACTCACCACTAAAATTTATTTTCCACTTAATGAACACTTTACTGATGATACAGTGTTCTTTTTGTCTTAATATTAAGGTGTATTACTTTCAGACAAAAACTACGTTTTCAAAAATACTTAATTTATGAAGTTACCTTATACAGGGTCAAAAACAGATAAACTTTGCATCACAGGAGACCAAATTTTAATAGCCCGATTTTGATTTTGTCAGATTTAATACGGCGCTACTTTAAAGCTCAAATAAAGTATTGTTAAAACTAAGAAGTTTTATGTAGGTTGCGTTGAGTCTTATTTTGCAAAAGTGGTGCAATTTACAAAATGTGGGTAAAAAAATCAAAATTATCTTATGCAGCTGAAATTTTGCATGTGGGCTAGAAACTGCATTTAAAAAAACTTTTTTTAATAACTTTTTTTAATATTTTCGAATTTTGAATTATTTTTTGGAAAAAATTAAAATTTGACAGACAATGCGAATCACGTGACTATTATTTTTTTGCTTAATTTTTATCTCGATCGAAGCAGAACGTGATGCCAAAGTCAAATTTCGAATAAAGTTATTAATAAAAAAAATCCCATATGATGCGGACTTTACTGGTCACACTGTATACATTTTTATTACTTTTAATTGGGTACGTAACTGGCAAAACCCGCTCTTTGTCAAAGAACGTTTCTTTCCTGGTTATTTTTAGTGCTACAATATAATATTTTAAACGAGCAAAATTTATTGTTGGCAAACCATAACTTTCTTCGATAAAAAAAAAAACTTTCCTCCGCTTTAAAAGGTTAAGTAACGATGGTCCCAAAAAAGGAAGAGGAGTTCGTGTTAGGTCACGTTGTTATATATTATTATATTTATGAAAAAACACTTTTACCTCTAATGCGTACCGTCGGGTACCATCAGTTATCCGCCCATATGTCACTTTCGTTTTTTAATAACGGTTATTATTGGACGTACTTTACTATACAGGGTGTCTATATATGTTTAATTTATTTTTTTTAAATAATATATTTTTTTATTTCATTATAATTTCGTACACTAAACTGTGACACTGTAAATGCAACTTTTTTACCCTTATTGCCTTTGTAACGTGTTAATTGTTATCATGATATCTGTCAAACTATTGTCATTATCTTATTTGATTTAAAAATGCCTCATTTAAGTATTATTGAAAAAGCAAGGATAATATGTTTAGTAGAAATAGGGTGTTTTATGGAATAATAGCTGATCATTTTAGAGTACCTAGAAGTACTGTTCAAGGAATTGTAAAAAAATTGGCGCTATTATCAAACACTGGTCTGTGGGTCTGATTTAAATAATAGAAAATCATCAAATGCAGAAGACCGAAATTTGGTGGAGTATTTAAGACAAAATCCATTTGAAACTGCAGTATCCGCTATGCACATAACAGGATTCCCTGCTTCATCTAGATCTAGAACTGCGCAATGCCGAGTAAGACAATGTTCCGAATTAAGAAATCGAGCAGCTCCATCCAAATCGTTTTTAAAAAATAAGTAGTGATAAGGAACAAAGAATTGGGTTTGTTATGCAATATTTAAGTACCAGAAAATGATTTTATGTGGCAAAATGTTATCTTTTTCGATTCCGCTTCAGATTTTGGAAAATGTTTTTCTTCCTTCTGCCGCGATAGTTTTTGAAGGAAATAGCTTTATATTTCAGCAGGATAAGTGCCCTGTGCATACTGCAAGAAATATAGGAAACTGGTTTAGACAAAACAATGTAACGTTGCTTATAGCGACGGGAGATTATCGCGATAATTTTGTTAGTTCCTATTAACTTAATGAAGTTAATAAGTGATAATTTTTCTGTCAAAAATGAAGTGCTTTATATCTATTGGCAAAAGTCACTCAGAATAAAATTAAAATACATTTTGTTACTAACTTATAATTTTTATAGATACTAACCAATTCGCTTTACATATCGAACACCGGGACTAAAAAAGATACATCAAAAATTTAACTAAACTCATCGGAAATGTGTTTTTAAGTTTCCTTTGAAACTATGTAGGCATGTAATTTCAGATGTTATGGTTAAAAACGAGTTAATTTTTTAATGTTCCTGAAATTTTAGTAATAAACCTTAGTTACTAATAAGTAAAATCAACTTCTATTGTAAAAATACAGTGCGTCATATTAAACTAAACTCATCGGAAATATGTTTTTTAAAGTTTTATTTGAATTTAAAACTATAAAGACATTGGATTTCAGATAACAAATAATTTGTTATTTAATGTTTCTCACATTTTAGTAATAAAAATTAGTTACTAATGGCTAAAATGAACTTCATTCCTAAAACTCTAATTAGTTACAATTAACTAAAGCCGCCGGAAATATGTTTTTGTAGCATTTTAGCAAGAAAATTACAATAAGAAACAACTCCAATTTATGAAATTTTCTTACCGAATCTCCCACGCAGCAGAATTAATTCCCGATAATTCTGCTGCTAGGGAGATTATACGTGAACATCTTTATATTATGGCAGGTAAAGTTTCCAGGAGCAGACGTGTACTTATGGGAGGGAGTACAAATTTTGATAGAGACTTAGAAGTTGTTAGGCCTGTTATGAATGTTATATTGAAAACCCATAAAATGCGTCTGTATAAGTTCGAATACCTCTTAAACAGACAGTGCTCTGTTGATGAACATTATGCGAAATGTTAACACGACAGAAAATACCTCTTAAATTCATGGTCACTGTCAGCCTGTCTGCATAAATCGACCGTTATCAACGGATCATTGTTCTTCCTACGGTTTTGGATTGTGCACTTTGTAGATTGTAGAGGTGTGGTTAGAAAAAATTTATTGTGCAGGTCGACGAGAATGCATACGCTAGGGCTGGGCAAAAATTCGATATATCGATAAACGATATTTAAAAAATAAAATATCGATTTATCGATATAATCGATATTTATCGATATGATCGATATTATCAATATCATCGATATTTATCGGTATCATCGATATTCGATTGGAATTTCAATATCGTCGTTATAACACATTTAAGGACCAATATTTAATTCAATATTTTTTCTTTATGTTTTCATAGTTAGAGTCTCCCCTTGAAATAAAGGTACGCAGTTTTACAGGAAACATAAGAAAATATTAATATACAGTGTCACCAGTAAAGTCCGCATCATATGGGATTTTTTTTTATTAATAGCTTTATTCATAATTTGACTTTGGCATCAAGTTCTGCTTCGATCGAGATGAAAATTAAGCAAAAAATAGTAGTCACGTGATTCGCATTATCGGTCAAAGTTTAATTTTTTCCAAAAAATAATTCAAAAGTGGGGTTATTTTTGAAAATATCGAAAAAAGTTATTAGAAAAAATATTTTTTTTTAAATGCAGTTTCTAGCCCACATGCAAAATTTCAGCTGCATAAGATAATTTTGATTTTTTACCTATATTTTGTAAACTGCACCACTTTTGCAAAATAAAACTCAACGCAACTACATAAAACTTCTCAGTTTTGACAAGGCTTTTTCAGATACATTTTTTTTAAAGTAGCGCCATATTAAATGTGTGTTTTTCTACAACACCAAAATTGGGCTATTCAAATTTGGTCGCATGTGATGCAAAGTTTATTTGTTTTTGACCCTGTATAAGGTAACTTTATAAAATAAGTATTTTTGAAAACGTAGTTTGTGTCTAAAAGTAATACACCTTAATATTAAGACACAAAAGAACACAGTGTCTTCAGTAAAGTGTTTTTTAAGTGGAAAATAAATTTTAGTTTAACAACGTAAAATTTATCTATTTTCAACGATATAATTTAAAACCCATATATTATAATTTATTATTAAGCTATGCCATAATAACGTACAGATAATACAAATCACGTGACTACTATTTCTTTGCTTAATTTTCATCTCGATCGTAGCAGAACTTGATGCCAAAGTCAAATTTTGAATAAAGCTATTATTTTATTATTAAAAAAAAACATATGGTGCGGACTTTACTGGTGACACTGTATTTATAATATAATATTTTTATGGTTTATCGATATATCCAATAACGATATTAAAAAATAAAATATCGATATTATCCGAGCCTTTTTTTTTACTGTTAGGTTACATATTTAAAAATTTCCGCCTTCGGTGCTGTATTGTAGGCTGTCCCAACAAGCCAACTATGCATTAGATAACAAAAAATTTTAAGTACTATGTGTACACTATGGACTTAAAGTCTGTGTGTGCACACATTCACTTACACAGGCAGATACTTAATATTTATATAAAGTCTATAATAATCGTATACTTAATATCTAATAGTAAACCCATTTTTAGAATAATTTATATAAACCTAATAACATTTTTAATTATTTCAGTGTTATTTATAATCCAAGTATTAAGATCCTTTTTTATGTGTTGACATTTTTTTCTTTTAAAATGCTCTGGTAACAAGTTTAAAACTTTAGGAGCCACATAAGAAATGAATCGTTGTGCAGCATTAAAATGTATAATATGAACAGTTAAGTTACGATTTATAATCGCTCTATAGTCAAGATGTCATGACCAATGCATTTATGAAAAATATTTCCAGTAAGAGAAAATTTAAGCACATTTTTTATATATAATTGAATAATTGAGAAGACCCCAGCCTGTTGAAATAAAAGTTCAGAGGAAAAATATCTGGATTTAAACAAAACTATTATTAAAATATGTATATTTTTGGGTAATAGTAATATTATTGTTTTATTACTGTAAGTAAAACACTTTTTTACTTAAATTCCACTTTTTATTGACAATACGACATGTTTCACTGCACTGCAGCTTCGTCAGGTAATGTACATTTAATTTTAAAGATACGCTATATGTAGATGCCTGTATAATAACAAAAGAAATTTTATTGTAAAGGGTGGTATAAACGATGGGATTTCCTAATATTTTGTATAATTTATTCTAGGATGACAAACAATTTAGTCCTAAGAACAGATCAAAGGTTTGGGGTTTTCCTATCTTAATTTTATTTACAAAATTTATGAAATTGGGAGTTATATTGACTGACAAGAATATTAAAATAAGTTCAATAAAGGTGAATTGTTTAGGTCTAATTGATTATTTAACAACACATTTGCATTTTTAAGCTTGTTTATTTCCAGTGATTCGAGATGGTTTAATTTTGATCCTTTATTTTCTATATGAAGTATTTTAAATTCTTCCTTAAAAGAGTGGTTGGATTCAATAAGATGATTCGCGTAATTGGAATCATTTTTGCTATTTACAAAACTATTAAAATGTTCTTTGATTCTTTTTGAAAAACTTCTACCTGTTTGACCTATATAGGTTTTTGGACAATCACCGCAAGTTAATTTATATACTCCTGATTTTTCTTTTTTATGGGTTTTAGTTTTACTATTTTTTATTAGTTGTCCTATGGTATTTTGAGTTTTGAAGGCTGTGTTTATATTAAGATTTCTCATGAATTTACTAATTTTTGTGCTGATATATTCCCATATGGGAAACCCGCTTAGCCCCATCTTAGCAGAAATATTTATGGATTCCTTAGAGTCAACAATTAGTAGTCATCCCCTCTTTAAGAAATTTCTTTATTGGTACAGGTATGTGGATGATGTTTTAACATGTTTTGTCGGTACTGAGAGACAACTAAATCAATTTATAGAGCATATCAATAATATTCACCCAAACATTAAATTTACCATAGAAAAAGAAGTAGACAACTCCATCAATTTTTTAGATCTTACTATAAAGAAAGAAAACAACAAACATATTTTTTCAATTTTTCATAAACCTACACATACCGACACAACAATACACCTCATGCCATCCTATCCAACACAAGAGGGCAGCTTTTTACAGCATGGTCCATAGATTAATTTCAATTCCCATCCAACCAACAGATTTTCAAAAAGAACTAGACCTTATTAAACAAATCGCAGTAAACAATGGATACCAACCCGAAATTATAGATAAAATACTAAAACAAAAAATGTATAAAAAATCCCTATCAATGATATATCCGACAGAAAAAGAAAAACCGAGTTACTACCAGACAATTACATATATAGGAAACATCAGCACTAAAATTAGTAAATTCATGAGAAATCTTAATATAAACAGAGCCTTCAAAACTCAAAATACCATAGGAAAACTAATAAAAAATAGTAAAACTAAAACCCATAAAAAAGAAAAATCAGGAGTATATAAATTAACTTGCGGTAATTGTCCAAAAACCTATATAGGTCAAACAGGTAGAAGTTTTTCAAAAAGAATCAAAGAACATTTTAATAGTTTTGTAAATAGCAAAAATGATTCCAATTACGCGAATCATCTTATTGAATCCAACCACTCTTTTAAGGAAGAATTTAAAATACTTCATATAGAAAATAAAGGATCAAAATTAAACCATCTCGAATCACTGGAAATAAACAAGCTTAAAAATGCAAATGTGTTGTTAAATAATCAATTAGACCTAAACAATTCACCTTTATTGAACTTATTTTAATATTCTTGTCAGTCAATATAACTCCCAATTTCATAAATTTTGTAAATAAAATTAAGATAGGAAAACCCCAAACCTTTGATCTGTTCTTAGGACTAAATTGTTTGTCATCCTAGAATAAATTATACAAAATATTAGGAAATCTCATCGTTTATACCACCCTTTACAATAAAATTTCTTTTGTTATTATACAGGCATCTATATATAGCGTATCTTTAAAATTAAATGTACATTACCTGACGAAGCTGCAGTGCAGTGAAACATGTCGTATTGTCAATAAAAAGTGGAATTTAAGTAAAAAAGTGTTTTACTTACAGTAATAAAACAATATTATTATGGATTTCCACCAAGTAACGACCAATAATATTAAAGTAATAGTAATATTGCTTAAGACATTTTTATGAGCAGAGCCCAAACAGATTATTCCATAACTGAGACAAGATTACAATAATTGTTTCTCTATTTAAATTAGCGTGCTTTTTATGAAGACTATAGAAACCGCTAACCATTATTTTTTTCTTCCAGAGGGATGCGTCGAAGTATCCAGAGAAGACAAGTTCTTGAGCACTCTCACTCCTGGCAAGGTCCTGGGAGAATTAGCCATCCTCTACAATTGTCAAAGGACTGCAACGATAAAGGCCGCCACCGACTGCAAACTATGGGCCATCGAACGTCAATGCTTCCAAACGATTATGATGAGGACTGGCCTTATCAGGCAGGCGGAGTATACCGATTTCCTCAAAAGGTAATGTTTAGCATTTAATTGAACGCTTATATAACTTTAAAAAAAAACTTCAATTTAACTTTGCATGTAATTAAGGATCGCAAATCCTTGTAGTCTTTGCGGAAATTATAATTCATCTCGGCACAGTTGGTGAGCCCCCCGTGGAGGGGACGGGATACGGTATCAGTTATAAACTGAAATGGCGCCCATTATTTTCAATGTAGAAAAAAAATCACTTCTGTGGCTTGTGGTGATAAAATACGAATACTTTTGTTTGAAAGTTATGGAAAGGTTAAATAACGATAGAGAATTCCCACACAATGTTTGTTGTAACGACGAATGCACCTTCACATTAAACAACGAACCTCAAATGTTCAAAATTGTAGATATTGAAGTACAGGAAAACACAAGAACTCAATGCCCTCAAAAGGTAAATGTTTGAGCGGGCATATTTGGATTTTTTTTAAATTGTAGTTGTTTCACTTGTCTCCAAGTGATAAATAGGGTTATCGTTATTTCGTTTTACGCACTTGCGTTTATTAAATTAGTACAATCATTATTATTCTTTAATACTGTAAAATATGTTGAAACTAATAAAAAATTAAACGTCCGGTAACATTATTTGACATTATAATAATTATAGCTGGTTGTTTCGTTATTTTTCACTTGTCTCCCTAGAGCATGAATTATTTCCGGAAATTTTTTCGAGCTACCAGTATCTTAAAATTTATTTTAAAATTCGCAACGGAGATAAAATTTCCGGAATTTTAATTCAAGCTCGCGGGAGATTCGGCAAGAAAAGTTTATGCGAAAGCTATTTGAAAATAGAATTAAATTCGCGACATACCGATGTAAAAGACGTACACTTGACCACATATAAATTCGTACACTCCACCCATACATAATTCAATTACAACAAAATTGGGTAAAACGGGTTTCTCACCTTGCTGCTTATACCTGGATATAACACTAGCCATATACATACCTAGCTGTAAATTATTGTATGTACGATTTTTTACCCTAAGTAATAATGGTTATTTCTAAACATCTCTGTGTTTAAATTACGCGAAATAAGAAAATTATAAAATAATACCAGGAAAACTACAAAAGTATAAAGCCAAAAAGGGTAAATTTATTAACAAACAACAAATAAAACACTAATATTTAATGACTGCGCCATTGGATTCTAACACTAAGTAATCGTAATCTTCTTGGCATTGACAAAATAATACTTCTGGTGTAATCCGGAGTTAGCCCTTCCCAAATTTCTTCTATTTTATTAAATAATTCTATATCATTCTGTGGTTTAAAATTTATTTTGTACATTTTTTTTACCCCCAAACATTTTCAATTGGATTTAAATCAGGACTTCTTGAGCACCAAGGCAGACATGTTACGTTGTTTTGTCTAAACCAGTTTCCTATATTTCTTGCAGTATGCACAGGGCAGTTATCCTGCTGAAATATAAAGTTATTTCCTTCAAAAACTATCGCGACAGAAGGAAGAAAAACATTTTCCAAAATCTGAAGATATTTAGGTATATTACTGTTTAGTGTTCCACCAATATTCCAGCATACACCTGCCCCGTAAACACATAAACGTAAAACCCTTCCGTAATGAAAACACAAAAAATTGTATCTATCAAATCCCTTGCGAGTGTGGCCTATCGTTCATTGGAGAAACAAAAAGACCTCTTCCCGTACGAGTTAAAGAACATCTGAAACATACTGGAGAAAACGAAAATTCAAAGAACCAGCTTTCATGAATCAAAATACCCATAAATTTAGAAAACCAAGTATAGATAACCCCAATATCTGGAAGCCTCTTCTTGTCCAAATCCAACAGCTCAAATTTCACACTCCAATAAGCACGTTGGCGGAGTCATCGAGCAGCAAGCTTCATTGCACATTGATAGTATTTAAGACAGTAGCCATAGAATTATAATTTAGTTTACACTTGGAGACGGTTAGAGATACTAACTAACCGAAAGGAGTGTTAAGTAACAAAATAAAGACAATGGAAGTACGACAAGGTAATTTTTTGTGATTAACTATTGTTTACATTGAAAATTTGATAAAGAAGTAAAGGTCTGTGTCTGGACTACAAAGAGATCAAAATTTGGTGCAGGCCACCTCACGGTCATCAAGCGATTGCTTTATTACAGATTTCTGGTGAATTGATTTAGGCAACTATAAAATAAATTCACAAAGTGAGTCACAATCGTGTAATAAGTAATAATAGATTAGCAATAAAATAAGGGATTAGATATACACCTGTAAATAATGAATCATAGTTACTTAGTTTAAAGTGGTGAAATTTTTTGAAAATTGTAAACACTAAGTACCTTAATTTATAGTAATTTTACTAATAGCTAGGTTTACTAATTATGCAATTTAGGATAGGTACTACAGTACCTATACGTTTTTGACTTACCGTCCAATTCCTCATGATAATCACATTAAAATAAACTCCTTTGGTTGTTGCTAGCCCTCCGTTATTTCCGCATTTTTGTATTTACTAAGAATACGATAACGCATTGTTTAACATTAGGATGATTAAACATTTTTATAAATATAAATTTAGTTGAATTAGTCTAGTCGTCGCCAGCTGGTTGCCCAAACCAGTGGCATTTAAAAATGATGAGTTTATTAGTTTTTAAAAAAATCTACAAAAAGATAGTTAGATATATTAGGATTATCAAACGAAGAAAATTAATGTTCAAAAGCAAAGGGTAATGTTTTGATGCTAGTGGTAAATTTGTTTCTCGCGTTGCAGTGCTTTGTGTGTAATAAGCTGAAAAGTGGGAACTGACAGTTCTTTGTGCATTGTCCATACAAAGAAATTAAGTTGTGTGCTGGTGTTTGATTCATTCTGTCTTCTGTTGCATGTTGGATTGAATTTGTTTGCTAATGGTGCTTTTAACACCTACAACACATTATTTCTGTACCAAAATAAAAATTTTAAGTGGAGATAAAGAGCTTCATATCTCTTAGAAAAATTTTGGGTCCTAAGAAAGACTTAGAGATTCCGTTATTTTTCAAAAGGGTTTCTTAAGTAGTAAGTAAGTTGGAATGGAAAGTATTAAGCTCAGGTTAATGGTGGCATATACAGGGTGTCCGGAAAAATGTGGGAAATCTCCCGGATATGAAAAAAACACGTGAACTACAAGTTCATATAAACTTCTTTCGTATCGGCGTCCTCTTCGTCGACGGACTAGCTGTGACACTAATGTACCCATTTTTTTACGCCCTGCATGATAAAAACTTTGGACAACGTTTTTTACATACCTTTAACTATTAACTAAAAATTAAGTACTCTTCATTCATGTTGCTAATCCTAATTGTTTTCGGAAAAACGTAATTTTTAACATATTTACATCATGTATATTTAGCGTATTTCAATAAAAGATACATCTTTGTTCCTATAAATTATAAATGTTCACTTTTAACTGCTTAATATTAATACATGATCGCAATAAAATGACGTTTTTCCGAAAACGGTTAGGATTAGCGACATGAATGAAGAGAACTTTATTTTTAGTCAATAGTTAAAGGTATGTAAAAAAACGTTGTCCAAAGTTTTTATCATACAGGGCGTAAAAAAAATGGGCACAGCTAGTCCGTCCCTGCAGTTGTGAGTAATTCGCAACACTTTCTGGGATAGTAGTTTGAAGGGTCTTACCTGGTATACATCATATGAAAAAAAAATTGAAATATACCTTTTGGTTTAATAATTATGTGTCAAAAACTTAATTCCATGGGAGCTCTTTGGGAGCCCATATCTCCGAAGAGGAGGCCGATACGAAAGAAGTTTATATGAACTTGTAGTATTCTTTTCACGTGTTTTTTTCATATCCGGGAGATTTCCCACATTTTCCCGGACACCCTGTATATGATCCCATGCCAATGGTCCAATGACAATCATCATAGCAATAATTATTTTTAAATTGCTTCTCCTAAAATTTTCCTATTTAAAAATGTCATGTCGGGTTGCACAGCTAACTAACCAGCAACTTTAACTGTGCAAGACTTGAGTGACATTGGCAGAAATGATTTTTTCGCAATCAGAGGGGCCGGATAGTTTAATTCTGGTTGATATTACTCAGGCCATAGGAGATACAATGAGCCTCTTAGGCCGAGGTTTTCTGGCTATTTCGCCAACTCCTGCTTACAATAAAAAAGTTGACTGTTAGTTGGTTAGTTATATTTAAAAACCTTTGTACAAATCCACAAAGAGTATGAACAAAAATGAAAAAAAAAATTGATAAAATAGAAAATTTGCGCTAATAGTAACCCAAATGAGTGAGATTGGACTTGGCACCCAATAAATCGTCGCCCCTTTTCCCCTTTATTGATGACCATGGGGTGGTTATAGCTTCATCCATTTTTTTTCCTATTAACAAATTGCTATTTTGTGGTTAAAGAAGTAACACAAAAAAATCAAGCATTTTTTAAATTTGATTATCTAATTTGACCTTATGTTTTTCCTAACTTACAACGACAATGATACATTTGTTTTTCGCGGGAGTATCTTCGTTCCTATCAAATAGCTTGCATCTCCTACAACTGATAAAGGTTGACCTATAACCTTTGGCACTGATTAGATCATTATTAATTTATTAAGTAATAGTAATGCTTTAGTCATGAAATCTCGTTTCGATATTAGCAACAAGTGCAACAACGTTTGGAAAGAAACCCAATTTATACAAAAGTGATTTAAAATTAAAAGTCGGGTATTTAAAACAATCCAATAAAATTATATTTTTGGGGTTGATAATAGATGAAGCTATTAATTGGAGTGAACACATTGAATATATTAAACAAAAAATAGTTGCACCAGTGGGTATTTAAAAAAAAAACTGAGTTTTTTGACACCAAATTATTTACGTCCTATTTATTTTGCTATTATTCACTCTCATTTACAATATTTACCTTTAATATGGGGATCAACTTTTCAAAATTTGCTTAACCCCTTACAAGTTTTACAAAATAAAGCAATTAAAAATATATATTATTTGGATAGACAATATTCAACTAAACTTTTATATAAAAATTTTAATATTATGTCAATTAAGGATATTCACTTAATGCAAAATATTGTTTTGGTTCACCAAATTATATCAAAAATAAACATTCAAATATAAGGTTCAATTACAGACGTGACGTACATGATCATTTAACTAGAACTGTTTCCAATATTGATTTACCTTTAATACACACTAGGGCAGGTCAGAACTCCATTTATTATCAAGGTAAGAAATTTTACAACGAAATACCCCAAGAATTATAATTTTTCAATATAAAACGTTTTAAAATGATAATTAAGAAAATAGGTACTTAAAAAAGGGGAAGCTAAATTTTAAACTAAAAAATATTTAAACATGCTTATTTTATGATTAATTATTATTTTCATAATTATTTATAAATGATATTATCTAA
Organism: Polydrusus pterygomalis; assembly: GCA_963969555.1. NCBI lineage: Eukaryota > Metazoa > Arthropoda > Insecta > Coleoptera > Curculionidae > Polydrusus > Polydrusus pterygomalis. The sequence continues at coordinate 41,892,629 of OZ018381.1, read as the reverse complement.
ACGATATTATTTTCAAAATTATTTATAAATGATATCTAAACGATATTATTAGTTATATTATTTTATTAAAAGAAATAATAATTGAATAATTTTATAGGTACCTACATATTTTATTTTTAAAATTTTTTTATTGAATATTAACATTTTAAGTATTATTTTGACTTACCTTGTATTTTAATTAGTTATATTTAACAATTATATTTTTATATGTTGTTACTATATAGTAGAGAATCCCGCATAAACAAATGTTTTTGGGATTTTATTTGGAATAAATAAAATAAAAATAAATTAATGTTTCTAGAAATAATATATAATGTGTATTACTTTCCAAAATTATCTGGAACATGAGGATCGCAACCAGATACATTTTAGCCCTTTGTTTTGCGCCATTCAAAATATACCCTAACAAAGGCAAAACCTCTTTCTATTGAAGTAAAATGCTGATTACTCAACAGCAGAGAAGTTTTTGGATGCATGATTTAAAAACATCTTGCCGACAAATCGCACCATATCTCTTCTTACCATGCACTATTCCATCCATTTAAACGATTTATTTTTCTTTCAGTGTTCCTATATTCAAAGACCTACCAGAAGAAACCCTCATCAAAATCTCCGATGTATTGGAAGAATGCTATTACGCATACGGAGACTACATCATTCGCCAAGGAAACCGGGGTGATACGTTCTTCATCATCAGCAAGGGCAAAGTCAAAGTCACGAAGAAAGATGATGCTGAAGAAAAGTATATTAGAACCTTGAGTAAAGGAGACTTCTTTGGGGAAAAGGCTCTGCATGGGTAAGTGAAGCAAAATTAAAAAAGTTTAGTCTCCTGCAGAGTTAAACATATTTTTAAAATGTGAAAAATCCAAAAATCGTTGTTACATACATATTTTAAAATTACTTAATTTTTTAGCGATGATTTGCGAACAGCCAACATCGTAGTCGAAGATCCTGAGGGAGTAACTTGCTTAGTCATAGATAGGGATACTTATCTTCAACTAATTTCCAACTTGGACGAAGTTAGAACTAAATATGTGGATGACATAGATGACAGAAGACGGTAAGAATAGTGTTGTATGCATTGCTTTAGTTAAGTTAAGTTTGTCAAAAGTGATAAAAATTCCCCTGGTGAACCTATGCATTTGACGACTTGTCGGCTTGTCGTGATATAGAGAATGAGATGTCTATCTTGCTCTCTATCGTCGTTGGATTTCAACCAGTTTTGTCCAGTTTTAACTAGGCCAGTGACTTTGTTTAAATAATTGGATCGGAAGTCTCAATTCGGCTCGATAATGTAATAACATTTTTTTTAATGAAAACGCATTAAATACCTAATGAAAAAATGTTACTCTAGGCTGCTTCTAGAAGAATGGTGTAACAATCGAGAAAAATAATAGAAAAACAGAGAAAATTTTACATTACCTTGTGGAATTTTTGTTTTTACCTATGATAAAAACGAGCCCTTTCTAGCTCCTTCGAAGCCTACTACCCAACCCAATCTACTTTTTATCGTCCTACCTTCTGGTAGAAGGTTAGCTAAGATTTTTCCTTCTACTTCTACTGTTTCTAGTTGAATACATTACATAAATAGGGGTATTACACTGAATTGTAATATAGAGCCCCCTTTCTTCCCCACCCCTATTTGTAAAGGTCACTATATTCTATTATGCATAAATTTAAATAAATTAGTAAACTTGCAAAAAAACAGTTGCCGTCCTTAATACCTTTGATTGTGTTTGACAAGCTTATTTATGGTCTGTAAAATTTTAAAAGTATATGATTATGTAAATTACTTCCGAAATTTAAAACTATTATCTAATGGTGAAACGTTATGGTAATGGTTGTAAACAATGTTTAAATATAAACGAGACGCTTTCATTGTTGTTAAAATTATCATAATGATAAGTTATTATATCTACCCGATTGTTATCACATCAAGTTTCATATTGTTAGAGGAGCATAGCTGGATGATCTGGTTCAGCCTAAATATTATAATAATTTAAAACTATAAAGAATAAAGTACAATAATAGTTTTTCAATAAAAAACGTTTCGACTATAAAGGGTGTCTCAAAGGTGCGGAAAAATTGCTACCACAAATTCCTTCCTGGGACTTAAATTATAACGATCTAACCCAACTTACTTCAGTCCAAAAGTGGATGATTTCAGAGATATCAAAAAGTTTAATTTGGTTTTAGGTTTTTATAACATTCTTATTATCCAACGTATTTTACCTAAAAATGGTATACGTGGTAAGAGTTGGTTTAAGCAGCCGTATTTGAGATATCTGGATTTAAAAAATTCACTTCGTGTATAGCCAGGTCTAAATTATAGATTGCTTGAATATTTTCGTGTTTACAAAAAGTAATATGTTTAAAAAAATTTAACTGAAGTCTTTGGAGCATTTAGCCAGCATTTCTCAAAGCGGTGAATACATCACCTTAACTCATCTTCTGTATCTACTGGCCTAGAATAGTACACAAGGGTTCTCAAAGTTCCCCATAAAAAGTAATCCATCGTGGTAATATCAGGGGATCGAGCTGGCCAATTGCCTCTACCTATCCATCTATTTGGATAATGTTCGTTTAAATAATTAGGTATAAGTTTAACGAAAAATGTGGAGGAACACCCGAACACCGTCATGCATAAACGACATTTCTCTTCGAAGTTCCAAGGGCAGGGGATCTAATAAGTTTGGTAATTCGTTTTGCAGAAGTTTCAAATAATTTTTACCATTTAGTCGAAGTGGTAAAATGATAGGAGTGATATGACTAATTATGAAGCTGTCTTTCGTGAAACAATTTTTAAATAATTATTATTAAAAAAAATATTCATGAAAAACTAAAACCAAATTGAACGTTTGACACTCTGCATCTCCGAAATCATCCACTTTTGGGCTGAGGTAAGGTGGGTTAGATAGTCATATTTTTAAGCCTCAGGAATTTGTGGTAGCATTTTTTGGCATTTTTTTGTACATTTATTTTTGACAGAAACAAATATTTTCAGTTCTTAGTTTGATAATTTTGTTTCTTTTTCTTGCTTTACCTGGAATCGTATCCCTTGTAAGTATTTCTTGCTTTAGCATAACGGAATTGCTTGCATGTAAATATCACATTTTTTCTTACCTACCTAGTAGGTACCTATATGTAGAAAATAGTGTATTTGAAACTGTTTGAAGCAATACTGTATTTTTTAAACAAGGGACCAACATGATCATGGTAATTTACCTAAAATACCCAAATAATTTAATTTAAATTTTAGACTCAACGCAGAATATGCCAACGTCAAGCTGGACGACCTAAAAGTACTTACAACCCTTGGCGTGGGAGGCTTCGGCCGAGTGGAATTGGTCCAAATAAATGGACTACCCAACAAAGCGTACGCACTGAAACAAATGAAAAAGTCTCAGATCGTCGAGACAAGACAACAACAACACATCATGTCCGAAAAAGAAATTATGGGTGAAGCGAACTGTGATTTTATCGTCAAGCTGTATAAAACCTTTAAGGTGAGTTAAACTTATGAAGAGTACCTTATCATTCATTAAATACGTTTAAAAACATTATAATTAAATTTCGAAAATATTTAGAAAAATACATCCTCAGAGTCCGTCCTTCAATGGCTGTAATTCGGTAACAAGTAAGTAATTTTTAATATAATATATGTTTTTATATCTTCAGGATGCTAAATATCTATACATGCTTATGGAAAGTTGTTTGGGAGGAGAACTATGGACTGTACTCCGAGACAAAGGGTATTTTGATGACACGACCACAAGGTTTTATACCGCTTGCGTAGTAGAAGCCTTCGACTACCTACATACAAGAAATATAATTTACAGAGATTTGAAGCCTGAAAATTTATTATTAGATGCTAGAGGGTAAGTATATAAAAGGATTACCTCGTATCCTTATAATATTAGTGTATTACCGTGCGAGCAAAAATTATTTGCATCAAAGAGGGCTTGGATTAAAAAACGTAGGGCTTGGTTTAGATCACAATGATATGGGGACGATATATCTAACCAAATCTAGGTTAAAATTTTGCCAAATTCATATTATGACATGATATGCTTAACTAATGAGTAATAAAATAAGTAGACAAATACAAATTTATTTTTGTTGTTTACAAAATTAACAAAGTAAGAATATACAGAAAGAAAAAGAAAAATAATTACATAAATTGCTGAAATTGTCCACCGCCATGCTCCAAGCATAAATTCACATGTCTCTTCATATTTTCGAAAGTGTTGACCAGCATCTCTGGAGAAATGTTACCACATTCTTGGATAATCATTTCTTGTAATTGGTCTAAATTTGCAACTGGTGTTTTAAAAATAGTGTTCTTTAAATGAGGAAAAACGAAGTAATCCATAACCGTTAAACAAGGTGATCTAGGTGGGAATTCAATGTCGAAAACTGATCAATCTGTCGTCGAAAAAATTGCGCAAGTAGTTAATAGTTTCGGCGGCTGTATGGGCGGTTGCACCGTCCTGTTGAAAATGGATTCAAAATATTGTCTCTATACCGCTGTGCTGTAACTGTGTCATGGAAAAAAATAGGACCAACAATTCTTCTTCGGGAAACAGCTAACCAGACACAATTTTTTGAGGGTGCAATGTGGACTCCCAAAATGGGGATTTTCAGGCTTCATCCGAAAAAAAATGTCAGGTCTAATAAATCGCATTTCTTTCCAATAAATTTTGGGTAAACCATTGAGAGTAATTCCTGCGTCTTTCAAAATCTGCGGCTTGTATTTCTTGGAATACTTGCACTTTATAAGGAAATAAATTTATCTGCTTCTTAAGAATAGTCCTGCATATTCCATAAGATCTTCCCATCTCTTGGGACAGGCGTCTTATACAATTTGTTGGCGTATTTTGCATTATTTCACGAATGTTTGCAACAAATTCTTCTGTTCTTACAAATGGTCTTCTTCCCTCTTCCTGCTCCTTTTTTCTGTTGTATAGAACATGTTTCCCTAAACACAGCCACGGTTCTTTTTAGGCAATGATAAAAATCCCTAGCAATAAAAGCAACGTTAGGAAAATGTTCGTGAAAATCGTCCATGCACAAACCCGGATTGTATTGCCACTCACCATTTACTCTAACCCCGTTTCTAAAATACGCTTCAACCATGAATGTTTCGTCTGTTCCGTAAAGCCCATGTGTGAATTGTTCAAGAAATTGGAAAAATTAGCGATGAATCAAATTACTTGTAACGACTGTCAAAGATGACGGAATAACTGATTGTTTGTTAATTCAGGTAGTTACCGACACCCAACAGGTATTAAGCTCTACGGCTAAGCATTCCGTCCTTAGATGCAAGGCCCTCTTTGATGCAAATAATTTTTGCTCGCACGGTATATACCACGGGAAAAAATATACCCTACCAATACACTTTTCAAAACTGGCTGAAGTTTTAAAAAGTCTTACGTTTCCTAACTAGTTTCGCTATTTAATTTATATTGTTTCTTTCAGATATGTAAAACTTGTCGATTTTGGATTTGCCAAAAAATTGCAGGCAGGACGGAAAACGTGGACTTTCTGCGGCACACCGGAATATGTAGCCCCTGAAGTAATTTTAAACAAGGGGCATGATATTAGCGCAGATTATTGGTCACTTGGCGTACTGATGTTTGAACTATTGACCGGTACACCCCCGTTTAATGGAAGCGATCCCATGAAAACCTATAACGTTATTTTAAAGGTAATAAGTATTTCAAAAAGTTTATTTGGAACAATTCTCCCAATTTTTTTTAGTAGTCATTATTGCAGCTGTCATTTACATGAACTAAACTACCCACTAAGCAAGGTAAGGTTGTACTAAGTTTGCAAAAACTTACCTAGAATCAGTGCAAGAAGGAGCTGTACTTTTAGTAAGTTTCCTGCAAGCTTGTTGCAAACATCAATTTCTCCCCCATTGTCCTTTCGTTTGTAAAGTTTTCTTTTGTTAACTTACTGCAAGTCTACTTAACGGTTTTTAAATTTGCAAGAGAGTTACTAATGTTTTACTCACAGCAAGTAAAAAGTATCCATGGACATTATGGAATAAAACGGCGGAGAAATTGGGAAATGCCATTAACAACCTTGCAAGGATCATTAGCTAAAGTTGCCACAGTGGTGCCCGTGCGTCATCAATCAACGATCAGGACTCGACGTGGTTAATAACTCTGCATCCTTGTTTATTACAGTAACAAGTTTGAATAAAAGCATAAAAGAACGTCTCCAAAATTCCGCAATAATATAACGTGCTAGACAAGGATAAAACTATAAACGTCAGTTAATTGCTTTATTTATTTGTTTAGTTGACAACCGTTGTATTTTAGAACGTCATTGTCAACCTTATTTTGATCTGCCAATCTAATTCGTATTTTGTAAATCTGTGTGCCTTAGAACTGTTCCTGTTTCTAAAAATAGTTCTTTTTAGAGGTAATTATACCCACCATCTGTTTTGGCGGTAAGTATTTATGGATTTTTATAATAACTAATTTATTTATTTTAAATATTCTAACCGTGAAAGTTCTTTGAAACGTTTACGGCAGTGCTAAATTCCCTTAAATGAAAGGATGTTAAAAATTTGACTTTTGCGATTTTAATAGTCAATAAAACACCAAACTTTTGTAGATTTTAAGCTTTAAAAATAGTATTAAATGTATAAACATTTGTTTGTCAATTTCTTTTAGATAATAGAGAATGCCGGGCAAAACTTAAAATAAATAATAATTTTTCGTGATATTATGTAGGTACGTCAAACGGTAGGCAGGCACGTCCATTTTATGAACTTAACTTAGTTTTGACTTTTTTGGTCTCGTAATTTTGATTTGATTCATACGATTTTGATGACGTAAAAGTGATGACGCACGGGAAAAGAACCACTGTGGCGACTATAAAAGTTTGTAGCAATAGGAAACAATATATTAAGGTTGAATTCTCAACGTCATTCAATCTATTGCCAACCTATAACCTATTTCGCCTTGATTTTTTGAGTTTATTATTTTAATAACTAACATTTAAAGAAAATCAATATCGTCGGTACATTATTTAGGTAGTATCTGATATATTACAAAAATATCAATTTATTTCATTGCTAATTTTGGGAGAATTGTATAGTGCAAGAACAATGAGTGACAATGACATAATAATGTAAAAAAAAATCTTACCCGATATTTTTCGCGAGACAATTCTCCTAAAATAAGTTATGAAATTCCTTGATATTTATAGACAATTCTCCTAAAATAAGTTATGAAATTCCTTGATATTTATATAATATATTATAATATATTATTTATAAAATATCAAGGAATTTCATAACTTATTTTAGGAGAATTGTATAGCGAAAAATATCGGGTGAGATTTTTTTTAACATTATTATGTCATTGTCACTCATTGTTCTTTCACTATACAATTCTCCCAAAATTAGCAATGAAATTAATTGATATTTTTGTAATATATCAGATACTACCTAAATAATGTACAGACGATATTGATTTTCTTTAAATGTTAGTTATTAAAATAATAAACTCAAAAAATCAACGCAAAATAGGTTATAGGTTGGCAATAGATTGAATGACGTTGAGAATTCAACCTTAATGGGAAGAGTTTTTCAAAGGTTTCTTAACAGCAAGGGTTACAAACATAACTACCCCAATGTCAAACTCCTATAACCTCGTAGTAAACGTAAGTAACTTACCATGTTTAGTGGGTACATGGTGCAAATTTATTAGTATTTTTAATGTCCTTATAAATTCTTTATTTTATTAAACATTTTCTTTAGGGAATCGATGCAATAGATTTTCCCAAGAGTATTACTAGAAATGCAACCGCCTTGATTAAGAAACTTTGTAGAGACAATCCCGCTGAACGCTTGGGTTACCAGAAGGGAGGGATTATGGATATTCAGAAGCACAAGTAAGTAAAATTTGCACTTAAGGGAATTTATTTCTAGTACTTTTTTTACACTTGATTTTGTGGCGTTAATAAACACAAATACAAATATTTTAAAAAAGGTTTTGTTTCCGCTGGAAATCGAACTCAGAACCTCTGGAATACCACTTAAAAGCTCTACCAATTGCGCTACGGAGCCTTTGCTTTTGGCGAACATCGATCTTATATCTTTTTCAATTTTTATATTAACTACGTACTTGTATAGGTACATTTTGGAATCTCCTGCGATTCCACATTGAGGAAGGTGCTATTAAGGGGAAGGAACTCATTCATGACCATGTGTCCGATCTGATAAATGTATAAACTTAATAACGCCCTTCTTGGTTTGATTTACATATTATAAGCTTTCAAAAGTTATAATTTAAAAGTATTTTAAAAGCTATAAGAACTTGTTAAGAGATGTAATCTACGCCCCAAAACATATACTTAATTCTTACAGGCAGACAAAATCCAACAATATACTTCCAAAATATCTCATTAACATCAAAATAATGGCAATACACTCTCCGAAAACACTTAAAATGCAAAAATATTCCTAACAACAAACTTTGATTCAACCTTCATAAAACAAAATTTCGAATATGACGGCTCTGCGAGATTCCAAGGTTACCGAATGACAGATTAATACACAGATGGGTCGGAAAGGCAAGGCGCAAAGGCGCAAGGTCGTAAGGAAACGATACCTATCTACATGGCATTCTATCTGAAATTCAGCACATAGGCCTATTTCACCTTTTTTGGCTAAAAGGGGGGACTTTTAAATTATTAAATTGAAGGTTGGCAAATTCGTTTCCCATTTGATAACGGCGGCCATTACATACTTAAATACTATAACATAAAAACACAAATTTATTATGACATATATACTTACGTATAATTTAAAGATAAACATTTCGTTTTCAGATGGTTTGACGGATTCAATTGGGAAGGCCTAGTAAATCGAACCTTGATTCCTCCGATTTTGCCGAAAATCAGAAGCGTCATCGATTCTTCCAACTTCGATCCCTATCCCCCCGATGAAGGTGGCCCACCACCAGACGACTTAACAGGATGGGACTCCAATTTTTAAAAACTCATTGTGATCTATTTCAAGTGCTGTAATATCGTTAGTTTGTTTATTAAAAGTGCCTTGTGATGCAGATGCAAGCAGAGCCGGTTGTAGGTCGATATCTTAGGAACCTTCACATCCAACTCCTATTCTCGCGCACCTAACTTTAATAAAAAATAACACGTATACCTAAATAAAATAATTAAGTTATAAATGAGATGTATTGCAACCCTGCTAGAGTAAACCCGGATATTACATAATACAGTTCGAAACGTATTTTGTAAATTTACAGAACGCCGTATTTTTTTACAAAATATTAATGTAAATTTACCCAATACTTAATAAGTAATGTTTAACTACAACGAATGTGGGAGGGGTTACGGCGAGTTGCAGAATGTTTAAGTCTAAACATTAAAGAATTTCCTACTCCGGCTCTGACAAAATACGAAATTTTATATGATATTTTAAAATACAGACAATTAGAATCAGACAAGGTTTCCTAGAAATTAGGTTATATAGGCTTATAATAAGGCTTAAAATAACTGAGCAATAGGATCCAAATTTTTATATTTTTAATTATATTTTTGTATAGTAATTTATTACTTTTGTAACCTAGGATTTTCTTAGCAAAATCAACCAGACAGGTCGTTGGGTTAAATGAAGTGACAAATTGGCATCTAAAAGGGTGAAAAAAATATAAAGAGCATTTATACAGGGTGGTACATTGTACTGGAACAACATAGAAAGTCGTATGTACTGAAAGTTAAGGTAGGTAGGTATAAACTATGGAGGGCTTTAGGAAGGAGTCCGATCGAAAATGGCTGTTCTTTAAATTTACGTCCCTGTTTAGTAGTTAGTTCGCTGTTTCCCGGTCGCGGCGCAGTGATCGTCAAGTGTTTGACTTTTTACAGGGTTTGATAGACGTCAGCGGTATTTTTATTCAATAATTAATAAAATAAGCTTTATTAGATATAATATATACATATCTCAGCCTGTAGAGGGTTTTAGTTAACTAAATTCAATAAAACAGTTGATTATCCCATAAGAACCCATGCATTTTACAGATTTAAAGGAACACATGCGCCCCTGACGGCCATTTTTAAAGCTGCCTTACCGATCCAAAACTTTGCCCGAAACCAATGTATTGCGATCGGACTCCTAACCTAAAGCCCTCCATAGTATAAACTAAGGATTTTTATGACATGACATACAGTGTCACCAGTAAAGTCCGCACCATGGGATTTTTTTTTATTAATAGCTTTATTCAAAATTTGTCTTTGGCATCAAGTTCTGCTTCGATCGAGATGAAAATTAAGCAAAAAAATAGTAGTCACGTGATTCACATTATCTGTCAAATTTTAATTTTTTCCAAAAAATAATTCAAAAATGGGGTTATTTCTGAAAATATCGAAAAAAGTTGTAAGAAAAAGTTTTTTTAAATGCAGTTTCTAGCCCACATGCAAAATTTTAGCTGCATAAGATAATTTTGATTTTTTACCTATATTTTGTAAATTGTGCCACTTTTGCAAAATAAGACTCAACGAAACCTACATAAAACTTCTTAGTTTTGACAATGCTTTATTTCAGATACATTTTCTTTAAAGTGGCGCTATATTAAATGTGTCTTTTTCTACAAAAATAAAAAAAAATTGGGCTATTAAAATTTGGTCGCATGTGATGCAAAGTTTATTTGTTTTGGACCCTGTATAAGTAATTCATAAAATAAGTATTTTTGAAAACGTAGTTTGTGTCTGAAAGTAATACACCTTAATATTAAGACAAAAAATAATACGGTGTCATTAGTAAAGTGTTCATTAAGTGGAAAATAAATTGTAGTTTAACTTAACGTAAAGTTTATCTATTTTCAACGATTTAATTTAAAACCCCTTTACTTTATTTTTTATTTTTTTACTTTCAGACACAAACTATACGTTTTCAAAAATACCTATTTTATGATGTTACTTTAAACAGGGTCAAAAACAAATAATCTTTGCATCACATGCGACCAAATTTTAATAGCCCAATTTTGATTTTGTAGAAAAACCAGTGCTGGATTTACCATTAGGCTGAGTAGGCTGGAGCCTAGGGCGGCAGATTTTAGGGGGCGGCAAATTTGGCCCAAAAATTTTTTTTTATCTTACTCTTAGGTAGTTGGAACTTTACTGGCTTTGCAGAAAGAAATTTCATTTTCAATAAAATAAGTAGGTAATCATAAATTTTTAAAATATTTACTAAAAATTATTGACCAAATTTGGGCGTGGTCTTAAAAAATTTTCGCCTGCGGCGCATTTCGCCTGCAGCGGGCTTTTTCTTTCCCGAACACTTCACCTGTTTCACAACTCACGAGCCGTCACTGGTATAGGGGCGGCAAAAATTGAATAGCCTACTAGCGGCAAATTTGTAAATCTGCCACTGAGAAAAACACACATTTAATAAGGCGCTACTTTAAAGAAAATGTATCTGAAATAAAACCTTGTCAAAACTGAGAGGTTTTATGTAGGTTGCGTTGAGTCCTATTTTGCAAAAGTGGTGCAATTTACAAAACATATGGGTAAAAAATCAAAATTATCTTATGCAGCTGAAATTTTGTATGTGGGCTAGAAACTGCATTTAAAAAAACTTTTTCTAATAACTTTTTTCGATATTTTCAGAAAAAACCCCACTTTTGAATTATTTTTGAAAAAATTAAAATTTGACAGATAATGCGAATCACGTGACTACTATATTTTTTTTGCTTAATTTTCATCTCGATTGAAGCAGAACTTGATGCCAAAGTCAAATTTTAAATAACGCTATTATATGATGCTGACACCGTACCTATATAAGTAGGTATAACAGTTATAAATTGGCCAAACATTTTTTGAAGTTTTGACACCTACATTATCAAAATTATAGCTTTCTAGATTAGCTAGAATCGACCTATTTTAACGTCACGATGAGTCTGTTATCAAACGTACACGTGTTTCCCCGAACATCCTGTATAAATTGTTTATTTCTCAAAATTTTTCCTTTATGAGGGTTAGTGATTTTAGAGGGTGAATCTGGCAGGTTTAAATAGGGTTAGTTAACATTTTAGTTAAATATTCAATCATTTTAGTCAGTAATGTAAACATACACGTACCTACACAACCTGACGTATAAGCACACAGATAATTTTCTTTAGTTTTACCCCGAACAATTTCCATAATACGATTAATACTCTTTAGCGCACTGAATCCCGTATCTTCCATTTCACGACTGGTGCCAACGGGTAACGGGTCAGCCTAGCAGCCACTGGCGGCTCGTAACGTACAGCCACAGTGCAGTCCATGGTCCTACCTGTTTTACCATTTATATTCTTAATTTTACAGTCAGTTGCTGCATGCGGGCCTGCATCCGTGACGCGTTTAGTTGTTGGCAAAATTAAAGAAAATGACCTGTACCTACATAGGCCGGCTATTAACACACGCATAATATATAAATTTTTTAATAATGGTAGATTGGTAGATAACCCAGCCCGGACCTATCTTAACGTTAATGTACCCATTTTATATTATTAACTGGTGATAAATTTATCACATACCTTTTAATAGTGACTTGAAATTTTTTGGTGTATTACGGATTTTAAATTCATACATTTTTGTTATATTTAGGATAACTTATAACGGGACATAATATTGACAATATTTTTTATAATAAAATACTACACGCACCATTATTTTGCTTGTTGAATAATTGGGAGGGTCAATCGCGAAAAAGCGTCATATACGCGCTACATATAAGCCTCAATATTTATTTTAATTTTTTTAAACAGATTCGAATTTCTATACTTTCTATTCGGTTCGTTACAAATGCTAATACTTGAACTCCATCGCAATTCCGCAAACTAAAAATAAATTAGCAGGAGGGTTTGACGTGATGTAGATGTAGTGAACCTAAGGGAAAATTGACCCTTTGCCTATATACGTTGTTTCAATGGTATTATTATTCCTACCAATAATAACAATAAATTAAATAACATTATCATATTTATGAAAGAAACATACAAGAAATATACTATTTGTATACCTTACAAACTTATATGTTTCTTGCAAAAAGATAGTGTTGGAACTTTATAATGCATAAAGACAATTTTTAGTTTTGTAATCAGTTACCAGTTCAGCAGTATTGTGGATTTAAAAATAATTCATACAAAACAAAACTATTCAAATTACTCTAAGACCAATAAATATATGTGATAAATAGTTTCAAATATGTATAGACTAAAAATTTTCCTTATCCGGTTCAAAGTTCTAGCAGTTTATTCTACTCGACCAAAGCCGATGGCACTGACGCATACGCGTTTGATATATTCTGTTCCAAAATAAAAATTTTAAATTTATCTACCATTGGCTGTTTTTGTGTCAAATTTTTAATTCATACAGAAATATTGTCAATATACAAAACTGAATTTTTGTGACTCGAGGATATTGTTCCATGCACCGCCCTTTCTTAATATGTAGACGGATCATGTCCCATATGATGTATATCGTTTTAAACTATTTATTCATAGGTCAAGATGAATGAGTGCCAGTTATTGTGTGTAAAAAAACTATTAACAAACATGACATGTTTAACTCAAGAACTGATATTTCGTTTAAAAATGTATGCGTAACTCAGATATTAATGTAAGAAGTGCCATTAGATTTTATTTTTTTGTATAATATCTATAAACGCTATATACGGACGCTTTCGTTTGATTGAAGCGATAGCAAGTTGGCTATATATGATATTTATAAGATTCTTTTATTTGAATTATTTGTCTTACAATGTAAATATGAAAAGAGTTACCCCATTTTAAAAAAATATATATATATTACCTATATATACTTTTAAAATGATTTTACTTAGCCAATTTATGTGTATTTTTTAATAAAAACTTGTAAAATAAATACCTACGCAATATATAAGTGAAAATTAAAACGAGCGTTTGTTTTAAGGCGATAGCACACAGCGGTTTATGCCGACTAGGCGATCGAAGTCGTCGCACATAACGGACTTCCTTTGACGTTACTTAAGAAAAGCACAACAAAGATTTTTCCTCCCCCCTTGCCGCGGGTAAGTAGGTATGCCCCTCTATATGCGATTATACGAAGTTGTTCGCGAAGCGTTCCTTTAACAACTTAGCTCAGCAAAGATATTTACTTTGCTTAGCTAGATACTTTCCATCTTTCCATTTGCTTCGATCTTTTAAACAGCAAAGGAAAGTAAAAATCTTTGCTTCGCTAAGTTGTTAAAGGAATGCTTCGTGAACAACTTCGTGTACCTAGGGGGAAGGAAAAAATGTTTGCTGTGCTTTGCTTTGCTATTTAAAAGTACCTACGTAAGTAACGTAAAACAAACTCGGCTCTTTATTAATTTTAATAGTTTTTGTTGGGCATCCAAGAACTTTAACTTTATTATATTATAAATGAACTTTCGGTTAAACCGGATGTAAGAAATATAGTACTTCCGGTTTGACCGGAAGTTGACACTATTGGAAAGATAATAAAAATCGAAGATAGGGACATGTAAGCCGTTTTGCTCTAAGACGTACAGTTAGAAAGCTATAGACGCTGTCAAAGTTCAAAACTGTCATTTTTCAAGAGTCAATATCTCGGAAACTGCAAGTATAGACTAATGCAGAATCCAAAAAAATTATATAAAATAGGGGTATCCATTTAAGATTTAGATCTTACCCCCCTCCCGCCTAGGGGCTTGAAGTAACAAGATTGACAATAAAAAGATGTCCCTTTCGAAATAAAAATCGACGGGTCCGAGCGATTTTCCACATTTTCATTTTAAAGCAGGAAAATCGAGGTGGGAAGTTTTCAAATGAACACCCTGTATAATAACCGTGTTATACAGCGAATAACTCTCTCCGGATCTCTCTTAAGGGGAAGGGGGAAGTGCTTAGATATATTATTCTTATAAAATATTGCTTACCTTTATCAAATCCTTCATTGCGTCAGCGACTGTTTGGGCCTTCCATGCAATGGCCATCATCAGTGTTGTATGGCCCCTATTCGGGACCAACAACAGACAGCCACTTACCCGTTTTTATATCTTGTATACAGGGTGTCCCAGATAAGAATGCACTCTACAGGTATCTCGTAAACCATAGGAGATACAGAGATGGTTAAATTACACTGCGGTAATTTTCAATAAATTATGTTTCGCTAAGAGAAAAAATGTCTGTGTTATCTATCATTTTAAACGCAAATATCTCAAAAACTATTTGTAATATTGACATTAATGAAGTAGAACTTTTTGACCTTTTATAATTTGAGGTGAAACGGTCAGAAATGTGAAAGACAAAAAATATATGCGAAAATTTACTAACCTCATATTGTGTAGCTAGCGTTCTCTAGGAGATATCTTAAAATTCATTATGGAATCCTCCTTCTTGCCCTCAAAACATAACTACGCCCAATTTGATTCATATTCGCTTAACATCAAATCATCGCCAATTTTATAAAGGAAATATTTACTTGGATCACCCTGTATCTCCTTAACCGTATAAGAAATGAAATAAAATTACATATTTTTAAGTCCATATTCTCCTGTCCCTTAGTTACCAGGACCCTTATATATAAAATTCCCACAAAAGTAAAAATACCAAAAGGGTTCCCAATATGGGGTTTTAATTAGATGTGCACCACAAAGCTTCCCAGACAGCACAAAGACAACTTAAAGATATCCAAAAGATGTCAACAATAGACATTCATGACGTCTTATGGACGTTTCTTAACGCCATCAAGACATCTTATGGATATCTTAAAAAGGTCGTATGTTACAAAACCCAACGTCTATACCACATCTTATGGACGGCTTACAGATATCTTATGGACACCTTATAGATGTCTCATGGATACCTTATAGATGTATTATGAACATCTTATAGATGTCTTATGAATACCTTATACATGTCTTATGGACACCTTAGATACATTTTATAGGCCAAACCGCAGAGCCCTAAAACATTTTGTTTTGTTTGTTAAACATGAAACATCATATTGCTTATTAATTGGTTGTATTAACGTATTACATAATTAAAACTTTTTTAATAATGAATTTCGCCTATCTGTGGCCCTTCTTAGCCACGTCGCGATGGCATCCTCGGCATCTTTTCTACTGTTTTGAAGCCATGTTTTGTCAGCAGATTTATTGACACTGCATCCACTGATTATAGACCAATTTTAATTATTCGAAAACTAAAAACAAACACCACACCACAGAAAAATATGTACCATACACAACGTTTTTTAATCTACAATTCGTTTTCTTTTAACGGTTCACTAAGTAGAAAGTAAAAACTGCAGGTCATCATCAGCAAAACTATCAAAAATCAAGCCCTTCGACAGTTGACAGTGTTGACCTTGCGTCAATTTCAAATATGTGCAGAATGCGCAGTAACCACTGTTTAACCCCAGCACACTTAAACAAGATAAAAATCAAACCAGACCCCAACTGTGAATGTGGTGAAGAAGGAAACCTGGATCATGTATTACTCAATTGCTCGAGAACCGCCATTCAGTCCAAAAATTTATACACCCAACTTTCCATTATTAATGCACTTGCCCCCCTTCATCTACAATCCATACTACATAATCTCAACACAAATTCCATCCGCATGTTAGTAGAATTCCTTAAGGCATGTCAGCTCAAGCTGTAATCTTAAACTAAACTACCACCCACCGTATCTTTCCAGGGATACACCCATGGCCGCATAGCCCTAGCAGCTGAGGCCATCCAAACGAATGGAACTGAACTGAACTGGCAAAGGGGAGCGCTTTGTTGCCAATCCTAAGTTGTTCGCGATGTTGCCAAATTTACCGATTCTAAAATTTAACTCTATTGTTTGTCGTTTACAAAAAAAAACGATTCAAGAAAACGTCCGAATTGATAACAATCATTTAAATTCGATTAGACAAGTATACAAAAAAATAATAAAAGTTCTGAGAACGGCGATGGTCGGGTTTGTTCGGGCTGACGATCCGAGATGGCGGCAATCCAAAGTGTCCATTTAAAAAATATATAAGCTAGAGAAAGACAGGGATACTACAAAGACAGAAGAGAGACAAGTCTCTTTCTGTGCTATAACCTAAAAAAAACACGAACGTCATATTTACGATATTTTAGCGACATCTTATGGACGTCATCTTACAACATCTTATGTATGTCTTAAAAAAAACGTCTTTAAGATGTCTTTTGTAGGTCTGCAGGCGTTCAGACATAATTAAGACCTAAAATCGACGTCTTTAAGACATTGTGTGCTGTCTGGGTTATAGTCCAAGAGCTAGTAACCTGTAACACCCGTTTCATGAAGTGTTTGATGCCCTTCAAAATTTTGTTTCATAGTATCTACTGGATAGATGAGAGCAGGTAAGCAAGTGTTGGCTAGCTCTACCTCGGGACACCAGGTACTGCGCATAGGAGAAAGGTGTCCAAAAATTTTGCCCAAAAAAAGTGTTTGTTTCAGAGGCCAACAAACAGATATCAAAATTTAAAATGACACAAAACACATTATTACACACAAATTAATAAGGCAGACACTTTTGAGGGGGTTAACATTTAATGAAAACACCCCCAAGTTGTTTTTTTTAAATACAAAATGAAGAGTTTGATTCACGCTGACATTTTAACAGTGTCTTAATTACATATAATAAAAAATAATTACAAACAGGCAGACACTTTTTTTGGGGTTTACAGGGTGTTCACATTTTAATTAAAAAAATATTTTTTAATTGCTATTTACAAACCACTCTAGATATTTTTATAAAATTTGGTACACGTCTTTTGAGCATCGAAAAGCATTTTTTGGTGTAATTTTTTTTTTAATTTTAGCAGTGGCGTCCGTGCGGGACTTGCATTTAATATTTTTGAAGAAAAAAATGGTGCGCCAGTGCTTTTTCTTTAAATAAAAATTATTTTTGAAATTCCCGTTTAGTTTAGAGCAAATTCGGTCTTTTGACTTATTTTCTTACGGTGCACCGTTTTCGAGTAAAAAATAAAAATCATTTTAATGCACATTCCTGGAAACACATAACCCATTTAATTACCATTAACACCCTGTGTTTAGGGAAGGAAGCGTTTTTTTTAGTGCTGGTCTCCGGGTGTTCTTCTATTTTATTTAAAAACGATTTACTTAAGGTTGAATTCTCAACGTCATTCAATCTATTGCCAACCTATAACCTATTTCGCGTTGATTTTTTGAGTTTATTATTTTATTAACTAACATTTAAAGAAAATCAATATCGTCGGTACATTATTTAGGTAGTATCTGATATATTACAAAAATATCAATTTATTTCATTGCTAATTTTGGGAGAATTGTATAGTGAAAGAACAATGAGTGACAATGACATAATAATGTTAAAAAAAATCTTACCCGATATTTTTCGCTATACAATTCTCCTAAAATAAGTTATGAAATTCATTGATATTTATTAAATATGTCAATTGTTACCTATAGAATATCAAGTCGATACTGATTTTCTTTAAATTTTGTATAAAAGCAAGAAAACATAAATAAATCTACGCGAAATAGGTTATAGGTTGGCAAGCATGTTGATACTCCCACCTTAATTACCTAAACGAAACCTATTTCTTTGAAAATGGCGTTGTTTGGATAATTTTTGTTTTTATTATTTCTGACACGTGCCATTTTAATTTTTAAATCGTAAGTTGTGTACAAATTAGAGTTTGTAAGGTTCAAAAGTGTTTTAGATATTCGTTATAGTAGGTATTGTTTTACCATGGCAATTTTTACGAATGCTGAGATGCATTTTATCCATGGTCTTGCAAATGGAAATGCGAGAGAAGCCAGACGTCTTTACATGGAGCGTTATCCAAATAGAGTAGTACCTGATCGTCGAATATTTCCGAGAATTATTAAAACCTAAATGCAGGGCTGACAAGAGGGGGGGCTGGGGGGGCAAATTTCCCGGGCCCACGTCTCTTTTAAGGGCCCGTGCTCGGGCTGTGTAGTTAAAAAAATATGATAAATTATAAAAAAAAATATAAAATCTCTGTTGACAAAAAATTACTTTGTACACATTACATAGGTATGTAAATTGTCAGGCGAGTTGGCGAATAATTAATGTTCTAAGTATCAAATATCGATACATTTTGTCCTTGCCCGTCCGGCCCAATATTTGTATTAACATCGATTTATTATTCGAAGAATTTATAAAACTTTAATCTTTTTTGGAGAACCTACCCGAAAATTTTGTACATTCCAGAATTGACCAACAATGGGTTTCTTATTTAAAAATTATATTTTTGTTATTATTTTGGAGTAGTAAAGACTTATTTTAATAAAAATAAACAGTTTTAATGCCAAAACGACTATTAATGTGGAATATTTGAGAAACAATTTTAGCTCATTAAGTATTGAGCAAAAAATTGAAATTAAAATTGAGGGAAGACCTAAACTCGAAATTAACTTAACACAGACCACAAAGTGTAAATAATCTATGGACTTTATTGTTATTGATAAGTTTGCTGCAAATAAAAACAGAAGAATGAACTTTACTTTTAAACAATGTACCCACTAATGAAAAATAAATTGGCCTTTTTTATTTTTTTTATCATATTACATTTTTAATAAAATCAGTAGGTAATCATAAATTTTAAAAATATTTATTAAAAATTATTTACCAAATTTGGGCATGGGTTTAAAAAATTTTGGGCTTTTAGTGCACCCCCGAGTTAATAAGTCACAAACCGCCACTGGCTAGGACCCTACCTCCCGCTTTTTTATATTTTAAATCTGACAACCCTAGGAGTGGGCCCGGGATGCCGCACAGCCCCCGGGCCTGACCTGGGTCTCGACGGCCCTGCCTAAATGTTCTAAACTGTTGTTAAACCTTTAATTAAATGGGTTATGTGTTTTCAGGAATGTGCATTAAAATAAGTCAAGAGACCGAATTTGCTGTAAATTAGACGGGAATTTCAAAAATAATTTTTATTTAAAGAAAAAGCAGTGGCGCACCATTTTTTTCTTTAAAAATATTAAATGCAGGCCCCGCACGGACGCCACTGCTAAAATTTTAAAAAATTATTGTACACCAAAAAATGCCTTTCGATGCTCAAAAGACGTGTACCAAATTTCATTAAAAAAATCTACAGTGCTTTAAAAATGGCAATGAAAAAATATTTTTTTAATTAAAATGTTAACACCCTGTAAGCCCCAAAAAAGTGTCTGCCTTTTTGTAATTATTTTTTATTATATGTAATTAAGACACTGTTGAAATGTCAGCGTAAATCAAACACTTCATTTTTTATTTAAAAAAAAAACAACTTGGGGGTGTTTTTATTAAATGTTAACCCCCTCAAAAGTGTCTGCCTTATTAATTTTTGTGTTTTATGTCATTTTAAATTTTGATTTCTGTTTGTTGGCCTCTGAAACAAACACTTTTTTTGAGCAAAATTTGTGGACACTTTTCTCCTATGCGCAGTACCTGGTGTCCCCAGGTAGAGCTAGCCAACACTTGCTTACCTGCTCATCTATCCAGTAGATACGTACTATGACACAAAATTTTGCAGTGCATCAAATACTTCATGAAACGGGTGTTACTAGCTCTCCGACTATTACACCTCGTTAAAAATGTACCTATTACGTTTTTCCTTGTATAATAAATAAATAAATACCTATTTTGCTTTTTACATAAATACTAAAATAAATAAATGTTGTTTTTTTCTTTATCTTTAGTTTTATAATGTTTTTACATTCTTATTATGTTATAGGTACGGGTGTGTCAATATTTTATTTGGTGAATAATAAAATTTAGTATGTAGGTACGCTAGATTAAAAAATATTAAGACTCCCTTACAAAATTTAACAGATGGAGAAGGCGAAGGTAAAAGAACTTAGTCCGGTTCTGTTGCCAACCGCTTAACGTAAAATATACCAGACTTCAACACTGCCGTCCGAAATTAAAAGGCGGCAAGTGACAATTTTGGTAATTTGAGATTTTAAAATTTCTCTATTAATTAGATAGCCCTCTATCTATAAAACTGATTTTTTTTTTTTCAAAAAAAAATTCCTTTTCGGAAAAAAAAATAATTTGTATAGCCGCGTGTAAATTCGTCACTCTTTAAGAGATAAAAAGGCGGCTATACTAAATATTCCCTTTTGTTTTAAAAATTCAATAGTTCTATAATATATTTTAGAAATTATAAAGGCGGCAATAAACTTTTTTAAATAAAAAGGCGGCCAATTTTACCTTATCCTATTTATTACTTAGACATTATTTACCAACACGCAATTCGTTTACTTCGGTTTCGGCCAAAAAATCTAGTTTTGGTTTCGGCCAAAAACCTGCCGAACCTCCAGTGTTCGTAAATTGTCGCGCACCGTTCGGCTAACTTTGGGTGCGGGCAGTGGCGTAGCGTGCAGGGGGCCAGGGGGGGCGACCGCCCCCCCGCCCTTTGAGCCCTTTCCCAAACGGCGCCCCCTTCCCACTCTCCCAATTCCCAGAGGCAAAAGTGTACAGTTGGCCATTTGCCAATATGGTAATATTTTAAATTTCATTAGCAGATCTTTTATTTTTGGTTGTTAAAATTTAAAATTATTTCATTTATTACTATTATTATTATTATTATTTTTTAGTTCTTTGTTTCTGTTTATATTATAAGATGACCATTATCAGAAGAATATTGGCAAATATGGTATTTGAGATTTTGTGAAACTCTCTTTCCTTTTGTTTTTAAAGTATTTTTATTGGGTTTAGAGTAAAGAAACAGATAAAATAAACCTGTTACCTATTTTGAGATTCTATTTTATTTCTACTACTTGATTTAATTTATAATTTTGCCACGACGAATAATTTGTATTCTTTCAGTTATTTTGCTTTAACAATTAAAAATTGCTTGAAATCTCTAATTTACTATAGAGACTAAATTTTATCTTTTTAAAAGTGTGTTATTGTCGCCAATGAGAATATATGCTCCTATTATTATGTAATATGCATAAAATATTTGATAGAGTTTTAACAAAATTCCCCTTGCCGTGTTCATATTCTGTTTTCATGTGACCATTATGACGAATCAAAAACTTTATTTCTCAGGCCAAAATTTACTAAAGAAACAAAATTATACATTAGCAGTGAGGCGCCCTTTGAAGGGCGTAGAGAAAAGGGTAAGAACCCCCCCCCAGGACCCATAATGCGCCATGAAAACGATGAACTTTTTTTTTACTTTCTCAATTTTTTTGTGATTTCCTTGAAAATCTTGTGTATTTTATATTTTTCCTACTCGAAAATCAGGCAACATTATTGAAAAAAGGGCGTGGCACCCTAAAAATTTTCGCCTGCGGCGCTATTTTTTTCCCCTCTTTTGACCTATAAGGAAAATTTGCGCCCTTACTTATGAAGCTTTCGCCCCCTCCGCCCCTTCAACCACGCTACGCCACTGGGTGCGGGTTCGTAGGCAGTGTTAGTTGTCTATACAAATAATAGATTTTTTCTCTGTCGACCTTTCTTTTTTCTAATTGGGAAGAGTTCAATCCGTTCCCAAGATCGATCTCGTCATATATAAAATAAATTAAATTTCAGTAATAGATACAATAAAAATTTTTAAGTTTAGGTTTCGGCCGAAACTGAGACCAAGGCCGAAAATTCAGTTTTGGGTTCGGCTGAAAATCTTGTTTCGGTCGGACACTACTGATTTCCATTGCTAATACCAAAAAAATCGTCATTTCGGAAACATTAAAAACAATTATTGGATTATGCTGTAAAGTCAATCTATGGGCATAAACGGATAACATTTGTAATTTATAAAATAAGAGTTTAAAAGTAAAGCAAAATATAAATGGTTGTTTAAGATTTAAATGTTTAACATTCAATATATGTTTATAACATCAATCATCAAGTATACCATACACCAACGATGATAGTCATAGACAAAAATAAGAAAGGTATATGGGATTCCCCGATTCCTATATTATTATTTTCTAATTTTGACCATCTATAATATGCTTCTCGCGCCATCTATATTTTTTATGCAGTAGAGGTGGGAAGTTCGATTCTTTTTGGTGAGTCAATTATTTTGATTCATTCGGTTAAAAAGATTCGTTCAGAAAGATTCGTCGTTCTCAAATGATTCTTTTCCTTTTAAAATAAATTGAAAATGCTGAATCGATCATCTTATATAATATTTGTCTGTTTTCCTTCAAGAAGTGTACTCCGTCGATATTTTTTTTTTGTACGTGAACCAATGAACGAGTGAATCAAAAAAGAATCGATGAATTAATTCTTTCAAGTGATTCGTTCATTTTGAAGAATCGTTCGCGAACGACACACCTCTAGTCTGCAGTCTACTGACGAAATCGGTACATTTGGCAACACCGGCACGGCCTGGGTTGTCTATCGTTTCGTGTCTACTGTCTCTACTGTCACTCTGTCAATTGTCATAATAATATCACTCCTGTCGCATTTGTTTTGATTTAAAAAAATATTAAAAAATTTTGAAATCAATTTTAAAAATGTCAGGAAACGCAAATAATATCAGATTAACCCTGCAAAGTATTATCCAAAACGGCGGATCTCACAAAGAACAAGCAGAAAAGTAAGACATATTTGTAACGACAAAACCAAAATAATTTATACTTGGTTACTTAAAAAATATGCTTTTTAGGTATCGCAGCACATTGGAAGTTATCCTAAAAGAAACTGGCAATGACTTGGTTGAAGGGCTTCAAGTTTTCATAGAAGCCAGTAAGTACACGAATTGAAAACCATAATGTAACTTATTTTTTAATCCTTTATATTTTTTAGTTGTTAACGAGAATGTCAGCCTGGTAATTTCACGTCAGATTCTAACAGAGATCAGCAGTCACTTAATGAAACTACCAGATGACGTTTCAAAGGCTGTTTCTCACTATATGCTTGAAAAAGTTCAGCCCAGAGTTATTTCCTTTGAAGAGCAAGTGGCAAGCATTCGGCAGCATCTCGCTGATATCTATGAACGTAATCAGAACTGGAGAGAGGCTGCAGCAGTTTTAGTTGGAATCCCACTTGAGACTGGTCAGAAACAGTATACTGTTGATTATAAACTTGAAACTTACCTTAAAATTGCCAGGTTGTACTTGGAAGATGATGACCCAGTTCAAGCTGAGGCTTTTATCAATAGAGCCTCACTTTTGCAAGCTGAGTCAAGAAATGAACAACTGCAAGTATACTATAAAGTTTGCTATGCTAGAGTGCTCGACTACCGAAGAAAATTCATTGAAGCTGCTCAGCGGTACAATGAATTGTCTTTCCGAAGCATCGTGCATGAAGATGAACGGATGAGAGCTTTAAGAAATGCTCTTATATGCACCGTATTGGCATCTGCAGGGCAACAAAGGTCTAGAATGTTGGCGACATTGTTTAAAGATGAGCGTTGTCAGCAATTGCCGGCAGTGGGTATGCTGGAAAAAATGTATCTGGAAAGAATTATTCGCAGATCTGAACTACAAGATTTTGAAGCATTACTTCAACCTCATCAAAAAGCAAGGACTTTAGATGGGTCAACAATTTTGGATAGAGCTGTTATTGAACATAATTTGTTATCTGCTAGTAAACTTTATAACAATATTAGCTTTGAAGAATTGGGAGCTTTACTAGAAATAATTCCTACAAAAGCTGAAAAAATTGCTAGCCAGATGATTACAGAAGGAAGAATGCATGGCTACATAGATCAAATTGACTCTATAGTTCATTTTGAGAGTAAGTGTATGGTCAGAATTTTTAATTTATCCTACTATTAGATACATACTGGGTGCTTCTCAAAAGATGTTAACCCCTATAACTTTTCTGTATTTATAGATATTAAAATGAAATTTTGAGATTATGCATAAGAGATAAGTCTGCATTTATTGGCATAATTTTCAATTTGTTAGCACTTCCGGTTTGACCGGAAGAGACCTTGACTTTGGTATTTTAAATAGGAAATCTTGTATATTTTTACTTATTTGGATTTAGCATAACATTCTGAGTAAAATGACCTCTTTTGTAATTTTTTGACGTGTTATACATTTTTATGTTTATTTTTTATTTTCAATCTAGAGTGCTACAAATTAATTAAATCTGTTAATTTATAGTCGAGTAGTATATGAAAATTAAAATTATGTCATAATAATTGACTTTCTAAGTTTCACAAGCCTTTAAAAAATGCAATTTTGTTTTCTTGACGTTAACTCCATTTTACATTAAAATTGTAATGTCTTTCGTTTATTTAACTTACATTGTAAATCAGATAAAATTTTTTACTAGAAATGAACAAATTGATATGCTCCTAATTTTTGGAGTGACCACAAAAATTCTTCTGAAGCCGCAAGATTGTACGTATTGTATGTTTTATAAACTGACATTACAACTTTAAATTAAAGCCATATTGCTTTTCAAAACCATTCCATTGTTTTTCAAAGCCTATATTTCTTTAGAATAGAGAGGGCGGCAATAATGCATAACGCTTTTAAATTTGCGATTGGGATTTAAATCAAATTTTTCAGTGACAATTTTAAAATAGCATAGGAGTGTATGGTATCAAATTGTTGGAAAAAAATGCTTGTTTTAAATATCTTAGTGAACCACCATGGTTCCATTTGGAAAAATGGAGTAAACGTCAAGAAAACATTTTCATTTTTTAAAGGCTTGTAAAACTTAGAAAGTCAATTATTATGTCATAATTTTAATTTTCATAAAATATACTACTTGACTATAAATTAACAGATTTAATTAATTTGTAGCAGGCTAGATTGAAAATAAAAAATAAACATAAAAATGTTATAACACGTCAAAAAATTAAAAGTGAGGTGTCATTTTACTCATAATGTTATGCTGAACCCAAACGTCAAAAAATGACAAGTGAGGTGTCATTTTACTCATAATGTTATGCTGAACCCAAATAAGTAAAAATATACAAGATGTTCCATTTAAAATACTCAAGTCAAGGTCACTTCCGGTCAAACCGGAAGTGCTAACAAATTGAAAATTATGCCAATAAATGCAGACTTATCTCTTATGGATAATTTTAAAATTCCATTTTAATTCCTATAAATACAGAAAAGTTACAGGGGTGAAAGACTTTTGAGAAACACCCGGTATATAAAACTGTAAAGTGACTGATTCATAAACTTCCAGCCTAAACCCCTAAATAATTCTATTGGGTAGTAGGTATGTTGGTTCCCGCTAATAGATAAATAAATTTAACACATTTAACATTTTGCTTTTTAATATACATACATACTATGTAACTAGTTGGACCGTGGGGCTCCTTGTCCAAATTTAGCAGCAATTGCATGTATCCTCCTTTAGTGTATTTCGTTCAGAATTTATTCATGAATAATCTTTTGCAATAGGTACTTCAATCATCAAATGTAATGAAATACTAGTTTTCGTTTTCCAAATGTCAAACATTGACTAGTTTTAAGAAAGTGCAGGTTTGTACTAGCTTTTAAGCATGATATCAACAAAGGTCTTTTATTTTTAGCCAGAGAAACTTTGCCTCAGTGGGATAAGCAGATCCAATCGCTTTGCTACCAAGTTAACTCAATCATCGAACAAATTTCAAAGGCACACCCTGACTGGCTGACAAAAGTTATGGAAGAACAAATGGTGCAGTGAAAAATGCAATATTTGTCTAAATATTTTGTGATATAATTTGTGTACGTTAAATAAAATAAAACACTTTTAAGACTATAAATTATTTTTGTTTATTAACAATAAAGTACTGGATTTCAAAGCAAAATATTGCGATGTATAAAAAAAAGTCAAACATACATTTATATCTTTTTATTATTTGTGCTCGATTCAACCTCTTGCTTTATTATATAAATGCAAGTTACAAAATTCGGCAAAAATAAATAAAAATACATAATTTTCTTTTCAAAAAGTCACTTTAAATGACTGAGCTATTTCCAATGCATTTAAAATCGTCGTACTGACTTTTTAAAAAGACTTATTGTGTAGCTGTATATTTGCGACATATAATTAATTTGCCTTTTTACCCTCGGAAATAAAACAACAAAAACATTCGGGCGAGAGGGTCACGATTGCTACACTTTCGAGTACAACTCAATATTAAAATAAAAACATGAAAAAATATTGGATGTGAAATACTTAAAAGTTCCAGTAAAACAATTATATATCTACAATACAGCGTCTCAATATGCAAGTGGATCTCTAGTTCTGTTAATAAAAGTGGAACGAGGGAGAATTTAAGCCTCCAATTCTAAGGCAAGACCGACTTTGTGACCACCTTGGTTGAAGTTCTTTCCATCAATTAGAGTCGACAGTGTGAGTGTTACACCTGGAATATAAAATAATAAATATGAGTCGCAAAAGACAAGTGTAATTTTTTAAAGTTGGTTCTGTTAAAAATTTTTAACCCTAAGGCCCAAATTATTTATATCCTGTTAGTACCTACTAACAGCCACATAAAAAATTCCATGACAACAGTTTTGATTGGCTAAAGTGAGTCAAAATTTAAAAGCCAGGTATAGCTACAATGCGAGTTGCTTTGAATAAATTCAGTAACTCTAATAATAATAATAAGTTTATTTTATTTAAAAATTTAATAATATAAATATGTTTATGTTGTCTTTTATAAACTTATTCTTCAATCCACTGAAGCTGAGCTTGTTGGGGACAATTCTTATTTTTTGTTTTAGTATGTAAAATCATAAATATGCATTAAAAATTAAGTTTTGAAGTAAAAATGTTAATTTATAGTATAAACGCAGTTTTTTTG
The DNA here is from genome assembly GCA_963969555.1 of Polydrusus pterygomalis. Taxonomy (NCBI): domain Eukaryota; kingdom Metazoa; phylum Arthropoda; class Insecta; order Coleoptera; family Curculionidae; genus Polydrusus; species Polydrusus pterygomalis. The sequence continues at coordinate 41,864,902 of OZ018381.1, read as the reverse complement.
AAGAAATATATTACCTATAATAAAATTATTAATTTATAATTTTTAAGTAAAAAATATTATTTATATTAATTATTCAGAACAATATTAATTAATTAAAGCATTTCTAAAAATATTTTCAAATTGTCCAGACCAGAACTTAAAATGTTACAACGCTTGCCCAAGCATTTTTCAAAAAAAAACTACATCTTAATACTTATACAGTGTGGTTGTTTAAGTGTGCAACATATGGGCTTTTTTTTATTACCGATTTCTCAGAAAATTGTATTCTTGATAAAAGTTGGTGCATGTTCCATAATCATATTAGGTGCACTTGGAATGGTTGCAAGTCAAACGGCGTACAGGGTAGGCCAAAAAATATAAAACTTGTACAAGAATAAATTTAAGTACCCCTATTTCAGAAAATACAGCAAAATGTTATTAAGAAAAGTTGTTTAGAATTAAAAGTTATGCACAAATTCAAAAACGTGCCCTCCTAAAATAAAAAAAATATTTTTTTTTAAAAAACAATAAATAATTTCCCAAATTTTTTTTTTATATTCACCATAAAGACCTTCATAAATTAGTCAAAATCAAATCAATTTCACATATCTTTGTTCAAATTCAAGCATAATTGTAAAATTTATTTGAATTTTTAATTAATTAAGGAATTACAAACTTCATGCTTGTTGCAACGATATTAAACACAACTTTAAAATATCCTAAAAATTATTTTTAATAAGATAAAACATTAATAATGATAATAATATGCTAATTATATAACTATTATTTACTTAAAGTACAATATTTTTATTTTAAATGTTTATTAAAAAACTTTATTCTTGTACAAGTTTTATATTTTTTGGCCTACCTGTACGCCGTTTGACTTGCAACCATTCCAAGTGCACCTAATATGATTATCGAACATGCACCAACTTTTATCAAGAATACAATTTTTTGAGAAATCGGTAACAAAAAAAAATGCCCATAGGTATGTTGCACACTTAAACAACCACACTGTTTATATAATAATATGTACCTATTTAAAAATAAAAACCTTATACAATTTAAAAACCATAATCATAATACACGTCATAAAAATAACTATAAACCCTAAAATAAATAAGTCCATAGGACAAAAAAATTTCAAATATTTATGTTTTTATTTAAACGATTATTTACCAACAAAAATTATAAAATTGATTTCATTAAAAAAATTTAAAGTCGAAATAAAAACATGGATATTAAAAACAATTTGAAAATATTTTTAGAAATGCTTTAATTAATTAATATTGTTCTGAATAATTTACCTATATAAGTAATATTTTTTACTTAAAAATTATAAATTAATAATTCTATTATAGGTAATATATTTCTTCAAAAAAAACTGCGTTTATACTATAAATCAACATTTTTACTTTAAATGCATATTTATGATTTATGATTTTACATACTAAAACAAAAAATAAGATTTGCCCCTAACAAGCTCAGCTTCAGAGGATAAGTTTATAGAAGACATAAACATATTTATTATATTATTAAATTTTAAATAAACTTATTATTATCCAGCTTGATAACTAAGAAGCGCGTTCATAATGTATGTCTGTTGCGATAATAAGTGCATATATAGTATTCCATTACCTTCACGCAAACGCTGTTGGTATCCCATACCAATCTGGCTTTGGTTGTTGACTTTGAAACGCACCGAAGCATCTTGGTCTAAGTCGTATTTGGCGCTGATTCCAAACTTTGTGTTGCTGCTACCTGAGGACCAGTTCAGTGATACGCCAGTCTCCAGCTGGGGGTTAATTTTCTGATGGATGGACCCGCCGAATTCCTGACCATCATCCCTAATAGTCAAATACTTGAAGGTTAAAGTTATTGTTTTGGGAAAATTTGCCTAGGGTAGGTATATGAAAAGTGGGGGAAAAAAAATTAGATATATATTTTACAAGATCGACAAAACGGCTCCCATTCATCTTTATTGAAATTTGATACATCTATTACATACAAGAACATCTAGAAATTAAAAAGAGTATTTCTAGCTGACCTAATTCAGTGTATACAGGGTGATTCAAAAGTACTTTGACAAACTTCGGGAGGTAAATGCTGGCAATATTTTAACATGAAAAGTTCTTATAAACAGTGGTCCTTGGCGACTTCGTTACGGAGATACAGGGTGTTAAAATGTTAAAAGAAATAGTAATAATTTTTAAATAACTCCTTACCGAGTTTTTTTTTATTTATGAAATTTTGTGAATTAAATAAGCATCTAAGGACACTTATTTTCAAAGTACAAGACGTTCGTAAATTTAACCAGTGGCGTCGGTACATAATGTTACTATCAAATTTTTTTGTGAAAACAATGCTACACCACTGACTTATTTTATTTTAACTTTTTTGTTATAAATCCCTTCTTTATTTACAACAAAAAAGATCACGTGTGTTTTTTTGATACGAGGGACGGTTTAAGCGTAAATGATTATTTTATTTGAATATACACAAATATTAAAAAATTCGTTTTAAACTAATCAACCACTGAAATATTTATTAAAGTATTTTAACGAATACCAACATACATACTTACTAATAAACAAATATGTATATGCCTAAGGAAGGCATCTGAGGATGCCTATTTTCTAAGTATAACACGTTTTCAGTTTATTAATTAGTATGTTATTTTTTAATATTTTGTGTTATGACAAGGCGGCTTTGGAAATGCTTTTTTAATATATTGTATTTTTACAAGGCGGCTTTGGAAATGCATTTTTTGTCGATAAATTAAAACATATTTGACAGTTAGTTACCATTGAAAATAACAAAACTGAAGAAATAAAACTCAATGGTAACTAACTGTTAAATATGTTTTAATTTATGGACAAATGCATTTTCAAAGCCACCTTGTCAAAATACAAAATATTAAAAAATAACATACTAATAAATAAACTGAAAACGTGTTATACTTAGAAAATAGGCATCCTCAGATACCTTCTATAGGCATATATATATTTGTTTAGTAGTAAGTATGTAGGTATTCGTTAAAATACTTTAATAAATATTTGAGTGGTTGATTAGTTTAAAACACATTTTTTAATATTTGTGTATAGTCAAATAAAATAATCATTTACCCTTAAACCGTCCCTCGTATCAAAAAAACATACGTGATCTTTTTTGTTGTAAATGAAGAGGGGATTCATAAAAAGAAAGTTAAAATAAAATAAGTCAGTGGCGTAGCATAGTTTTCACAAAAAATATGGTAGTAACATTTTGTACCGACGCCACTGGTTAAATTTACGAACGTGTTGTACTTTAAAAATAAGTGTCCTTAGATGCTTATTTAATTCACTAAATTTCATTAAAAAAAATAACTCGTTAAGGAGTTATTTAAAAATTATTACTATTCATTTTAACATTTCAACACCCTGTATCTCCGTAACGAAGTCGCCAAGGACCATTGTTTATAAGAACTTTTCGTCTTAAAATATTGCCGGAAATTACCTCCCGAAGTTTGTCAAAGTACTTTTGAATCACCCTGTATAGGGGTGACAAACAATGACATTGAACCCACATACTTGCTAAACAGAGGTAATAAGAATTTCCTATGTCGAATACTATGAAAATATTGATAGCCGTGTCAATATTTTTCTTTATCTAACGTAGTTAATTACATAAATTACAAGGGGCTAAAAAAGTGTAATTTTAAAAAATAAAAAGAGCTTTTTTGGGTATCTCTTGGAGATTTTTTGCACAGATTGTATGTTAACTTCTTCCTCCCATCTCATATTTTATCTATTCTCAAGTTTTAATATTATTTGTTTCATATAAATGTGCCTAACATAGGCCGAAAGATTCACCATGTAAATCCCTATGGCCCGCGTTAAAAAAAACGCAGTGTATATAATCAAAATTGGGCTATTAAAATTTGGTCGCATGTGATGCAAAGTTTATTTGTTTTTGACCCTGTATAAGGTATAACTTCATAAAATAAGTATTTTTGAAAACGTAGCTTGTGTCTGAAAGTAATACAATACAGTGTCCTCAGTAAAGTGTTCATTAAGTGAAAAATAAATTTTAGTGGTGGGTAAAAAATCAAAATTATCTTATGCAGCTGAAATTGCAAATGCATGTCGGTTGGAAACTGCATTTAAAAAAACTTTTTCTAATAACTTTCTTCGATATTTTCAGAAATAACTCCTGTTAAATTATTTTTTGGAAAAAATTAAAATTTGACAGATAATGCGAATCACGTGACTACTATTTTTTGCTTCATTTTTATCTCGATCAAAGCAGAACTTGATGCCAAAGTCAAATTTCTAATAAAGCTATTAATAAAAAAAAATCCCATATGATGCGGACTTTACTGGTCACACTGTATAGGTAGGAGTCTACATTATTTAATACTTCTCCAACTTATGGATAAGACCGATAGGATTTCTGGCATAAATTATTAACTATAGTTAATTGGGACTACAGGAAATAGGAATTAACTGTACTTTCAGGCATATGCTATAGGTATGTTTGAAGTTTGTCAGGTGAGTAATAACAAGAAACTTTTTTTACTGTACTACATCCCAGAACAAAACCATCTATTGAACAAACGCAGGATGGTTAGAAAGTAAACTATGACAACCATTATATTCATTAAATAATTTTAAATTTAGACTGGCCATATTTTTTGTCAATTAAAAGATTTAAAGTCTAATAAGATTTTAAACAAGATTTTCTCACAGTTTTAGTACCTATTTTTCAAGAGGTGATTGGATATTTAAAGATGTTCAGAAAATAAAGCAACTGGATCGAGACTGCACGATTCTACGATATTTATAAGGTATTTTAATTTGAGGCTATGAGTGCAATAACGGACTAACCCACAAAAATTCAAAAAACGTTTTATTGCAGAATCTTATTCGGAATATCGACTTTTATCAACTCCAAAGTGGACCAACCGACCTTTTTCTTCTCGCTCCTAGCTGGCAGCACTAACCTAGTTTTTGCATTTTATATTCGTTGGGAATACAGAGAAGCAATGTGGACTAAGCGCAGTAATTGGTCCACTTTGCTGCTATAAGTTAGCTGTCTATGTGTATTATTTCTGGGTCTAAAATTAGTTTGAGTGGACTAACCCACATTCAAAAGTCGAAAATAAGTCTCTAAAATAAAAAAGTCCATAGGGCAAAATTTTTTTAAATATTTATGTTTTTATTTAAACGATTATTTACCAACAAAAATTAAAAAATTGATTTCATTAAAAAAATTTAAAGTCGAAATAAAATCATGAATATTAAAAAAAGACAATTTGAAAATATTTTTAGAAATGCTTTAATTAATTAATATTGTTCTGAATAATTTATACAGTGACCGGCAAAGAGTTCGCAACATATGGGAAAATTTGTTATTAGCGGAATATTGAAAAATCTTTTTTTGGGGATTGGATGTGCATGTCCCAACCTTAAAAGTTGATGAGATATCGAAAAAATGCCAAGAATAAAAAGTGTTTAGAATTCCATTAGAACCTTGAATACAATGTTTGGGATATCTACTTAAAAAAATATAAAATCGAATATTTTTGTACATATTTTTTTGCCGAAGTAATAATTTCCATATTTTTCCTTTCTTAAAGCTTCATTAAAGTAAAACTGACATCTGGTGACCACAACTAGAAATATTATTTTGTTTTTCTGACAATTTGGAGCAATAATTCAAAAAATTCGTTTACACTTGGATACCAGCTGTTGCAATAGTCTATTTCTAATAACCTTATCGATATTTTTATATCGAAATATTCTATTATGTTAAGAAATCCTTAAATTCAAATTTTGAATTTCGCAGAAATCTTTAAAAAAATCTGAAAATTAATAAAAATTTAAATTATTTTTTACGGTTATAAATAAAATTTGCTTTGGATTAATGAATTTAAGGATTTCTTAACATAATAGAATATTTCGATATAAAAAAATATCGATAAGGTTATTAGAAATAGACTATTGCAACAGCTGGTATCCAAGTGTAAACGAATTTTTTGAATTATTGCTCCAAATTGTCAGAAAAACAAAAGAATATTTCTAGTTGTGGTCACCAGATGTCAGTTTTACTTTAATGAAGCTTTAAGAAAGGAAAAATATGGAAATTTTTAATTCGGTAAAAAAATATGTACAAAAATATTCGATTTTATATTTTTTTAAGTAGATATCTCAAACATTGCATTTAAGGTTCTAATGGAATTCTAAACACTTTTTATTCTTGGAATTTTTGCGATATCTCATCAACTTATCTGATTTATGATGATTTCATATTGGTTTTTTCAACTTTCCCGCCATACCATTGGTCACGTGACGTATGTCAAAATCGATTTTAAGGTTATGGGACATGCACATCCAATCCCCCAAAAAAGATTTTTCAATATTCCGCTAATAAAAATTTTTCCCATATGTTGCGAACTCTTTGCCGATCACTGTATAAGTAATATTTTTTACTTAAAAATTATGAAATTAATGATTTTATTATAGGTAATATATTTCTTCAAAAAAGCTGCGTTTATACTATAAATTAACATTTTTACTTTATAACTTGATTTTTAATGCATTTATGATTTTACATACTAAAACAAAAATTAAGATTTGCCCCTAATAAGCTCAGCTTCGACGAATAAGTTTATCGAAGAAAACATAAACATATTTATTATATTATTAAATTTTAAATAAACTTATTATTATAGTTAAAATTTTGTAAAAAAATTATCAGATATACCTAGATGACCTTAAACCCACTTTAGTTGATTTAATTCGGAATGATCTAAAAGAAGGTAATTAATTATGAATGAACTGATTTTCACCATTTTTTCAAACCTATTTTCCTACATTTATTAATATTGGGGTTAGTCCGATATTGCGCTCATAGCCTCATTTATACAAACCATCCATATTTTTAACATCTAGTTTGCATAGGTTACTTTCTTAATTCGCTGTATCTTGGCATACTTGGATTTAAGACATCTTAAATTATAACCACGTTTACATCAAGAACATACACGACTAACATTAAAAAAAAACACCATAATATTTCATGATAAAATAAATGTTAAAGATTATTTTTTGATATTTTACAAGATGTGTATTAAAAAGGATGTTTTCACTTTCTATTTTATTGCTGGTTTATTATATTATAAATTATAAATATTCCACATACGTTCAGAGATATCCGGAAAAAAAACGAAATTTTCAGTTTTGGTAAAATTTCTTTTTCTTAGCCGATGTTTTAGTTAACATTTTTTAAATACGAATGTAAAATATTAAATACTGCTTAGAAACTTAAAAAAATTCAAAGTTTTTTCGATTTGTCATCAATTCTTTTTTAAATTGTCCTTTCTTTGCCATTACGGCTCTAGCAATTATCTTTAGAGCACACATACCTTTTCACTTGAGGTCGATTATATCGTTATCTTGGTTTCGATAACTCAAATAGACAAGAACAGGAGCCTAGACGCGATATATTATTCAGGTAGATGCCGGCAGGTCTACCTTCAGTCCGAGTCCCTACGACTTTTTTTTTGTTATTAAAGAGCATCTTATGTTTAATTATTTTCTCAGTAAATAATGTAAAACTTTAACAACTAAAACCGTAGAAAATATTATGTTTTTCTTCCTCTATGCGGTAGGGTACGTAAAAATCAAAATTTAGTGAAAGAGCCTACTTACATAGACCTACCATAATGGTGTTAATTTTTTTTTTATTAAAAAATTGTTACTATTTTTATGTTTTAAAGCTTTGACCCCTAACCTTAAAATACGCTCGCTACTGCAATGCGTATATTTTTTTTTTCACTCGGGGGCAATGTCACTTATTTTTTCTATTGTACAATATTTTGAGGTTTAGGATCAAAACCATAGGAATTAAGGTAAAAGTTAGTTAACTACAATTCAGCCATTAAAACACTACAAAACAAAATAATTAAATGCATACATAAACTTCATTTTTTAGAACCAGCTATAAATTTATATGAACCAAATGGATATTTAAATTTAGAAAAGCTTTATAAATTAAAACTATGCATTCTAATACACTCTATTATTATTAAAGAAAAACAATCGAATATAATATTTCTTTCAACAAACATTATTCACATCACGAGACAAAACCATCATATTTAAACACCTATGGTAAAGAGTACTTTTGGCCAAAAATCAATACTATACAATGGAATAACAATTGACAACAGTTTGCCGAAAAAAATTAAAGAATATCAAAATTATGGAAAAAATATTTTTTAAAACTATACTAACTTTAAGGTATTATATTATTTTCTTTTGTAAATGGTTATTATACGGTAAGGTTGTTTAAGTGTGCAACATATGAGCATTTTTTTTATTACCGATTTCTCAGAAAATTTTATTCTTGACAAAACTTGGTGCATGTTCGATGATCATATTAGGTGCACTTGGAATGGTGGGAAGTCAAACGGCGTACAGGGTAGGTCAAAAAATATAAAACTTGCACAAGAATAAAGTTTCTTAACAAACATTTAAAATTAAAATTTTGCACGTTAAATGAGAGTTTTTTAATTAGCATATTATCATAACTAATGTTTTATCTTGTTAAAAATAATTTTTAGGATGTTTTAAAGTTGTATTTAATATCATTGCAACAAACATAAAGTTTGTCATTCCTTAATAAATTAAAAATTCAAGTAAATTTTACAAATATGCTTGAATTTGAACAAAGATATGTGAAATTGATTTGATTTTGAATAATTTATAAAGGTCTTTATGGTGAATATAAAAAAAAAAAATTTGGGAAATTATTAATGTTTTTTTAAAAATATATATTTTTTTATTTTAGGAGGTCACATTTTTCAATCTATGCATAACTTTTAATTCTAAACAACTTTTCTTAATAACATTTTGCTGAATTTGCTGAAATAGGGGTACTTTATTCTTGTACAAGTTTTATATTTTTGGCCTACCCTGTACGCTTTTGACTTGCAACCATTCCAAGTGCACCTTATATGATTATCGAACATGCACCAACTTTTATCAAGAATAAAATTTTCTGAGAATTCGGTAATAAAAAAAATTCCAATATGTTGCACACTTAAACAACCACACTGACTTATACAGTGTGTGTATAAAGTCTGGAAACGGCTTAATAACATCACAATTTACTGGCCGATTTAAACCAAATTTGGTACAGTTGTGTAAGAGGATCTAACGCACCGAATGACGATATTGGCGTTGTTGCCAGCTTTTTAGTTTGTCTGGAATTCGAACGAATTTTATATTTTTAAATATAACACTCAGTATATTTTTACATTTTTAAATTCCACATAAAATTATAATTATTTTTTATTAAATGCATTATTAGTCTATACTTAATAGTTTCCGAGATATTGACTCTCGAAAAGTGACATTTTTGAACTTTAATAGCTTATAACTTTCTAACAGTACGTCTTAGAGCAAAACGGCTTACATGTCCCTATCTTCAATTTTTATTATCTTCCCAAAAAAATCAACTTCCGGTTAAACCGAATGTAACTCGAAAGCAGGAAATATAGTTGTTCCGGTTTAACTGGAAGTTGATTTTTTTGGGAAGATAATAAAAATTGAAGATAGGGACATGTAAGCCGTTTTGCTCTAAGACGTACTGTTAGAAAGTTATAAGCTGTCAAAGTTCAAAAATGTCACTTTTCGAGAGTCAATATCTCGGAAACTATGAAGTATAGACTAATAATGCATTTAATAAAAAATAATTATAATTTTATGTGGAATTTAAAAATGTAAAAATATACTGGGTGTTATATTTAAAAATATAAAATTCGTTCGAATTCCCGACAAACTAAAAAGCTGGCAACAACGCCAATATCGTCATTCGGTGCGTTAGATCGTCTTACACAACTGTACCAAATTTGGTTTAAATCGGCCAGTAAATTGTGATGTTATTAAGCCGTTTCCAGAGTTTATACACACACTGTATATTATTAATGTTATAATTATTATAAAATAAAGAAAAAATACTAATAAAAAATATATAATTACTTCCCTGACTTGAGTGGTACATGTGGTATATGTAAGTAATTTTGATATTTAATCCTAATAATAATTGCTAGGACTGTAATTGAAAAGATAGAAAGGATAATTGAAATACTGATATTATTTCATGACAAAACATTAAAATTTAAAAGTCCTTAAATTGTTTTAAATTTTTTAAGCTTGGAACTCCGGAAAATTGTATTCAACAATCCAGGTCTGTATTTAAAAATATCAAGAATCGAGCTTGCAACAGTATAGCCGCGTCCACAGAAAAGAAAAACGGCCATACCGATGACATAGTTAAGTCGCTTTCTAATATAAACGTGGTTTTATACAAAATCAATAAAACATCTGCAACACTATACATTACCATTTTTATTTTAGGCCAACATTTTTATATAAAGTAAAATGGAAACGTAAGACCACCTACCAAAGAATTCGTAAAATAAGCGCACTAAAGCAAGTTTTTCAAAGAACCGAATATATCGACACTTTATTCTTTTATTTCTCTACTAAAGACAAATTAAATTTGTTTTTGTTTTCCAATATATGTAAAATCAACTGTGTATAAATCTGTTATATATGTATTTTACTTTGTAAATTTAATTTAATTAAAAACCTGATAAAATTCAGCCTTTAATTCTAAAGAGTTTCAGTAAAAAAACAATTATAAAATATCTACAATACAATCGGTTCTATACGCAGTGGATATGGTGTATAATGGGAGAAATATTTAGGCCTCCAATTCTAAGCCTAGTCCAATTTTGTGTCCGCCACCCTGGTCTAAATTTTTTCCATCGATTAAGGCCGACAGTGACAACACTATACCTGAAACAGAAAAAAAAACTTTGTAACCTTTAAGTAAAGGGTTTTCCAATAAGAACGATATGATTTTGAAACGATATGGTAACCATGGTAATAAAGTTATACCTGTCACCAGTTGTCAGTTATTGTCAGTAAACTATAACAATTTATTATGGCTAAATACGCGCTTCAGGAACGTTTGGTTATTATCCAAAAATTTAACGAAAATAGACGATCCTTTGTGAACACTTATCACGAACTTCGCGAAAACTTTGGTGTAAATAATCGTCTTCCTTTGCTTGCCATTCGTCGCATCGTTGAGAAATTTGAAAATAATTTTACTCTTCACGATGTAAAAACACCAAGAAGACATCGAAACGCAAGAACTGTTGAGAATATTGCTGCTGTAAGAGCTAGTGTTGCAGTGGATTCAAATTTATCAATTCCTCGTCGTGCTCAAGAGTTAAGGATTTAAAAAACGACAACTTGGCGTATTTTGAAAGAAGACTTGAATTTACACCCGTATAAGATTGTTTTGACCCAAGAACTTAAGCCACTGGACCATCGTCGGCGCAGAGAAATTTCTGCTTGGAGTTTAGAACAACTTGAAAGGGATCCCAATTTTGCCAAAAAAATTATCTTTTCAGATTCATTCAGATTCAAAATTGCCATTTTTGGTGTGAAAACAATCCACAACAGATTCATGAGAAGCCTTTGTATCCGCTAAAGGTAACTGTATGGTGTGGTTTATGGTATGGTGGCATCATCGGACCATTCTTTTTCCAAAATGAGGCAGGAGATGCAGTTACAGTGAATGGTGAACGATATCGACAGATGTTAAGAAATTTTTTGTGGCCAAATTTAGATGCACTTGATTTGGAGGATATGTGGTTCCAGCAAGACGGAGCCACATGTCACACTGCTCATGAAACTATCAATATACTGCAAGAAAAGTTTGACGAAACTCCTTTAGATTACTTCTTGTGGGGGTATTTGAAATCTAAGGTTTATGAAAACAGACCACAAACACTTGATGCATTAAGGTTGCACATTGAACCCTGTATTCGTCAGATCACGCCCGATTTATTGCATAAAATCATCGAAAATTGGGTTCGTCGAATTCGCTCGTGTGCACGAAGTCGCGGAGGATATTTAAACGATGTGTTATTTAAAACATAAATGTTATCGACTATACTTTAAGATAATATAAAACGTTTTGTTGTATCTGAAATTATTTTAATTTTGTTTGTGTCTGTAAAGGGTTTTTATCACTACTCAGGGCGCAAAAATTCAGTTTTAAAATCGATCAAGGGAAATTTAAAATCGACCGCCATCATCAATCTGCAGCTACCATACAGTTGCCCATCTTTAGGAGACAAGAAAAACATTTTTTCCCAGAATCTCGAAATTTCTTTTATGAATTTCAAAATGTTTCTATGAGCCCATAATTTTTCTAGGGGTTTTGAAAAAAAAAATGTTTCTATGAGCCCATAATTTTTCTAGGGGTTTTGAAAAAAAAACTGTTGGCAGAGTTGATGGTGGCCGAATTATAAATTTTTCTAAGGGCGACTGTTGTAAAGAAAATATATGGGTAATTTGGAATACACCTCAAAAATGATAAGACTTTAAAAAACACGACGTAACAGCAAAGGATTAATATTTAACTTTTCACTAAAACTTGCACCCTAATAGCACGGTAATAGTATCAAACTGCTCAAATCTTATCTGGAAGCTAGAACCACTGCAGGTTGTTCGAATAGAGAATAATTTATCCGAGGAGATGCTTACATGCTTAGGTACCACAGGGACCCGTTTTGGGACCATTGCTGTTCGTTCCTAGTTTACATTAATGGTCTTCCACTTGCCGATTCCTGCGCCTCTTTTATTATATTTGCAAAAGACCCTGTCCTGCCTTAGAGGGAGGTGCTGTATGTATCGCAATCGTAAACTGAGAATTGGTTAAGAGCTAACAAATTTATGCTCAACAAGAACAAAATTCACAAAATGATTTTTTCTTTGGGAGATATTAAAAATTATATTCCTGGATATACAAAACGACAACAAAATTAGATCTGACCATCTCATTGGCTATCTGTTAAAAATCTCTACCGATACGTTAAACACATGGGCAAATTCTATATACAGCTGAAGAGAGAATTTTAAATTTTAGTGCTATTTGCGCTTTCGAAGAAAGATGTACAGGGTGTCCCAACGATAGAGTAAAGTAAGTTTTCGCTTAACTGATAATCTTTGTGACAAAATCGTATCCGCCATAAGGTAAGGTATAAAAAGGCGCACATTTTAAAAATATTGGAAGTTATACAGGGTGCGCCCAAAAAGAGGAACAAGAAAAAATGTACTTTTTTCAAATGGAACACCCTGTATATTTTTACATTTTTAAATTCCACATAAAATTATAATTATTTTTTATTAAATGCACTATTAGTCTATACTTCATAGTTTCCTTTCCAATTATCCTTTCTATCTTTTCTATTACAGCCCTAGCAATTATTATTAGGATTAAATATCAAAATTACTTTATAGAAACATATACCACTCAAGTCAGGGAAGTAATTATATATTTTTTATTAGTATTTTTTCTTTATTTTATAATTATAACATTAATAATATATATGTTTATTCTCAACCAACTTAAAAAGTTCATTTCAGAGAATATAACACCAAATATACAATATATAAAAATTACAAATAATTATTATTAATTATTAATAACCATCGAAATTATTTAAAAAAATATACAGTCCGGAAACGGCTTAATAACATCACAATTTACTGGCCGATTTAAACCAAATTTGGTACAGTTGTGTAAGAGGATCTAACGCACCGAATGACGATATTGGCGTTGTTGCCAGCTTTTTAGTTTGTCTGGAATTCGAACGAATTTTATATTTTTAAATATAACACCCAGTATATTTTTACATTTTTAAATTCCACATAAAATTATAATTATTTTTCATTAAATGCATTATTAGACTATACTTCATAGTTTCCGAGATATTGACTCTCGAAAAGTGACATTTTTGAACTTTGACAGCTTATAACTTTCTAACAGTACGTCTTAGAGCAAAACGGCTTACATGTCCCTATCTTCAATTTTTATTATCTTCCCAAAAAATCAACTTCCTGTTAAACCGGAACAACTATATTTCCTGCTTTCGAGTTACATCCGGTTTAACCGGAAGTTGATTTTTTAGGAAGATAATAAAAATTGAAGATAGGGACATGTAAGCCGTTTTGCTCTAAGACGTACTGTTAGAAAGTTAAAAGCTATCAAAGTTCAAAAATGTCACTTTTCGAGAGCCAATATCTCGGAAACTATAAGGTATAGACTAATAATACATTAAATAAAAAATAATTATAATGTTATGTGGAATTTAAAAATGTAAAAATATACATCCATTTGAAAAAAGTACATTTTTTCTTTTTCCGCTTTTTGGGCGCACCCTGTATAATTTCCAATATTTTTAAAATGTGCGCATTTTTATACCTTACCTTATGGCGGATACGATTTTGTCACAAAGATTATCAGTTAAGCGAAAACTTACTTTACTCTATCGTTGGGACACCCTGTACTCTGTTGGATACAGGTGCTATGCCTCATAATGTCTTTAATAGTTATTTATGTATCAAGGGAATTATAAGGTTCTTAATTACCGAGGGCAAAGTTTACTTCCCGAGGGCCTTTGGCCCGAGGGACAGCAATTGACTGAGGTAATTGAGACTTATAATTCCCGTGGTACATAGATAATTTTATTTCTGACCGATTTAAATTTGTGTTCATTTTTAAACCGGAATAAATGTTTCAATTTATTACCTTTTCGGTATATTTGAATCAGGTGCCGTCAATAATGACATTGACGTTGTAATCACATGAATAGAAAATAGTGATTTTAGCATTTTTTCTTGTTTTATTTTATCTGTAAAAGGTAAAGGGAATTAGAATCTTTAATATCCCAAGGGAGTTATAACCCTCTTTATTGAGAGCGTAACCATGATGATATAAACTTATAATATCCCGGTCAGAAATAAAAACAGTATTATAAGACGTTTGTTGTGAAAGGCGCGTAATATAGTATTTTGTTAGGGAATCTTTAAATTGTGATGTACAAAAACTTTGAGTCATAATTTTAATTATAATGAATATTAAATTGTTTGTTAATGTAGAGGACACCTCTGCAGTTCGTAATATTTGAAAAAAATAGCCAAACTAAAAAATGTAATAAAAAAATAAACTAACCTTGACGTAAACGTTGAGCATATCCCAACCCAACTTCAAGTTCGTTATTGACAAAACAGCGGATAGACGCGTCCGCATCCAACTGATATTGGGCCCCAATGGCGATTTTCGTCACGGCCGGACTTCCCTCTTCCTCCTTTGGCTCTTCACCTTCCTCTTCCTCCTTAACGCTTTCTTCATCTCCTCCGTTTTTATTGCCTCCCGACTGCCAATCGATCATAATACCAGCCTCCAACTTGGGACTGATTTGTTGGTAAACTGAACCGCCCAATTCTAGACCATTGTCACTTATCATGCCTCTAAATGTTTAAAATATACCTTAAGGGAATATCAGAGCGTATAAATAGCGCCCGGTATCATGGATCTCTGTGTACAAAAAGGTCAGGTATTTTGTTTTTGAGTGGTTAACTTGTAACAGCCACTTTACACATCAATTATTGTTATAATCATTAAATTCCTAGTTATACGATGAAAAAATGGACCATATTTTTATTTGGACAAATGGACAATAGACCAGGGTCGATAATTTTTGAAACCAAAACAAATAATAGTAGGATGAAACCCATTGGAAAAGGAAGAGAATATAACAAAAATGAAGGGGGCGAGTTTTTAAGGGTAGAAAACGATTTATCTCGATTTCCGGCAAAACTACAAGTCCTATGGAAAAACGTTAAATAGCAAAGTTGTAGGTAATAAAAAGATCCAAGTACAACTTTTGTATTTACTCTTTTTTCACATTACCTCAAAATTTGTGTGAAAAATTCAAATAACCAAGTTTTTGGTTTTTTATTTTTATCTTTTACAAACAAATTTTTTTTTTCACGAAATTTGGTGAAAACTTACCTTTTTATGTTCCAAACACACTAATTTTTTTTATTTAAAATATTTATTTATTCACCTTATTTTGACTTAATATCGAAAAAGCACCCTAATTTTCAATCGAAAATTGTCACGTCAAAATATCTGCTTTTTTAAAAAAGTCGGTGGGGTTTTTGTTCGTTGAAATCTCTACTTTCTGATGGTGTAAAAAAAATATACATTACAATGGTAAATGTTCTCAAAAAATGCAAAGAAACGAAAAAAACTCGAATCCGAAATTTTTTTTTTAATCATTATGTACAATGTTGAGCTATTTATTAAAATTTATACTTTAATTACTCGAAAAACGTAAGATTCCATGTTATATTGATAAACAAAAAAATTACAAATCTATAAAACAAAGATCGCAAAAAATATGCGAAAATTGTTGTTCTAAATATAATTGTAGAATTTAAAGGGGATTTCATCACATTTACCATAGTAATGTATATTTTTTTACACCATCAGAAAGTAGAGATTTCAACGAACAAAAAGCCCAACGATTTTTTTAAAAAAGCAGATATTTTGACGTGACAATTTTCGATTGAAAATTAGAGTGCTTTTTCGATATTAAGTCAAAATAAGGTGAAAAAATAAATATTTTAAATCAAAAAAATTACAGTGTGTTTGGGACATAAAAAGGTAAGTTTTCACCAAATTTCGTGAAAAAAAAAATTTTTTTGTAAAAGATAAAAATAAAAAACCTTTTGGTTTTTACTTGGTTATTTGAATTTTTCACATAAATTTTGAGGTTATGTGAAAAAAGTGTAAATACAAAAGTTGTAGATCTTTTTATTGCCTACAACTTTGCCATTTAACGTTTTTCCATAGAACTTGTAGTTTTGCCGGAAATCGAGATAAATCGTTTTCTACCCTTAAAAACTCACCCCTTTCCACTTCCCGACTTCGGATCGCCCGTAAATTATTTTTCCTTTCATTTTTATTATATTCTCTTCCTTTTCCAATGGGTTTCAACCCACTATTTTTTTTTCGCTTTTTACCATTTTCAAAGCCTTCAGCCCTGGTCTACAAGTCATTTTAAAATTACTGATGTGCGGTTGCAGATCGACGGCTTTCTACAATACTGTATTTAATTAGATAGTAATGTGTGTACTTCCTTATAATAAAAAATATTCATCATGTGACCAGGCTAGAGATAGTGCACTTTATTCCACTGATATAATGTACTTTAAATTTACACATATGGAAACGCGTTGTCCGCGCTCATATTCTAGTAATAAGTTAAATGTTCCAAAGTATCACGTCTCGCTGATCCTTCTCCTGGTGTCACGCCTCCCGCTACGACTGAATTTCAAATTTTAGTGCTATTTACACTGTCGAAGATATACTGTGTTGGAAACAAATGCCCACAAAAATTACATACTCAAGGCCTGTTATTATTTTTAATTTGTTTATCATAATCATTTTTTGACGTCTGAAAGAATTTAAAGTTATACCGTGCGAGCAAAAATTATTTGCATCAAAGAGGCCCTTGCATCTAAGGACGTAATGCTTAGCCGTAGAGCTTAATACCTGTTGGGTGTCAGTAACTACCTGAATTAACAATCAATCAGTTATTCCGTCATCTTTGACAGTCGTTACAAGTAATTTGATTCATCGCTAATTTTTCCAATTTCTTGAACAATTCACGCAATGGGCTTTACGGACCAGCACAAAACATTCATGGTTGAAGCGTATTTTCGAAACGGGGTTAGAGTAAATGGTGAGTGGCAATACGATCCGGGTTTTTATCATTGCCTGAAAAGAACCGTGACTGTGTTTAAGGAAACAGGTTCTATACAACACAAAAAAGGAGCAGGAAGACAATCTGAAAGAACAGAAGAACTTCGTGAAATAATGCAAAATACGCCAACAAATTGTATAAGACGCCTGTCCCAAGAAGTGGGAAGATCTTATTGAATATACAGGACAATTCTTAAAAAGCAGCTAAATTTATTTCCTTATAAAGTGCAAGTATTCCAAGAAATACAAGCCGCAGATTTTGAAAGACGCAATGGTTTACCCAAAATTTATTGGAAAGAAATGATTTATTAGACCTGACATTTTTTTCGGATGAAGCCTGGTTCCACCTCTCCGGTTACGTGAATTCTCAGAATACACGCATGTGGAGTAGTGAAAATCCCCATTTTTTTATAGAGTCCACATTGCACCCTCAAAAAATTGGTGTCTGGTTAGCTGTTTCCCGAAAAATAATTGTCGATCCTATTTTTTTTCATGACACAGTTACAGCACAGCGGTATAGAGACAGTATTTTGAATCCATTTGTGGAACAATTACTTGACGATGAACTACGTTTTGGATATTTTCAACAGGACGGTGCAACTCCCCCTACAGCCGCCGAAACTATTAACTACTTACGCAATTTTTTCGACGACAGATTGATCAGTTTTCGATCAGACATTGAATTCCCACCTAGATCACCTTGTTTAACGGTTATGGATTACTTCGTATTTCCTCATTTAAAGAACACTATTTTTAAAACACCAGTTGCAAATTTATTACAATTACAAGAAAGGATTATCCAAGAATGTGGTAACATTTCTCCAGATATGCTGGTCAACAATTTCGAAAATATGAAGAGATGTGTGAATTTATGCTTGGAGTATGGCGGTGGCCAATTTCAGCAATTTATGTAATTATTTTTCTTTTTCTTTTTGTATATTCTTACTTTGTTAATTTTGTAAACAACAAAAATAAATTTGTATTTGTCTACTTATATTATTACTCATTAGTTTGGCATATCATGTCATAATATGAATTTGACAAAATTTTAACCTAGATTTGGTTAGATATATCGTCCCCATATAATTGTGATCTAAACCAAGCCCTACGTTTTTTAATCCAAGCCCTCTTTGATGCAAATAATTTTTGCTCGAGCGGTATTCTGTTGTAAAATAACGAAATACCCATTTAAATTGAATCTAAGCGGGAGGCTGACACCAGGAGATGATGCGGTACGAAAGTGGAGGAAACATAATCTACCTATTTCTATTTGCCTTGGGATACTTAAAAATTTTACTGTTTTAACTTATTCTTATTACTATATGGGCGAACAACGCTTTTCCATATCTATAGACTGTATTTCATCATGACAAAGAGAGTCATCATAGACTAACCCAAAGGTTCCACTGAGCGTCATTTAAGCCAACCATCTACAACCGGCATAAAATAATGTTAACTTGTTTTTAGGATTTTCAGTTTAAATAATGGTTAAAATCACTTTAAGTTTAAATAACTTGAAACTTCTTAACATACAAGAATATGTAGTAGGATATCAACTGAAAAATATGGACCATAATTTTAACAGACTATAATATAATGATGCAAACAGTAGTTACGTAACGCGTGTTAGAAAATTCAGATAGTATTATGACATGGATCATGCTATGCCGGCAGAATTCCTGTTCGACCTAGGAGTAATTTTACTGCTGTAAAAACGTTTTCTCCCTTAAGGTGGGAGTATCAACATGCTTGCCAACCTATAACCTATTTCGCGTAGATTTATTTATGTTTTCTAGCTTTTATACAAAATTTAAAGAAAATCAGTATCGACTTGATATTCTATAGGTAATAATTGACATATTTAATAAATATCAAGGAATTTCATAACTTATTTTAGGAGAATTGTATAGCGAAAAATATCGGGTAAGATTTTTTTTAACATTATTATGTCATTGTCACTCATTGTTCTTTCACTATACAATTCTCCCAAAATTAGCAATTAAATAAATTGATATTTTTGTAATATATCAGGTACTACCTAAATAATGTACCGACGATATTGATTTTCTTTAAATGTTAGTTTTTAAAATAATAAACTCAAAAAATCAACGCGAAATAGGTTATAGGTTGGCAATAGATTGAATGACGTTGAGAATTCAACCTTAAATAAAATATAACGTATTATCCAAAATCCCCTTTGGCGCGATTTATTTTTGCGGCTGGCGATCGCTATCAAAAAATTGCACTGGTTTAAATGCAAAGGGACGGCGAGGTCATCGTCTGCCATATTGAAAAATTACGGACCTTTTAGGATTTTTCTCAAAAAATGTATATTGTACAATAAATTGTACATCCATGCGTACAAACATATCACCCATAAAACTTTGCTGTTGTTTGAGCACGAAATAAGATATAGGGGTCGAAAGATATAATATGTCTATATGGGAACACTGAAAGAATCTACCATTTTGAATATGTTACTCAAATCTGCTCAATTTTCTCTTTCATTTGAAGTAAAAACGTTTTTATAGCAAATACTTCTAGGTCAAGGCTAAAATCATAGTATTCTGCCAGTCTATACTAGTACATAGTATGTTTTAACGCACCAATGTAACCTAATTATCTTGTGACGTAGGTAATAAAAAAAATTTCTTCGATTCGCTATATTTTTCTGACAGAAGAGACATGAATGACATGTAGTAGTAGTAACAAGATTTATTTAGCAATGTGCTACAATTAAACAAGTTTTAAAAAATATTTAAACTAATTTAACAATATCACCTTTGAAATATTTTTAAAAAATGTATCAGTCACTATTTTGTTTTTTAAATAAATAATTTTTTTTTGATTTTTTAAAAAAATTTAAAGAGCTCTGTGATTTAATGGAAATATTCAAGTTGTTATATTCACTTAATCCTTTATGGAAAACCGATTTATATGTTAAATGTTTTGATACCCTACTTAGACAAAAATCGTTTTTATATCTGGTTGAATAGTTATGATTTTCAAAATTTTGAGTTAAAAAATCTTTTAAATGAGAAGGCAGTAAGTTATGTTGTATTTTATAAATAAAAGTACAAATCAAAAGAAACATTAAATTTTTAACATTTAACCACTGAAGTTTCTCTAACATTAAATTTATTTTCGTATATTTATCCACATTTAAAATTATACGCATAGCTTTATTTTGCAAAACTTGGAGTCTATTAGAGACCCCATCATTTGCTGTGTATAAAATAGTTGAACAATATAAAAAAATGAGATAAAATTATAGTGTTATAAATTGTTTTTCGTGAAAATAAACCTAAATTTTGCTAATTCTTTTTAAATAATTAATTTTTTTCCAATTTTAGATACAATATTTTCAAAATGTAATTCAAATTTTAACTTAGAATCTAAAATTACTCCCAAATATTTAAAATAGTGTATAATTTCTAATTTTTCATCAACAAAAATATTTATATCTGTAATATAATATTAGGTATGTAAGAAGAAAATTCATCCTAAAATTACACTTTTCATGCATTAACATCTTTAACCTGACCATAATTTTTGTTGTTTAAAATAGTATAATACATATTGCTAAATAACTATTAAATTATAAAGAAGCTATAATTTAATTAATAAAAAAATTGCCAAATATTTTAATTACTCTATTGCTATTGTATTGTCAGTTCCTATGTATAATATAATATGTTGAGCAATTTATTCGAATATGCTCAAGATAGCTGAGCAATTAAAAATAAAAACAATTGTCACTTTTCGGGTTTTCCACAACCAATATACCGAATTATCTCTAGCCTAATATGAAACCCATTTTGTGGACAAATAATTACTCTATAGCCATTATTAAACTATATTTAATTTTATAGGAAAAATCAAAGGGCGCACATACACAAATCTTCAGAGGTTCATTTATACACCCAATGTTTTTAATGTAGTTTTGATTTATTGTACCTAAATTGTTTTAAATAAATAAATAAACAGCCAATATTTTGACGAAATTTCTGTTTTTCCAAACCCCGTAAAAAAAACTGGTATTATCCAAGTTGTTTAAATATGTATTTATATTTAAAGATGGACAAGCCATAGCCCCAACTATAGATAGTTGGTGGTCTAACTTGAAATTTTAATTTCTGAATAAATACCATTGGAAAAATATACAGTGTCACCAGTAAAGTCCGCATCATATGGGATTTTTTTTTTATTAACAGCTTTATTCGAAATTTGACTTTGGCATCAAGTTCTGCTTCGATCGAGATGAAAATTAAGCAAAAAAATAGTAGTAACGTGATTCGCATTATCTGTCAAATATTAATTTTTTCCAAAAGATAATTCAAAAGTGGGGTTATTTCTGAAAATATCGAAAAAAGTTATTAGAAAAAGTTTTTTTAAATGCAGGTTCTAGCCCACGTGCAAAATTTCAGCTGCATAAGATAATTTTGATTTTTTACCTATATTTTGTAAATTGCACCACTTTTGCAAAATAAGACTCGACGCAACCTACATAAAACTTCTCAGTTTTGACAAGGCTTTATTTCAGATACATTTTCTTTAAAGTAGCGCCATATTAAATGTGTGTTTTTCTACAAAATCAAAATTGGGCTATTAAAATTTGGTCGCATGTGATGCAAAGTTTATTTGTTTTTGACCCTGTATAAGGTAACTTCATGAAATAAGTATTTTTGAAAACGTAGTTTGTGTCTGAAAGCAATACACGTTAAGGTTATTATGATATAGCTTAATAATAAATTATAATACAGGGGTTTTAAGTTAAATCGTTGAAAATAGATAAACTTTACGTTGTTAAACTAAAATTTATTTTCCATTTAAAAACACTTTACTGAAGACACTGTGTTCTTTTTTGTCTTAATATTAAGGTGTATTACTTTCAGACACAAACTACGTTTTCAAAAATACTTATTTTATGAAGTTACCTTATACAGGGTCAAAAACAAATAAACTTTGCATCACATGCCACCAAATTTTAATAGCCCAATTTAGATTTTGTAGAAAACCATACATTTAATATGGCGCTACTTTAAAGAAAATGTATCTGAAATAAAGTCTTGTCAAAACTGAGAAGTTTTATGTAGGTTGCGTTGAGTCTTATTTTGCAAAAGCAGGGTTGGGAAAACTTTGATTTTTATTAAAAAAATCAAAAATCATTGATTTTTTAAATTTTTTTGATTTTTATTGATTTTTTTTTATTGATTTTATTAAAAATTTAACATTTTTCTCTCTTTCTAAATTAATACAAATTATTTTAATGTCTGTCTAACAATATAGTAGATCTAAATTCTATATACCCAAAATATTGTCAGAACGCGCTTCTAAAGTTTATATTATGTATTATATAGGTACACCTACTAATTTTTTATTTCTTAAAAGCGCGAGTTCTATAAATACTTATACTGTTGATTTTTAAAAATATTTTTTTAATATGTTATATTGTTCATTGTTCTGAATTAAAAATAAATAGGATCATTAAATCATGATAAAAAAAAATAAGTGATAAGTATCTAAGTGATTTAAATCATGATTTAAAAAAAAAAATCAAGTGATTTAAATCACTTGATTTAAATCAGGCCAACCCCTGTGCAAAAGTGGTTACAAAATATAGGTAAAAAATCAAAATTATCTTATGCAGCTGAAATTTTGCATGGGGGTCAGAAACTGCATTTAAAAAAAACTTTTTCTAATAACATTTTCGATATTTTCAGAAATAACACCACTTTTGAATTATTTTTTGGAAAAAATTGATATTTGACAGTAATGCGAATCACGTGACTACTATTTTTTGCTTAATTTTCATCTCAATCTAAGCAGAACTTGATGCCAAAGTCAAATTTCGAATAAAGCTATTAATAAAAAAAAATCCCATATGATGCGAACTTTACTGGTGACACTGTATAGCCATCATTATGCCCCCTACATCATTCTTTATACTTACACGTTAGAGTGTAGGGTGAAGTCCCCAGTTGAGAAGCCCAAAGCAAAGTTGCTCTTGGTCAGTTTCTTGTTGTTAATGTCGTAACCTGCCTGGTAACCGGCCAACCATCCCTGGTAACCGAGGACTGCAGAGGCCGTTGTTGATGGTCCGTCGGGTGTGAAATCTGCATCGACGTTAAGAGCTACTTGTTCATTGACGAACGCTGTTTTTACGTTGCCAGTCTTCTGTCTGGAAAATATAGAAATAGAAATATTTTATATGTTTTTCACAAATTACAGACTGAATGAATAGGAATAGTATACATACAGCGTGAATTTCTAACTTGGAATAAATTCCAGTACAGTTTTTTTTTTTGGAAAATGGCTTGGACACGGGTATTAACATTTTAAGTTGTGGTATTTTTATAAAAAAAATATATTGCTACAGTGTGTCCGAAATTAGAGATATGACGATATCGATAATTTTTTTAAATGACAAACCTAGTTTTTTATTGACTATTTTTAAAGTACATTAAGTTACACATAAGAACCAAATTTCAAATTTTGTATTCCTTCTCATTTATAAGATATTAAACAAAAATTAATTTATTTGAAAAACAAAAAACCCTTCTGCCATCTTTAATTCTTTTTCGTCAATAAATGCTGAAAATTCACTATTTGACAATATCCTAAACGCAGTAGCGGCTTCTCCTATGAGGCAGGTGAGGCACTCAGTGCCTCGCCAATAATTTTTCAAATTAAATAAATTACAAATTTATATTACTTTATTATTTGCATAAATATATATCCATTAGAATTAATGCCGTCAACGCGCTTCGCTAGAAATATCATCTATCATCCATCTCATTTCTGCATGCGGTCGTATATGGTTTGAGGCCCGGCCTCCCGCTTCCTTGTCTAGCGTATTAGTGAAAATATCTAATGTGTTGTATGATACCCGTAATAGTCCAGTCGAATCTAGCTTTAAATAACGCTTAAAAACATTATTTTGAGGCCAGACTCAACCCTCTACGTAAATTTAATGCGAACACGAAGGGACTCATCTAATCTATAAAGATGAACGCCGCGACACGGTATTTGGAGAAATGCTATTATTAGATTAACAGTACCAGGTTGTCCGTTGAAAGTTTACAGTTTACAGAGAGTGCATAGTGCATTGTATTTTATTATAGTTTTCGGTAAATATTTTTGTGGTTTTCCGTACTGATTTTTGTTTTGCTTTTTTTCCAACAGTGGGCAGTGATTTTTCTAAAATATTAATATTAGGTACATTACTTTTATTACTTATTAGTTTATTGGTTTTGTGCTTATTAGCGAAAAATGGATTCAGCGGGACCTAGCACAGCGTCACAACTTCCCCAGGTAAATGTAAACATTTGCAATCTTACTTCTGGTCTTGTTAATTTTTTAATAAATGAGCAGAATTTTTCAAGTAATTTCTATGAAGAGCTTTCAAAACACTTGGTACGAAAAGTACGACTGGACTGGCTTACTGGTAGTGTAAAGTGTAACGTTAAACACATTATTTTGCTGGCCGTGTATTTTGTTGGCAACAAATAATAGCGACAAAGTTTGGTCAAAATGTGGTTATAGCGATTTAAAAAACTTGTCTAAACTTTAAAATCTAACCTTGCTTAAAAAAAATTTCAACTGTGCCTCACCACTTTCAAATACCACGAGCCGCCCCTGCCTAAACGCAAGTAAAACTCGTTTTGAACATTTGTAATTACTACTTTGGGAGAAATTAACCTACACTCACGTCTTATTTGTGCTTTCAATAGGAAACTTAACAAAAATTTTAAATGGAAAAAATTCTATAAATCATAAGTATGTCATAAAACATATGGCAGCAAAAAAAAACAACATATTTCGTCCCAAAAGACTTAACATTTACCGTACAAGGATTAAAAATGTGAAATTCGGTCCTTTAAGGAGTACACGCATTGAATCGACTCGGACCGGTCGACTCGGAAAAGAGCAGTCGGAATAGATCATGGGGTCGAGTTGACCGATCCGAGTCGACCGGTCCGACTCAGTGCGCGGGGTCTAATTTAATTACATGAATATCAAAAATTTCCGACTGCTCTTTTCCGAGTCGACCGGTCCGAGTCGATTCAATGCGTGTACTCCTTAACAGTTTAGTGTACGAAATTATCTGTCGTCAAATGTACCATGTAAAAAGATTATATCGATATCGTCATATCCCCAACTTGGGACAAACTGTATCAATATACCGCAACTTAACATGTTAATAACCCGTGCCCAAGCATTTTTCCAAAAAAAAACTAAACTGGATTTACTGAATTTATTCCTAATTACAAACTCACGCTGTATGTATTGTGGAATGCAAATCACATGGAAATGAGTACCTATGCACATACACATGTCTAAATGGTTATTTTAGCTTAATGCATAGCTATTTTCCAGAGAAAATCGAAAGCATAGATATGTAATGCATAATACGATTAATGAAATAATAAATTAAATGAAAGCAATATAACGAGGGTTAGATTTACACACATATATACACACATACACGACTACAGAGGGAAAGTTGTCGATTAGAAAAGTTATAGGGATAAGTTGACATAAATCGACAACTGATGCCTATAGACCTCTTGCCACTTGCTAAAGTCTACTGGTTCTGCACAAGAAAAATTCGCTCAAAGACCTTCTCGGTTGGTCAGTTTTAGTTAGTACGTTATACTCTGTTTCTTAAAGCCTGACAGCACAGCTGAGGGCCATGAGTCCTAAAACCTCAATAAACCATAAGCGTAACAATAACAGCTTGGTTTTTGGTTAACTTGATTTTTTAGAACCTCAATTAGATAAGAATATATCAATTATAGCGATTCAAGTTTCATTCGACAAGTTTCAATAAAAACTTAACCTACAGAATGAAATAATGTTGACAACAAAAGTGACTACCCCAAAATTCAAAGTAGATTGACCCCTAAAACACATTGCGAAAAAATTTAAAAGCATTGATGATTTTTTGACACCATTATTTATAATGTCTCTCTAAAAGATGCAGAAAAATGCTTTCACAAACTCCTGAGGCTTAAATTTGACGATCTAACCCAACTTACATCAGTCCAAAAGTGGCTGATTTCGGAGATACAGAGTGTCAAAAGTTCAATTTGGTTTTAGTTTTTCATAAATAATTCTGTATCTCCAAAATCATCCACTTATGGACTGAGATTAGATCGCCATATTTAAGCCTCAGGAATATTTAGTAGCATTTTTTTCGCACATTTTAGAGACAACCCTGTATACAGTGTGGCCCAAATTGGGCCTACATGTATGGGGATCTTGGAAACTATAGAAAATAGAGAAACGGTTAAATGGGGAAAGTTTTCCGCAATTATATTTCTAACTGAAAACCGTTTAGTACGCGGCCCTATCTTTTTTCGTTTTTAAGATATTTTTTACAGCTTTACTTTTCTCCTTACATTTTAGACAACCGACTTATAGGATCATTCTTTTATAATCATACGTTGAATGGCCAAAGATACTTGAAGCTGTTAGAAGATCAAATATTACCGGCAATTAGAGCAAGAGTTCCTCAAGATCAATTGAATAATATTTGGTTTCAACAAGACGGTTGTCCCGCACATAATGTTCGGGAAGTTCAAACTCTCTTAAGATGATAAATTAATTTCAAACGGCGGACCAGTTAATTGGCCTGCTAGATCCCCTGATATAACTCCTCTAGATTTTTATTTATGGGGTTATGTAAAAAATGAAGTATATGAGTTTGAACCCCCGGAATCTGTACAAGAATTAGAAGAGAGAGTGAGGAATGTGTTTACCAGCATAAATGGCAACACGCTTCGCAGGGTCATCAATACTGTGATAAAAAAGTGTCAAAAATGTATTAATAAAAACGGCCAACATTTCGAATAAGTATAGTAAGTTAGATATTTTTTTTATTTTCTTTTCAAAACAATAATTATTATTCATTGCGTTTTTAGTTTTCTTTATTTGAAATGTTAATATGTGATTTTTAACCATAAGGAAAAAATAAAATAATTTATTATAATATTATGATATTTTAAACAAATTTAACCCTGCCTAATGTGTTCTCAAATTTGACGTGTTGCGAAAATTAATTTTCTTTATTTTTCAAGTCAATTTCATTTATTTTCCAACAAATAATACATCGTTGAAAAGCTGACGTCATAAGCTACCTTTTAAGTATAAAATACAATATGGCGCCATAAGAAAAAATGAACCTGATGATGCTATAAAGTAACTGAAACGTCGTGTTAAAAAATTAAATTGCAGAACTGAAATCTACTTAAAAAGTTGCTTTAAAAATGTTTTTACAGATTGTCAAAATAGTGAATAATAAGAAAGCTACAGCATATTTTCGAAAATGCATCTTTTTGGTTTTTTTAAAATATCTTAAAAACCAAAAAAGATAGGGCCGCGTACTAAACGGGTTTCAGTTAGAAATATAATTGCGCAAAACTTTCCCCATTTAACCGTTTCTCTATCTTCTATAGTTTCCAAGATCCCCATACATGTAGGCCCAATTTGGGCCACACTGCATATCATCTTCCCCTCATTCTCTTTTGCTTTCAGATACCTCTCGCAGCGATGCCAAATTATTCTCATACGCACAGGCTTGGAACGAAACATTTGGGCGTCGACTTGACAAACAAGTTAATCTTTTTTGAGATGAATATTACGAAAAAATCTCTACAATGCACAAAAGTTTTTCGTTGATGGAACTTAAAAGTTATTCGACGAATGCTCTAAAAGACATCTGAGAGCAAAAAGAGAAGTGGATGAAAGATGCTATTACATATTGACTTTATATATAAGATAAGATAATACCACATACAGGGGTTTCCAAAGAACTTTTGTCTCAACATTCCCCCATTCCTCCTCAGTCTTATATTGTACGTTTAGACTAGAAGACTGAATATTATACTGTCCTCTGTAGGAAAAAAAATGGAAAATCTGTTACAAAACAGCAAACATGCAAGAGCATAAAAAAATATAAAAAGAATGTTTCACAAAAGGAAAAAAATGATCCGGGGAGTCAAATTAGCCTGATTATTATTTACCTAATAAGGGCGATTTTCGCTGAAAGCTGGTGGAAAAATTACCATTAAAAAGTGAAAATCACCAGCTGAAAACTACCGGTATTTTTTGGGTGTCAATGACTTGAATGACTAACAACAGAGTTGTTTAGACACCATTTTTAATAGTAAAAATTAAAATTTATAAAATACAATAAATCAACAATTTAAACAGTGTATAGTATTCCCAGGATATTTTTTGTGTCTACCGAATTTTTTATCGCGAGTTAATTTGTTTATAAAAAATATACAGACTGTCCCCGGATAGGGTTTACAATAGCACAAATGAATGAAAAATTTTATTTTTCGGGAAAAGTCATCTTAACATAGTATAAAACAAAGTCGCTGTCGCCCGTCTGTCCCCTTTCATATCCGCTTAAATCTTTAAAACTACGCAACGGATTTTGAAGCGGTTTTTTTTTATAGATAGAGTGATTCAAGGGGAAGGTTTTTATGTATAACTAGCGACCCGCCCCGGCTTCGCACGGGTGCAATTTCAGAAAGTGGCATGCCGGGTACTAATATATCGGGTTTGTTCGGGTTTGTATTTATACTAGCGGGTTGCAACGCATGCCGGGTACACGCTAGTTATTGATAAAAAGCTTTGCTTAATGTAAAATAAATGCAATTCACGAAGAGAAAATTTTGATTTTTTATACAGGGTTCGCAAAAACTTCAAGAACATGATTTTTCTCCAAGAGTAAACTACCTTTATTTTTCATTTTTGACCAAAATGCCAATTGGAAAACTTATTTAGAAAAACGTTTGTAATTTAAATCCAAATTTCGATTTTTTTAATTTTTAGAGGTAAAAGAATTTTTTTTGGATAGCAGCATTATTGGTCGAAATACATACGTATTATCAATGACAAACGGGTATCAAAAAGTTTCAAAAACTGATTTTTGGTGTTACCAGAAATATACACTCACCGGCACAAAATTCCGCCACCCTGAAATTTTGGCCAAGTTTGATGTTTTATAACTTATTTATTTTTTATCCGATTTTGGTGATTTTCTTATCAGTTTGTACAGGGTTTTTCCGTATATTTTGGAGCACCCCTGGAGCTTTTATTTGAAGACCGAGAAAAAACTTTAAATTACCAAAGTTGCATGATTTCTCCTGAACCGCCAGAATTTGTTATCGGACAAAACAAATGAACATCGTAAATTTGTTTAATAATGCCAATGTCGATTTTTTTAAATGGAACACCCTGTATCTTAATTTTTTTTTTAAGTCCTCACTCTTTTCTGATTCCAAATATGTATATATGTTATATGTTTACTTTAGTCGTTTAGGCAAAATTTAATTTCAAAATATTGGGGATTAGAAAATCTAGATTGCCCTGAGAAACAATTTGGTTGTCATTAATCGCTTATGGCAACTGACTTATGTCTCAAAAATAATATTTCATACCTTGAATGATCTTGTCTTGGTTTAATGGGTTACTCTAAAGATGAAAAATTCAATAATTATTAATAAATCGCAATATTTTGAAATGAAATTTTGCCTAAATGACTAAAGTAAACATATAATATATACACATATTTGGAATCAGAAAAGAGTGTTAAAAGAAAAAATAATATACAGGGTGTTCCATTTAAAAAAATCGACATTGGCATTATTAAACAAATTTACGATGTTCATTTGTTTTGTCCGATAACAAATTCTGGCGGTTCAGGAGAAATCATGCAACTTTGGTAATTTAAAGTTTTTTCTAGGTCTTCAAATAAAAGCTCCAGGGGTGCTCCAAAATATACGGAAAAACCCTGTACATTAATTTATTCTGTTCTTTTTTAATTATTTTATAAAGTATAATTTTTCGATTAGGCTATATTACACAGGAAGAAATCAAAATATTGTTTTTTGTCGTAATTTTAAAACACCCTGTAGCAAAATTGAGGTGGATAATTTTGTTTACATACTGTTTCTTGTAATCTCTGATGTATTCTAAACATTTCTTTTTTTGATTCATTCCATTATCTCATTTGCGCTGAGAGCTGCAAAATTTTAAATGAAACGCTGATTTGAAGCCTAATTTTATTAAGAAAAACAAACACTAGGTATATCATAAAGTTAATTAACAAAAACAATTTAATTGGTTCCCAATAAAAGGAGCAAATGGAACAACAACTTCTTGGAGGATTTCCTCAATGTAACGGTGGGCGGTTAGAGCTCCATTTTCAACAAATATAAGATTGGTGCGTGCTTCGGTAGAAATACCCGCCCAAATCATGACAGAACCTCCATGATATGAGATTCGTTCTGATATGGTGCAGTCAGCATATCTTTCATTTCTACGTCGGTATACTCGCTCACGACCATCCGGTGACCTTAAACAAACCCTGAATTCATCCGTGAATAGTACGTTTCCCCACTGTTCTAGAGTCCAGTCAGAATGCGATCTTGCAAACCTCAGTCGGTATTGTCGATGCCGTGGAAGTAATCGTGGACATATTGTTGGCCTTCATGAACGAAGCCCATCTTCTGCCAATCTTCTAGGTATCGTTCTTTCACTTACATTTACTCGCCGAATCATTTGTAAGTCATTTTTTAAACACACAGCAGTAGATTCGATCTCTTAAAGAACTAATGGTGACAAAGTGATCATCAGCTGCAGTGGTCATTCTCCTTCTGCCAGAGCCTTGCCGTCTAGTAAACATTCCCGTCTGTAAATACCTATTCCAGGCATCACAAACTGTAGACCGCGGAATTCTTAGAGTACGGGCGACATAACTTTTGCTACGGCCATCCTCTATTAACGCAACAATTCTACCCACGTCTGCTGGAGTTAATACCATATTGACACACAACAAGTTATAATATTGTCACTGTCAAACATTCTGCCACAATAATCGCGTCCTAAGCCAACGTCGATATTTTTTTACCATAAGCTTGACATACATTTTCAAAAAATAACATCGTTACATTTAAAATTTTGCAGCTCTCAGCAAAAATGAGATAATGAAATGAATCAAAAAAAGAAATGTTTAGAATACATCAGAGATTACAAGAAACAGTATGTAAACAAAATTATTCACCTCAATTTTCCTACAGGGTGTTTTAAAATTACGACAAAAAACAATATTTTGAAATCCTCCTGTATAATATAGCCTAATCGAAAAATGATACTTTATAAAATAATTAAAGAAGAACAGAATAAATGGATCTACAAACTGATAACAAAATCATGAAAATCGGATAAAAAATAAATCAGTTATAAAACATCAAACTTGGCCAAAATTTCAGGGTGGCGGAATTTTGTGCCGGTGAGTGTATATTTTTAATTTCACAAATGAAATGACCCCGGAAATAACAAAAAATCTTAAAATAACAACAAATAATAGATTCAGAATTTGCTATTTAAACACTCCCCTCCATATTCAACACGTTTTTCCAGCTGTAAACAAATGTGGTCAAAACTTCTTCGAAATTTCTTCAAGGGAAATTGTTTGAACAGCTTCATCACTTCGCTATTTTAGAAGCTGTACGTCAGTGTACGTCGTTCTCAATTGGACCGGAGTACACTAATTGTTTGAGGCGCCCCCAAAGATAGGCATCTGAAATAGTTAAATCGGGACTTCTTGGCGGCCACAGAACCGGGCCACTCCGACCAATCCATCTGTGGCCAAATGTATTATTAAGCCATTCCCTCACTTCAATTGCGAAATGCGCAGGGCATCCATCTTGTTGAAAGTACATTTCGTTCCTAAATTGGAGAGGCAATTCTTCTACTAGGTTGTCAGAAAGGAATGTTTCCAACATTTCAAGGTAACTCCTACGGTTACACTTGTTTTCGAAAAAGTATGGGCCAATGCCATAATAATAAATCTCACACCAGACATTTACTTTTTTGTAATATTGTTTTCTTGCAGGAATTCTAAAACGGGGATTATTTTCGCTCCACTATCTAATTTATAATATAATTATACTTATTTAGTATAAATTGCGATGGACAAATTCATAGTTTTGCAGATGATACTACAATTTTTTATACCGATACAAATTGGGAAAACTTAAATAATAAAATTAAAAAAGATTTTAAAATTATAAAAAATTGGTTTGATAACAATTTGTTAACAATTAATTTTAATAAAACAAATTACATTCCTTTTACTTTAAACCTAAATAACCTACCACAAAATATGAATAGTATTCAAATAAATGAAGACATTCAAATTTTTAAAGTTAATAAAATAAAATATTTGGGAATTATTTTTGACAGTAAATTAAATTGGAATTTTCACATAGAATACTTAATTAAAAAATTAAGAAGTTTACTACCGATTTTTAAAAACATTAAAAAATTTTTAAATGTAAGACATATGGAAATATTATATTACGCGTTAGTTAAAACTCATTTAAATTACGGAATTTTAGGTTGGGGAGGAATAAATAGAACTTTAGTTAAAAATTAGAAATATTACAAAAAAGGTTTCTAAAAATTATATACAATAAAGATTATCTTTATCCTTCAAAAGACTTATATTCAGAAACAAAAAAGTTGAACATTAGACAACTTTACATTTATAACATCTTAATATATATATTCAAAAATAAAAACCTTATACAATTTAAAAACCATAATCATAATACACGTCATAAAAATGAAATAACCATAAAACCTAAAATAAATAAGTCCATAGGACAAAAAAATTTCAAATATTTATGTTTTTATTTAAACGATTATTTACCAACAAAAATTAAAAAATTGATTTCATTAAAAAAATTTAAAGTCGAAATAAAAACACGGATATTAAAAACAGACAATTTGAAAATATTTTTAGAAATGCTTTAATTAATTAATTAATATTGTTCTGAATAATTTATATGAGTAATATTTTTTACTTAAAAATTATAAACTAATAATTTTATTATAGGTAATATATTTCTTCAAAAAAGCTGCGTTTATACTATAAATTAACATTTTTACTTTAAAAAAATTGATTTTTAATGCATATTTATGATTTATGATTTTATATACTAAAACAAAAAATAAGATTTGCCCCTAACAAGCTCAGCTTCAGGGGATTGAAGAATACGTTTATTGAAGACAACATAAACATATTTATTATATTATTAAATTTTTGAATAAACTTATTATTATTATTATTATTATTATTATTATTATTATTATTATTATTATTAATATGCGCAGAAGACACTTTCCCGTTTGTTGAAAATGTCGAATAATCGGAGAACAAATGATAAATTTATGAAAATTCCTGTTTTTAATTACAATTTTGTTTCCTACCCAAAGACAAAAATCCAAACGTTTGACTCCCATTTTTGAGACGTAAACGTTAGGGTATCTTTGATTAAATTTCTCTATCACAAAGTTGTAAGAACTTTCGCCCGCACCGTAACATTGAACTAAATAAACCCTTTATTCTAAGGTCAATATTTTCAAAACACATCAAATTCTATTTGACAACTTCAAATTTACCCCATACGTAAAGCAAAGTAATAAAAAGGTAAAAAAATTCCTTGTTGTTACAAAAGATGGTAGGAATGCATTTAAAATTTTAAAATAAGATACACACCACCCATTATGGAAATAGAGTCTAATAAAATTTTATATTAATAGCAGCAAAATTTACCTCTAAAAATTAAAAAAAAAAAACTAAAAAAATCGGATTTAAATTACAAACGTTATTGTAAATAAGTTTTCTAATTGGCATTTTGGTCAAAAATTAAAAATAAAGGTAGTTTACTCTTGGAGAAAAATTATGTTTTTGAAGTTTTTGCGAACCCTGTATAAAAAATGAAAATTTTCTCTTGGTGAATTAAATTTTTTTACAAACAAAACTTTTTTTCAAGAATGAAATTTTTCATCCGTTTGTGCTATTGTAAACCCTATCCGCGGACAGTCTGTATATTGAGTAAAGGCACTGCTTATTCGTCTGGGGTAGTAAAATCAAATTAATTTCTACAAATAAACATTTAATTTACTGAATCATATATAATATGCCTTACCCTGTCTGGGGAGCGAAGTTTAAACAAGAAGACAACTTCAATCCTGGAACAAATTGATCTTGGACAGCGAATTCAGTGCTCAACGTATTGTCGGTGGTCCACTTTTCGGTGAATGTGAGGCCGTAATCTTTAACTTTATATTTGGTTTCCAAGGAACCAGACACCTTTCCTGATTCTTGATTGGAGGAACCACCAGTGCTAAATTCTACTCCTGAGGCGGATTTGGTCTTGACGTCTAGCTTGATGAGACCAAAATGGTAACCCTTGTTAAATACGTCTTTGGCTTTCTTGCCGAGATCGGAATATGGTGGTGGGCCCATTGTTTCTTCAACGACCTGTTTGGAAAATATAAATTATGTATAAATATATTATAATATATACACCTTACTTGATTGATTGATGTTGATATTTTATTCAATTTATTTGAATTACCTTATTTACTATATTACTTTCATAGAAAGAACCAACACAACTCAATTTTGCAAACGGATATTTTAATCGCGAAGAAATATTTATTTATGTCACTGTGATAAGCATTGCACAACTGATTAGTGATAATTCGTTTTTAACGTTTCTTATTTTTTATAAATGAAGTTTTCCTAGCTGCCTGTATTTAATATAATATAGAGTGTCTACATAAGTTGAAACGTTTTTATTATCAATTTTAAGAAAAAAAGTCTATTCACTTTGGGAGCGCAAACTACTTAAAAAAAAATTTCCTTTATAAATTTTAAGGAAAAACAAAAAATCTAATTGTAATAGAAACTACATACTTTTTTAAATCCTCAACCCTTAAATTATAGGACGGTATTAACATTATGTATTTTCATAGGTATTCAAGGGACACCTATACCTAATGAAATTTTAAAACCCTTCGACATTCTTCGGTATGGTTCGAAAACAACTAGTGTGGTGGTATAAAATTCAGTAATTAACCAAATGGTAGCGGTAACCGAAAAATGGGTTAATTTGGTACCACGATATTCTGATCTGACGTCACCTAAGTGCCATAATGCTCACTGGCACCGGCTTTAAAAGCCCGGTTACAAGTAGTGGTTCCTACTGTCACTTCCATTATAAATTCTTTGTAATGAGTTTGTTTTCAAAATGTTTGGCCGTCGGCCGGTAATTTATTATTTTTTGCGGAGAAACAATTATTAATCTTAAAAAAATAATGGCAAGTAAAAGTGTATTTACGAGTCCTGTAAATTATCAATCTGTCATAAGCTTTTAAAAATTAGAGGTTATGTTTTTAACCAACATGTCTGTGATTGTTCGTCCCGAATATAACCAGATTTTTATGGTTAATCTGTTAATTGTGGTGGTAAACCGTGGTTACTGATGGTGATATTCGAACCATACCCTTAATTCCCCTTATTTAACGAAATATTGTTGATACAATGTATTGACGTCGATATGTACTTTGACCCATCTACATAAAAATACAAGATAACAAAAATGTGACAATAAAATTTACTAATTAGATTTTTAAAACGTAGAAAACCTACATAATAATATACCTCTACCCATGTGCTGCCAATTCTATAATTAGCCTATTTAAAAACAAGAAAATATTTTGCCAATATGGTATTTAAATAATATAGGTATAATAAAATAAATAAATATTGTAAATTTTACAAAATATTAATTAACATTTTTGATGAGACACAGCTTTTGCCATCAGTAGTTAGTATGTTTAGTAGAGGTATACATAATGATGTAATGATTTAAAGTTGCGTCATTTCAAGATAAAAAAGTTTATTCAGTTTTACATATAAACTATAACATTAATTTCTGAAAAAATTAAAGAATAAAAATTCTCGTTTTGCACCCAGTAGCTAAAAAAAGCATTTTATGTTCCTACATTTTAAAGGATTAAAGGGTCACTCTTATTTCGTTAGAAATCCCTCTACCTATAGGTACTTTAAGGGCTACCATAGCTTCTGTTTTTAGCACTTAATATACTTGTCACTGTCAAACTGGCATGAAATTATTGGTAAAAATCTGTCTCAAGCATTTTCCCCAAAAAAAACTGCCTATACTGGATTTACTGAATTTATTCCGAGTTGCAAACGCACAATATATGACTATTTAATTCATTCCTTTGTTTCATACCTATATTCTGGCATTGAAGGCCGATATTGTGTTTTTGTTTTTAGTGTTTTCATCGCCTACTAGGTATGCAAAATAATGAATAAAGGAGAAAACTCAGGAAAAAAAGGGTCAAACTATATGTGGGATATATAAGGGCAAATTTGTATCAGGAAAGGATATAAAGACGAATTTCACATTAAAAACCTAGCCTTTTACGAAGGGGCACAAATCTTAAAAAATTAACGTTTCTGCCGAAATGAGTTTTTAGATTCATAATCTAAGTAGGAACGCCCCAAAATGTTCCTAAAAAAATAATCAATTTTGGAGTGGTGTTTGTAGATATTACCAATAATTACTATTGTAATTTTTTGTATTTCCTGTAACTTAAGCGCCACCTTAATAATAAACTGGAGTTTGCTTCTATGGTCTAAAGGTACTCACTCCATCTCGCGTCAACTAACGGAAATAGAAAAATAACGTTAACCTCGTCACAGTCGTCACTCAGGTCACAAGGATAAAAAAGCATGGCGTAGTTTTATTAGATAATTTGATTAGAACCATTTTCTGCAAATAATAAAGAATAGGCTGACCCTCAAATTAGTTTAACGCAACAATCTGAAAGCCTTGTCTATACGAGCCAAGTTTACATCCTTCAGAAATTAGGTAAAAATCGATGTTCCAGCCCAAACCACATTCTTACATAATCGGCAAACTATTTTTTCTCTATACTGTATCATCAAAAAGGAACCAAATCGTAACCCAAGAAAGGTATTACGCGACCTAAGTTAATAAATTAATATATAAAATAAAAACGACCATCATTTTTGTACCAGAAAAAAATTGAAAAGACAAATGAAGTTGATCTGTAAATCAAGTTGACCAATGAGGAATAAAAAACAAAAATATATCTTACCTATGTGTATCAACGTTTGCAATGGATAAAATTAGATTTATTGGGGGTCAATTTATTGGCAAAAACCCCTAACTATGTCGAAATGGTCACAAGCACAGCACAAAGTCAGAAACGAAATTCTAGCTCACCACCCGGACCGGCAATAAAATTTACGTCACGTCAGCTAGAGGCTAGAAAGAGAGCCCCTCAGTTGGCGATAAGAAGAGATAGGCATAGTAGGAATGTTGCCAGATTTAGCCATTATCTAGAAAAATTGCATTTTTCTCTAAAACCGACTTTAGTATTTACATATTCACTCACTCAAACATATTTTCAATAAGAAAAATCAACCAATTGCCTGTTGTTATATTTTTTACAACTAAAAGAGACCCGCTTAGAATAATTCGTGGAAAATGGTACAAGCAGGCCCGGTTCCAGCGCCCGGGCAACCCGGGCAGACGCCGGGGGCGCCAAGTCCAAGGGGCGCAAGATATTGCCAAAGGTAAAACAAATAAGCGTCTGTATAACCTTCGATGTATAATATACTATTTAAAAGATAGGGCGCCCAAGTATTTTTTATAATCACATCAAAAAAATTAAATATTTTTGATGGTATATAAGTATATTATATTCAGGAAAAAAATATGAAATAAAAATTTCGAGGGCGCTAAATAAGACCCTTGCCCGGGGGCGCCAGGAGGTCTAGAACCGGGCCTGGTACAAGTGTCCACATATTCTTACATTGAAAACCCCCTTGTATTGGTTTGCTTAAATAATGTACTGACATGTTATTTTATATTCTATAGGGGGGCCAATCACAAATTTAAGGTATAAATAAATTGACAATGTTGTTGATGTAGATTGTAAAGCGCGTTAAAGTATTGTCATTTATTTTTCACCATTTTCCGCGGTGTTCTCTCCTTTAAACTTGTCTTTTCTTTGGGTCAATTAAAATAGATCACCAAATATATTACGTAACCGCAGACATTAAAAAACTCTCCCTTCGGGGAATCTTATAAAGATTTGGCAACGATGCCGACTTTTTGACTGACATAGGCCATAGGTACTAAGACATTTACTAGTGTATTAGAATTAGTTGTAACGGTTTATAATATTAATTTATTTATTATTAAATGTGTTTCGAATTTTAGGTTTTCGACGAAGCTATTTTTGCTAGCAAACACTATTTCCATTAGTCATTATATCGCTTCTCGTTCGTTTAAAAATCATAGGCTATAGGCTAGGTTATTACTCGCGAGATTACGAAACATGTCGTTGGGTTTTCTTGTCGATGATTGTAAAGGTGTTTGGTGTTTATTTCTGGCTGGGAAAAAACGTCCAAGAAGAAGAAGAGCGTTATGTAGGGATGGCAAAATAAAAAAATACATCGATATATTGAATCATATGATATATCGAAAGAACATATCGATATATCGAATAAAAAACATCGATATTTTGAATATATCGATATATATTCTTAAATCTTAATTATAATAATAATAATAAATTTTTTTAATAATGCCACTGTGGAAAAATATTTTAATGCCGCTTTAAAAAGATTTGGATAAACGACCTTCATTTCTCCGCATAGTTCCAGAGGGTCTTCCTTTTAAACTCCTTACTGGAATACTCAAATATTGGTGTAGTTCGGTTCGACCAACGTCGAGCATGGGCACGAGCTCACGCGACATTTTAATAATAAGGTTTCCGATATATTTAAAATATATCGATATATTTTGCGATATATCGAAATAAATATATCGATGTTTATATATCGATATATTTCATAAATATATCGATATATTAAATATATCGATATATCGTTGCCATCCCTAGCGTTATGTACTTTTTTCCATTTGGTATTGGTTTTAATTTTCTTATTCTAAATAGGTAGACGAAAATACTAAATAGCATAAATGAACGTTTTGCC
The DNA here is from genome assembly GCA_963969555.1 of Polydrusus pterygomalis. Lineage (NCBI taxonomy): Eukaryota > Metazoa > Arthropoda > Insecta > Coleoptera > Curculionidae > Polydrusus > Polydrusus pterygomalis. The sequence goes on along the minus strand of OZ018381.1, from coordinate 41,825,310 downwards.
TTCATACTTCAATAAAGTATCACTGCACGCCTTCGTCAATAAATAATAGGTAGTCCATCCCACAGAAGTCCATCCTGCAGACGTACGCGACTACAAAATTTAAAAGCTATACCTTTGACAAGAAAAATAAAGGTGGCATTTATATTGTTGGAAATATTCCAATATTTGGGATGTTTTAACCCATAAAATAAACCACTAAACTTTAACTACATTTTTTGTTAACAATAAGTAGTAGGTATAAACTTTAATTTCAAATTATATTAGTATCTTACGGGTGGCGAAGCAGCACCGGCATTTTGGTTCTTTTTTCCAAATAAACCAACTCCTTTCGCACAATCCACCTGCCGTACATCGGAGCGTGGAGTATCACTTTTTATATTGGCCTCTACTATCCGGGGGCAGTTGTATAACTTCTCTTCTATAGGTGGTTTACACGGATTCTCCATTTCTTATGAAAAATAGATCTTTTCAGACTAGTTTTTTGACATATCCATCCTAAATTTTGACAATTTGGTAGGTAGTCAACCAGTCAATTGTTTAATAACGTAAAATGCAGAAGCTCCTGGTAATATTTTTAATTTGTTCAACTCTTTGCTACGTTATGTGAATTAATAATGCCGATTTGCTCAACCAAAACACTAAAAAACATATAAAATTATCTAAACTGATAAAAGGTACTTTTGATTTTGAATTTACCGGTAAATTTGACATTTAGGGATTTTTCATTGTTACCAGGCTGTCAACCATGCAGCGCCGTCACGTGATCTGTCAAAATTTGACTTTGTTGTTTTGAAATGTTTTGTCTAATTTTTTGAAAATAATAAAACTTTTGTCCTAAAAATATGTCTTCACCCACCCAAGGTATTAAACAGCATGAGCAGTGTTGTGTGTGTATTAATAAAGACATGTGGTTTTGTATTTTTGTTAAATTAATTGCTAAATTGGAAAGGCATCCACTAGTATGGCAGATTTTTTTGAATCATTCAAATAGTTAGCCTCCAAATTTGAATTTTATTTTGTATGGAACTTTCCAAAAGTAAATTTAACATTTACTATTTACGTTGTTGCTATTTCAGACATATAAATTATATCTTTTACCACCAAACTATATCTGAACATGGCCAGAGTACCTAAAAATATAAATTTTAGGGACCCTTGATGATGCTGAAGCTATATTAGAAAATGTTACAAGTTTCGAAACAGAAAACAGTGGCGAGATAGAAAAATTAACTGAGCTTTCGCAAGAATTATCTATAGATTCTGAAGCAATGGAAACTCAAGGTGTGTAATTTTTTAACCAAGGCATAGAATAAAATATAATTGGTGCCAAATACACAATGTTGTACTGTTAGGAGTGTGGCAGGCTTTAAATTTAATAATTTTAGTAAGAAACGCCCTAATTTCAGTATATAAGGAACAAGACATAAATAGATATCAGCATAAAGACATAAATAATTATTTATCACTAACCACATGCTATTGAAAATCATATCATATTCAGTACGATTACTAGAACAACCATTAATATAACTAAAAATATCTAAATACCTATTGAACATAATTTATAACTACTAAACAACCTATTTCAAACATATAGTTAGGTAGTTGGATATCTAATGTTCTTCACTTTACAGAATTTCTGTTAGATAATTTAAAATTTTTATAAGTAATGATGATGGCATGTGTTTCAGAACATGAATTAGTGGTTGAATCAGAAGATGTAGAACAAGAGGAGGAGGTAGATCAAACGGAGGCAGAAATTGAACCTCATGAAGTTGAGGTTCAGTCTGAAGATCAATATGATGGTTTTGATGAAGTTCCAGAACCTAAATATAAACCTGCTGCCAATGTACCCCCTTTAAGGCCCCTTAATATAGCTCCCAAACCTGAACAGGTTCCAATTGCTGTAAAGTCAGTTAGTGGACAACCTTTAATTTTAGTGCCAGGTATGAAATTACTATAAACTTATCTCTTAAAAATATGTATATTCATGGAGATAAGATATTCTCATTAATAGTACCATTTTTAGTAGAAAGTAATAGTATGTCTTACCTATTATATGTTTAACTAGGAGGAAGTGGAGGTCAAGCAATCAAACTCGTAAATCCACAAGGACAAGAAATAAATCTAGCTAATTATTCCTTAACTCGTCCTATTACAATAAAAACAACAGGGAAAATTCCAGTGACACAAGCTCAACCGAAACCAATTTTTATGAAAAAAATTATCACCACTAGCTCTGGTCAAAAAACTGTTACAAAACCAATAACCTTTGCTAAACCAAATCAACAATTGGTAGTAGTACAAAAATCGGGAGATCAGACACAGCAAGTAAAGTTAGTTCAAGCAGCTCCAATGGGTAATATATCCACGGGTCCCGTAACAAAAACAATAACATTGCAACAAGCCCAAGAAATGGGGTTGCTCGGAAATGCTAAAATTGTACAAAGTGGTGTTCAGCAGGTGGGAACTAAAAGGACCGTCCTCATTAACAAAAGCCAATCGAAAACCATCAAGCTTGTCCCGCAAGGGTCTGCATCTCAAATTACAACTGGTGGCCCAAAAACTATATCGCTAGCGCAATTTAAATCACCAACCAAAATTTTGCCGGCTGCAGCAACAAATATGGGAGCTAGCAAAGGGCCTCAGAGGCTTATTTTTAAAAGTGCCAGTGGTAGTCAGGTTTTACCTGCTGGACAGTTAATACAGGTAGCTGGAACTCAAGGAATTACCAATGGTCAGATTCATCAGATCAATGTACCTGGGAAGGGAGTAAGTTTTATTTTATTTTGGTGTAGATCTGTTTCTTATTTGTGAACTACTTTTTTATACCTACACATACATACTAGGGCTCGGAATTGTATTAGAATAATTCGAATATTCAACTATTCTAAATTCGAATTTTTTGTTAGTTAAACAATTCGACTATTCAAATATTCGACTATTCGAAATTCGAATATTTGACTACCGTAAAATGGGGTGACTTGAAATCGTGGTGTGACTTGAAAAATTTTGTAAGGATAGTTTTAACACGCTGCTGACATCTAACGGCAACTTTCGGAACTGCATACTCGTTTTGGTATGAAACCTTACTTATCAAACAGCTGTTACGACTAGTTGACATGAGTGTATTGTCCAGAGTGTTTTTATTGGAAATTTGGGAAGAAAAGTAAAATATTTCAACATTTTCGTACGTTGAATACTTCTATGTGCACAGTATATATGTAAAAAGTGAGTATCTCCTAGTATTTTTTTATGTGTTGCCTTATTATCACAGGAGATTAATTTAACCTTAAACTGTATTTAAAAAATGAAGTAAGGCAGTGGCGTCACATTTAATTTTTTTGTGTATTTTTAGGGGTGACTTGAAAAATAGGGGAAGAACCTACAAAAGGCGTGTTGGCTCACGAAACTACAAAAATTACTTGGACGAGACCGTGAGACGAATCTCCAGTGGAAAAAAATGATATTAAAAGAAAATTAATAAACCCGATCTTTCTAAGAAGAGGAGCAATAAAATTCTCAGGTTTAAAGTTGTAAAGAATACCGAGTTTCTTTTGTTCGTATTAACATGTTTAGTTTTACATAGAATGTATTTTTTTTATGTTTTTTGTTTTCTTAGTTGGTATCTTTTGTATGTTAATATAATGTTGTTAATTATTCCGAAGATACATAAATAAAGACTATTTAATAGAAATATGGCTATTTCTTTTTTAAAAATGTGTTTTTTTTACAAACATCGCAAAAAAATTGTTTTTTTTAGCTTTCCTATTTTTCATCTCCCCCCTGTTGTGCATAGAAATGAATTTAACAGCGAAATTTAGCCATTTTTCAAGTCACCCCAAAGTGGGGTGACTTGAAAAATCACCTTTGAAAATTTTTTTCTCTTTAGGGAAAAACAGGATTAATATTATTGATATCCCATAATGTTCCCTAGGTTCCAAAGAGTTGTATACCAATTTTTCTTTATTTTTTTTCTTTAAATTGTGGTCAAGAATGAAGCAAGTTTGTCGAAAGTGTTATCAAGTCACCCCATTTTACGGTATTCGAATATTCGACTATTTAAATATTCGACTATTCAAATATTCGACTATTCGAAATTCGAATATTTGACTATTCGAATATTCGACTATTCAAAATTCGAATATTTGACTATTCGACTATTTGAATATTCGACCATTCGAATATTTAACTATTTGACTTTGTTCGGATATTTATATGTTCGACTATTCGTGTTTTCTGTGAAACTGTAAATTTTAACGTTAAAAAGAAAAACAAAAATAAAATTATATAGTCAGCAAGCAGTTAAACCACTTCTACCGTGATTAAACGACTGTATTTCGATATTTAAATAGACGACTATTCGAATATTCGACTATTTAAATATTCGAAATTCGAATATTTGACTATTCGAATTATTCGACTATATTCGACGATATTCGACTATTCGAATAACATACCAAACGACTATTCGAATACTTATATTTTAAAAATTCCTAGCCCTAATACATACCTACTACAAATACGATACTCACCATTGGGATCTCGGAAACTATAAAAGATAAGTACAGCAAAGGTTAAATTGGGGAAAAGTTAGATAATTTGAAGCCTAATTTAATGTCCTATTACTTCCGGAGATATCGGGAAAAAAACGAAACTTCATTTTTGGTTTTTGTTTTTTGGGACGTTATTTATAAATATATTAAAAAACAGAAAGCCGTTTCTACAGGCACTGTATTACGACACATTTAAAGACATTTTTCCACACTAGTGCGGAAAAAATTTTCGGCACGATTATGTCAAAAATCCGTGCGGAAAATTGGTTTTTCCACACTAGTGCGGAAAAATTTTTCGGCACGATTATGTCAAAATCAACTTGTAGTTATAACTTTTTTTCCCAGAATTAGTTACTGTTACATATCGTCACCTTAGAGTTATACTGTGGTATGTGCAGGAAACCAAGTTTTGCGAAAAAGGCTTAATGAAAAATTGGCTTTTTGTTACAGTGCTATGGACAGACCTACACTTAAGAAAATTTATACTTAGTTAGTTTCATTATAATTATTACGGTTTTTTAGAAAAAAAAATATACACATATACATTGTTTTTTCTATATTTTGGGCACTAGAAAAAACACATACAATTATGTAACTCTATTTTTTTATTAATTATGAAAACATACAACTCTGTAACGTTACAAAAAAACAAAATAACTACAAATAAGAATTTAATCCAGAACTAGAGAAATAAATATGTTAGGCATTATCATTTTTGGGAAGTATAGCCTTATAGCCATATAGTAAGTATGCCTTATCCACCTCAGGAATCCACTAGCACACTAACTCAACGACCCAACCAAATAAAAACAAAGTTGTATGTGTATTATTTGTGACCATAGGAATAAAATATAAAATTACAAAGGTGTATGTGACACATATACAACTATGACACTCTAAAAATCGCAATTCACGTTGATACAACAATGTATTTATGGTTGCCAATGACATATGGTGTAACATACAACATTGTAATTCTCTGCAAGGCAAGTTTGAGGTACATACAACTTATTAACACCGAAAAGTCAATTTCAGAAAAAATGCGACATACAACAGTATAACTCTAAGGTGACGATATGTATGTGATTGTTATATAGTTAATTAAAAATTATTAAATTTCTTTGAAATATGTGTTACTTATTTCCACACGTCTGTAGAAAAACTATTGTACCTGACACGTGCGGAAAATGTTTTCCGCAATTGTTAGGTAAATAGCTATTTTCTAATTTAAAAAACGACGGTTCGGTTTTCAGATATTACCACCAGATTAAGATCAATAACATATATTTTGCCAACATTTTATTGTTTTGGACCGAAAATCCATCATCCGTACTTAAAGTGTTTTTGTAATTCGGTCCTGAGAAAACTCACTCTAAGGATAAGGAATTTACCAAAATATTACTTATTAAATGTCTCTCTTTTTGGTTAGAGGACCATATTTTATTTCATTTAATCGTAATAATTATCAGGACCGTATTGCAAAATAACTAAGTTACTGATGATGGATTTTCGGTTCGAAACGGTGAAATTTTGCCAAAATGTTAGTGATTTATGTTTTAAGGGAACAAAATACTTTAGAAAGTAATATTTAAATTACAGGTCCGTATTTAAAAAAATGTATTTGATGGATTAGAAACTATCTTTAAATGTGTCGTAAAAAAGGGCCTGTAAAAAATTCTTTCCACTTTTTAATATGTTAATAAATAACGTCACAAAAACGGAAAATAAAGTACTAGGAAGTACTAGGAGTTCTTGATTTCTCACCTTCATTAAGTTAAGCTCTACATTATTTAACTTTGCTCCAATTTGACATTATTTTGCTGTAAGTATATTTTATAGTTTCCTAGATCCCAATGGTGAGCATCGAATTCGGAACACCCTTTACCGTCCTAAATACATTTTGATCGATTGATATAGTGATAATAATAAGTGTAAATAAAGTTTTTCAGAAATATTTCAATTTTTTTTAGATGCAGTATATAAAATTTGTTACTTCAACTTCTGGGGAATCTAGTAATTCAACAGTAACACTTGTTAACACTATAAAATCCACTACAAGTTCATCTTTATCAACAGTAGTATCTGATGTAAAGGTATTAAATAACAAACATTTCAATGCTTTAAATTATTTAACCTTAAGGTGCCATTTTTCTTTAGATATGTATGATGTACAGTTGTATTAATAAAAAATACGGTACACGAATTAGAATGAGAGGAAACCTTAACTATATTTGCGTAAAACCGGCTTATCGCATGTTAAAGATTATTGAAAATGCAAAGCATTGGCGTTGGGCGACCCATATACAATAGAATAACAAAAATTATTTTTTTTATTTTAAAACATATCTTAATAGTTTTATAAAAATTACAATAGAAACAAAGAACGTTTAACAAGAATAAATAAAATCTAATATTTGGTCATATATCCCTGTTTTTCTATTACTTTAGCCAGTCTATTCGGAATTGACTGAATTATATTTGATACAATATTTGGATCAAGCTCTTCCCAGCACGCATGTATTATTTCCCATAAATCTTCTGAATTTTGTGGCCTAAAATTTCGATTATATATTTTTTTTACGATTATACCTCAAATATTTTCAATTGGATTGATATCGGGACTATAAGCGACCCAAGGCAGCACTTCCACATTATGAGTTTGAAAGCAGTGGTTTACAGCATTGGCAGTGTGGACTAGACAAAATCTTGTTGAAATATGAAAGTATTATTGGGATATATTTGCTCAGCAGATGGATGGTAACAATATGTTTTCTAAAATGTTAATGTAATTTCCGGCAGTAAATCTTTCCTCTATTCGCCAGCAAACACCAGGTCCATGAACACTTATCTAGCCCCATACATTTACAAAGAAACGCCCATATTTAGAAGTGTTATTAAGTTAGTATATCGCTCTTCAAACCTGGTATTGTTTAGACGGTACACACGAATTTGTCCGTATAAGTCGATTGGAACGTCTTTTTATCAGTAAAAATGACCCTGTTCCAAAATTGAGGATTGCGGTATATTAGAATTTAAAGCAAAAATAATCCTTGATTGTCGCTGTTCTTCGGTAAGAAACATTTTTTCGCAGCTGGGCGACTTTTTAGTTCAGATTCCTTGACTCTCCTGCTGGCGGTAGGTTGGGAGGTAGGAAATGCTGTATCAATAACAGCATCCCTTGCAGTTGCAAATGGATTATTTCCTAAATATCCCAAAAAAGCAGTATCGATCCTGTTCAGGGTTGGAACGTGTGGGACGACCTGAACCAATTTTCCTCGTTAAGGATTCTTCTGCGTTGCTTAGTTTTCAATATAGTTTTTTTTATTTCTATTATACAACTGCGCTACAGCACGGATTGACCATCCTTCTTCGATTATTGATGCAATTTGAGCCTTTTCAACTTCAGACATCTGAGGAGGCGTTTTTATGTTCCTCTGTCAAAGTTTATCAAACGTTACCACCATGCAGTTTCAAAATTAATTACACCGACGCCAATCCTTTGCATTTTTGATAATCTATGACGTGTGATAACCTCCAATAAACAATCATTTAGACAAGCCGGTTTTACGCAAATATGACAAAACTTACCTCTCATTCTAATTCTTGTACGCTTTTTTTATGAATACAACTGTACACTGACTTAATGTGCTAGACGCTAGTTCAGTCCGTGTCCATAAATCATTTTAGTAAGAAGGAACGTATTTTTTTCTACTTTACCTACGTTTTTTTTACTTTGATTTTGTGGGGTAAAATTTGATTATTCAGTTCTAACTAATACTGCTTTTAGCCAATCATAACGGCAACTAAGTTGGTTACGAAACCAGCCACTTCGACTAAGCCGACCCAAGTGATGTTGGTCCCAGCAGGATATATACCTGCAAATATTCAACAGGTAATTTGTAAGTTTATGAACAAAATAAATTCTTCAAAGCCATCAGAAATATTCTCCGTTATTATTATATTGATAAGGATTTCGCGTTATAATTTTTGTTTTATTCAAAATAACCTTTTATAGTGCCCCAATTTGTAAACCCATAGGTGAAAAGAAGTATAGTCATATTATATATTTTATATTTCGTGTTGGACTATATTTTAAACGTCTAATAATAATAATAATAATAATAATAAGTTTATTTAAAATTCAATAATATAATAAATATGTTTATGTTGCCTACGATAAACTTATTCTTCAATCCCCTGAAGCTGAGCTTGTTAGGGGCAAATCTTATTTTTTGTTTTAGTATGTAAAATCATGAATATGCAGTAAAAATGTTAATTTATAGTATAAACGCAGCTTTTTTGAAGAAATATATTACCTATAATAAAATTATTAATTTATAATTTTTTTAATGAAATCAATTTTTTAATTTTTGTTGGTAAATAATCGTTTAAATAAAAACATAAATATTTGAATTTTTTTTGTCCTGTGGACTTTTTATTTTAGGTTTTATGGTTATTTCATTTTTATGACGTGTATTATGATAATGGTTTTTAAATTGTATAAGGTTTTTATTTTTAAATATATATATTAAGATGTTATAATTCTTAAGTTGTCTTTTTTGTTTCTGAATATAATTCTTTTGAAGGATAAAGATAATCTTTATTGAATATAATTTTTAGAAACCTTTTTTGTAATATTTCTAATTTTTTAACTTAAATTCTATTTATTCCTCCCCAACCTAAAATTCCGTAATTTAAATGAGTTTTAACTAACGCGTAATATAATATTTCCATATGTCTTAGTCTTACGTTTAAAATTTTTTTAATGTTTTTAAAAATCGGTAGTAAACTTCTTAATTTTTTAATTAAGTATTCTATGTGAAAATTTCAATTTAATTTACTGTCAAAAATAATTCCTAAATATTTTATTTTATTAACTTTAAAAATTTCAATGTCTCCATTTATTTGAATACTATTCATATTTTGTGGTAGGTTATTTAGGTTTAAAGTAAAAGGAATATAATTTGTTTTATTAAAATTAATTGTTAACAAATTGTTATCAAACCAATTTTTTATAATTTTAAAATCTTTTTTAATTTTATTATTTAAGTTTTCACAATTTGTATCGATATAAAAAATTGTAGTATCATCTGCAAAACTATGAATTTGTCCATCGCAATTTATACTAAATAAGTCGTTAATATAAATATTAAAAAATAATTCCTATTTTTTGTGTCCTCTAGAATAGATTAAAAATCTGCCATCGCTGTTAATCGCGACATGAATTTACCATTTACTCAATTCTTCATTTATTTATTTTTATTTAGAAATATATATAATAAAGCATTTTTGTACATTGGATTTCTATACTATAACTGATCGCCAAGGTAAATATTTCAAAAATAGTTGTAGGCGGTCGGCTCAGTCGGCTGTCATCAAATATCACCAATTCACCAATAAAATGTAATTAAACACGTATAAATTCACTATCACTAATAGATAGCTAAAGGTTAAAAAGTTTTCTAACATATCTTTAATTAAGTCCTTTTAAATTAAAAAAAAAATTATGTTCTCAATAAAAAACCATTTGCAGATTCAAAAAGTTGCAATTCCTGCAGTTAAACAGCAAGCACCTCAACAAAAACACGCCTTAGCAACAGTGCCAAGACCCGCTGTCCCAGCAACAACTTGTAAGTAATTTTTAAGTGACTTCAAAACAGAAGTATATCAATTTGACCTGTATTGGACTTTTTTATTTAATGTTTGTTTCTGCATAACTTTTTTGCTCGCTTTGAGATTCTTTTTGTATGTGATAATAGGTTCCCCAGGATATCCCAGCTACAGGGTTGGCAAATATCATAATAATAATATCCGATATATATCCAAATTTAGATATTTATTTATATTTTTAATTATTTTTAAATTATTTCATGTTTTCTGTAAAGATATATTTTAAAATTAATTTATTATTAATTATTTTATTTTTTAATTATTTAATTAACTTAATGCGTGTTATTGCATATTTAGACGTGGTTTTTAGTTCTGATCAACTTTTTTTAATAACAATTTTTGATAATGTCAAAAATAAAGGTAACTCTTGGGAAAAATTCACATTCTTGGAAAAAATTCACATTTTTTGACAACTCTCGTATATGACTGGACAATTTCGATATTTGATGGTTGCATTTTAGGTTTTAGACCATGCAGAGCTTTTTATAAAGAATAATATGGTGCAAACTTACAGAGACATACTGTATATCAGAATAAATATTATGATATTTATCAAGATATATATCAGGATATTTATCACGAATATATATCCTGCCAACCTTGCCCAGCTAAACACATTTTTTGGTATTTGTGCTATTGAAAATACAATATAAAGTAATTTAATTAAATTTTATTTTAACACACAAATGTTGCTACTATTTTTGTAGCATCACCCGAAACGACTTCCCCTTCCGCCACCGCCACAGTTTCAGCCAATGAAAATGCAGGAAACGCGAATGGGATAAGGCCACGAAAGCCATGTAACTGTACCAAATCACAGTGTTTAAAACTTTACTGTGATTGTTTCGCGAATGGAGAATTTTGTTACTTATGTAACTGCATGAACTGTTTTAATAATTTGGAAAACGAGGATACCAGAAATTTGGCGATTAAGGCTTGTTTGGAGAGGAATTCGAATGCTTTTCGGTAAGGATACTTTAGGGAAAATTGGGCTAGGTGTTATGACATTAATTATTTATTTATTTGCAGGTTTCTTTATAATAATATTAAAAATCAATAAAAAAAAATGTTTTAATAAAAATAAATTCAATGAAAGCATCATTACAAAACCATAGATTAACAAATCTGTGATTTTGTAATGAAAAAATATACACCCATTTAGATTATTAATTTTAATCACATCATAAATATATTTAAAAATATAAGTAAGTAATTCAAAAATATTTCACCCAAAAAAAAAAGGAAAAATTATAAATAAGGGAGAAATTATAATAAAAAAATTGTAATATTTAGTATTATTATTACCTATATATAAGTTGGCTTACCTTTATATAATTTTGCATAATCCATGATTTTAATTTTCTTTTAAATGCCAAAAAACTCATAGTTTTCAAGTTAGTAGGTAATATATTAAAAATTTTGATGCCAACAAATAAAGCATTATTTTTTAAAAGTGTTAAATTAAAATTATCATAACATAAAACATAGATTTGTTTTTTGTCTTGTTTGGTATACAAGAATAATGTTATGCAATAATTTTTTATTTTTATATATATTTATAAAATAGAAGTTTTGTAATAAAGTTGGTTTAAACTCAGAATATTATTATAAACAAATAATATTTTTGAAGGAAACAAAACATGTTTATTAAATATTATTTTTAAAACAATATTTTTGTATTGTTATAAGCGGTTAATATTAATACTTATAGATAGACAATCGTCAAAACATTTTAACTAATTTTTACAAAAAATTTTAAAAAATAATTTTTTTAAAATGTCTTTTATAACATTTGGTGTTTATTTACGTACCTCTAAAATTACATCGCTGATAAAGATTTCCTAATAAAAAGGTGGAAAATTATTCATAAAAATTCTAAATCGTCCAGAAAGTAAAATTTTTATTAAATTTAAATTCAATAATATAATCATCCTCTGCTTTCCATCGGAGCAAAAAATTAGGGTTTTTCCGGTATTTCTATTCTAAAATTAAAATTTGGCCAACATTTATCTCTGCGTGCATAGTTGGAAATAAGAAAAACTTCTCCAAGCCCCTAAAAAAATTATGGGTTTATAGAAAAATTTAGTAATACCCATAATTTTTAAGGTACACTTTATTTCCCAGTAACAAAACACCTTGACTAAACTATTAACCGTGTAAGTAAAGAACGGACTATGGTTGCTGCCGCATTTATCGAATTGATTTTAGTCCAATCACTTACATTATCGACATTATTTCATAAATGTGGCCATAAATTTAGATATGTCAGGTATTTTTCTACCTATGAGCAGTGGCATTATGGGAAGAAACACCGCCTGTCATATATTAATAATAATAATAAGTTTATTTAAAATTTAATAATATAATAAATATGTTTATGTTGTCTTCTATAAACTTATTTTTCAATCCCCTGAAGCTGAGCTTCTTAGGGGCAAATCTTATTTTTTTGTTTTGGTATGTAAAATCATAAATATGCATTATAAATCAAGTTTTAAAGTAAAAATGTTAATTTATGCAGTTTTTTTTGAAGAAATATATTACTTTATAATTTTTAAGTAAAAAATATTACTTATATAAATTATTCAGAATAATATTAATTAATAAAAGCATTTCTAAAAATATTTTCAAATTGTCTGTTTTTAATATCCATGTTTTTATTTCGACTTTAAATTTTTTTAATGAAATCAATTTTTTAATTTTTGTTGGTAAACAATCGTTTAAAATAAAAACATAAATATTTGAATTTTTTTTTGTCCTATGGACTTATTTATTTTGGGTTTTATGGTTATTTCATTTTTATGACGTGTATTATGATTATTATTTTTAAATATATATATTAAGATGTTATAAATGTAAAGTTGTCTTACGTTCAACTTTTTTTTTCTGGCTTCGGCTTTGGCAGGTCTGCCATTCAGCCAGCCGCTAAGTTTTTAAGGGTTACAGATAATACGTCAAATCATAAGAAAAAGGGACAAAAAAAGAAAAGGAAAAAACCTAAAAGGAAAGAGACAGGGTTACTCGCTTCTCGCTCTGGGCCGATCTAAGCATAAACAAACAGGAGGGCCCTGGGAAAACACATAACAATAGGAATTTAGGATATCTACACTTCTTAAGGATTCCGATATAAAATTACGATTATAACTTAATAATTACAGTTTAATATTATTTCTATGTAAGAAGGACATGATAGCCTTCTGCGCCTTTACATTGTTTACCTCCGACAGGACGTGGTTTTTTGTTTATGAATATAATTCCCCCGAACAAACATTTTTTGTAATATTTCTAATTTTTAATTAAAGTTCGATTTATTCTTCCTCCCCAACCTAAAATTCCGTAATAATTTAAATGAGTTTTAACTAACGCGTAATATAATATTTCCATGTCTTACTTTTAAAAAATTTGTAATGTTTTTAAAAATCGTAGTAAACTTCCTAATTTTTTAATTAAGTATTCTGAGTGAAAATTCCAATTTAATTTACTGTCAAAAATAATTCCTAAATATTTTATTTTATTAACTTTATAAATTTGAATGTCTTCATTTCTTTGAATACTATTCATATTTCGTGCTAGGTTATTTAGGTTTAATGTAAAAGGAATATAATTTGTTTTATTAAAATTAAATGTCATCAAACCAATTTTTTATAATTTTAAAATCTTTTTTATTTTTATTATTTAAGTTGTCCCAATTTATATCGGTAAATCGTTAATATAAATATTAAAAAATAATGGTCCTAAAATTGTTCCTTGAGGAACACTACTGTACTTAAATGGTCAATATATGTAGCTCAGTTTTGGGAAATAGATTGCACGATTTGTAACGCAGAACTAAACTCACTTTTAGACCGAAAATTGGCAAAGCAAAAGACACAACTGGAGACGTATTGAGGAAACATACAAAGGGCTGCAATTGCAAAAGATCGGGGTGTCTGAAAAATTATTGTGAATGTTACGAAGCCAAAATTGCTTGTTCGAACAATTGCAAGTGTGTCGGATGCCGAAACATTGAAGACTCATTCGAGAGAAAACTGGACATGAATACAATTACACAGAGGATCAACGACGACCAGCTGACGCAGACAGTCTATAGGAAGATACTGCCGCACTATAAAAGTTTAGATTTGTCAAGGGATTTGTCTGGACGAAAGAAATCAAATTCAAGGTAATCTATTTTATTTCTTTTGTTACAATTCTGACGTTTCGTCTTTCGGTTGACGTGCCGTTCTAGTCAGACATTTCGTCTTCTAGGCGCTTTGATATTTTGTACCAAAGTAACGTTACTTTGAAACGGATTTTTTTTTATTATTCTCAACTAAATTAAAAAAGTTTATTACAGAGAATATAACATAATAATAAAATATAATATAATAATTGTTATTAACAATGCCACTGTATTTAGTGCATAGTTGTTTTACTAGTGAGAAAAGTGCCGCAGAAGATATCTGTCAACAAATCATGCATCTCCATAGGTGCATTATTTTATTGATATATATATTATAAATAATATCATAACGAATTTTTTAAAATTGTTTATGATAAACTGTAGTGCCTGGTGATGTCCAGATTATGGAGAACTAGAGGGTAGGAGGCCGATCGACAATGGCAGCATTTTCAAATTTTGTTCCGGTTTTTTGGTTAGTTCGCTATTGGCCGATAGATGCTCTCGCGTCGCATGTGGGCTGGTGTCGTCTTCTTCGTTTTTTACTTTTACTTTTGACAAATTGACATTTTATTTTCGAAAGAACAAATGACGTTTGAAGACAAGACGGGACAAATAACGTTGTATTGTAATTGATTTCCATATTTATAATGAATAATGGTACAATTTATAAAAGTAGGGTTTGCTTTGTGTCGGGGTGTAAGACAGGATCTTTTTCAGAGAGGAAACGCAGCCAAATAAGTCTCTTTCTAGCTCCAAAGGTATAGCTAGAATGTTTAATACCCTGTATTTTAAAAACCAAGCATCGTTGAAACTTTATACAGACCGAGTTTACTAATAAGTATAACAAAGTAAGTGTAAATTCATATAAAAGTCCTTATTTGTTCCTTAAAGAACTAATTTAAATAAAAATAGTTATCGCGTCCATAAGAAACCATTTATTTGATAGCCCACTTCGAACGCGAGCGCCATCTTACGGCGACTCGTAAAATGCAAATTTGGGACCGAATCCAATGCATTGCGATCGGCCTCCTACCTCAAGTCCTCCATAGTCCAGATATTATTAAGTATGTCTTTCGATCGAACAAACCCAAATATCGTAACTCGGTATTTTCTAAATGGGCGCGCGTTGATCGCTACGAAATTACAGTTAATTGGTATGCTGCCCACTCAAATTAGTGGATGACAACCTATATAAACCAAAACCCTATTAGTACAGAGATATTGAGCCTAATGAATAAAAATGTAGCAATTGCTTTTTCTTATAAAATCGAAGTAATTTCTTGAAAGCCAATGAATAAAAACTAAAGTAATTGCTTTTGCGTCCAGCAATCGGTTAAAAGTGCAGGAACTGCTTCTAGTCAATGCTGTTTCTTAAAAAAATAGAAGCAATTGCTATCGTTTGCTTAAAATGTGATGAATAAATTAAGCAATTGCTTTTTCTAGTGTAGCAATTGCTTTCAACTTTTTAAGGTAGGTCGACCCCTGCATCATTTGCTTGGTAGCAGTTAACTTTAGTTCTCCGCGGCATACACGTGCGTTGCTCTTAATTTGTGTCTTCAATTATGGCTGAATATATGAACGTCCGTAAAAGAAAAATCTACAGAGCCTAATGAATGAAAATGTAGTGATTGCTTTTTCTTATAAAATCGAAGTAATTTCTTAAAAGCCAATGAATACAAACTAAAATAATTGCTTTTGCGTCCAGCAATTGCTTCTAGTCTATGCTTTTTCTTAAAAAATAGAAGCGATCGCTATCGTTTGCTTAAAATGTGATAAACAAATTAAGGACTTACTTTTCTAGTGTACCAATCGCTTTCAACTTTTTAAGGTAGGTAGGTCGACCCCTGCATCATTTGCTTGGTAGCAGTCAACTTTGGTTCTCTGTGTGTGTGTGTGCGTTGCTCTTAATTTGTGTCTTCAATTATGGCTGAATATGTGAACTTCCATAAAAGAAAAATCTTCAGTGTACGTAAAAATTGCAGATATGATAATTTCAGAAAGTTATATCGATTTGACTGTGAAAATGTTGAGTGGTTGGAAAATTATTTTTTGACTGATACTGGTAAAAGGCGAGGGGGTGCACTGTCGCCTTTAAATATTAAAAACTTTCTGCGGAAATTCTAGGATGCGGGCTTTCAAAATTCTGTAGGTGAAGATCGAACCCGGTGTTCACCAAACTACTGTCTGTAAGACATACATTTCTGTAATGGAAGCAGTTTTGGAGAAGGCCTTTATTTTTATTAAATTTCCTACAAGTGCTGAAGCTCTTGTGGAAGCTAAACGGTTGTGGTCAGAGAGATTTATTTATGTTCCTTCAATTTGTGAACGAATATTAACTGCTTGTCTTTAATTTCTTCGTCACTACTATCACTTTCCTCATTTTCACTGAAATCTGCCATATCACAAATAAGTTTCCTATTTTTCACAAAAACGTAACAGATTACTGTTGTACTAAATAAATAGACCAACGTTTGTGGTGAATAAGCATTTGCTACAGAGGTGTATAAGAAAAACAGCAATTGCTTCAAAATTTTATTCATATCCAGATCTAGCAATCGCTTTTACTTATAGCATTTGCTAGTCAAGGAATTGCTTTTACTAAAAAGTAATTGCTTCAAGTAATTTGCAAGTAAATTTGCTTAATTTTTATTCATTAGGCTCCGTATAGTGTGCAATTTATGCAGCCTATTAACAGCGGTATGCGAGGTTGTAGATCTGGTTTAAATAAATTTTTATCGTGGTACCAATATACCAAAAAAATATTTAAAGCAGGAATAAAGGATAATCTGGCTTAAGGACGGATGGTGTATACCGCCGCGCCGTAAGCATTCTACTGTTCATTATAAATAGTTCTGTAGTACAACTGCATAAACAGTATTTGCCTGTTTAGTAAATTATTCCGCGTTTTAAATTTACAGGAAGCAACCAATAACATATATTACTGACGAAGTTATCGAAGCTACATGCCAGTGTCTGTTGACCATATCGGACGATGCCGACTCGAACATGCAAGATGAAGAAATTACCAAGCGACAAATAATCGAAGAGTTTGGTGGTTGTCTCAATGAAATTATACATTGTTCTCTTAACCGTAATGTAAGCTAAAAACGATATTTTTTACTTTTTAAGTTGGATCACGATTTTTTGTGGTCCTTTAATGTAAAAATAGTTTACAAAGTGATAGTTTTAACGTATAAATCAAGTGGCGTCCGCGTATTTACTTACGTCGTCACTGCAGCGGTGTTCCCAGTTTATAGAGTATACAGGGTGTCCGGGAAAATGGGGGAAATCTCCCGGATATGAAAAAAACACGTGAAAAGAATACAAGTTTATATACATTTCTTTCGTATCGGCCTCCTCTTCGGAGATATGGGCTCCCAAATAGCTCCCATTAAATTAAGTTTTTGACACGTAATTATTAAACCAACAGGTATATTTCAATTTTTTTTTCATAATATGATGTATACCAGGTAAGACCCTTCAAATTACTATCCCAGAACGTGTTGCGAATTACTCACACCTGCAGGGACGGACTAGACTGTGACACTAATGTGCCCATTTATTTTACGCCCGCCCTTTATGATTAAAACTTTGGACAACGTTTTTTACATACTTTAACTATTGACTAAAAATTAAGTACTCTTCATTCATGTCGCTAATCCTAACCGTTTTAGGAAAAACGTAATTTTTAACATATTTACATCATGTATATTTAGCGTATTTCAATAAAAGATACATCTTTGTTCCTATAAATTATAAATGTTCACTTTTAACTGCTTAATATTAATACATGATCGCAATAAAATGACGTTTTTCCGAAAACGGTTAGGATTAGCGACATGAATGAAGAGTACTTAATTTTTAGTCAATAGTTAAAGGTATGTAAAAAACGTTGTTCAAAGTTTTTATCTAAAAAAAATTGGCACATTAGTGTCACAGCTAGTCCGTCCCTGCAGCTGTGAGTAATTCGCAACACTTTCTGGGATAGTAATTTGAAGGGTCTTACCTGGTATACATCATATAATGAAAAAAAAAATTGAAATATACCTGTTGGTTTAATAATTATGTGTCAAAAACTTAATTCCATGGGAGCTCTTGGGGAGCCCATATCTCCGAAGAGGAGGCCGATACGAAAGAAGTTTATTTGAACTTGTATAGTATTCTTTTCACGTGGTTTTTTTCATATCCGGGAGATTTCCCACATTTTCCCGGACACCATGTATAGCCGAGTTCCTTTTACGTTTTATTTTAAATAGCAAAGCCTTTGCCGCGGTTAAGTATGCCCCTCTATATTTCTCATGCGATTATACGAAGCGTCCCTTTAACAACTTAGGTCAGCAAAGATATTTACTTTGCTTTGCTGTTTAAAAGAAGTAAAAGGAAAATGCTTTTGAAAGACCATTGCGACCATTGTGAATACAAGCCCTTAGGTATAAGCGTTCATTTACACATCAGTCGAGTCCGGACTGGCCAAGGAATGCAGACGCAGATACACGAGTTAATAGGTATCTATAATATCTTTCGATTTACAAGATAAGGAATTGTATTTTCTATCTTACGGATTAAGTTCTATTGTGGGGATTTCTTTAATTCACCAGTTGTATCTTCTCTAATCAGAAGCAAAACAGATATAATGCTCATGGCACCGCTGAATATAAAAATTGGCCGTGGCAGATTGCAACTCCAAACGGTAGGTATCTATCACGTGATGAATGTCACTCCAATCGCCATGTTTTCTGTGTATTCCTATTGAGGTTTGTTTAGAAACTAGATTTTCTTATTGTTACCGATGACGTAAGTAAATCAACAGTCGCCCCTAAAGCCGCATTCGTTCAGTTCCATTAGCTAAAGCGAGTCACTAAAATTTAGTTACTCACACTGTATGAGCCATAAGGCCTTCTGGGATTAGAGTAGTGAGTGAAATAGAATACAGGCCTGTTTATTAAAAAAGCAAGTGACATTTTGACGCCTACCCCGTGGACAGTGTAGGTCACCAGCCTTCTATTACTAAAAGGCTAGTAAAGATACGAAACAAGTGTATAGCCGAAAAGCAAATCAAAATGACAGTTTATTTTTTGACGTCTAGTCATGATTTGACAAGCAGAACTAACCTCAAATTATTTAGTTAAACTCCTTGCCGCTCTGTCAAAGTACGATTGCGAAGTAGCTAGATAGTACCTTGTCTCACTCACTCCTTTAAAATCGAGAAGGCTATGGTGTAAACAATTCGGTTTAGTACTAAAATAAGTAGTCTTCTATTTACTCGACACAGTAGTAGTGACTCGCTTTAGCTACCGGAACCGTGCGAACACGACTTTGGACATGTTAGGTTTTCAAATGTTCGCTAAAAATAACTAAATATTGACCAATAGAATAAAAAAAGGTTTTTCCTTTTCTAAAATTTAAAAAAAAATACTGCATACAGGATTTCGACTATTTATCAACACTTTTTCCCTTTCGTTTTATTAAATAAGTACTAACCTTATCTTTTAACTGATCGGCATCAGTATCTTATCACAGAATCGTCGCGGTCTGCGCGAATTGTGCAAATAGACCTGAAATATTTAGTGGAGAAAGATCATTGATGTAAATTAAAAATAATATTAGGCCTAGAACAGACTTTGGTGGAACCTTAGAAGCTGTTTCTATACTGTTAGCTCCGGAATTGTGCAATTCCGGATTTGACTCCAATCCAACTTCTTATTCAGAAATTGGTAGGTACTTCATTTTGCAAACGATAGTTAATGGAATTGATGTCTATCTTAAAGGCTAACAAGTATAATTATTTTATAGTGGAATATAGTCGTTTGACAAAGCTGGCGCCAGTATGCAGATTTTTATACCGCTAAACACATTCAAAGGATGTTAATGCGCATATCGGAGACCGCCGAAGGTATAATATATTATTTATACTTTAAATTAACGACTGTCATACTCCAGAAAGGCAATTTGAATCTGTTATAAATAAGGGAGGGGACAGACTGCCTCGTAGCTACGTCACTGTGCCTGAATAAATCAATTATTGATAGATAGTCCAAACGAGGTAAACCTATCGGACGGTACACACAGGGTGTTATGAAAATTACTTATAATATTTCAATTCCTTGTGTATCTCTAGAGATACATAATTGTATACTTTTTATTTTTAAATAGATCGTCTAAAAAGTTAGGTTAGGACTCTTAAAATCTCAAGGATCTTTAAGGTGGCATTCTCAACGTCATTTAATCCATTACCAACCTATAACCTATTTCGCGTTGCTTTTTTTAGTTAATCTACGACAGTGCTATTATGACGTATTTAGCATTATCATTTAGATGTCATTATGACCTTCATAATAGCACTCAGTGCCATTATGAATTCATAATAACATCCAAACGCCTCGTGGTTTAACGTTGCACACGTTTCATTATAGTGTTCATATCGAACTAGTATCATTAATAATTATTATTATTATAGATTAACTATAACATTTAAATAAAATCAATATCGTCGGTACAATATTTAGGTAATATCTGACATATAACAAAAATATCTATTCATTTTATTGCTAATTTTGGGATAATTGTATAGTAAAAGAACAATATGACATAATAATGTTAAAAAAAAATCTTACCCGATATTTTTCGCTATACAATTCTCCTAAAATATTTAATGAAATTCCTTGATATTTATTTAATATGTCAATTATTTATTACCTATAAAATATATGATAATATAATGATTTTATTTAAATTTTGTGTAAAAGCTAGAAAAATTAAATAAATATACGCGAAATAGGTTGGCAAGCATGTTGATACTCCCTGCACCTTAAGCAACATTACTAAAAACAATAGTTTTCTAGACTAACAAGCCGCCTTTTTGTCACCCAGTGACGTCATGCTTAACGTCGTACGAAATTGGATCGCCAAGTGGTTTTATCTTCTTTAGTAATAGTATCAGGTGATGGTGGTGGTATAAATTTTGAAAGATAAAATCAAAGCGACATATAAAAATAGTTTTCTACAATGTGTAGAAAACGGTTATAAATATAATAAGTCCTTTCCATAACACCATGTATTTAAATAAGTAATTTTTATCATACTTTTGAAAACCAAACGTTAACAAATTTTAGCTAATTTGAAATAACGGATTTTTTGTCTGCGAAAAGCTATAACTTATAGGAGAATATTATAGGTTTAAAAATTTATGAATCAAAACGTAGGTACTCCTATGTGTTTTCGTTAATTTATCTAAGATTTGGAAAGCGAGTAAAATGAATTATTGCCTTTATATCAATATTTTTTTATATATATTATTGTTTTATCGTGTGTATTGATCTAAAAAGTAATATAATTAAGATTAAAGTAATTGATTTGAAGTATTTATTTATAAATAAAGTTAGGAAAATAGCAGAAAACTTTTTATTTTAAATAATATTTGAAAAAGTATATTTAAAGCTTTATAAATAACAAAGGTACATGAATAACTAACAATATAACACTACTAAAAGGTTACTGGGTACCTCACAGATTACTTACCCACAAAGTTCTGCAAGCATTATTTGCTTTATTTTTTTTGTAGGTGGTTTTGAAAGAAAGCGTTATTCTTTATTATTGCCCTCCAAAAATAAACAACGTGGTCAAATTTTACATTTCTATAACGGGTGTTTCTCAAAAGGCGTTGTTCACCCCTATAACTTTTTTATATTTATAGATATTAAAATGAAATTTTGAGATTATGCATAAGAGATGAGTCTGCATTTATTGGCATAACTTTCAATTTGTTAGCACTTCCGGTTTGACCGGAAACATTTTATGTTTATTTTTTATTTTCAATCTAGAGTGCTACAAATTAATTAAATCTGTTAATTTATAGTCAAGCAGTATATGAAACTTAAAATTATGTCATAATAATTGACTTTCTAAGTTTCACAAGCGTTTAAAAAATGAAATTTTGTTGTCTTGACGTTTAGTACATTTTTCCAAACGGAACGATGGTGGTTCACTAGAATATTTTAAACGAGCACTTTTTTCCCAACAATTTGATGCCATACCAGTCCTATGCTATTTTAAAATTGACACTGAAAAATTTGCCTTAAATCCCAATCGCAAATTTAAAAGCGTTATGCATTATTGCCGCCCTCTCTTTTCCAAAGAAATATAACGGCGGCTTTGAAAAACAATGGAATGGTTTTGAAAAGCAATATGGCTTTAATTTAAAGTTGTAATATCATTAGTTCATAAAACATACAATACATACAATCTTGCGGCTTCAGAATAATTTTTCTGGTCACTCCAAAAATTAGGAGCATCAGTTTGTTAATTTCTAGTAAAAGTAACCATTTTATCTGATTTACAATGTAAGTTTAATAAACGAATGACATTACAATTTCAATTTAAAACCATATTGGTTTTCAAAACCATTCCATTGTTTTTCAAAGCCGCCTTTATATTTCTTTAGAAAAGACGGCGGCATAATGCATAATAATAATAATAATAATAAATTTCTTTGATGATTGACACTTAAGAGGCAAATTTTTTTGTGTCAATTTTAAAATAGCATAGGAGAGTGTATGGTATCAAATTATTGAAAAAAAAAATGCTCGTTTTAAATATCCTATAGTGAACTACCATCGTTCCATTTGGAAAAATGGAGTAAACATCAAGAAAACAAAATTTCATTTTTTAAACGCTTGTGAAACTTAGAAAGTCAATGATTATGACATAATTTTAAGTTTCATATAAGTACTACTTGACTATGAATTAACAGATTTAATTAATTTGTAGCACTCTAGATTAAAAATAAAAAATAAACAAAAAAATTTTATAACACGTCAAAAAATGACAAGTAAGGTGTCATTTCACTTATAATGTAATGCTGAACCCAAATAAGTAAAAATATACAAAGAGTCCCATTTAAAATATCAAAGTCAAGGTCACTTCCGGTCAAACCAGAAAAGCTAACAAATTAAAAATTATGCCAATAAATGCAGACTCATCTCTTATGCATAATCTCAAAGTTGCATTTTAATATCTATAAATATAAAAAAGTTATAGGGGTGAACGCCTTTTGTGAAACACGGTATAAGAACAGAAATATCAAAAAATTAAAATTTTTAGAAATGGTAGTTTTTAAATTTTCTTGCCCCGAGGAGCAGCCTAAACGCCTTAGATTGGTTAAAGAAAATAATTAAAAACTTAGGATTTACGAATTTTAAAAATCTTATACTTTCTGTAATACAGGATAGATATTTAAAAACGCAGATTTCCATTTCTGAAATATAAAGTAATTTATGATTGTATAAATAGGCGATCTTGAATATAACATAATGAGGTAAGCAGTGGGTTCTAAAGCTCTTTTACATTTTTCATAGTATTAGTTCATTTAATGGATGGTTAGAATTTTTATTCTATTTTAGGCATATATATCCTTAAATTTATTAGTTTTGTTCTAAAGCATAGATTGACAATTATTATTAAATATTGCCAATGTATTAATGAAAATTCACGCAAAGTTAAAAATTTTATAAAAAAAAAATGTAAATTCGTTTAGCAAGTAAAACTACTTTTATTATATTGTTCCTTAAGAATTGAGATGTTTTAAGTGATTTATGCCCGTTTGCACCATTACATTTAAGTATGACTTAGAGCTAAGTCAGTCTTAAATTTAGATATTTGTTAACAAATATTTGAATTTAAGACTGACTTAGCTCTAAGTCATACTTAAATGTAATGGTGCAAACGGGCATCAATCACTTAAATTCTAGTTTTAAATTTAAAAAAATCTATAACTAACAGCAAACATAACTATTTATTTCAGTCACACTAAAAGTAGCCTCCTTTGGTTTCATGTTAATATTTCCAGCATATTAGGGTAACAATGGGAGGATGATAGCTACTTTTCCTCCTAATAAGTTATAGTATTCACATGACCCTTACTATTATGAATTCTGTTCATATGTCTAATTAAGTAAGATTCCTTTGCAAAGGCTTTATGGCACTCTCTACATTCGAAACTTTTTTTATTGTGACTCTGCATGTGCTGTAAATACAAATTCTTATTTGTAAAGGACAGCTCACAGTCATTACAGGTTACTCCTGAATCTGGTACGTGAGTCCATTGATGGGCTGTCAAGTAACTTTTAACGGTGAAGGTTTTTAGACAGATCTGACAAGCATATGGTCGGAGACCTGAGTGCCCTCTTTTGTGAGTATTTAAACTAGATTTTTGGGTGAAGCGTTTTTTACAAATGTCACATTCATATGGGCGTTCACCAGTGTGGACTCTCATATGAACCTAGAAAAAAGACAATACCTTTATTAATTTTCTCGATACATACTTAAAATTAATGTATTTCAATTTTATGTCTTAATGACATATTCATTGGGGATCTCTAAAAAAAAATTAATCATACTACACTATAAAATAAGTTCGGATTACTGGATCACATAAATTTTCTTAATTTACCTCCAAATATGGTTTTCTACAGAAGGCTGCATCACACTGCGGGCAACTAAAGGGTTTATTATTAGAATGCTGCTTCATATGAACGTAGTAACTTGAGGCCGAAGCAAGTGTCTTATTACATACTTTACAAATTTGTGTCTTTCCTTTCTTTTCGCTCATACTTATGGGTCTATTTTCCGAATTAATGTTCTAAAAGCAATATTTATAATCACTTCCAAAAAAAGACCACGTTAATTTTAGTTACCGTTGGTTTGGATTCTTCAGCGTCCTCACAAGTTATTGTGACCTCGGGAGTAATGTAAGCCCCATAGTGAGGGTGTGGGTAGGTATCTTCGTTACCATTAATATAATAATTTAAGGGTTCCAATTTAATACCATCGAAAAGATTATAAGCCAAATGATGGAACATTCTGAATTAAAAGAGTATCTAAAGAAAAAGTAATTTTAGATCTGATAAAAATTTAAAAAGTTTGCTTACCTACCTAAAACGTGTAATCTCTAAAAATTAGGTCTGATATTTAGAAAATTCCATGTTTTCCTGTAAAGCTTTTAATCTATATTATGAAGTTAGTTTTGTTTAGTAATTAACAAAATTCATATCAAATCAAATAAATTATTTATTTTTTTTAAAGCAGCTGATTTGTGATTTATTTTGACATTTTTGGTTTGTCAGTCAAATTTTGCACCGAAAAATACGAAACCGGAAATACTTCTCCGTATTATTTGGTTGTCTATGAAATGGTGTTACATTACAGTGCCATCTCATTTTACTCAGGAGAATTACAAATTGCTTCTGTATATTATGGCCCTCTAGGATGTTTAAGAGTATAAAGTCCGCCAAGTAGAAAGACCAATGATCTTAGGTAGCAGATCATTGAGAAAGACCGAATTCAGCCACAGCATTTTAACAAACCCGAACAAACCCGTCTTTATTCTTATTGGGTGATTTCAAACGTTCCGTCTAAAAGGTATATTGGCAACCGGTTTGTTCGTTGTTACCCAGAGCATTTTTTTTATTCAATATTTTCAACTAATATTATTTTATAAAATTTTAATTAAATTTTTAAAAAATGCTCTGGGTAACAACGAACAAACCAGTTGCCAATATACCTTTTAGACGGAACGTTTGAAATAATCCAATGAGAATAGAGACGGGTGCCGAATCCTATAGCGGAATGTCTAGATCTGTGCCCCAGTGCCAAAGTATGTTAAGTCAAAAATTTTGATTTTTCAGGAGAGCTTGTTAAAGTTTTTTTTTTGCTCTTTTTCCAATGAGAGTTAGTATATCAAGTCACTTTGTTTTTTACTTCATAGCATAGCCCAAAACATGTTAAGTCAATTTGAACCAAAAATACATACTGAAATTTGTGACCTAACATAACGCATCGTTGCCAACTTGCAAAGCCAGACTATATTAACATGACTTAACCTAGTTAGCCTTTTTTTTTTGGGTGATGACTTAATATAGTTTTAGAAGTGTTAACTTTTAGACAAGTTGAGATAATGAAAAAAAAATATATCAATTGAAAGGGGACGTGCCACTGATTGACTTAACATTAAAAAGTAAAAATGTGTGACTTAACATAGTTTGGCTCTGAGGTACAGAGATGCATCCCGGGATCGGTAAGGTTAAGTGACGCCCGGTGCTCGCTTGTCAAACTGACAATTTGTTAATAAAGAAATCAGTGTCAATGCCTTGTCATGCTTGATGTACATCGTAGACGGTTCCCTGGCCATAAAGTAACGTTTTAATCCCCGTTCGGAGTCAACATATGTTTCTTAAAATCCTTGGTTGTCTATAAAATATAAGAGACAACTCGGGAGGTAGTGCTCTTTACCAGTCTCATTTTTGCTACCTACGTACTACCTCCCTCCCAGTGTAAATAACTTTTTCTACGATCGTTCAAAAAATGTCATTTTGTGTATGAATTTCTAATAACAAAAGTAGGTCTTTATTGCATACTATGCAATAAAGTACTTTTTGCCCTAGCGCAATAAAGTAAATTACCTAGGAAACGAACAATTTGTTTATATAGTCGGCTTTTACTTAACTAGGCGCGTTATGAACATAGATATATGTTTTAAGAGGCCTATGGTTATGAACTTATCATAGAGAAACTTATATAGTGTTGTCTTGCTCAAACCAAGGTTAAAACGGCATTATAAAGATATCCGTAATATAAACGCGATAAACCTATTGGCTATTTATGAATCTGAGAGAGAAGCACATCTAATTTTCAGTAATTATCAAAATGTTTCGAAGAACGCTACCGTATTATATAATGTTCTGAATAAGCTCCCTAGTTTTGACAAATGTGTCATTATTCAAAATATTGTGATATAAAATGTCGAGTACAAATCGGTTTGCAGGTTTTTTGCATCCCCAGGCAAAAGAAATGGTTCTCAATTTAATATATTATTTTAAAAATGAAGAAGAAAAGGCTACTGAAACCGGCGAGTTATTAAATCCCAAGTCTATTAAAGATAAAGTATCGGAAGCACTAAAACTAAGGCTGGATCCACATCATAGACAATTTACCTTTAGATACCTACAGCTTATCTCCTGCGCAAACAAAAGTTACGTTTTATGGGTGAAAAAATGCGTCCGAGCGCATGACTCGTCGGTCAGCTGTCTTCATTCGGGGAACCTTCGTGCATGCGCACAAACCTCGTGTTATCGGCCGTCCTACTTTATCGACAATAATCGACGCGCTCAAGAATATTCTCCAGAACCGGGTCGGCCGCCATTTTTGTTGTTGTGTTTTAAGGTTTCTCTTCTCTGCGGATTCCTTGTAGTTTTCTAAAGTTTTCATCTATCGGATCGGCTATCGTGGATTGTAGGACTGGTGTTTAATATTTATGGATTTCTGGTTTTTGTGTAGTTTAGTTAGTGAATTGTGTTTGTGCTTTTAGTGACTCGGATTGTAATATAAACAATAACTAGTACTAGTTGCAGCCGTTGTATAATTGTATTATGCCAAATAGGGGTAAAATAAACCCTCTATGGTGGCATATGAGCAAGAATTTAAATTTTAAAGCCCGGACCTGTCTATTTTCCCATTCGTCAAACGATAATGTTGCAGTGCGCATGTCTAATAGTTCCCAGTTTTGTTTACATGCGCGAGGCCATAAAACTGCCACATTCGTGATTATTGTTTGTTTATCTAAAGGTAAATTGTCTATGATCCACATACATTCGTGATACGCATCCGTTGTGTACCACATGATTAATATGAACCAATGAAATTTTAGGGAATAAAATTGAATTGGTTCATATTAATCATGTGGTACACAACGGATGGGTAACACGGATGTATGTGGATCCAGACTAAGTTTAAGATCAATACAAAGGATTATTCATGAAAGTAGTAGAAATATGCCAATGAAGAAAACGCAACGACGATCAAGGAAAACGAAGATTCAAACTTTACAGGAAGGTAAAAAAAATGGATCTAAGGAATGTTATATACGACTTATATGCATCACCAGTCGATATAACGCTTTCAGCTCTGAAAGATGCTTTGAAGGAACGAGGTGTTTTGGAAATAGGTCTCAGGTCATTGTCAGCGCTCATTAAAAGCTTAGGATTTCGTTATAGAAAGGACTGCAACAGAAGATATTTGTGCGAACTACCAAGAATTGCAAGCCAACGAGTAGTTTCTGAAAAAATATGTTGAAAATTATGAATCAAAGTTTAGAAAAGCAGTTTTTTTAGATGAAACTTGGGTATTTTCGAATGGAAGTGGGTCTAAATCATGGCAAGACGACTCAGTGAAATCAGAAAAACGAAAAAAGGTTGTGGTTCGGGAAAACGTTACATAGTATTACATGCTGGCTCATCTACTGGTTTTATAAAGGAAGCGAGTTTAATTTTTTCATCTAAATTCGAAATAAAATATATAAATCAGTTTAGTTAAAATAAATGTACACAAAAATATTAAAAATTATATACAATGTAAAATGCAGACAAATTCTGATGTTCTTATTTTTATTTATTAAACAATCACCCCTATTTACGGACCAACATTGGATTCCCAAGGATGGTCGCTAGTTAGAGGTTTTACTGTAGGTATATTGTTTATCTAATTTTCCATCAATTTAGTTATTAAATTTTTGAAATATAAAACTATTTTGTCAACCGTGTGCAACAACACGAACGCACCCCTGGGAAACTAATTTTGGAACGAGACCAGTCACTGTTTTATGTCATTTTTATTATGACTGATAGTTTCAAATTAAACCTAAATTTTATGGAAAATCAGCTGTCCATATGCCGCCATATTGGTTTTTATATTTTGAAACATTTTTGAACCTCCGATTCAACTGATTTGATTCAGGAGGTCACGTGCGCCTAGTTAAGTGGAAGCCGACTATAGTATGTGTATTGTGTGTTGCACACCGTCGATACCTTTGAATATAGAGTCGTTCTATATTCAAAGGTCGATACCCTATCGAAATAGAATTTACGTTGACAGGGCGCCATTTTATTATGTTGAAGCACAGAAAATATAGCTACGCAAAGCTATATTTTCTGTGGTTGAAGTCAAAAGTATCTATTATATGATCCATTGTCAAATTTGAATTACAACTTTTGCACACAAAGGAGAGGTAATACAGAGCGATTAAAAACTTTTTTGTTAAATAAAAAAACGATCGTAGAAAAAATAGTGTATGTAACATGTGCAAAAAGTGTGTTTATTGCACATGGCATATTATTCACCTCAACTACGTATGTGAATAACTTCTATGCCGTGTGCAATAAACATACACTTTTTGCACTAGTTGCATAAATAACTATTACTTATTGCCTAGAATCAGGGCCGGTAAAATTTGTCATCCGCCAACTCTAAAATTAATAATGTTGAAACACCTATATGGGTAGGTATACCGTTAAATAAATTAAAGACAACATCTCTATTTTACGCGTTTTTATTTCTTATTATGAATGTAAGTGAAAATAGCTATCATGATACAATAATTCCATTATACCATTGTTAAAAACCACATCTTATAATACAAAATCCTGACTCTAAAAATAATACTATATACATTTTATAGTAATAATTTCGTAAAATTAATAAATTGCATACAACTTGCATAAATATAAAGTTTAATTTTATATACAGTTTAAAATTATTATAATTACAAAAAATATATTAAAAATTATTTTAAATAATCATTTTTACACGATAACAAAACAATCTTGTAAGCAACAAATAATATAAATCTTATATAAATTATTTTAAGCAATTTAATAAAATACTGCAATGTATGTATTGTAGAAAGTTCGGTACTAAGACATGCTAAATAATTGGCAACTAAAAAAAAGGTTAAAGTTTTATTAATCATAAATAAGCACCTTTTTTAATATTCTAGAGAAATAAATTATTAAAACCTATCGGATTTCAGGCAAGTTTCAGTAGGAGAGCCTGAGATAAGCGATTCACGCTATACCAGTTTACACATATCCTACGAAGACCATACCACTTGTAGACCAGGGCTGAAACATTTAAAAATGGTAAAAAGTGAAAAAAAAAAAAAAAATAATAGTAGGATGAAACCCATTGGAAAAGGAAGAGAATATAACAATAATGAAAGGAAAAATTATTTACGGGCGATCCGAGGTCGGGAAGTGGAAAGGGGTGAGTTTTTAAGGGTAGAAAACGATTTATCTCGATTTCCGGCAAAACTACAAGTTCTATGGAAAAACGTTAGGTAAATGGCAAAGTTGTAGGTAATAAAAAGATCTACAACCTTTGTATTTACACTTTTTTGACATAACCGCAAAATTTATGTGAAAAATTCAAATAACCAAGTTTTTGGTTTTTTATTTTTATCTTTTACAACTTTTTTTTTTTTTTACTAAATTTGGTGAAAACTTACCTTTTTATGTCCCAAACACGCTGTAATTTTTTTGATTTAAAATATTTATTTTTTCACCTTATTTTGACTTATAAAGAAATGTAAAAACTCTAATCCGAAATTTTTTTTTAATCATTATATACAATTTTGAGCTATTTATTAAAATTTCTACTTTAATTACTCGAAAAACGTAAGATTCCATGTTACATTGATAAACAAAAAATTGCAAGTCGAAATATACTACTATAATTAACCAAATAAGTTAATAAAGTTATTATTTAATAAGACATCTACAATATTTTGCATTTTTTGAGAACATTTACCATAGTAATGTATATTTTTTTTACACCATCAGAAATTAGAGATTTCAACGAACAAAAAGCCCACCGACTTTTTAAAAAAGCAGATATTTTGACGTGAGAATTTTCGATTGAAAATTAGGGTTCTTTTTCGATATTAAGTCAAAATAAGGTGAAAAAATAAATATTTCAAATCAAAAAAATTACAGTGTGATTGGGACATAAAAAGGGTAAGTTTTCACCAAAATTCGTGAAAGAAAAATAAAAAACCAAAAACTTGGTTATTTGAGTTTTTCACATAAATTTTGAGGTTATGTGAAAAAAGTTTAAAAACAAAAGTTGTAGTTGTTTTTATTACCTACAACTTTGCCATTTAACGTTTTTCCATAAGACTTGTAGTTTTGCCGGAAATCGAGATAAATCGTTTTCTACCATTAAAAACTCACCCCCTTCCACTTACCGACCTCGGATCGCCCGTAAATTATTTTTCCTTTCATTTTTGTTATATTCTCTTCCTTTTCCAATGGGTTTCATCCTACTATTATTTTTTTAGGTTTCAAAAATTATCGACCCTGGTCTATTGTAGTAACGTACCCTTTTCTATTGTATTATGAGATTATGACAATGACGGAGATATATCGGATGACACCACAGGCCTATGAAAAAAAGGTAAAATGCTTATTTACCATGTGTTATTAAAATAGCACCTCTAGGAAAGGCTGTCTAGTCGGAGAATTAAGGAACCACGGCGAGCCAATCAAAAATTGTTAATTTGTTTGCGTGTTTATTGTGTTGTAGTAATTTCTATTTTCATTAGTTAAATTATGTTTTATATGAATAAAGTCATACAATTCCATAATTTTGACAGATTTTATACCTACCGATGAATACTTTAAAATAACCCGATACTGACACTTACCTGCTAATATAAACAGTATAACTATTCAAGTAAACAAAAAAACAAAAAAAAAATGTTTTTATCTTAAGTTAGGTTTGTTGATTCCTATTAAAGTACATCTAGTGTTAAATCGTATTATGTATAGTTGATATAAATATGTTCTACTTACGTAGTCCTGTCTGTAAATTAAGTATTGACAGTTAATCGCTTGTTGCTAAGTTAGTTGTTCACATACCATAGAAGTTTTTTTTTTAGTTATTATCGAAATCGCGTGTAAAATGACTAGTGCCTTTCATTTTAACTAAGCGATCCAGCAGATGCCACCAGAACCTCAAAAAACAGAAGAAGACGCCCATCTTTTTCTGTTTTTTGTAGTTCTGGTGGCATCTGCTGCAACTCAGGTAAATACGGTCTTCTCTTTTTTCGTGAGCCTATACTCAGGCCAGTCCAAGTCTACCGAAATGTGTTTGTGCCACCTGTTCTTTAAGCTCTGCCATGCGCGACTTGGAACTATGTTCTCCGCCTCCATTTTCTTCCACAACTTATCCCCCTTGGTGGACTGTCCCAAGTTACCATTGACGACATACCGGATTATTTTGTGATCTTCATCTAAACTATACTTTATTTTCCATCCTGCTGTGATTAACAGTCAATACTTAATTTACTGACAGGAGTAGGTAAGTAGAACATATTTATATCAACTATACATAATACCATAACACTAGATGTACTTTAATAGGAATCAACAAACCTAACTTAAGATAAAAACATTTTTTTTTGTTTTTTTGTTTACTTGAATAGTTATACTGTTTATATTATCAGGTAAGTGTCAGTATCGGGTTATTTTAAAGTCGTCATCGGTATAAAATCTGTCAAAATTATGGAATTGTATCCTTTTATTCATGTAAAACATAATTTAACTAATCCATTTTAAACTTAAAGAATCGGTTATTTAAAGTTTTACCGCAACAGGGCAAAGTACAGATTTTTGGTTTGACACGCCGTTTTGGTCTACTTGTTACTTCAGGGCTAATGTTAGAAGGAGAATTGAAAGTGGAAGTTTCGAAGTACTTCGGAGCTAACAGTCCTATTAGCAACGTACCGAATCAAAGGCGGACATAAGTGGGAGTGGAAAAATAAGGAACAAAAACAAGGAAACCATTCTTCTGGAATTGAATCATAGACAAGTTAAGGAGAGCGATGTTCTGGGTGGATTGGAATCTTAAGGCCCGGTTTGTGAGTTTATGTCGGGAATGAAATCCAGCCCAAACCAGCAGCAGGTTCTGCCAAAACGGGAGTTGCACCCACGGTTTCATCATGGAACCCTGGGTGCAACTCCCGTTTTGGAAGGGTTCCATCATGGAACACTGGGTGCAACTCCCGTTTTGGAAGAACCTGCTGCTGTTCCATTAAAGACTGCGACCGCCAAATCGGCTCCACTGCAGTTAAAACAATTACTAGCGCCCCTACCGCGACCAAACCATCACCAAAACCAAAGACGGCCGCCCCAGCTCCTAGACCAATTGAAAGGAAACCGCTCACCAATGGTGAAGTAAAAACGGCGCCTAGAACGACACAAAACCAGAAAAAAATGGCAGCAGGATGGAAAAAAAGAAAATATAGTTTAAATGAAGATCACAAAATAATCCGGTATATCATCAATGGTAAGTTGGGACAGTCCACCAAGGGGGATACCTTGTGGAAGAAAACGGAAGCGAGGAACATAGTTCCAGGCCGTACATGGCAGAGCTTAAAGAACATGTGGCACAAACATATTTCGGTAGACTTGGACAGGCCTGAGTATAGGCTCACGAAAGAAGAGATGACCGTATTTACCTCAGTTGAGTTTTCCAAAAATTAAATAAAAAGAAAATTGTGTGTAATATGACTAGTGCATTTCATTTTAACCAAGCGATCCAGCAGATGCCACCAGAACCTCAAAAAACAGAAAAATACGTGAACAGTGTCGTTTGTTAATTTTGTTAAACAATTTGTTGTTGTTTTTGTGGTATAAAAACTTTTTAAACAATATAGGTATTAACAATGCCACCGTATTTAGTGCATAATTGTTTTAATCGTGAGAAAAGTGCGCCAGAGGATATCTCTTTCAACAGGTAATAAATCTCAATAGGTGCATGGTTTTATAAATAATATTATAAATATCATAGACATTTTTAAAATTGTTTATGATACATGTTGTGCTTGCCTGGTTATGTCCAAATATTATTAAGTTTTTTTTACCTCTCAACAAACCCAAATAACATAACCCTGCATTTTCAAAGCATCGATCGCTACAAAGTTACAGTGAGTTGGAATGACGCTGCCAACTCACTACTGGATGGCAACCTATAAAAACCAAAATCCCATTAGTAGAGATATTACAAGGTGCATTTTTTTATAGGCCTGTCGATGATACCGACGACAAACATTTTAATAGCTTTAAAAACACGCCCAATACTGGTTTTCGAATGCATAAAGCCGACTTGAAAGTGGATAGACTGTTTTTATTTATTAATACTGATTTTGTATCTTCAAGTCGTTGATATAAATGTATAATAAATAAAGGATTGATCGGGATCGGAGTATATTCTGGGTTGAAAACTTTAAAACACTTCTAGTCAATTTTTGCAAAATACACACAGAGTAGCGTTGAAATTATGTAACTTGTCAGGATGTCCCAAATCGATGCTCACCATTGGGATCTCGAAAACTATAAAAGTTACAGCAAATGTTAAATTAGGGCAAAGAAAATTCCGACTACTTCAGTAGATATCTGAAAAAAACCGAAAAATACATTTTCGGTTTTTGTTTTTTTGTGACGTCATTTGTTTTAGGACCGTATTTAAAAAAAACTTTAAGTTACTGATGATGGATTTTCGGTTCAAAACAATGAAATTTTGGCAAAATGTTATTGGTTTATGTTTGTGGGGAACAAAATACTTATGAAAGTAATATTTAAATTACAGGTCCGTATATATGGAGACCGAAACGTCATTTTTTAAATTAGAAACTTTATCTTTAAATGCGTCGTAATAAAGTGCCTGTAGGAAGTGCTTCCTGTTTTTCAATATGTATAATTAACGTCACAAAAGAACAAAAACGGAAAATGAAGTTCTCGTTTTTTTTTCCGATATCTCCGGAAGTAGTAAGAATTTCTCACTGCCATTAACTTAATCTCCAAATTATCGAACTTTGCCCAAATTTAAACTTTGCTGTATCTTATGTAGTTGCCGAGATCTCAATAGTGAGCATTACATTTGGGACATCCTGTACATTATTTTACTGGTTTGCCACTTTATTGAAAAAAAGGTGGGTACTGTCGATTGAAAAAAGTTTATCTTCTTACGAGGCTAAGATAAAATATTGACTGCAGGGCAAAAAATTCAATAACATAATTAAGTAAGTATTCCTTTTTTCGATTAAGCTCGAAATTATTATATTTTTCTGAAAAAACAAACCCCCTCTTTGAGGTACATAACTGTAAATACAGGTCGTTAGGAAAATAAGCTATCGAATAAAGAATATAATATAAGAAAAAAGTTCAAGATAATCTGAAGCAAAATCAATTATATAAAATTTGGTTTTAAAAATAAATAATTTCAGTATCTTCAAAATGAAAGCATTTTTTTATTATCCATAGAAATTACAGCTTTCCGAGAAAATTTTTTACTAGTTCAAAAATTGACGATAATGTTTTTTTTCAAATGTTACTCAAATTTTATACAATATGAAGTTAGGACTGCAAACCTAGATATATAATTATTAATTATTAATATTTTCTTGTCTCCAAAAAGCGTCTTTCTAACGTTATTTTATCAGAAAGCAGAACTTTTTATAAATAATCAAATTTTCCATTTGTATATGAGCTTTATGGGCAGAGAACCACTAATAGGTTATTTTCTAAATACCTGGTAAACAATTAAATCAAATCAAATCAATTTTATATGCGATAATAAACCAAAGTATTATGAAAAAAAGGTCTATTTATAACCAATAATAGGTACTTTCCATTTGCTTCTTTTAAGCAGCTAAGAAAAGTAAATATAATATCTTTGCTGAGCTAAGTTGTTAAAAGAACGCTTCGCGAACAACTTTGTATAGTCCGTCAAGGGAAAATACTCAACTGCGGCAAGGGGGGAGGACAAAATCTTTTTTGTGCTTGGCTTTGCTATTTAAAAGTAACGCAAAAGAAACTCAGCGCTTACTACACTATTTCCAACTCCCACAGTAGCCGAGTTCCTTTAAGTTACTCTTAAATAGCATAGCAAAGTCATCGGCTAAGTTGAGCGTCTCTCTTAAAAATTTCATTCCACTTACCCCCCCCCCCCCCTTGTCACGGTTAAGTAAGCTTTCCTTAAATAACTACTGTGCTTTGTTTGCTGTTTAAAAGAAGCACAAGGAACCCAGCTATTATATTAGCATCATGGCCATCCACAATGTCATGGGTAACACGTATTACAGGCTTAGGTAATTGGTGTGGGTACAAAAATTATCTGGTACAAAATAGAGCGTCTTCAAAGTTGGTAACAAACTCTATATAATGACGTTACCAACCCTAAATGTTAGTTTGACAAGGACGTCTTATGAAACGGTAGCTTTTTTACCTACGCCGATTAAACAGGCAGGTCGGTACGTGTCAATCTAACACATAAATGTTTTGGGTTTTAAAATATCCAAGACACAATAGCCTAGCATACACCAGCATTCATTCCCGCCGTTTTTTCCTTCCGCGTTCTTTCCTTTTAATAGCTGTCCATACACCAGCATTCTTACCCGTCATTCTTTCCTTCCACATTCTTTTCTTTTAAGAAATTGAAATGAAACAAAACTTTTTCTATACCTAAATGAAGCGTAAGGCCGTCATCTCTTACTCCACTAACAACCGATAATATTAAAAGGAAAGAACGTGGAAGGAAAAAACGTCGGGAATGAATGCTGGTGTATGGGTAGCTAATAGCCTAGCATACAACAGCATTCATTCCCGACGTTTTTTCCTTCCACGTTCTTTCCTTGTAGTATTATGGATCGTTAGTGGAGTAAGATATGACGGCCTTACGCTTCATTTAGGTATAGAAAAAGGTTTGTTTCATTTTATTTTCTTAAAAGGAAAGAACGTGGAAGAAAAAAACGGCGGGAATGAATGCTGGTGTATGGGTAGCTAATAGCCTAGCATACAACAGCTTTCATTCCCGACGTATTTTCCTTCCACGTTCTTTCCTTTTAATATTATCGATCGTTAGTGGAGTAAGAGATGACGGCCTTACGCTTCATTTAGGTATAGAAAAAGGTTTGTTTCATTTCAATTTCTTAAAAGGAACGAATGTGGAAGGAAATAATGCCGGGAAAGAATGCTGGTGTATGGGCAGCTATTATCTATCTTCAACAATTTTATTTTACGTCACACTTGACCAGTGGCGACTCGTGACTGATTTAAATATGGGAAAGCTGATTCAAGAAAGGCAAATCTGCTTATACAGCGTGTGCGTGGATTTGCTTGCCAAATGGAAAACTTCTTTATTATCAATTTTTCGAAAAATTAATTCTTTATAAAACGTTTTGCTTTAAAAATTATTAAGATTGGCATAAGAATTACTTTTTAATGTTGTACATGGTGTCTCAAAAAACGAAAAACTTTAATTCTAAATGTGAAAAACTTTATACCAATATTTATTAACCGGCAAATTGGAAAGCGCGAAAAGCGCATTAAATCGTCAACTAATTTGTAGTATACAGGGCAATGATAAAGTTTTTTTTTGAATAGTTACTTAACATTTTTGATAAACAATATGGATAAATAAGCCCCCCACGTTATTCATTATACACCATACAGAACAACAATAAATTATTGTTTTATTAAATAAAGCCTAATATAAATTGTTTTTGAACTTTTTCCATGTATATTGGTCATAAAAATTTGATGAAATCCATAAAGTAGCATTTTCCTCGGAAAGTATAAGAGATACGGCAACAATGTGTATAACTATTAAGTTGCATCCTTAAGGGATCTTCACTTTTGCTTCTTGGAAATTTTTTGTAAGTCTGATAGTTTTTGAGATAAGGACTGAAAAGTGATTTTTACATTATTGCAAATATCTCGGAACTGATAGAACTTAGATAAAATCTCTTCCAATAAAAAAGTTGTCTTTTTCTACTGTCCATATAAAAGGTTATATTGATTTCTCGTCCAAAAGCCATAATAAGGCTCATATTAAGGAAAATGTAAAAAATTTGAAATTTTTGTATTTTTTTATTAATTCATAAAATCGTTATTTTGCATATTTTCTTAGCTATTTTTGGGTTTTACGTTATTTTCGATGGCGATTTAATTTAATTAATTTAATAAATATTGGTATAAAGTTTTATTGAAAATATGCCAACTTTTTTAAAAAAAATTTCACATTTAGAGTTAAAGTTTTTCGTTTTTTGAGACACCATGTACAACATTAAAAAGAAATTCTTATGCCAATCTTAATAATTTTGAAAGCAAAACTTTTTATAAAGAATAACTTTTTTTTCGAAAAATTGATAATAAAGAAGTTTTCCATTTGGCAAGCAAATCCACGCACACGCTGTATATTGCAAGCTATGTTACAAGCAAACCAAAAACGGGTCAAGATTATTTTTAAAACTTTACGTACAACAGTTCCAACGTACACAGTGAACGATTTCTCCAGGTCCTCTACAACTACTAATATTACTACAAATGAGTGTTTCCTCCACATAACATATTTCATGTTTTTTTAAGTTATTAGAACTTATAAGTGTCTAAAAATATCATGCAGTCACGATCAATAACTGACGTTTAAGCCATTTTAATTTAAAATGGCACATGACCACTAAGAAAATGGAAGTAAATGTAAATATAATAGTATAGGTACGTGAAAAAAAAAGAAAAAAAACCCTAGTCCGAGGCCCTATATACCTATATATACTCTCCCACTTTGCGTTCTTAAATTTTTTATGGATTTGTAATTTAAATTTACTTGCAAAGTGACAAGTTGCAAAATATTTTGATCGGATTGGCCACTGTCCTCTTGTCTATTTGACAATACCTCTGTTTGTTAGGGTGACACATACGACAGACCTGTTCAATCACATTTATATGCACAATTTACCTTGTACGATATAAAACGCCCCTATGGGTAAAAGTGTTGTGTTGGTAACATTATTTATTGCTTAGGTTATACATGTTACACCGTGTGTCGTGTGCCGTACAAGGCAAATTAAAAGGTATTTGCCAACATATATGTCATCAACTGGCCTAATTCGACCCAGTTCTGGATATTTTAATCTATAATAAATTGGATCTCAGTCTATTTCGCGACGGATTTTTTTCGAATTTTATCCCACTGCATTATGGAAAACTGATCTTTGCTGCAAACATTTATTGTACTATCTACAAATAGTTGATTTGTCTTTTAGGATATTAGAATGGGCTTTGTCACTAGAACCGAGATGATCATATTCAGCCGTAACAACCTAAATTAGAATTTATTCAAAGGATATTTTTAGAATGAAAATCTTCGTAGAAGGTAAAAAAAAAACCTGGAAACCGTTTAAAAACGTGTAAACGTTACACCATAGAAATATAAACGTTCTTTTATTTAAATTTAGCGGCAGCATACATTGACTGGCCCCATATAATGAAAAACGTTTTTATTGACGAAACATTGAAAAAGCTTTTTATGCAGTGAAAATCGGCGGCGCATAGTTGGCCTTTTTCGAGGGGAGAGCCGTCTTTTTCTTTGTCGCTCGCGCCCGCATCGGGGGCGCACTAGGGCGAAAAGTGCATGCATACATTGGCATAAAAAGTTTTTTCAATATTACATCAATAAAAAAAAAATCCAATATTTATGTGGCTAACTTTAAGCCGGTCATTGTATGTCATCTTTGTTCCGATAAGTAAATTAGAAAGAGAAATCCTGAAATATCAGCGCGCACATCTCCGTAAAATGTCGACTTTGGTTTGCTGGGAGCATCGGTAAACTGCGTGTTTCTCACTAAGTATTTTAAAACTAAAACCGTACATAATTGTATTTATCTTTGCTCTTCATCCTAGCGTCAAAATCGAAACTTAGTGAAAAAGCCCATCACGAACTAACTGAGCAAATCACAAATAATGACCAGTTTAGATTACGCAATGTATTGCTAGGTATGTATTTAACTATAACTAAAAATGAGGCATTTTTTCTCTACTATGCATCGAACAAAGTATATTGCTTAGCTTCGTTAGCGTCTGCGGAATTGGGTAATTGGCGGTCAGATCCTTTTTACCAGGGATGGACCGAAATAGGATTGGACTTAGGCACTTGGGCCTTAAACTGCTGTTACGAAATTTATCTATTCTGTCGTGTTTTAACTCCTTTATAACGAGCCAAGTATAGAATCGAGTACAAAATTAAAGCGTGTAAATGGTGCTTTAAAGCGATCTGATTTGAAGCGATAGCAATTATTGCCTGACGTAAACTGGGCATTATTTTTAACAAAGTATGTTCTTAGACACAAAGGAACCTAACCAGCACTAATGTTAGTGTATAATGATATCCAAAGTGTATAAAATTACTAATAAAATATTAAACTATGAAACGTAAAGAGCTTACTATTATGGATAATTTTGCACCATCTCAATTTTAAAATTTATAAGTAGAATATTACTGACTCGTTTTAGCTGAAACAAAAAAAATATACATGAATATTATATCCGGATTTCGGAAAAATAGGGTATCCCAATTGTGTAACTCGGTTGTGGGAAGATATAAAAAAATATATAGAGGGATTAATTATTAAATTATTTATTAAAGATATAGTATACTATATGAGGTGCCTGGTAATGCCTGAGTTGGCGCAACACAGGCATGCGCACGCAAAATTTATGGTGGTAAAATATTAACTTCCTTTTTTTATGTTAAGACCGATAATTTATTTTCATTTATTAAAGCGAATTATTTGGCAAACTAACTTGCAAAAATGTGGATTGTTTTATTTAGTAATTAAAAGAGCTTTTTGTAGTGTGTCGTGCGTACAAAGCAGACTAATCCCCAAATATCAGGAGCACAAAAAGAACCGTGCCCGTGTCCCCATAGACGTAAATTTGACAGCTTACCTGTTTTCTTAGACTTAACTTTCAAAATGTCTTTATTATTCCAAACTAACTTTTACAGTTCATTACATGGAAAGTGACAACATAATAAGTATAGAAAATAATATCCATTAAAAAAGATTAACAATAAAAAAAATGGAAGTTAATCCAATTTAATTCATTAATAAAATCAATTTAAAAAAAATAGTATAAATAATTTAATTTAGTAAATATCTCTTTAATTGTTTTTAAAAGTTGCCAATTTTTCTGATATTTTTTGGAAGATTGTTATATTTTATTATTCCGTCATATAAAAGCGATTTTTTCCGAAATTACTTTTTACTGGCATAGTTTGATAACTTATACAACGTCTGGTGTTATAATCATGTAATGTCTTATTCTCCTGAAGTGTTATATTTGATTTTTTTTCTTTTAAAATAATAGAGTGTATTGGAATACAAATTTTTAATTTATAAATGTGTAAATACTCCTTTGGTCTATATAGATTATAGTTGGTTCTAAATGTGGTAATTTGTGTATACATTTCTTTATTTTGCAATTTTTGTAATGGTTTTAAGTTTGATAAACAAGCAGATCTCCATGTAGAAGCTGTAATTTTGAATATATTAATGAAAAATATATATTTTTTAAGTATTTCAAAGGAATGAAATATCTAGCTCTATACAAAACAGATACCAAAGGAGATATCGAGTTGATAATATACTGGATATGACATTTCATTTCATTGGTTGATTACCGCCATTTTTTTAAATGTCGGTCGAATCGACCAATCACTCCCAATGCCCATGGGGACTAGGTCTTACAAAAAAGTTATTATATATATTTTTTAAATTTTGTCTATTTCGAAAAAAAAATTCACAAAAAAATGATTTTCTGACATGTTGAACAGCATAGTTCACGGGAATGTGCCCCAAAATCCCAGAGGCATGAAATGAAGAGAATAATATCGAACAAAATTTAAAAAAATCATTTTGATAATACTTTAGGCAAATAAAAATACCTTACCAGTTCTTTGTTAAGACAAGAATGGATTGGCTGGTTCGTTGGTTTTCATCCAGGGGGTGCCAATGTTCCCGTTACCGTTAAGGGCTGTGTTGCTCGGAACGGGGGTCCACGGATCTTGAACTGACGGTTGCGCCGGCGCACTGAAAGCTGAACCATTGTTCGTCGAAAATGTTGATGAAAATTGACCTGGAATGTAAAAAGGCTTATGTTAAATACCTTGGGTGGTGTAATAGCGCTTCGTAATTGTTTGAGACTGTAGCGCTCGGAATTTTTAAAATATAAGCATTCGAATAGTCGTTTGGTATGTTATTCGAATAGTCGAATAATTTGAATGGTCGAATATTCGAATAGTCAAATATTCGAATTTCGAATAATCGAATATTTGAATAGTCGAATTTTTTAACTAACAAAAAATTCGATCGAATTATTCGAATACAATTCCGAGCTCTTATGGACTTTTGTCAGAAAGAAGCAACAAAACTTGGAATTCTCTGCTTTTGTTTGCTTTCGTCATTCTTCAGCTGACAACCTATGTAAAATCATGAAATAAATTTCTTTTTAATTTCGTTCCAAATGTTCTATTTGATAGCAATATCGAATAAAACCTATAAAACTATTCGATATTTTTAATTTAAAACTCTTTGTAAAATGATGAAATTAAAATCAGTTTTTAACTAAACTAATAATAGTACCTATGTTTATTTAATTAAATAAGACTATATAATTGTATTTTTGTTTTTCTTTTTTACGTTAAAATTTACAATTTTACAGAAAACACGACTAGTCGAACATATAAATATCCGAACAAAATCAAATAGTTAAATATTCGAATGGTCAAATATTCAAATAGTCGAATAGATATTCGAATAGTCAAATATTCGAATTTCGAATAGTCGAATATTTGAATACTCGAATATTTAAATAGTCGAATAGTCAAATATTCGAATTTCGAATAGTCGAATCTTTTAACTAACAAAAAATTCCAATTTAGAATAGTCGAATATTCGAATACAATTCCAAGCGCTATTTGAGAGCCAATAGTAAACATGTCAATGTTGCAAACAAATTAAAAATAACATACATTTGCTTTCCAACAGTGTTACCAATTGGATAAGAATTTAAACACGACTGGGGAAGAAGGGGTTGGTAAAACCGTATAATAAAACTTACC
Organism: Polydrusus pterygomalis; assembly: GCA_963969555.1. NCBI lineage: Eukaryota > Metazoa > Arthropoda > Insecta > Coleoptera > Curculionidae > Polydrusus > Polydrusus pterygomalis. The sequence continues at coordinate 41,782,143 of OZ018381.1, read as the reverse complement.
AGTTACGTTTCCGTAAGAAGATTGAGCCCCGAAGCCTGCCGAGGTCTGTTGGGGGGGAGGAGTGCTAAACTGAGCGTAGGCTTGCTGTTTAATTTCATTGATCGAAGGCTTCGGCGGTTGAGTATTAAAAACTGGACGTGGGGGTTGAGGCACTGCGGGATCGGAGAAGGGGTTCGCTATCAGGGTTGGGTTGTTAGGCTTACCTATGGTAAAAATTTAATCAATCCTTTATATTTAATTACATATTAGTATTATTACCACCCCGGTGAAGCTTAAATGGACGATTTCGCAACACAGTAGAAAGAAAAAGAAGAGAGAGATAGGGGTGTTAGTGTGCCCGCCGGCCATCAGGGCAAATTAGCGCTGTTGTCGCCAGCTGGCCGTGTAACCGGGTTATGTCGCATATTTTTGACGTATAGAAGAGAAGGACAGTTATATTCTAACCTACTATAACGCTTCCCAAACTGCGCCAGGTGCTAATTGGAACAAACCAGCCAGCCGCCAGCCCGCCATCCATCCATGTCACAACTGTCAATTTTTCTTGTCCACGTTTTTTGCTGAGGAGATTAATTAATTTTTTATTATCATTTTAATATAAAATTCTATTAGTTTCTATTCTAGAAAACTTCGCCGATGTGTGTAATCTTTCAGTTATTATTCCAGCCTACTATGCAGGTAATTATTTTTTATTGTTTATCAAATTGATTTTACACTTCCTTACCTATTTTTTATATAGGAATATAGGAAATGTAAGTTTACAATAAATAAATTAACATGAAATGTTTCACATACATAATAGGTGTTGGTTAACAAGCCAATCTTAACAAAATATCACTGGGCAACCTGCAGATAACTGCAACACATTGTGCCCGAAGTAATACCTAACAATCTATCAGTTACGAACAGATAAGTTTAGTCTCTTGAAATGATAATTTTAACATTTTTGTTTTACTGAGTGGATTAAAAACTATAACATAATGGCACAATGATAATGGTTTGAGCTAACTCGATAAGTAGATACTTGGCCATCGGCCATATTTTACAGAGAAAATTAATGTCTACCGATGTTTCTTTTGTTTCAGAGAACGCTGTAAGAATCACCTGATAGTTTATGGATCTTTTAGTACGTGTCTCAATGCATCCTAGTGCTTGTGTTTATACAGTATTTGTGATAATATTATATGAATTGAGACAATTCCAGATGAGTGAGACCTGTGAGACGTAACCTAAGGACATTAGTTTATTCTGAACAGTTATTTTTTTTTATGGTTGTCAATGCAGTTTTTATTTATAAATAAACGTAGAAAACATTATTTACGATAAAGTGCTTCCATTTTTATTTTCTAAATCTTGGTTAATATAAAATTGTGCATTATTTATTCCATAAAATAAAAACTTTTGTGCGTCTTTTTATTGATTTAATTTGTGATTTAATAATATTTATATTGAATGACAAATTAAATCAATAAAAACTCGTTCAAAAGTTAATAATTAAATTGAAAAGTCCTAAAACCGCTGTTCAAATTTCCCGCCATTGCGCCTCTGATGGCCGGCGGGCACACTAACACCTCTCTCTCTCTCTTCTTTCTCCCTCTACTGTGTTGCGATTTTTTAACAAGGAGTTAACATTTCTAACCCTATAAATTTTCTTTGATTATTACCAGTATCGCTGTGACCTGTAAATAATGTTTAATACTTTATTGATATTTCAGAGGAGAAAAAGAAAAGGAGTCGAAAAGTAATGTCGTTTCATTGCTAGGAATAAAAATCTAGGTTTAGGTCTGAAGATATACAGTGTGTCCAAGAAAGTATGCAACATATGGGAGTTTTTTATCACCGAATTCTCAGAAAATTTTATTCCTTATAAAAGTTGGTGCATGCATTAAAACTATAAATGCATGTTTCATATTTCACCTGCGACTAATAGTAAGGGAGCAAATGCCATTTTTTCGAAATTGCCTTAAGAGTAAAGTACCTTAATTATTAAAAATACAGCAAAATTTTATATGGAAATGTTCTTGCAAATTAGTAAGTTAGTCCAAATACGAAATTTGAGTTAGGTGTCACAATTTTTAATTTTTTTTGGTTAATCTCTATTTTCCCCTAAACGGCACACCTCTGGTCGATTTTTTGTTTACGCAATTTTAATGTATTTATTAAATAACTTAAACGTGGGTTTATAATAAAAATGGATTAACTAGTTGCAAACTTTTTAAAACCTTTCAATGTTACGAGTTGGTTCAGATATTACCGTGTTGCACGCCTACTTAAACACATTTTAGCCAACTTATGTTCTAAACAAAATTAAGATAGAACCCAACTCTATTCATATTACTGGAAATAATTAATAATTTATTTGTCATTTTTACCCAGTACGCTGAAGTCCAAAAACCTATTTTAAAGAAATGCATATAAAAAAAATTAAAAATTGACACACCTAACTCAAATTTCATATTTGGACTAAATTTTTAATTTGCAAAAACATTTCCATATAAAATTTTGCTGTTTTTCTAATAATTAAGGTACTTTACTCTTAAGGCAATTTCGAAAAAATGGCATTCGCTCACCTATTTATTAGCCGCAGGTGAAATATGAAATGTGCATTTATAGTTTTAAGAAATGCACCAATTTTTATAAAGAATAAAATTTTCTGAGAAATCGGTGATAAAAAACTTTCCCATGGGTTGCATACTTTTTTGGACACACTGTATATGTCTACGGAAAATACTTATCTATTTTAACTTACTTGTAGTAACTAAATTATCTAAATTGACTAAGGCGGAGTTTTCACCGAGAAAACTTTGTGGTGTCTTTTTGGTGGCGCCCATCAATGGACTGGGTCCACCAGGAGGCAACGAATCGCCCAGTAAGTTCAGTTCGAAGGGGTCGTTACTCACTGTCGTATTACCGTTGGTGTGGGGCGACGTCGGTCTATTTCTGAAATAAATTGGTTAAAATGAATAGTCATAATAACTCTCTTTTTTATTATAACTAAAAATAAAATAAATTCCATCATTAACCCCTTAACATTTAATAATGAAAATATTCAATATTCAAAAACGACAAAATGTTTAGGATTCGTTTTAGACGAAAATTTAAATTGGAAATGCCATATCCAGTATATTATCAACTCGATATCTCCTTTGGTATCTGTTTTGTACAGGGCTAGATATTTCATTCCTTTGAGATACTTAAAAAATATATATTTTTCATTAATATATTCAAAATTACAATACTTAGCTGCATGGGGATATGTTTGTTTATCAAACTTAAAACCATTACAAAAATTGCAAAATAAAGTTATTAAATGTATACACAAATTACCACATTTAGAACCAACTGTTAATCTATATAGATCGAAATGGTATTTACACGTTCAAAACATTTATAAATTAAAAATGTTATTTCTAATTCACTCTATTATTTTAAAGGAAAAAAATCAAACATAACACTTGAGGAGAATAAGACATTACATGATCATAACACCAGACATTGTATAAATGATCAAACTATACCAGTAAAAAGTAATTTCGGAATAAAATCGCTTTTATATGACGGAATAATAAAATATAACAATCTTCCAAAAAATATCAGAAAAATAAAAAAATTGGCAATTTTTAAAAAACAATTAAAGAGATCCTGACAAGTGATTTGTCTTCGAGCCCTGTTTCCTTCTGCCAAACTTAGCCTCACTGATGAGCCGTAATCGGCGAAACGCGTCTGGGGATGAGTTTGGCGGAAGGAAACAGACAAAACTTTTTTGAATTAATTAAAGAGATATTTACTAAATTAAATTATTTATACTATTTTTTTTTAATTGATTTTATTAAATGAATCAAATTGTATTAAATTAATTTTATTGTTATTTTTTTTTAATGGTTATTATTTTCTACATTATGTTGTCACTTTCCATGTAATGAACTGTAAAAGTTAGTTTGGAATAAAGAATTTTGAAAGTTAAAAAAGTTGTTAAGGATGTTCTATCACCTCCATGACTTAGGGGCGTATTATCTGTTCTAAAATAAAATCAGAACGGTAGGCATACCGGGTTTTTCTCAAAAGACGTTCACCCCTATAACTTTTTTATATTTATAGTGTAGCGGAGCGCATGCGTCTACCGCTTCTCAGGGGATGGGTAATAAAGAGAATAATTGGATACTTTCTACTGTACAAATTTCTTCTATTTTTTCAACCTTAAAAAAAACACATTTCAATATTTTACCCTAAACATTCCAGCTTCCATATCTTAAGGTTAATTACCAAATCAATATCTAGTATAACTTCTTACATAAATTTAAACTAAGTAATTTTCAATAAGAAAAACCAAAGAAAATCAAGAAGCTGAGCCTCTAACAGTAGTATTTAACTTAAATATTAGTGGACTTACCTTAAAAGTAGGTATACCACGAAAAATGGGAAAACTTAAACCTTCAAGCCTCATACAAGGTTGAAAAAACAAGAAAATTATAAATTATTCAAAGAAACATTTCAAACTAGGTACCTTAAAGTACTGCTAAAAATAATCACCATTCAGGCATCGAAATTCTCTCGAACGCCGGACTTATCAGTTGCTGTTTTTTCCTTTACGCTAAAAAAACCGAGCATCGTTACCTACATGATGCGGTTTAATATCATGGGCGGCTCATAGGGGTTTCGCTACAATAGATATTAAAATTAAATTTTGAGATTATGCATAAGAGATGAGTCTGCATTTATTGGCATAATTTTCAATTTGTTAACACTTCCGGTTTGACCGGACTTTGATATTTTAAATGGGACATCTTGTATATTTTTACTTATTTGGGTTCAGCATAACGTTATGAGTGAAGAGTGAAATGACACCTCACTTGTGTTATAACATTTTTATGTTTATTTTTTATTTTCAATCTAGAGTGCTATTAAATCTGTTAATTTATAGTCAAGTTTATGTATATGAAACTTAAAATTATGTCATAATCATTGACTTTCTAAGTTTCACAAGCGTTTAAAAAATGAAATTTTGTTTTCTTGACGTTAACTTCATTTTTCCAAATGGAACGATGGTGGTTCACTAGGATATTTAAAACGAGCATTTTTTTCCCAACAATTTGATACCATACACTCCTATGCTATTTTAAAATTGACACTGAAAAATTTGCCTTAAATCCCAATCGCAAATTTAAAAGCGTTATGCATTATTGGTACCCTCTTTTCTAAAGAAATATAAAGGCGGCTTTGAAAAACAATGGAATGGTTTTGAAAAGCAATATGGCTTTAATTTAAAGTCATTACTTTATAAAACATACAAAACATACAATCTTGTGGCTTTAGAATAATTTTTCTGGTCACTCCAAAAACTAGGAGCATATCAATTTGTTTATTTCTAGTAAAACTAACAATTTTATCTGATTTACAATGTAAGTTTAATAAACGAATGACATTACAATTTTAATTTAAAATCATTTATTGGTTTTGAAAACTATTCCATTGTTTTTCAAAGCCGCCTTTATATTTCTTTAGAAAAGACAGAGGGCGGCAATAATGCATAACGGTTTTAAATTTGCGATTGGGACTTAAGGCAACTCTTTTTCGTTTCAATTTTAAAATAGCATAGGAGTGTATGGCATGAAATTGTTTTAATTCTTGGAAAAAAATGCTCGTTTTACATAATATATCCTAGTGAACTATCATCGTTCCATTTGGAAAAACGGAGTAAACGTCAAGAAAACAAAACTTAATTTTTTTAAACGCTTAAAATGTCATAACACGTCAAAAAATGTCAAGTGAGGTGTCCTTTTCTCATTATGCTGAATCCCAATAAGTAAAAATATACAAGATGTCCCAATTTAAAATACCAAATTTAAGGTCACTTCCGGTTAAACCGGCAGTGCTAACAAGTTGAAAATTATGCCAATAAATGCAGACTCATCTCTTATGCATAATCTCAAAATTTCATTTTAATATCTATAGATACAGAAAAGTTATAGGGGCGAACGTCTTTTGAGAAATACCCGGTATTATTCGAAAGATTCCATACCGCAAAATGTGACGTCTGCCTACTAGCGGTAACAAGTGAAAATAAGAAAATTAAACGACAATTTTGACATTAGAAAGTTAGGTTATTGGGAAAGTAGTAATGAAATTTAAACATTTTTACATGTCATACACCAGGTGTGAAAAGTAACTGATTTGATGCCAGGATTTTCACTTTAAAAGTAAATGTTCATAGATATATGTCACAGAACAAAATGTTCTATATAAACACTGAGTGAGTAAGTTTATGAATTAAATGATTTTTCTATCTTTGCTTTATCGTCGTTGGCGCCAAACTCGAACAAACCCTATTATGTAAACATCGTTTTAACAGTTACAGTAAAACCGATCTTTAACTTACCTATTAGATATAATATCAAACTCGTCCAAATCAGTAGACGAACCTGGACTGGTCGGTGACCATGGATCATGCCTGCTCGAGGCACCGGCTCCCATATGAACTGGAGACATGCTGCTTGGTGGTACCACCGTAGTGCTGGGCAAACCCCACGGGTCCGCCTTGGGCGGAGGTGGTGCTGGTTGCCATGGGTCTTCCAATACGGGGGCAGACGACACCGGTTGCGGAGGAGAGGGGAGCGAGGACGATTGCCATGGTGAAGATGGCTGGTGAAAAGTTACAATTACAATGATGAAAAGTCAAAATTTTTAAATACAAAACGTTTTAAAATGAACTAAGAAAATACTTTAAAAAGGGAAAGCTAAATTTTAAACTAAAAGATATTTAAAGGTGCACTTATTTTATGATCAATTATTATTTTCAAAATTATTTATAAATGATATCTAAACGATATTATTAGTTATATTATTTTATTAAAAGAAATAATAATTGAATACTTTTATAGGACATATTATTTAAATATTTTTATTTAATATTAACATTTTAAGTATTATTTTGACTTACCTTACCTTGTATTTTAATTAGTTATATTTAACAATTATATTTTTAGATGTTTTTATTACTAGAGAATCCCTCATGAACAAATGTTTTTGGTTTTGAAGAAGTGGTCCATACTCAAAGTGGAGTTAAATGTATAGAAAAAAGAAAAGCACAAAGTCTTTCTCCACAATTTTTATTAGAATAGCTAGGCGAACCTAGGACAATTCATAATAGTTCAAATCGACATGTTTCGAGTGTAGAAACACTCATCATCAGGAAAACGAAGTAAATAGCCGGCACAATGCTGATGTTGTTAGCAGTAGAGAAAATAACAAGTAAGACTGAGCCGTAATGGAGCTTTCAATTATTGTACAGGGTTTTTCCGTATATTTTGGAGCACCCCTGGAGCTTTTATTTGAAGACCTAGAAAAAACTTTAAATTACCAAAGTTGCATGATTTCTCCTGAACTGTCAGAATTTGTTATCGGACAAAACAAATGAACATCGTAAATTTGTTTAATAATGCCAATGTCGATTTTTTACAATGGAACACCCTATATATTAATTTATTTTTTAACTCCTTACTTTTTTCTGTTTCCAAATATGTATATATGTTATATGTTTACTTTAGTCGTTTAGGCAAAATTTCATTTCAAAATATTAAGTTTTTCATCTTTAGAGTAACCTATTATACCAAGACAAGACCATTCAAGTTATGAAATATTATTTTTGAGACATGTCAGTAGCCATAAGCGATTAATAACAACCAAATTGTTTCTCAGGGCAATCTAGATTTTCTAATCCGCAATATTTTGAAATGAAATTTTGCCTAAACGACTCAAGTAAACATATAACATATATACATATTTGGAATCAGAAAAGAGTGAGGAGTTAAAAAAAAAATTTATATACAGGGTGTTCCATTTAAAAAAATCGACATTGGCATTATTAAACAAATTTACGATGTTCATTTGTTTTGTCCGATAACAAATTCTGGCAGTTCAGGAGAAATCATGCAACTTTGGTAATTTAAAGTTTTTTCTAGATCTTCAAATAAAAGCTCCAGGGGTGCTCCAAAATATACGGAAAAACCCTGTACAGGGTGTCCCAAATTCGAGCCTCATCATGGGGATCTCGGAAACTATAAGAGATACAGCATCGGTTAAATTGTGGCAAAGTTGCGCAATTTCGTACTGAGCAATATCGCAAAAAAATATCTGAGCTATCTTTTTTAGTTTTTGAAATTTTTGCAAAAAACTAAAATTTTGAGTTTTTGTTTTTTTAAATTGCTCGACTTATTTTATCCGCTACAGAAAAACAAGCACAACATTGTTATGGCAACTTTTTACGCTCCATATTGTGACGTTTCTAGAATTTCGTTACAACTTTTCATTTTTGTGGAACTATTATCAACTTTAATTTTTTAAATACGGACCTGCATTTTTTATTTTATTTTTTGATAGTACTTAAAGCCCTGAATTCAACCATGTACCACACTTAATTATATTTAGACGTTTTGATGTCATTATTACATCATCAGGAATGTGATAATTATTTTTAAATACGGCCCTGGTGTATATTTGACTCTTGGTTTATTAAAACTACCATACTGGGCTAAATTAGTATCAAGCGTAGCAAAATAACTATAATGAGGCTGCAAGCGTTCAGGATAGTCCTGTAAATAACGGTCACAAGAAATTTGTGAATTTCTATTGGAAGAATAATAAACTCGTAGCATGTCGCGCTTTTCTAAAGCAGAAAACATAATTTTGCTGAAATATTCAGTATAAATGGTGACTGCAGTTGTCAAGATAATTAAGGTGGAAGTATCAACATGCTTGCCAGCCTATAACCATAGACAATTTACCTTTAGATAAACAAACAATAATCACGAATGTGGCAGTTTTATGGCCTCGCGCATGTAAACAAAACTGGGAACTATTAGACATGCGCACTGCAACATTATCGTTTGACGAATGGGAAAATAGACAGGTCCGGGCTTTAAAATTTAAATTCTTGCTCATATGCCACCATAGAGGGTTTATTTTACCCCTATTTGGGCATAATACAATTACACAACGGCTGCAACTAGTACTAGTCATTGTTTATATTACAATCCTAGTCACTAAAAGCACAAACACAATTCACTAACTAAACTACACAAAAACCAGAAATCCATAAATACATATTAAACACCAGTCCCACAATCCACGATAGCCGATCCGATAGCTGAAAACTTTAGAAAACTACAAGGAATCCGCAGAGAAACCTTAAATCACAACAACAAAAATGGCGGCCGAGCCGGTTCTGGAGATTATTCTTGAGCGCGTCGATTATTGTCGATAAAGTAGGACGGCCGATAACACGAGGTTTGTGCGCATGCACGAAGGTTCCCCGAATGAAGACAGCTGACCGACGAGTCATGCGCTCGGACGTATTTTTTCACCCATAAAACGTAACTTTTGTTTGCGCAGGAGATAAGCTGTAGGTATCTAAAGGTAAATTGTCTATGCCTATAACCTATTTCGCGTATATTTATTTAATTTTTCTAGCTTTTACACAAAATTTAAATAAAATCATTATCGTCTTCATATTTTATAGGTAATAATTGACATATTAAATAAATATGAAGGAATTTCATTAAATATTTTAGGAGAATTTTATAGCGAAAAATGTCGGGTAAGATTTTTTTTTAACATTATTATGTCATTCTTCTTTCACTATACAATTCTCCCAAAATTAGCAATGAAATAAATTGATATTTTTGTAATATGTAGCTATTACCTAAATATTGTACCGACGATATTGATTTTATTTAAATGTTAGTTATTCAAATACCTAATAAACTAAAAAAAGCAACGCGAAATAGGTTATAGGTTGGCAATAGATGAAATAACGTTGAGAATTCCACCTTAAGCCAAACAATCAAGTAAAAGTTCTTGTCATAGCAACCTTTATTTTGTTTGGTTTTATTTTTACTTTGTTACAATTTATATAAAAACTTAAATATAGTAAATTATTTGTATAAAATTGCGGATCCATTTACATGTTGTATGTGGTAAAAAGATTAAGTAACTAACACCAGGGCCGTATTTAAATAATTATCACATTCCTGAAGATGTAATAATGACATCAAAACGTCTAAATATAATTAAGGGTGGTACATGGTTTATTTCAGGGCTTAAAGGGCTATCAAAAAATAAAATAAAAAATGCAGGTCCGTATTTAAAAAATTAAAGTTGATAATAGTTCCATAAAAACGAAACGTTGTAACGAAATTCTAAAGACGTCACAATATGGAGCGTAAAAAGTTGCCTTAACAATGCTGTGCTTGTTTTTCTGTGGCGGATAAAATAAGTCAAGCAGTTAAAAAAAACAAAAACTCAAAATTTTAGTTTTTTGCAAAAATTTCAAAAACTAAAAAAGATAGCTCCGATATTTTTTTGCGATATTGCTCAGTACAAAATTGCGCAACTTTGCCACAATTTGACCGATGTTGTATCTCTTATAGTTTTCGAGATCCCCATGATGAGGCACGAATTTGGGACACCCTGTACATACTAGGAGTGAAAAAATTTAAACAGTCAGAAAATATTTCAGCATACTGAAGAGTCAAGGACTAGTGCAAAGGCACTGTCTTGGGTGGGAAATAAAAAGAAAAAAGAAAAATTAGGGAGTTTTAAAAGACTCATCATTTTTAAGTGTAAGTGATGAAAAATCTTTAGGTTAATTCAACTATGTCGGAGACATGTGAAAGTGGTAAAATATGAGTGAAAGAAAAAAGAAAAAATTGTTTTTCGTAAAAGTCATGCAGACGCTTTCTGTAAAAGATAGAAAAAGGGAGTGTAATAAATGAAATGTAATAAAATGACGTAGATTGGCTTACCATTTAGCTTGCAATAAAATATTGTTGGGGTACCAGGCTTGTTACGGCCCAGTTACCCCGGCAGGAGTCAAAACCTATACATTGTGTGCAAAATTAAAAGATTATAAAATTTAAAAGTTTTCAAACTTTACTAGAACATCTTAGAAACTGCAAGCAGCACGTGTCAGAAGAGAAATGAACTTAACATTGTAAAAGGGGAACAAAGGACAAGTGTTTTGGCGGTTAAATTGAAAAACCTTTAAGTAAAACTTTAAAAGTTATAAAGGGGAAAAAGCTCAAGTAGGGCTCAAAATAGCTTAAAAAATTAATATTCACTAGAAATACAGATAAAAATTGTGGAGAAAGACTCTGTGCTTTTTTTTTTAAATGTTTTTGGGATTTTATTTGGAATAAATAAATAAATAAAATAAAAGATACGAAAATGGTTTAATTGAGGCAAAGTTACGTATTTTAGGGCTTAATATTGGTGAAATTAAATTGTCAATATTATTCATATTTCGAATATGAAAAATAGGTTTTCAGTTTGGAATTTTACATACCTTTATCACTTGAGACATTTTTTATACTCGTTTTTTATGCACATTATTAATTTTCAAATTCGACGTTTTGCTCTTTATAAGTACCACAGTCAAGTAAAATTTTTAAATAAAGGCATGGAATTTAAAATACGGTCGTCCGATCTTCGCGGAGAAGGGATGGGTCCTATTGTTAAGTTTTTTATCTCGATAAAAGTTAATCCTATCAATAAGGATTAAAGTACCTTAACAAAAAATCCTGTTTGTACGAGAAAACATAAAACGATCGTAAATTGAAGTCAATTATAGGTTTGTTCCTACCACAATTAAAAACAGTCCTTGACAGTCAGGATTCTGCGCAGTAATATAATAGTGTTCCCACAAAGATTTTGGACAGTTTGAAAACCCAAAGTCGCTGTTCCTACACGTTTCTCTGATAGTTTGCCAACTGTCAGAGCAGTTTGCGAATCTTTTGCCAGTAAAATGTCCGGAGCATGCGCGGTTAAACGCTAGCATAACATATGACATAACCTATTTTTGTTAGACGTGTTTTTGCGGTATTTGCTTTTGTATAAGACTTTTTCTATTATTAAATTGAGAAATGAGCGACATTGCGTCATCTGATGAAGATTCAGAAATGTCTGCTGTTAGGTTGGTGTTTAATATTTTATTTACTTCTTGAGCTAAAACTTCCCATAATTAATACTTTTGATTTGAAAAGTGCCAATCTTTGGAGGAGATATTAACATTTTTACAACATATTATTTAATATAAGTTACTTATTTTGTTTAAGTTTATTTATTGGGCCGAGCCACACGAGTTTAATTAACGAAATAATAATAAACAGTTTTGAGATTTGAGGTTATGTCCATCGTTTAAAATTTCTTCAGTTTTAAACACCGAACCGAAGTTAGTTGATTTCGAACGCCTGTTCCTACAAGAGTTTGAAACCGGTCAGAAATCAGACTTGCGCCGTAAAGTTGGTTTGAAAATTGTCATGAAGTTGTCGGGGATTCGCTGTAGGAACAAACCTTATATCGTTTGAAAAATAGTGTGCCCTCTAAAAAATGGATATTCCAGCGGGTGCCTCAGGCACCTCACAACAGTTGTGTAATTTAAACATTTTACATTTGGATTTTATATATTCCAGAGACAGATTATTTAAGTTTAATAGTGAGTAGGTACAAACACCATTTTGGTTAACTCGTCTATTATCAAATCAATAAAGTGTCTAGTTAAACCATTTATTTATCGTTATATACAGGATGTCTCATAACTAAGGGGCAAATACAGCAACAGGAGATAGACTTGAAAATATGTAATTTATGCTTACGAACGCACAACGGTTAATTTTCAATAAATATTATTCGTTAAGAAAGGTGTTTATTTAAATGTTTCTTGCCATCTAGCATTTAAATGCAATTATCTCAAAAACTAATTGAAATATCGAGATTAATGAAGTACAACTTTTTTACGTATAAAAGATCCCTCTTCAAACATACTCAAAAGGTAAGTATGTTTTTGTCTCCTGGACATAATTTGACGAGTAAGTATTCTCACGTATTGTGTTCCTGCTGTTTTTTATCCTTGTTTGTGTTTTTCTTTTAGAACCTACGTCCTGATGATGGCCTCATAATGGGCCGAAAGCGCTAGGCAATAGCAATTAAATTACGCTTAATACAAAAAAGATGTTTCATTTGTTAAAATACGGCGTACAACCGACTCTCCTTTTCATAGTCCCTTACAAAATTTAACAGGGTGCCATTAATGACAGGTGATGCGGCGAGGTCTTACACTAATTTGACTTTATGTGTCTAATGTCTTGTGTATAGGAAAGTTTAATTGTGTTGGTTGCACAAAGGTTTTTAACAATAATTAACCAATCATCAGGCAACTGTGGCTGACATAAAATGACATTGGCAAACAATATTTACTCACAATCCAAGTTGTGTCCAGAATTAAGCGAACCGGGCCACTTTGATGTGAAAAAACGTGTCTGCCAATGTCATTCACAGTCAAAGTTGCTGGTTAATTAATAGGGAACTTTCCAATTTTTTTTTTTAATTAATAATATGATTTAGTTAGGCCTAAAAAAATATTCCCCAATTATTACTCCTTAAAAATCAGTAATAACTTGGTAAAAATTCTTTAAAGTTTCGCGCGTGTCAAAAGCATTTAAAACGACCTTTTAAGCGCGCCAAGCCCGATGACGTCAGGAGGTATGACTTTTCCGTCATCCGTCATCCTGACCGGTCGCCGAGCTACCGAGTTTGCATTTGGATTGCCGTGTGTTATTGTTATTGTATTGTTGTTTTAAGGTGGAATTCTCAACGTCGTTTAATTTATTGCCAACCTATAACCTATTTCGTGGATGTCACACACGAATTATACTTCTTGACGTCACGACCCGTTTTCACCCGCTTGGGATAATTTGAATTTTGGGGCATTTTTAAATCTTGCTAGCGGTCTTTTGGGACGAAATATGTTGTTTTTTTTTGCTGCCATATGTTTTATGACAATATATGCTTATGATTTATAGAATTTTTTCCCCATTTAAAATTTTTGTCAAGTTCCCTATTACTACTTATTTATTATCATTATATTACTATCTTAGTAGTTGCGCTAAACTTTTGTCACTAACTGCATCATCTTTAAAAAAGCATAGTTTATCGACATTCTGGCATTACATAATTATAACCTGCTATATAAATTTAAAATTTTTTATTTTGCAACAAACAGAACAAAAAGCAAGCAAAATGAAGGTTTAGTTTATTAGCAGCCATTAACAAACACGACAAAAATTAACTTGTGAAATCACGCTAGCCTGCACAACAAGCGATTACGATACATACCGCTGGAACGAACCCAAAAATATTTAAATCCAGAGACTAAAGAAGAAAAAAGAGTAATATATTAAACAATAAAAAAATATTAAACAATAAAAAAAATAATAAATAAAATTCTATTCTAAAGTTTAAGGGGGGATATAGTTAAATTTACATAAAGTTTTAATGCCAAATGTCAAGACTTGTCATTGTCTAGTTACTTTAGATTTCACCAATTTACTAAATTTCTTATACAGCTGAGATTGGTCAGTGTTTTTTCTTTTTCTTTTCTGGAATTGTTCGGCCAACTCTTTTTATTTCTATCTCTTTTTAATCGTATGAAATAATACAAGATAGACATACTTTGTGTGCAGTACAATTATACTAATTAAATTTAGTCATTAGACATTTATATTTTATAAGTTGCTGCAGTATTTGACAAGTTTATGTGAATTCAACTATATCAACATGCTTGCCAACCTATAACCTATTTCGCGTAGATTTATTTATTATTTCTAGCTTTTAAATAAAATCAATATCGACTGCACATTCTATATAGTAGAGGATCCAACCATAGAACGACCTTCACCCATCGCGTTACGGGATGAAACATGTTTTTATGTAAAATTTAATATGTCAAAAAATATATTTCGTGAAGGTTGACTGAAAATTTTGGTGCAAAGTATTTTTAATTAAAAATTAAAAAATGATTTTTTTTTTAACATTGCACTTATTCCGTTACGTATTAAATTGCATACAAATCGAAAGTATGTAGCTTCTGCAATATGCATACGCTGGGTTGACTACCTTTTTCGGTGTAGTTATAAGGTAGGCAGGTGTGTACAGGTAAGTCGCTACTAGTAATTTGCAACTATCGATCGAAAGGACGCAGCATTGCAGCTGTGTGGAACTCGTGCGTCGGACGAAAAAGAGTACGCATGCTCTTTGTTTGTGAACTTGAGAAAGATAGCGATAAACTTCAGTAAATGCTGAGCATCATTTCGGAGCAACCGATAATATACGTTTTAATTATGAAATGAAATTAAATATGTAATAAATAAAAAAATAAATATACATATAATTATATGATATTAATATATAATTGTATTTATAAACAAATAAATAATAGTAACATATACTTATCTTAAAAATTTCATGTTTATATATAATTATATTATTAATAATTAAAGAAAAAAAAACAAATCAAAGAGACTAAAACAATAGCTTTATCCGACTCTCGGCTTGCTAATGATAGAATAATAATAAAAAAAAATTGGCGCAAGCAATGATATACCGGATGTAAGATATAGTGATTTCATGTAATATTTATTTATTTATTTAATTTCCCAACCAACTTTACAAAAGTTTATTACAGGGAAATTTCTAATAAAAAAAAATTAATTAATTAAGATTAAGAGTCAAAATTATACAATAATTATAGTATCATATACAGTGTCACCAGTAAAGTCCGCATCATATGGGATTTTTTTTTATTAATAGCTTTATTCAAAATTTCACGTTGGCATCAAGTTCTGCTTCGATCGAGATGAAAATTAAGCAATAAAATAGTAGTCACGTGATTCGCATTATCTGTCAAATTTTAATTTTTTCCAAAAAATAATTCAAAAGTGGGGTTATTTCTGAAAATATCGAAAAAAGTTATTAGAAAAAGTTTTTTTAAATGCAGTTTCTAGCCCACATGTAAAATTTCAGCTGCATAAGATTATTTTGATTTTTTACCCATATTTTGTTAATTACACCACTTTTGCAAAATAAGACTCAACGCAACCTACATAAAACTTCTTAGTTTTGACAATGCTTTATTTCAGATACATTTTCTGTAAAGTTGCCCATATTAAATGTGTGTTTGTCTACAAAATCAAAATTGGGCTATTAAAATTTGGTCGCATGTGATGCAAAGTTTATTTGTTTTTGACTCTGTATAAGGTAACTTCATAAAATAAGTATTTTTGAAAACGTAGGTTGTGCCTGAAAGTTAAAAAATAAAAAATAAAGTAAAACGGTTTGAAATTAAATCGTTGAAAATAGATAAACTTTACGTTAAGTTAAACTAAAATTTATTTTCCACTTAAAAAACACTTTACTGAAGACACTGTGTTCTTTTTTGTCTTAATATTAAGGTGTATTACTTTGAGACACAAACTACGTTTTTAAAAATACTTATTTTCTGATGTTACCTTATACAGGGTCAAAAACAAATAAACTTTACATCACATGCGACCAAATTTTAATACCCCAATTTTGATTTTGTAGAAAAACCCTCATTTAATATGGCGCTACTTTAAAGAAAATGTATCTGAAATAAAGCCTTGTCAAAACTGAGAAGTTTTATGTAGGTTGCGTTGAGTCTTATTTTGCAAAAGTGGTTTAATTTACAAAATATAGATAAAAAATCAAAATTATCTTATATAGCTGAAATTTTGCATGTGGGCTAGAAAACTGCATTTAAAAAAACCTTTTCTAATAACTTTTTTCGATATTTTCAGAAATAACCCCACTTTTGAATTATTTTTTGGAAAAAATTAAAATTTGACAGATAATGGGAATCACGTGACTACTATTTTTTTGCTTAATTTTCATCTCGATCGAAGCAGAACTTGATCCCAAAGTCAAATTTTGAATAAAGCTATTAATAAAAAAAAATCCCATATGATGCGGACTTTACTGGTGACACTGTATAACAAAAAAAAAAGAAAACAGTAATATGTTATATTTTTAATAAATGTTTTTTAAATAAATATTTGAACTTTTTTATATTGATTGTATTTTTAATTTTTTTTGGAATATTATTATAAATTTTTATACCATCATGAAGAATTGATTTTTTTCCAAAATTAGTTTTTATTTTTACAGTTTTAAAATTTTTATTTTTTCTTGTATTGTGTTCATGAAATGTTGTGCTATCAATACATTTTATTTCAGAATTTTTAATCTTTTCATTGATTGAGTGAATTAATATACCTACTTTTAATTTATATAAATTGTCTATATCCAAATAATTATTTGGTTTATATAAATTTACAGTAGGCTCTAAAAAATGGTAATTTATGAAAGCATTTTATGGCTTTATTTTGTAATTTTTTTAAAGGATTGATATTTGACAAACAGGCAGAACCCCAAACTGATATTAAATATTGCAATTTTGAATATATTAATGCAAAGTAAATATTTCTTAAAAATTTTAATGGGATGTAATATCTCACTTTGTATAAAATACCAATTAAAGGAGAAATATTATTTCTTAAATTATTATTATGTGTTCTCCAACTTAAATCTTCATCTATATGTAAACCCAAAAATTTTATTGTATTTGAATATTTATAATATGTCCATTAAAAAGTAATTGCAATTTATATCCAACATATTGATTTGTTTTAGTTATTATCATAAAAGAAGATTTTTCAAAATTTAAAGTTAATTTAAAACTTTGTAGCCAGGAATAAATTTAAATTAAATCTTGTTTTATATACATACAGGGTGGCCCTTTAGTGTGGCAAAGTACAATAGCTCCGTTACTATTTCAAATACATTAAAACTATTAATACAAAAGTTGAAGGGCAGTAAGTGACTTATAACGTAAAATTATTTTTAACTCTATAGGGTGGCTCAAAAAAGCGGAACGCTCTAAGACGTACTGTTAGAAAGCTAGAAGCTGTCAAAGTTCAAAAATGTCACTTTTCAAGAGTCAATATCTCGGAAACTATAAAGTATAGACTAATAATGTATTTAATAAAAAATAATTATAATTTTATGTGGAATTTAAAAATGAAAAAATATACAGGGTATTCCATTTGAAAAAAGTACATTTTTTATTGTTCCGCTTTTTTGAGCCACCCTATAGAGTTAAAAATAATTTTACGTTATAAGTCACTTACTGCCCTTCAACTTTTGTATTAATATTTTTAATGTATTTGAAATAGTAACGGAGCTATTGTACTTTGCCACACTAAAGGGCCACCCTGTATAATATATATATTTTGTATACGCTAACTTTTCTTTTTTTTCCCGAATCAAAGTAATTTTAATTGTTTATTTTTCAGATCTTGTTGTAATGTAGCTAAAAATGAGTAACATTATGCGCCTAACCGAAGACGTTTAAGTAAATAGTACAAAAAACCTCAATTCGATTGAAAATTTCATAACATCATCTTTGGGATCCTAGCTTAAAAATTAAAATAAAGATTTTTAAACCAACCTGTGGTCGAGGAGGTTGAGGCATGCCCCATGGATCCACCGGTGTAGGATCGCCCCCTAGATTAACGTCCAACAAGTCTACCATATGACTTTGAGGTATTTTGTCGTGAGTCCTAAAATTTGAAAACATTTTTTTTTTAATATAAACCAAAGTAATTTTATTCACTATAAAACGACGAACTTTTATTATATTTGGACTTTACACTGTTTTAAAGTCAAAAATATCATAATTACGTTGGGTTTGTTCGGGTTTGTCTCTACAGACAACATAAATGTGAAAAATGTTTATTTTTACACCGTTAACGTTACTAATACACACATTCATACTTCCTTTTTCTCTCTTTACAGTTACTAGGTTCTAGATGTCTTATTCTAATTCTTTTTCTGAGGTTATGCAAAAGGCGCTTACCTAAAGTCCTGCTGACTTTGACTTAACGCAAGTTGCAACCTAACATCGTCCGATTTTCGTTTTTGTTCTTCTTGGTCAGCCTCCTCTCTTGACATGGCCAAGGCCAGTTGAAGCTGTAGTTCCTCTTCGCCAGCTGTTTGAGGTCTTGCTACTTCTAGTTCTCGGGGTAACTCGGCTAAAAATCAAACACCAATCTCAGACAATATTTATAATTAAAATGCCGATATTTCGAAAACTACGTTTTGTGTGCGCCACACGAGGATACCTTGATTCCAGGTCTATTTATTTACCATTTTCTCTCCTTACTTTGCATCCTTATCTTACTTATGAGCTATGACGTCTAAGAATGTATCTGTTAATGATTTTTTGAAGTATATACAGTGTGGTTTTTTAAGTGTGCAACATATGGGAATTTTTTTTATTACAGATTTCTCAGAAAATGTTATTCTTGATAAAAGTTGGTGCATGTTCGATAATCATATTAGGTGTACTTGGAATGGTTGCAAGTTGCAAGTCAAACGGCGTACAGGGTAGGCCAAAAAATTTAAAACTTGTACAAGAATAAAGTACCCCTATTCAGAAAATTCAGCAAAATGTTAGTAAGAAAAGTTGTTTAGAATTAAAAGTTATGCATAGGTTTAAAAACGTGACCTCCTAAAATAAAAAAAATATATTTTTTTTAAAAACCTTAATAATTTCCCAAAAATTTTTTTTATATTCACCATAAGACCTTCATAAATTAATCAAAATCAAATCAATTTGTGATCTTTGTTCAAATTCAAGCATATTTGTAAAATTCACTTGAATTTTTAATTTATTAAGGAATCACAAACTTCATGTTTGTTGCAACGATATTAAACACAACTTTAAAATATCCTAAAAATTATTTTTAACAAGATAAAACATTAGTAATAATAATATGCTGATTAAAAAACGATCATTTAAAGTACAAAATTTTTATTTTTCATGTTTATTAAAAAACTTTATTCTTGTACAATTTTTATATTTTTTGGCCTACCCTGTATGCCGTTTGACTTGCAACCATTCCAAGTGCATCTAATATGATTATCGAACCTGCACCAACTTTTATCAAGAATAAAATTTTCTGAGAAATCGGTAATAAAAAAAATGCCCATATGTTGCACACTTAAACAACCACGCTGTATTTTTTTTTAAAGGAAGGCGAAAATATTAAATATCTAGGAATAATTTTTGACAAACATTTAAAATGGTATTTTGTGACTACATTGTAAATAAACTAAGAATTCTTATACCAAAATTTAAACACCTTAAACAATTTTTAAATATAAAAGAATTAGAAATATTGTATTATTCTTTAGTACTACAAACCCATTTAAAATTATGGTATACTAGGATGGAGAGGCATAAATAAGAATTATTTTGATAATATTGAAACTTTTCAAAAATACCACCAATATTCTTCTGATTTACTATTTAAAGATAGCAAAAAATGGATATTAAACAAATATTTCCTTACAACATGTTAATATATATTTTTAAACATAAAAATAAAATAAATTATATTAATCACACACATGAAACTCGTCATAAAAATACTATTACATATAAAAATAGAGTAAACAAAACAATAGCACACAAACATTTTTAAACATCAATCCATATATTTTTGATATGCTACAACGGTCAATAAAAATAATTGAATGATTAAATAATTATAGAAATAAAATTAAAAATTGGATATTATCCAAGCCAAGAGATATATTCAAGAAGGTTATTATTAAATAATAAATATACCAAGCTATAATGAATAAAATAAATATATATATATTATATTATATACAATAATATACATGACTTATTGTATCTTTGTATACTGTAGTGATATAAAATATACCAATAAAATATTGTTATATTCGTTTTATATTATATTCTAGTTGTGCCTGAATTATGAAATATATTCTTGACAATAAATATTATATTATTTAACTCAAAACAAGTATTTTACTTCTGAGTTCGGAAATGATAGTTTATACAAAAAAAATTATATATTAGGTATGTCTTAAATGTCAAAAAAACATTTGAATAAACTTTTATTATTATTATAACGTGACGTCAACCCATACCTCAAAAATTGCACTGTATAACTTACCAGAATCCCGACTGCTCCACTCTCCCCTAAAAGCAGGGTACCTAGGACTTGTTGGGGTGTCCAGTCCCCCATCGCTACCAAATCCGCTGGCGCTTTGCGCAAATCTTTCTTTCGCTTTTAAAGCTCGGGCTCTCTCGTTTTTGAGTCTTTCGTCGTCTTTTAAAAGGTTTACTAGCTGTTTTGCCTTTTCTCTTACATTCTGCCCTTGATCCTTTCCTAAAATATCAGATTTGCAAGCTTTATAAAAAAAATCAATGCACATTTTGTGGGGATTAAAAAAAAATTTTTTATACAATAAAAACATGTTCGAGATATCGATTTTTTAAACTAAGTTTAACTTAATTTTTCTGAAATTTATTTGTACCATGATGTTGTCAATTCTAACTATGTAAATCTTATCGGCAATATATATTATTATTCCTTAATTTATTGCTTTAGGGCAAGCACAAACTGTTTAATAGTGAATAATATTTTCTGAAAAATCAGTAACAAAAATGTTTACCGTATATTACAGACATTTTCATGATACCCTTAGTCATTTAGTTCCAGTCTATTTAATGACCAATAAAATAACTTACCTTCCTCTATATGCTGAAAATCTTTTAAAGTTTGAATAGCATAGATATTCTCTTTACATTGCTGGCCTACTTTTTCTGATCCCGTTTTTATTAAATACTCCAGCAGAACTAATGCTTTATAGACATGTCTCCAGTTTTTGCCATGGTCATTAAGTCTCTTCCAGACCTGAAAAAAAATTAATATTTGTTACGACAAGGTTACCCATGCAAAACGTTTTCTCAATGTCTATGTACAGTTGACAACATATAAATTCGTACCCTCCACCCATACATAACTTAATTACAACAAAATTGGGTAAAACGGGTGTCTCACCTTGCTGCTTACACCAGCTATATACGTAGCTGCAAATTATTGTATATACGATTATTCTAAATATTTTTGTGTTTAAATTACAGCCACGAAAAATATGGCAACGGTGTTATTTTTTTAAATTATTTACTTACAACAGATACTTAATATATGTACAGGGTGTCCAGTTTTCGACACTTTTGACGGGTATCTCAGTTATTAGTACAGATAGAATGATGCGGTTTTCGCAAACCTGTATCACTTTTTTGTGAAACAAACGATGCCCTTAACGGATTTATCATGGCCATCTTGGTTTTTGAGATACAGGGCGAAATTGAAAATGGTGCATTTTCAGACACCCCTTGTATTTTAGTTATCTTATACCTTATCGAAAATATAAGAACGGAGTGTTATACAGTTTTTTACGTAGAATCCAGTGGCGTAGTTAGTATTTTTCCAGGTGTCTCCATTTTTGAGAAATATACCAAAGTTATGTTTTTTTAAATGGAACGCCCTGTATATTTTTTCATATTTGCATTCTGCTTACTGAGAGCTTTCCAAAAATATATAATAGTTAGCACTTTGTTTTAACAGGAAGGTCAAAATTCATATTTTTTTAAAAATTGGGAGCAGGCCTTGGATTTTGTTTCACTAGAACAATTAAATTGTGGATTAAAATGCATCCTTTTTATTTATAAATATTGTTGAAAATGGATGCCATTTCTAAGAAAATATAAATACCATCCATACAAATTTAAAATTGTGCAAAATTTACATCCTGGAGATGCAGATCGGCGATTAATCTTTTGTCGTTGGTATACAGAACAAATCCGGGCCAATGCCAATTTTGGAAGATTAGTGATCTGGTCCAATGAGAACCATATTTCTAGTGCTGGAATTTTTAACCGGCATAATACAAGGATGGATTTGGTGTTTCTTGCTTCATATTAGGTAATCAAATAACTTACCGTATTTATGAGGGAGGCCTTACGGCAAATATGTATGTGGACATCTTGGAAGAGGTTATATACCCGAGTTATTAGAAATCGTTCCCCTTGCCCAGCTAAATGCTATACATTTCCAGCAAGACGGTGCACCGAGTCATAACTCTCACGTAGTAAGGCATTTTCTAGAAAATTATTTTCAACAAAAATGGATAGGCACAAATGGAGCTGTAAGATGGCCACCGCGATCGCCCGATCTATCGGTGTTGGACTTCTTTCTTTGGGGTTTTTTTGCAGAGCAAGATATACAATACCAGGCACAGAACTGTAGAGAAACTTCGACAGGCTACCCATTTAGCATTTCAATTTCTACAAAACCACAGGCCTATAATAATTTTAAACGCCTTGAGACTTATTACCGAAATGTGTCAGCGTTGTATTAGGGAGAATGGCAACCATTTTCAACAATATTTATAAATAAAAAGTATGCATTTTAATCCACAATTTAATTGTACTAGTGAAACAAAATCCAAGGCCTGCTGCCAATTTTTTTAAAAATATGAATTTTAATCTTCCTGTTAAAACAAAGTGCCAACTATTATATATTTTTGGAAAGCTCTCAGTAAGCAGAATGAAAATATAAAAAAATATACAGGGCGTTCCATTTAAAAAAACATAACTTTGGTATATTTCTCAAAAATGGGAACACCTGGAAAAATACTAACTACGCCACTGGATTCTACGTAAAAAACTGTATAACACCCCGTTCTTATATTTTCAATAAGGTATAAGATAATTAAAATACAAGGGGAGTCTGAAAATACACCGTTTTCAATTTTGCCCTGTATCTCAAAAACCAAGATGGCCATGATAAATCCGTTAAGGGCATCGTTTGTTTCACAAAAAAGTGACACAGGTTTGCGAAAACCGCATCATTCTATCTGTACTAATAACTGAGATACCCGTCAAAAGTGTCGAAAACTGGACACCCTGTACATCATTATTTCCCGATGTCGTCATTAAAACGTTCTTTCAGTATGCCTAAAACTTACCATCTGCATGATTTCACTAAACGCTACTACGTTATAGGTCAAATCGGCAATCTCCGCCATAATAGTGCTGCTGGGACCCCATGGGTCATTTGATGTAGCTTCCCGAACCTTTTTCTGGGCATCTGAATAGTTGTGAGCAATATTTTTGATATTTCGACGAATGCCAGCCACATTCATTTGCATATCGTTTGACCCTCTACGCATCTAAAAATTATATTTTTTTTAAATAATAATTTAAGCAGGTATTTGTACTTACTTGGTATTCATTTTTTTTACTGATGTACATAATACAATATTTTTTATTTAAACTAAACGCTAAACGGGTGAAAAGGCTACAGTAATACTGAAACTAGTGTTCTAACTCCAAAAATGAATAAAATTAAAAATTTTAATCCTTATTAGTGATAAAAGTTACAAATAAAAATAATTATTTACAGATCTGAAGAAAGAATCATTACAAAATGAAATAATACATAATCGCTTACTCAAACAGTATTTCTTTCAACAAAAGAAAAAAGTTTTTAAAAGTATGTTTGTATTTTTAAGAAATTCAAAAAAAAATCGATACAATCACTTAATGTTGGCTAACCAAAGAAATATATAACAATTTAGTTGAATCTAACAGGTCGAAAACTAAACTTAATATTGATTTGTATAATCGATCAAAATACCAGCCTAGAAAATATGAGACAAAATGTAAATAAAAATAAGTATTGTCCGTTCTCTGCCTATTACTCTAAAATGTAGGGTCTTTCAGGTAATCTTTTTTAGACCTATATCTTACCCTAAGAATATCAATAAAAATTCATTTTAAAATAAAGTGAAATATTTTTTCCATGAAAAATAACTTTTATTTAAGTGCCCTTGCGATTACCGGTTTTAAATTTAAGAGCTTTTAATTTGTTTAAATCCATTTTTGAACTCTGAGCTCACAATACATATTTTAAATCAGGGGACTTTAGAAATAGATAATAGTGAGAAATTCATGTATATCAAGTTAGCAAGACAACTCGCTCGAATCGAAAAACTGTCCGGCCAATAATTTGCCGCTAAATAGTCGCTAATTAGTTGTGAAAAAAAAAATTTGTCGTTTCATATTTAAAAAAAAAAATGGATGTTTTGCTAACTTGATATCAAGTTAGCAAGACAACTCGCTCGAATCGAAAAACTGTCCGTCCAATAATTTGCCGCTAAATAGGCGCTAATTAGTTGTGAAAAAAAAAATTCGTCGTTTCATATTTAAAAAAAAAATGGATGTTTTGCTAACTTGATATCAAGTTAGCAAGACAACTCGCTCGAATCGAAAAACTGTCCGTCCAATAATTTGCCGCTAAATAGTCGCTAATTAGTTGTGAAAAAAAAATTTGTCGTTTCATATTTAAAAAAAAAAATGGATGTTTTGCTAACTTGATATCAAGTTAGCAAGACAACTCGCTCGAATCGAAAAACTGTCCGTCCAATAATTTGCCGCTAAATAGTCGCTAATTAGTTGTGAAAAAAAAAATTTGTCGTTTCATATTTAAAAAAAAAATTGATGTTTTGCTAACTTGATATCAAGTTAGCAAGACAACTCGCTCGAATCGAAAAACTGTCCGTCCAATAATTTGCCGCTAAATAGTCGCTAATTAGTTGTGAAAAAAAAAATTTGTCGTTTCATATTTAAAAAAAAAAATGGATGTTTTGCTAACTTGATACCAAGTTAGCAAGACAACTCGCTCGAATCGAAAAACTGTCCGTCCAATAATATGCCGCTAAATAGTCGCTAATTAGTTGTGAAAAAAAAATTTGTCGTTTCATATTTAAAAAAAAAATGGATGTTTTGCTAACTTGATATCAAGTTAGCAAAACACCTGAGGCAATTGTGATTAAAAATAATTTTTAACAACAATAAACCTGCTAGGAATTTGTCGTTAATTAATTCATTTATTACTGGAAATTATAAGAAATCCGTCCTGTATGGGCAAATAATACCCGAAAACGAATAAACGGTTTCCCACGGCCAGAAACGAAGTCCCGGCAACTCTTCAGTAGTACGGCGAATTATCATGGTGTACTCGCAGGCGAGACATCATATTCACCGTTTACGTGGGGAAGTATGTGGCGGAAAATCGCAAATAACAATTAAATCTTGCAGAATAATTAGCTGAAATCAATCACAATAATTTCTCGAGTCCACAACTAATTCGTCCAGAGTAAACGGCAAATTTCCGCGAGTTTTTCGAGCACGAAAAATGAAGTTTTACCCCCCACTTGGGGGGGGGAGGGGTGTGTTTTGTTAGCAATTCGCAAAAACTCACCTTTCCAGCGAATCAGCAGGAAAATTCATCCCGACAAATTCCCCAAGTCCACAACTAATTCGTTCGGAGCGAACGGCAAATTCCCACGAGTTTTTCGCACCCCAAAAATGTAGTTTTACCCTAATTTGGGGGGTGTTTTGTTAGCAATTCCCAAAAACTCACTTTTTTAGCGAATCAGCAGGAAAATTCATCGCGACAAATTCCTCAAGGCCACAACTAATTCGTCCGGAGCGAACGGCAATTTCCCACGAGTTTTTCGCGCCCGAAAAATGAAGTTTTATCCTTATTTGGGGGGGTGTGGGGGGACATTCATGCCAAAGATTATAATGGTCGTTAAGTTTAAAAAAATATGTGTTTTTGTTCAAAAAAAGATGTGTTGTTTGTAATGAATAAATATAGAAATAAAACTTTATTTTTCGGGCACCAAAAACTCGTGGGAATTTGCCGTTTGCTCCGGACGAATTAGTTGTGGACTTGGGGAATTTGTCGCGATGAATTTTCCGGCTGATTCGCGGGAAAAGTGAGTTTTTAAAAATTACTAGCAAAACACCACCACAAATAAGGGTAAAACTTCATTTTTCGGGCGCGAAAAACTCGTGGGAATTTGCCGTTTGCTCCGGACGAATTAGTTGTGGACTTGGGGAATTTGTCGCAATGAATTTTCCGGCTGATTCCCTAAAAAAGTGAGTTTTTAAAAATTACTAGCAAAACACCCCCCCAAATAAGGGTAAAACTACATTTTTGGGGTGCAAAAAACTCGTGGGAATTTGCCGTTCGCTCCGAACGAATTAGTTCTGGACTTGGGGAATTTGTCGGGATGAATTTTCCGGCTGATTCGCTGGAAAGGTGAGTTTTTGCGAATTGCTAACAAAACACCCCCCCAAGTGGGGGGTAAAACTTCATTTTTCGTGCTCGAAAAACTCGCGGGAATTTGCCATTTACTCTGGACGAATTAGTTGTGGACTCGAGAAATTATTGTGATTGATTTCAGCTAATTATTCTGCAAGATTTAATTGCTATTTGCGATTTTCCGCCACATACTCCCCCACGTAAACGGTGAATACGATGTCTCGCCTGCGAGTACACCATGATAATTCGCCGTACTACTGAAGAGTTGCCGGGACTTCGTTCCTGGCCGTGGGAAACCGTTTATTCGTTTTCGGGTGTTATTTGCCCATACAGGACGGATTTCTTATAATTTCTAGCTTATAATTTCCAGTAATAAATGAATTAATTAAATGCGAATACATAGCCAAATTAGCCCCTATTTAATTCTGCGCATTACCATTTTGTCACGGCAAATTAACGACAAATTCCTAGCAGGTTTATTGTTGTTAAAAATTATTTTTAATAACAATTGCCTCAGGTGTTTTGCTAACTTGATATCAAGTTAGCAAAACATCCATTTTTTTTTTAAATATGAAACGACAAATTCTTTTTTTTCACAACTAATTAGCGACTATTTAGCGGCAAATTATTGGACGGACAGTTTTTCGATTCGAGCGAGTTGTCTTGCTAACTTGATATACATGAGAAATTCAGCAAATAAGCAATATTTCTTGCGCCTTGTACATTTATTTGGTGTTCTCTTATATTATTTATTTATTTTTTAATAAAAATGCCATTTATCTACTAGCTTTGTTCATAAAAATAATACCAAAAATATAGATTCATAGCCATTTTTTAAAAATATATCCAATTATCTTAATAATATTGAAACTATTCAAAAATACATTTTGAAAATTATTTACGAAAAAGACCACCAATATTCTTCTGATTTACTATTTAAAGATAGCAAAAAAATGGATATTAAACAAATATTTTCTTACAACATGTTAATATATATTTTTAAACATAAAAATAAAATAAATTATATTAATCACACACATGAAACTCGTCATAAAAATACTATTACATATAAAAATAGAGTAAACAAAACAAACATTTTTTAAACATCAATCCATATAGGTATTTTTGATATGCTTCCACAGTCAATTAAAATACTTAAATCATTAAATAATTATAGAAATAAAATTAAAAATTGGATATTATCTAATCCAAGAGATATAATCAAGAACGTCATTAATAAGTAATAAATATACCAAGTTATAATGAATAAAATAAATAAATATATACAGTATGTCTCCGTAAGTTTGCATCATATGGAAAACTTTTTTATTATTCATTTTACGAAAAAAAGTTATTCTTTATAAAAAGCTCTGCATGGTCTAAAACCTAAAATGCTACCATCAAATATCGAAATTTTCCAGTCATATACGAGGTTTGTCAAAAAATGTGAATTTTTCCCAAGAATGTGAATTTTTCCCAAGAGTAAAGTACCTTTATTTTTGACATTATCAAAAATTGTTATTAAAAAAAGTTGATCAGAACTAAAAACCACGTCTAAATATGCAATTAAACGCATTTATGTTAAAAAATTATTTTAATAATTTATTATTAATTATTTAATTTTTTAATTATTTAATTAATTTAATGCGTGTTATTGCATATTTAGACGTGGTTTTTAGTTCTGATCAACTTTTTTTAATAAAAATTTTTGATAATGTCAAAAATAAAGGTACTTTACTCTTGGGAAAAATTTACATTCTTGGGAAAAATTCACATTTTTCGACAAACCTCGTATATGACTGGAAAATTTCGATATTTGATGGTTGCATTTTAGGTTTTAGACCATGCAGAGCTTTTTATGAAGAAAAACTTTTTTTCGTAAAATGAATAATAAAAAAGTTTTCCATATGATGCAAACTTACGGAGACATACTGTATATTATATTATATACATAACATATTGTATCTTCGTATACTATACTAGATAGTAGATATAGGTAAAATATACCAATAAAATATTGTCATATTCGTTTTATATTATAATCTATAGTTGTGCCTGAATTATGAAATATATTCTTGACAAAAAAAAGTATTTTACTTCTGAGTTCGGAATTGATAGTTTATACAAAAAAATTATACCTATATTAGCATTAATTGTCAAAAAAAAATATTTGAATAAACTTTTATTATTATTTCATAACAGATCGTTAATAACGCTTTCCATGGACTTTGCGTTTATTAACACCTTAGGGGTAGAACTTATTGAAATATGTCAAAAAATATTTTTCCAATATAAACTTTATAACCCCTTTTCATCCCTTTAGGGCAGACGTTAAAAAAAAATAAGAAATACATGTTTCATTACTTGTGTTTAGAGTACATAAGTAAGCATTTATGCTGAGTTTTAAAATTTTCGCAAATACCTAAACTTATGTTTATTTGTTTCAAGTGTTACACTTACATCTTTTGCTATAGTGGTTGTGTTGGGAACCTCCTCCATTTCTACACCCTAGGGGCAAAATTTCCCAAAACATCAAAACATGTACTTGCTAGTACGCATGGTACCAATTTTCAGCCATATAGTTTAAAATTGTAGGGCTATAGGTACGCCCCTTTTTTCAACCCATAAGTGAATTTTGAATGACAAAACACAAATGTATGTAATTATTTTATTAATGTAACTTACACACCAATTAAAGTTTCTGAGATTCATATCAATTTTTAAACAACAAAATGATAAAAGTAACTAAGCTAGTAAGGTTGCATTCCTAAGCAGTCATCAATGTTTTTAATGAGGTATTTGTTCTTACTTTCCCTTGCCAGTAAAAATGTTAATTGAACGGAATTGAAGTAAGTATTGCATATTTTGCAAGTCTTGCATGTTGTGTCTACAATTTTTTGACACTAAAAACTTTGTTAAGGTGTCCCAGTCCAGTGCCCCAGTTTCCCCCAAATGATAAAAGAAAGTAACTAGGTAGTACGTAACATAAAAATGAAATAGTACGGTTAAAACTTAATATAATTACTTACTTAAGTATAAAATATTAGGCAATGATAATAAATTTCACAATAAAACAATGACCTGTACAACTCCCCATACAAAATAATTTGATATAAGATCAAGCTTATGAATAAAATGGAAGATTTCCTTTCAATTAGGTCCTATTAGCTGGTTAGTGTCATATTAGGTATATTAAGTATGTAAATTATGGCAGAAAAAAAACAAAAAAAAAAACTTACTTTTAGGCTGTTGTGAGTCGTTGTAAGCTGTTAAAAATCCAAGGTAGCTGCAAAAATAGATATTAATGGTGTTATTATCAGTAAAAATCACAACATGCTAAATGTAGCAAGTCCCTTAGCAAGATGATTGTAAGGCTTCAGACAGTAAATTTACGTAAATTATTAAAGCTTAAATCAATACATCATAAAATCACCTATGATAAAGGTGTTATCTAGATGTTTTGGCTAAACAAAGAATGTATTTTTAAACTCAGATAAAGTATTCAAATAAAAATCATTAAAAGCTGTCAAAAACCTTTAAAGTAAGGAGCTAAACATAAGAATTACAGCTAGGTAATCTTAAACCATGAAACTAAACCTTGAAATCAATTGCAATATCGTAGTAGAGACCTTTTTCGTAAAGCAATGCATTTGGCAATGTAGGTTAATGAAATGTACAACATTTTAATTTATATTATAGATAGCCATTTCAGTAGCACAAGTACAACACAGGCCATCCAAAAATTTTGGGGTGGCAATATCCTTATTTTTCACAAAAAAATACTTACTAAATGAGAGATTAATGTGTAGATAAAGCTTAATGACAAAAATGATATTAGGCGTTCCATTAGAAATGATGTCTTTGAAAATCATCTTAAGTAAACAAAAAAAAATACTCACCCACACCTAGGAAAAAAGTTAAGTAAAGTTTCGGCGGTACTTTAATAACCAGTCTATAAGTTAATAATTAATTTAGGGAATAATTTAAGGATAGGATTGTTTTTACTACAATTTGCGTTGTATTCAATAAATTAAATATCTGTTCACTGATGACACTACACTTTTATTTTCAATACACACAATCAACATGGCCGCACTACGGTGCACTTATAGTTTATTTCAATTCGATAGAGTACAAATTATGGTATTTTAATATTGCAAAATGCAGTTCACGTGATATGGACTTTATTTACTTTGATAGGTATTAAAACCAACACCCTTTTCCAAAAATATTTGTTAAAACTTCAGATTTTGACGTTTTGAAACTTTCGTTGACGTCAGTTTGACTTTTAAAACGTAACTTGCGCGGCGTGGTGCGAAAAACAAAATTATTTACAGCTGCACAGAGAAATAATAGGTTAAATACCTTTCGCACAAGAATCTGAAAGAGAAAATGAATCAGAGATTGTATCAAAAAAGCAAATGAACAACTTTCTCCACAACCAACTCGTTTACAAAGTACTGAAAAATAATAAGGAAAATACGGGTCCATTGCACCGATTGTTTTCTGCCAGATAAAACAGTGAAAACCCGCAACCACCTACTAAGAGTACCAAGCAACGAATACATAGATAAATGTTTATATGAACGAATACCACGTTCTATGAGCAATATGCTATTACTATAATAGTAATAGTAATAGTATCAGTATCATGTGTTATGGCCATACACTACACCGTGAGACACCGTCAGACCAAGAAAATTAAAAAGAAAATAAACTTGCTTTACATTGATGCCAGCTTGTGATAATTTACTTTATGTGATTTACAAAAATAGTGAAATATATTTATAAATAGCGCGCAATACGTTATAAGAAGATTACGTCATTTATCGTGAAAAAATTTGGCAACATTGAATTATCGCATTTTTCCTTTTGGATAATTATTGACAATAAACTATTAAACGTAAACGGTGCAGGCAGCAGAGTGCATTATTTAAATTATATTTTAGGTATTTAAACAGATTATCAATTACAGGTATGTATTAATTGCTAGTTCTTCGAGTTTTATAAATCAATAATTTGTTATTAGTTATTACGTTTGAATAAATCAGCTTTAAATTTATAATAAAAAAAAAATGCAATAGAAAGTTGCGGTGGTATAAAACTTGCTCTTTATCTTACATACTTAACTTGTCGCATTTAAACGTCACTATAGGTATATTATATTAACTATAGGTATACCTGTAACAGTTTTTTTAAACAATATTAAAACTTATTTAAGAAAATTTTAAAAATTTATTTTATGCGAGAGAAAATTTCGCACATAAATTATCGTATATATATGTACAATAATTGATATTAGAGAGACCGAAGATTCGGTTTAGGTTTGCGCCAGTGGCGGCTCGTGGCTTGTTAACTTTGGGGGTGCTCTAGAAGCACGCTGCAGGCGAAAATTTTTTAAGACCACGCCCAAATTTGGTCAATAATTATTAGTAAATATTTTAAAAATTTATGATTACCTAAGTATAAGAACCTATTTTATTGAAAATGAAATAAGATAAAAAAAAATAAAAAAAGGCCATAATTTATTTTTCATTAGTGTGGGTATGTACATATTGTTTAAAAGTAAAGTCCATTCTTCTGTTTTTATTTGCAGCAAACTTATCAATAACAGCTTCATTACAGTTTGGAATACCTGCATGTATTGTATTTGTTTCTTAAATATTCCACATTCATATAGTCGTTTTGGCATTAAAACTGTTTATTTTTATTAAAATAAAAGTCTTTACTACCCCAAAATAATACCAAAAATATAAAGGAAAACTTCAAATAATAAATTCATACAGCAATTAACACGCAAAATGAACTCAACGGCGCACATTTAAATTGTGCGAGTTTTCCTATTAGAATCGCGCTTTCCCCCACTACACCTATACTAGTACAAGATGCATAGAGAAACGGCAGAAACCCCGCCTATTTTACCGCACGTTAAAATATAGGAGGGTTCTAACTTATATTACGGTATCATATTATTATATAAGAAGATAAATTTAAATGAACATTATTTTTTCTTTATGGAGTATGGGGGTGCACGTGCTCCTGTGGAGAACCCGCCACTGATAGCAAAGCAAGAAATATTATTATAAATTTTTTGCTCATCATTTCCGGACACCCTGTATATGCGGAGAACCTTTGTTAACATTTATTTGGCGTGAAAATTTATTCTTTTTAATCGTGAGTGCGACTCACTTTAAAATACCTATTATTTTTATGTGATAGATGCAGAAACCTCTAAGAAAAATTATTTTTATTATTCAATGTACAGGGTGATCGCGTATAATGTTACCCCCCTTTAACTTCTTTGTTTCGAAATTAAGAAAAAACTGTTAAATACAAAAGTTGTAGGATTTAATGTAAACTTCTTGCAAAATATATCTTCGTAGATAAAAGCGTGACAGATCAAAGTTATATTTTTTTAAATGGAATACCCTAGCTGTATATTGTTGCATTATTGGATTCTACGGACAATTCTAAACATAATTTATATATACCACTATATATTTAAATTGAACCGTTTTCGACTTATTGATGTTTGAAAATTACTATATTATTATTTAAGAAAATAAGGTCATTCAAGTCAAGATGTATCGTTTCCATGGATAAAACAGGATGATGACGATACTAAACTGAATATTTTGCCCACTATTAAAAGAAATCAAGCACAAAATGATAAACACGTAAACTGACTTGAAAAATGCTGTGCCATTTTCACATTATTGAAGTGAAAAATTCTTTAGGCGCGTTTAGCACTTTTTGTGGGCACTGAATTAAACTGAGCCGTCACGCGTCGCCGTCACGCGTCAGACTCGGGTGTGCTACGCTCGAATTCAAAAGCATGAAAGAGCATGCCGCCATCGGTCGCATTCAGTATCGACGTGGAAACAGTCAGTGTGCGTTGTCTAGACACTCGTGTATTTGATATTGTTAATTTCACCTTGTTGAAGTTTTCACTTCTGTCGTGTGGTCTTAAGCACACACAATTTTTTTTATTATTTTTAATATAAGCCATTAAAATCGTCTGCTTTTCTTGAATAGAATAAGGCATTTTTGAATAGAAATTCTTACTGTTTATCAAAACTGACAATTCATGTTTTTCGAGTGTTTTCGAAATTTACCATGCAAGTTACCATTGTTAATATTATTATCCATGGAAACGATACATCTTGACTTAAATGACCTTATTTTCTTAAATAATATAATATAGTAATTTTCAAACATCAATAAGTCGAAAACGGTTCAATTTAGATATACAAATTCGTTTATCACTACAGGGATCTCGTAAACCGTAAGAGATACGAAGATGGTTAAATGGGGGCAAAGTTGCACAATTTGATGCCTAATCATAATTCAAAAAGAAATTATTTAGATTCCAAGTACTTCCGGAGATATTCGAAAGAAACCGAAAAACTGTTAATAAGATTTTTTTGTTTTGCGCCCTTAATGTAGGAGATAAAAGAAAACCCATCACACCTTTTCAGGGCCACTTTTAATTCTTTCTTAGAATATGTAATTAGTTTTGCCATACAACGTTTCATTTTCCTGAAACCATCATTCATTTCACTATTTTAAATACGGACCTGGATTTTTTCCATTTTTAAATAAAAGACCTAGAACATTTTTATTCAAAGCCTAGGCTAAATATTAATTTTAAAAGAGAATTAACGCTCTAATGTAGATTTTATTAATCCGACCCTGTGTTACACAATACCCATTCGTTTTATTACCCACGTCATATTTTGTGTACAATTTAAACTAGGTAAAATAGCTCTTTAAAAAAATACTATAAAATTCGTAAAATTGACAATAATCGTAATTTAAATTCTTGCTAATGATATTATATTTTATTTAATTAACAATATTTTATAACATTAATAAAATGAATTAAAACTTTACGAAAAACATTATAATCAATATTAGCAAAAGAAAAAAAATACTCCTGAATAAAATAAGTTGCCATATAAAAATTAATTATTAATTACGTGTTCAAAAATGTTTCCCTGGACAGCGATACATTTTCATGTCGTTATTAAAACGAAATGGTATTGTGTAACACAGGGTCGGATTAGAAAAAACTTAATAAAATCTACATTAGAGCATTAATTCTTTTTTAAAATTAATATTTAGCCTAGGCTTTGAATAAAGATGTCCTAGGTCTTTTTTTGATAAATGGAAAAAATCCAGGTCCGTATTTAAAATAGTAAAATTAATTATGGTTTCAGGAAAATGAAACGTTGTATGGCAAAATTAATTACATATTCTAAGAAAGGATTAAAAGTGGCCCTGAAAAGGTATGATTGGTTTTCTTTTATCTCCTACATTAAGGGCGCAAAACAAAAAAATCTTATGGACAGTTTTTCGGTTTCTGTCGAATATCTCCGGAAGTACTAGAAATCTAAATAATTTCTTTTTGGATTATGATTAGGCATCAAATTGTGCAACTTTGCCCCCATTTAACCATCTTCGTATCTCTTACGATTTACGAGATCCCTGTAGTGATAAACGAATTTGTTACACCCTGTATAGTGGTATATATATAAATTATGTTTAGAATTGTCCGTAGAATCCAATAATGCAACAATATACAGGGTATTTCATTTAAAAAAATATAACTTTAATCTGTCACGATTTTATGCAATACCCTGTATCTACGAAGATATATTTTGCAAGAAGTTTATATTAAATCCTACAACTTTTGTATCTAACAGTTTTTTCTTAATTTCGAAACAAAGAAGTTAAAGGGGGGTAACATTATAGGCGATCACCCTCTGTACCTACTCGTCATCTATTATACGTTTGAAAATTTGCTTATTTGTAATTATGTTATTACAATGTGACTACTGTTTGACATAGAAAAACGTACACTGATGGAAACACTAACAAGATGTACCTAGTAAAAGTTTGCAAATTCTGAAACTTATTCAACTAAATAGCTGATAGAGGCATAATTAAAGTTAACATCCTTTTTTAATCTCATTGCTGTTTATTATTATTTAAAGGACAGAAATATGTTTCGCGCACAATGAACAAATACAGTAGATATGCCCGTGTCATAGCACAGAATATATAGTATCAGTATTCATCTGAAGACGACTGGAGATACGTACCAGTTGAAACGTTGTGATATGAAAAACTAAAGGCAATGGAAGTCCAAAACACATGTATTACCCACAGAATATATAGCTACGCATTGCGTAGCTATATATTTATATTCTGTGGTCATAGTCTAGCTAGATAACACGCTGCTTAAAAAATACCCAGGACACCCTAAAAATTAGGACGTGTCCCGGCAAACCAGGACGATTAGCAACTCTACCCCAGAATTCTTACCCACAACTATAAGCGCTTATCGCTTCTTTTTCAATTGAATTCTACTGTATTTACATAATTTTTATTAGTTTAAAAAAATTATTAGGCTTTCTTTATCTTCTTTTTAGGACTAGCAAAAATTGGCGGGAATACTAGCTCTTTATCGTCTGACATTCAATGATTTTGCATCTGCTGTGGAGTGGCTAAGATAAAATTTTTGAAAAAAATATAGATTAGAAATATAGGTAAGTGATATTATTATATTATCTTTCATTTTTAACATTCAGTCATAAGGTTAGAATCATGGCTCTAAGGATGTTTGGGAGTAGACAAAGACAGATATAATGGTTTCGCGCTTTAATGACCTACCGATTGGGGAGAATGTTATGTTACCTCCCCCGCACTCCACGATATATCTGATCTCATCCGGCTTGGTTACCGGCGCGCGTGAGTGGGGTGGAATCGGGGAAGATACATTTTTCACGGAGTCATCGAAGCCATTGATGAGGCATGTTTGTATTGTAATGTTCTAAGTTGATGGTTCAATACTGCATTATTAGTTTTAATAAATTAGGATAAGGCAATTTTGAGTGATACTCGGCGTGAAGTTTGCCATATTTGTACAGAGATACGACTCAAGCGACACTGCTTCATCTGTTAAGTAAAAAACGGTTGATTAAAGTACATAAAGGTAAGTCATTTAATCAGAGAAGGAAAGATCAAAGAGGCAAAACGACCTTTAAAAAATCCGTTCATTTTTAAAAGGATGAAACTTTTATAGTACACAGTACAGTTAATGCGATTATAAGCACCAGGCTTGCCTTGCCGGCACCTGCGTTTTTTAAACTTCCTAACTCATCTCCAAATCTGTGTTCATTTTCTGTACTCCAATATTAGTTAGTTATTAGAAAAAGGTTTTTTAAATGCAGTTTCTAGCCCACATGCAAAATTTTAGCTGCATAAGATAATTTTGATTTTTTACCCATATTTTGTAAATTACGTACTTACACCACTTTTGCAAAATAAGACTCAACGCAACCTACATAAAACTTCTTAGTTTTGACAATCCTTTATTTCAGATACGTTTTCTTTAAAGTAGCGCCATATTAAATGTGTTTTTCTACAACTTCAAAATTGTGTCATTAAAATTTGGTCGCATGTGATGCAAAGTTTATTTGTTTTTGACCCTGTATACGGTAACTTCATAAAATAAGTATTTTTGAAAACGTAGTTTGTGTCTGAAAGTAATACACCTTAATATTAAGACAAAAAAGAATACAGTGTCATTAGTAAAGTGTTCATTAAGTGGAAAATAAATTTTAGCGGTGGGTAAAAAATCAAAATTATCTTATGCAGCTGAAATTTTGCATGTGGGCTAGAAACTGCATTAAAAAAAACTTTTTCTAATAATTTTTTTTCGATATTTTCAGAAATAAAACCTTTGAATTATTTTTTGGAAAAAATTAAAATTTGACAGATAATGCGAATCACGTGACTACTATTTTTTCTGTTTAATTTTTATCTCGATCGAAGCAGAACTTGATGTCAAATTTCGAATAAAGCTATTAATAAAAAAAAAATCCCATATGATGCGGACTTTTACTGGTCACACTGTACAATTTTAAACATTTGGGTTATTGTTTAACGTGAAAGGTGCATTCGTCGGTAAAATAAACATTCGGTGAGAATTCCTTATCGTTCATTAGCCTTTCCATAAGGGTCTTCAAAAAAGTCTAATACAATTTTGATGTAAAATTAATAGGGGAGAAAACAAAAGACATTAGGGATAATATGACATTTTCGCACTTTAGTAAGCTATATAAAGCTCAGAGTAATTAATAAGGTGATTCCTCTACATCACCCTACAGTCCACAGCATCTTTATGGTACAACTTGGAATTTTTGGGTACCTAATATAAAAAAATAATGTGCTTTAAACTCTAATATCCGGAATAGAAATTGTGTTCTATCACCGCCATCATCGTCATTATCATCATCATTATATATAAAACTAGCGTGTACCCGGCCTGCGTTGCAGCCCGGCATTATACGACGTGAGATAATAAGGCGAACAAACCTCAAACTCAACCGTTTGCCGGCCCGTCCACAATTCACATCCATGCATAAAACATAGTCTGTCTTCGTCTATTCCGGCTTTGGTGCTTTTCGGATCGATCGTTGAACGGGCCGGGGACCGGTTAGGTTGGGTCGTTCGTTCTCCCTACTCTAATTTATCAGTGTTTATCTATAATATTATGCATGTATTATACATAAAAACCTTCCTCTTGAATCACTCTATCTATTTAAAAAAACGCTTCAAAATCCGTTGCGTAGTTTTAAAGATTTAAGCACATATAGGGACAGGACGGGCGATAGCGACTTTGTTTTATACTATGGTAAGAAGATGAAATGTAATACAAACTGTTTCTCCGCCGGAAGAGAACAAAACAACATGCAAACACTAATATCAAAGAAAATTTATAGGGTTAGAAATGTTAGCTCCTTGTTAAAAAATCGCAACACAGTAGAGGGAGAAAGAAGAGAGAGAGAGGGGTGTTAGTGTGCCCGCCGGCCATCAGAGGCGCAATGGCGGGAAATTTGAACAGCGGTTTTAGGACTTTTCAATTTAATTATTAACTTTTGAACGAATTTTTATTGATTTAATTTGTGATTCAATATAAATATTATTAAATCACAAATTAAATCAATAAAAAGACGCACAAAAGTTCTTTTTTATGGAATAAATAATGCACATTATTTTTATATTAACCAAGATTTAGAAAATAAAGATGGAAGCACTTTATCGTAAATAATGTTTTCTACGTTTATTTATAAATAAAAACTGCATTGACAACCGTAACAAAAAATAACTGTTTAGAATAAACTAATGTCCTTAGGTTACGTCTCACAGGTCTCACTCATCTGGAATTGACTCAATTCATATAATATTATCACAAATACTGTATAAACACAAGCACTAGGATGCATTGAGACACGTACTAAAAGATCCATAAACCATCAGGTGATTCTTACAGCGTTCTCTGAAACAAAAGAAACAGTATCGGGTAGACATTAAATTTCTCTGTAAAATATGGCCAATGGCCAAGTATCTACTTGTCGAGTTAGCTCAAACCATTATCTTTGTGCCATTATGTTATAATTTTTAATCCACTCAGTAAAACAAAAATGTTAAAATTATCATTTCAAGAGACTAAACTTATCTGTTCGTAAGTGATAGATTGTTAGGTATTACCTCGGGCACAATGTGTTGCAGTTATCTGCAGGTTGCCCAGTGATATTTTGTTAAGATTGGCTTGTTAACCAACACCTATTATGTATGTGAAACATTTCATGTTAATTTATTTATTGTAAACTTACATTTCCTATATTCCTATATAAAAAATAGGTAAGGAAGTGTAAAATCAATTTGATAAATAATAAAAAATAATTACCTGCATAGTAGGCTGGAATAATAACTGAAATATTACACACATCGGCGAAGTTTTCTAGAATAGAAACTAATAGAATTGTATATTAAAATGATAATAAAAAATTAATTTCCTCAGAAAAAAACGTGGACAAGAAAAATTGACAGTTGTGACATGGATGGATGGCGGGCTGGCTGGTTTGTTCCAATTAGCACCTGGCGCAGTTTGGGAAGCGTTATAGTAGATTAGAATATAACTGTCCTTCTCTTCTATACGTCAAAAATATGCGACAGAACCCGGTTACACGGCCAGCTGGCGACAACAGCGCTAATTTGCCCTGATGGCCGGCAGGCACACTAACACCCCTCTCTCTCTCTTCTTTCTC
Source organism: Polydrusus pterygomalis (assembly GCA_963969555.1). Taxonomy (NCBI): domain Eukaryota; kingdom Metazoa; phylum Arthropoda; class Insecta; order Coleoptera; family Curculionidae; genus Polydrusus; species Polydrusus pterygomalis. Next base: position 41,742,125 of record OZ018381.1, on the reverse strand, counting down.
TTTCTACTGTGTTGCGAAATCGTCCATTTAAGCTTCACCGGGGTGACTAATATCTCTTTAAATTTTAGGATCAAGAAAATGCAAAAAAAATATTTCACTTTAGTATTCATCAAGAACAAGACCAACGACAAAATATTACTTGGGAGGAAAAAACGAAACTTCGGCGCAGGACTAATCAATGGGTTCGGTGGAAAGTTGGAACCAAATGAAAATAAATTCGAGTGCGCCGTCAGAGAAATTAAGGAAGAATGCAATTTAGATGTAAGGGTACAGGATTTGAAGTATTTAGGATACGTGACGTTTAAAGAACCCCATGAAAAAAGAATAGTTTATATTTTTACTGTATCGAGGTTTAAAGGTGAGATAGTAGAAAGCGACGAGATGGAACCGGCTTGGTTTGACATTAACAATATGCCCTTGCAACAAATGCACAAAGATTTTTCTCTGTGGTATCAGCTGATCGTACACGATGTTAAATTTAAAATTAAATTTTAATTTCCGATATATGCTTATGACGTGGGACAAAATACTGCAGAACTTTTTAAAATTTAATACACATCAGTGTCTGTGTAAAAGCGGCGAAAGTTTTGCTTAACGAAGTTATAGCTGCTCTTTAGAAGGGTCATTGTTAAGAGTTTTTTTTTAAAAGGTGGTTGACAAAGAAAAGTCCTTTCTACCTTCTTATACAGGGTTCCCCATTTAGAACGAAACAGGCTAAATATCTGGTTCCACGTTAATTAAAAAAAAAAGCTCACACCCGTCGATTTTTATTTCAAGGGGGACATCTTTTGCGTATATTGTCAATCTTGTTACTGCAAGCCCCTATGAGGGAGGGGGGGAGGGGTAAGATCTAAATCTTAAATGGATACCACTGTTTTATATATTTTTTTTGGATTCTGAATAAAATTCTGAACATTTAAAAAAAAAAAAGCATTATAAGTCTATACTAAACAGTTCCGAGATATTGACTCTTGAAAAATGACATTTTTGAACTTTGACAGCGTCTAGCTTTCTAACTGTACGTCTTAGAGTAAAACGGCTTACATGTCCCTATCTTCGATTTTTATTATCTTTCCAATAGTGTCAACTTCCGGTTAAACCGGAAGTACTATATTTCTTACAACCGGTTTAACCAGAAGTTGACACTATTGGAAAGATAATAAAAATCGAAGATAGGGACATGTAAGCCGTTTTGCTCTAAAGACGTACAGTTTAGAAAGCTAGACGCTGTCAAAGTTCAAAAATCTCATTTTTCAAGAGTCAATATCTCGGAAACTGTTTAGTATAGACTAATAATGCTTTTATTAAAAAATGTTCAGAATTTTATGCAGAATCCAAAAAAATTATATAAAATAGGGGTATCCATTTAAGATTTAGATCTTACCCCCCCTCCCTCCTAGGGGCTTGAAGTAACAAGGTTGACAATATACGCAAAAGATGTCCCCCTCGAAATAAAAATCGATGGGTCCGAGCGTTTTTTTTTTTTTAACGTGGAACCAGATATTTAGCCTGTTTCGTTTTAAATCGGGAACCCTGTATAAGTATATAAAGTTTTGCTTGTCCAAGAATAAACATTTAGGAGTGCAACCTCCATAGATATTTACCTTAAATGTATATGGCAACCTCAGATCAAATAAATGGTATTTGTATACTATAGCGACACAGAGATCTGGTCGCTCCGCTTAGCTCCTTGATGTAATATTGAAACTTATTCTATACAGGGTTGTCCAGAAGTCCGGAATAAAATTAATCTAGCCTTAACCTGTAACCTTTGGGAAACACGCTGGGACACGTCAATTTAGTTTTATTTATGCCCACATTTTGACGTTATTCGTTTGTTTTTTATAGACATTTGTCAAAGATATGAGAAAATCGATCTTTTTTTTTAATGAAAACATACAGCTTGTGATACATCATTTGAAAGCTAATATCTCGTACAGTATGCTCCTAAATTTTGGCGCGATTCTGTCGAGCTATTTTAAAATGGCGACTGTTAAAAGTTTTAAAAAATCTCTATTTAAATAAGCGGAAATGATAAATTTATTGCTGTTTTTTTTTATTTGTGAGCATGAGCATACTGTACGAGATATTAGCTTTCAAATGATGTATCACAAGCTATATGTTTCCATTTAAAAAAAAATATCGATGTCGTCATAACTTTGACAAATGTCTATAAAAAAACAAACGAATAACGTCAAAATGTGGGCATAAATAAAACTAAATTGACGTGTCCCAGCGTGTTCCCCAAAGGTTACAGGTTAAGGCTAATTAAATTTTATTCCGGACTTCTGGGCAACCCTGTATATGTAAATCTTGGCTGAGCTAAGTTTGTATTGGCTTAAAGAAGCTTAGATTGCTGACCTATTAAAATTGGTTCTTTTAGTAACGTATCATTATTTTTTTATTTTTTTTTATACATAGCATGTACAAATACCGTAGGTTTTAGAAATAAACTTTTATATTCAAACTTTTGTGTTTTATTTTGTAGAAATGCAAATTTTAGAAATGCGTTTTAAATTTGAGTGAATTAAAGAGGGTAACTAAACGCAAATTTTGACAGTGACTGCACACTACTTTCGGTTGGTTTGACGAAATATTGCCAATTTTGCTTTTTTAACAAAACCCTGTATATTTTTTTGATAGTTTTATTCTACATTAAGGTGGAATTCTCAACGTCATTCTTTCTATTGTCAACCTATACCCTATTTCACGTTGTCTTTTTAGTTTATTGTTTCATTAACTAACATTTAAATAAAATAAATATCGTCGGCACATTATTTAAAGTCGCCACAGTGGATCTTTGCCCGTGCGTCATCAATCAACGATCAGGACTCAACGTGGTTAATAACTCTGCATCCTTGTTTATTACAGTAACAAGTTTGAATAAAAGCATAAAAGAACGTCTCCAAGATTCCGCAATAATATAATGTGCTAGACAAGAATAAAACTATAAACGTCAATTAATTACTTTTTTTATTTGTTTAGTTGACAACCGTTATATTTTAGAACGTCATTGTCAACCTTATTTTGATCTGCCAATCTAATTCGTATTTTGTAAATCTGTGTGCCTTAAAACTGTTCCTTTTTCTAAAAATAGTTCTTTTTAGAGCTAATTATACCCACCATCTGTTTTGGCGGTAAGTATTTATGGATTTTTATAATACCTAATTTATTTATTTTAAATATTCTAACCGTGAAAGTTCTTTGAAAAGTTTACGGCAGTGGCTAAATTCCCTTAAACGAAAGGATGTTAAAAATTTGACTTTCGCGATTTTAATAGTCAATAAAACGCCAAACTTTTGTAGATTTTAAGCTTTAAAAATAGTATTAAATGTATTAACATTTGTTTGTCAATTTCTTTTAGATTATAGAGAATGCCGGGCAAAACTTAAAATAAATAATAATTTTTCGTGATATTATGTAGGTACGTCAAACGGTAGGCAGGCACGTCCATTTTATGAACTTAACTTAGTTTTGACTTTTTTCGTCTCGTAATTTTGATTTGATTCATACGATTTTGATGACGTAAAAGTGATGACGCACGGGAAAAGAACCACTGTGGCGACTTTAGGTAATATCTGACATATTACAAAAATATTAATTTATTTCATTGCTAATTTTGGAAGAATTGTATGGTGAAAGAACAGTGACATAATAATGTAAAAAAAAATCTGAACCGATTTTTTTTTCGCTATACAATTCGCCTGAAATAATTTAGGAAATTACTTGATGTTTATTTAATTGTCAATTATTACCTGGCGCCCTCTACAAAATGGTAAAAACGGTGGGCAAATTTGTATTCCTTATCCCGAAAAAGCCCTATACAAGATTTCGTCAAAATATTATAAGCGTGGCAAAAGGTATTGCAAAAAAAACTGCAAATAAAATTTAACTTGAACACCCTGTAACGAAATCATTTTAATTTATTTTCAACCTTAAACATAGCATAGCAAAGGATGGAATATTCCATGGAGTTCGTAGGAATTTTTTAAGAAGAATTAATTTATGCATTGAAGAGGAAGGACGTCACTTGGAACCTTTGATTTGAATGTTTAATTTATTGTTCCAGTAACTTATGTATTTTAAAACTGTAAATAAAAATAAATTTAACTTCATTAATAATCTATTTTCGAAAAAATGTTATAGGAAGAGAGAGCATTTATTTTCGGTCTAGAATGATCCCCTACATTTTTTGCTCATCATTTCCGGATACCCTGTATAAAAATATAGAATCTGATATAAAAAAAAACTAGTTATTCGGCTTTTAAAAGTAATTTAAAAAAACCTTATCTTAGGGTCGGTTTGGAAGACTGGAGAGTCTCAATAAGGACAAAACGGCCTTATTGAGACTCTACGGGAAACCATAACCCAAAGCAACTCCTGGAGTTGCTACATTTTTACTTGTAGTTATTTTCACAGTTTTATCTTCCATAATATAATTTTAGTTTGTTGTTTTTACGATTAAATCATTTCAAAATACCAGCAGATAATTGCATAGATAGGGACTTGCTATTGTTTAAACTGAATAGATATGGTATCAGGGGAAATGCATATGCGTGGATAAAGTCTTATCTGTCAGATAGAGTGCAAAGAGTAGTGTTTCAGGATAGTAACAAAGAAATCAAATCTGATTTACAAGAAAACGGTATTGGCATAGCTCAGAGGAGTATACTGGGCCCTATACTATTCATTATCTTTTTAAATGATCTCAATAGTCTGGAAAACAATTTTTTAATAACAAATTATGCAGATGACACAAATCTTCTTGTTTTGGGATCAAATATCCAGGAACTTATTAACAATGCAGAAACTGCTTTTGTCGTGACTAGTAACTGGCTTTTACGAAACAAATTTATTTTAAATGACGAGAAAACTAAAGTAATTCTTTTTAGAACTAAACAAAACAAATTGGATAAACCTGATAAAATAAATTTGTGTGACAAACAACTTATTCTGGATAATGATACGAAATTTTTGGGTGTTACTATAGAAGAATTTTTATCATGGGCCAATCATATTGATAGTTTGTGTCTAAGACTGGGTAGTATAGGTTATGGAATAAAAGTATTAGCTAATTATATGAACTTTAACACCCTAAAAATCTTGTATTATGCAAATTTTGAATCCGTCCTGAGTAGGGATGGGTAAAAATTCGATATATCGATAAACGATATTTAAAAAATAAAATATCGATATTATCAATATTTATCGATATATCGATTATATCGATATTCGATTGGAATTTCAATATCGTCCTAATAACACATTTAAGGACCAATATTTAATTCAATCTTTTTTCTTCATGTTTTCATAATTAGAGTCTCCCCTTGAAATGAAGGTACGGAGTTTTACAGGGCACATAAGAAAATATTGATATACAGTGTTTGTTTGAAGGTGGTAGACAATGAAGTAATATCAAAAAAATTACGTTGTCGGACTTCCATTGTCTTTATTTTGTTACTTAACACAACATTTCGGTTAGTAAGTATCTCTAACCGTTTTCAAGCGTAAACTAAATTATAATTCTAAGGCTATTGTCTTAAATACTATCCATGTGCAAATTAATTTTTTTGATTGATATACAGTGTCACCAGTACCTAAAGTCCGCATCATATGGAATTTTTTTTTATTATTACCTTTATTCAAAATTTGACTTTGGCATCAAGTTCTGCTTCGATCGAGATGAAAATTAAGCAAAAAAATAGTAGTCACGTGATTCGCATTAGTAAAACCGAGGGATATGACGCGGTCGGGGATATGCCAAAATCGCGATATCCCCTTTATGTAGGTATGTATGAACCTTAATCGTCGAATATCCTTTAGTTCCATTGGCGAACACCTCATCGACAGCACGCCATTCAGTGTTGAATCAGTTGCCTTCAAGAGTACACGCATTTTCGTCATCTAAATCAGGTGAGCACCCCCAAAAGTTTTATAGCGTTATTTTTAAAGCTCTGTATTAGGTCTCCTTCTAGATTTTTAATTGTTTTTATAAATTCTATAGCATAATACGACTTCTAAAATTGATAGTATGTAGCCGACTTAGTCATCTTTGTCTTTGTTATGATTTTTTATTTTGGTAAATAAAATCGCGGATAACTAGTGATATGACGCGCGTCATATCCCTAGTTTTAGCACAGTTGTACTACATTGGTATTGTTACGAAATGTGAAAAACAAGAAGTAACTGTTAATTTTATGAAGAGGGGAAATAGCAGTTTATTTTCCCGCAAGCAAAAGATGAATTAGTCATTCAAATGGAAACAATCAAAAAATTTTAAATTTTAAAAATTACATATAAACTGCCATAAGCAATATCCCTAGCCCCCCTAAAGTCATATCCCCAACCCCGTCGGGGATATGACGCAAAATTCAATTTTCATAAACAATTTAATTAATAATAGTTAGCACAATTAAGAATCACCAACACTTCCTGTTTATGATACATTAGGGTTGCAGGTAGATAGAAATTCAAACTGTATGGGAAATTTGTAAAGGATAGCTGAGAAATTAAAACATTTCCAAACGTGCGTCATATCCCTCGGTTGTACCTTTAATCTGTCAAATTTTAATTTTCTCCAAAAAATAATTCAAAAGTGGGGTTATTTTTGAAAATATCGAAAAAAAATTATTAGAAAAAGTTTTTTAAATGCAGTTTATAGCCCACATGCAAAATTTCAGGTGCATAAGATAATTTTCATCTTTTACCTATATTTTGTAAATTGCACCACTTTTGCAAAATATGACTTAACGCAACCTACATAAAACTTCTTAGTTTTGACAATGCTTTATTTCAGATACATTTTCTTTAAAGTAGCGCCATATTAAATGTGTATTTTTCTACTAAATCAAAATTGGGCTAGTAGATAAAGTCGCCACAGTGGTTCTTTTCCCGTGCGTCATCACTTTTACGTCATCAAAATCGTATGAATCAAATCAAAATTACGAGACGAAAAAAGTCAAAACTAAGTTAAGTTCATAAAATGGACGTGCCTGCCTACCGTTTGACGTACCTACATAATATCACGAAAAGTTATTATTTATTTTAAGTTTTGCCCGGCATTCTCTATTATCTAAAAGAAATTGACAAACAAATGTTTATACATTTAATACTATTTTTAAAGCTTAAAATCTACAAAAGTTTGGTGTTTTATTAACTATTAAAATCGCAAAAGTCAAATTTTTAACATCCTTTCGTTTAAGGGAATTTAGCCACTGCCGTAAACGTTTCAAAGAACTTTCACGGTTAGAATATTTAAAATAAATAAATTAGTTATTATAAAAATCCATAAATACTTACCGCCAAAACAGATGGTGGGTATAATTACCTCTAAAAAGAACTATTTTTAGAAACAGGAACAGTTCTAAGGCACACAGATTTACAAAATACGAATTAGATTGGCAGATCAAAATAAGGTTGACAATGACGTTCTAAAATACAACGGTTGTCAACTAAACAAATAAAGAAGGTAATTAACTGACGTTTATAGTTTTATCCTTGTCTAGCACGTTATATTATTGCGGAATTTTGGAGACGTTCTTTTATGCTTTTATTCAAACTTGTTACTGTAATAAACAAGGATGCAGAGTTATTAACCACGTCGAGTCCTGATCGTTGATTGATGACGCACGGGCAAAGATCCACTGTGGCAACTTTACATATACTTCTACAGTTAAGTCCCCAAACTTACGACAATTTGCGAGGGTGTTTCTCTTTAGACGAAAAAAAACTTTAGTAAAAACATTTTATTAAAAAAAAATACTTATGAGTACAAAACTTGATTCCTAACCTAACGAATATTCGATAGCCACTTAGCATTACCTTTCTAGAAAGAAGCTTGAGCCTCGTGCATTAAAGCACGAGATAAATTTCTAGCTGCCGCAAGTCTTAAAATACTGATTTTGTCATCTAGTTGAGGTACATCCTCTTTTTCTTCCAGACAGTGAAGTATGGTGTATGTGTCATTCGACGAAAAAACTAAATCATTGCTCTCCAAAAGGGGTATCGCTTCGCTAAGTAGTACTGACCAAAAACTAAAAAAAATTCTTGGTACACATACCTAAAGTTACCTTATAGTTTAGTTAGTAGCAATAATAAACCTTGTGAATATAAGGTGCATCCATTTTTAGTTTATGTTGATGAATAATGGGTGTGACAAATTTAACAAACTTGTAAAAATTCACACATTTTTTCAAATATATCGCGTTTAACACATAGACATTTACCTTTAGAATAGCAAATAATAATCACGAAAGTGGCTAATTTATGGCCACGCGCATGTGAACAAAACCACACAGAAATAGAATGCGCACCTCAAAATTATCATTTAACAAATGGGGAAAAGACAGGTCCAGGCTTTAACATCTTATTTGTGGCCTTGGCCTAGTTAGATGTGTTTAAATTGATCATAATAAAATAAAATAAATATAGTTTAAAAAAACTAAACTATATTTATTTTTAATTTTTTAGTTTGAGTTATTGTTAAGAAAAAAATTTTTTTTTTGAGTAGATTGAGCTAGATTAGTAGATTATTGTATTGTCAGCGGTTCTTAATAAGTATACAAAATTTAAATTAAATCTGACCGTTTAAAGTGGGTCAAAATCGGGTTCAAAGAAGTCGGTTACAAACAAACATGCATACAAACCCGATCATCTATGACGAATTATAAGAAAAGAACGATATTTTAAAAAAAAAATGTTCACATTTTCCATCATATTTCAGGAAAATTTCGTAATATTCATAAATTGCAATTTTTCTCAGAAAGTATAAACTTTAGGAAAAAAGTCTATATAGCTAAAAAGTTGTATCTCGAAGAAATCTACATCTCAGCTTGTTATTATTTTTTCATATCTCTTACAGTTTTCGAGATATCGGCCAAAATATGATTTCTATATTTTGCCTCATATCTCGAAACTGATAATACTCACGACGAAATTTTTTAAAATAAAAAGACGCGTCTTCGAACGTTCCATAAATATAGTTATACAACATTTTTCTCTCAAACTTACAATAACGGAGTTATTCGCAAGAAATAAAAAAACGACAAAAATTTTCAAAATTAAAAAAAAAATTGTCAAAATTAAATTTTGACGGGTAGATTTTTTTTAATAATTTTTCTCTATTCTTAGCGACAATATATATAAGACCCCACGTTTGTTTCATTACTATCGGTTATTGTAATAATTCTGACATATTGACTGGTGTCCAATTTTGACAAGAGAATTTTTTGCGTCTTTTTTTCAACTTTCCACCGTCAATATACATACGACCTTATAGTTTTTTCATTAATATCATTTTTTTTAAACGATTTGACATATTGACAGCTGTCAAATATTAACAGGAGAATTTTTTGCGTATTTTTTCCGAAGTCTCCGTGGAATACTATACGACCCCATATTTTGTTTCGTCAATATCGCACTTTTTTTTATGCTTGTCAGAGCTGTCAATATTTGACTGATTAATTTTTAACTATATAATTCGTTATAAGATTAGTCGATTATTGTATTGTCAGCGGTTCTTGATAAGTCTACAAAATTTAAATTAAATCTGACCGTTTAAAGTGGGTCAAAATCGGGTTCAAAGAAGTCGGTTTACAAACAAACATACAGGTGAAGCTAATAAAAGCATGTTAATTACATATGATCAAGAACTAGCACTACTTCACACTTACTAGAAATACGAAATACCCGGTATTTTACCCCTACTTAGGCATAATAAAATCATACAATAGTTCGTCGTATCCGAGTCACTAAAGGCACAACTATTTAAGTAAGTTGGCATAAAACCAAATTTTGTCAATATATATATAAAGTCTATTCAGCCAGTAAACCTGCAAGATGGCCGACATGTCATATGACAAAAGTCATTGAAAATGCAAAAATTCGTTTTATTTAGCTGGAATATGACTATTGTCATATGACATGTCGGCCATCTTGCAGGTTTACTGGGTGAATTGACTTTATATACCTGTGTCCAGAACTTTTCGTCCACAGCTGTACATGCAAAGAAATATATTATATAATTTTGAGAAATTTTAAGGTGTAAAGCTCAGCTGTCACTTAAAACCCTAATAGTCATTAGAACAGTTCATATTTACAACTGCTTAGTGAAAACAGCCGTTTAAGTTTCTAATTTAGTGGTAGACAAACTAGAAACATTTGACATGAAATATTAAAAAAAAATTGATTATTATAATAGAATATACTTACTATTTCGGGACAATCTTTGAAGCTAACAATGAAATAAGCAAATGTCCACACTCCTTGTATTCTCCAGCTTGGTAGAGTTTGTGAAATTCATTATATTTCCCTAAAAATATTATATATTTATTAAATCTGGCCACCGGATAAAATGAGCATGAGCACCAACTGATAATGTCAACAATCAGTGTCACAATGAGCCTAATGAATAAAAATTTAGCAATTGCTTTTTCTTATAGAATCGAAGTAATTTCTTGAAAGCCAATGAATAAAAACTACAGTAATTGATTTTGCGTCCAGCAATTGCTTAAAAGTGCAGGAATTGCTTATAGTCAATGCTTTTTCTTAAAAAATAGAAGCAATTTCTGCACTTTTAAGCAATCGCTGGACGCAAAATCAATTACTGTAGTTTTTATTCATTGGCTTTCAAGAAATGACTTCGATTTTATAAGAAAAAGCATATTGTTATAATTTATAATTAATAAGTTTTTATTAAACCAGTTGCTTATTTTTATAAAAACTTTTTCAATAGTATTTTTTACTTTTTTACCGTTTCATCAGCAAAACTATGTAGTTTTCCTTGACAGTTTAAATTAAAAATATCATTTAAATAAATATTAAAAAGTATTGGTCCTAAGACTGTACCTTGTGGTACTCCATAATTAAATATTTTTGGTGAACTAATATTTTCACCAATTTTAACATGATGTACTCTGTTAAGTTAATATTTGACCCCGAAATCCAACTTTTTCTAATTTGTTAATAATAATTTTATGACTGACAGTATCAAAGGCTTCAGCTAAATCTAAAAATATGCATAATATACTGTTCAGTTTATTATTGATTGAATTATATATTTGATTTGTTAGATGACAAATTGCATCTTGTGTAGATTTATGTTTTTGAAATCCAAACTGTTTGTCTGATAGGATTGTATTATTATTTAAGACATTTTCTAATATTTTTTTTTTCAACTTTTTCGAAAACTTTTGCTAATGATGAAATCAATGTTACAGGTCTATAATTTTAAAATTCAATTTTATTTCCGCTTTTATAAATCGGTTTTATTATAGGTACCTATTTTAAAAGCAGATGGATATATTCCTGTATTAAAGATGGTTTTAATTAAATAAGTTAATGATTTACAAATGTATGAATTTATTGATATTAAAATCCATAGAAATCTTATTTTTTCTTCCCAAATGCGGTGGGGCGAAAATCAAAATTTAGTGAAAAATCCTATTGGTTAGATTAGTTAAATATTAGAATTAAGAATATACAGTGTGTGTATAAAGTCTGGAAACGGCTTAATAACATCACAATTTACTGGCCGATTTAAACCAAATTTGGTACAGTTGTGTAAGAGGATCTAACGCACCGAATGACGATATTGGCGTTGTTGCCAGCTTTTTAGTGTGTCTGGAATTCGAACGAATTTTATATTTTTAAATATAACACCCAGTATATTTTTACATTTTTAAATTCCACATAAAATTATAATTATTTTTTATTAAATGCAGTATTAGTCTATACTTTATAGTTTCCGAGATATTGACTCTCGAAAAGTGACATTTTTGAACTTTGACAGCTTATAACTTTCTAACAGTACGTCTTAGAGCAAAACGGCTTACATGTCCCTATCTTCAATTTTTATTATCTTCCCAAAAAAATCAACTTCCAGTTAAACCGGAACAACTATATTTCCTGCTTTCGAGTTACATCCGGTTTAACCGGAAGTTGATTTTTTTGGGAAGATAATAAAAATTGAAGATAGGGACATGTAAGCCGTTTTGCTCTAAGACGTACTGTTAGAAAGTTATAAGCTGTCAAAGTTCAAAAATGTCACTTTTTGAGAGTCAATATCTCGGAAACTATGAAGTATAGACTAATAATGCATTTAATAAAAAATAATTATAATTTTATGTGGAATTTAAAAATTTAAAAATATACTGGGTGTTATATTTAAAAATATAAAATTCGTTCGAATTCCAGACAAACTAAAAAGCTGGCAACAACGCCAATATCGTCATTCGGTGCGTTAGATCCTCTTACACAACTGTACCAAATTTGGTTTAAATCGGCTAGTAAATTGTGATGTTATTAAGCCGTTTCCAGACTTTATACACACACTGTATTGTTTTGACAACGGTCCATCCTGAAAATAGTAGCTTACCTAAAAATATAAGTCTATCACTGGCCAACATACAAGATCCCAAGTTATCCAGCAGGTCGGTATTGTCCAGTTCTCCTTTTTTAATATATTCCTTTAAAAATCTGTCTGCTAGGTACGAAGTAAAGGGACCGTCTTGAGATTTTAAGGCCCAGGTCAAAGCATTACCTAATCTACCTCTGTTTAAGGACCTCATGCCTTGTATTTTACAGATGCTCTGAGCTAAAAAACGATTAACTGTAAATCGGAGTGGTTTGTATTCGTACCATGCGCTGTTTATAATTTTTAACATAGATAAAATCAGTCTGCATTATGAATATGTGATTTTTTCTTGAAAACGTGAGCATTTATATAATTGTAAAAAATTGGTTTGATAACAATTTGTTAACAATTAATTTTAATAAAACAAATTATATTCCTTTTACTTTAAACCTAAATAACCTACCACGAAATATGAATAGTAGGTATTCAAATAAATTAAGACATTCAAATTTTTAAAGTTAATAAAATAAAATATTTAGGAATTATTTTTGACAGTAAACTAAATTGGAATTTTCACATAGATTACTTAATTAAAAAATTAAGAAGTTTACTACCGATTTTTAAAAACATTAAAAAAATTTTAAATGTAGGACATATGGAAATATTATATTACGCGTTAGTTAAAACTCATTTAAATTACGGAACTTTAGGTTGGGGAGGAATAAATAGAACTTTAGTTAAAAAATTAGAAATATTACAAAAAAGGTTTCTAAAAATTATATTCAATAAAGATTATCTTTATCCTTTAAAAGGATTATATTCAGAAACAAAAAAGTTGAACGTAAGACAACTTTACATTTATAACTTCTTAATATTTAAAAATAAAAACCTTATACAATTTAGAAACCATAATCATAATACACGCCATAAAAATTAAATAACCATAAAACCTAAAATAAATAAGTTTCATAGGACAAAAAAAATTTCAAATATTTATGTTTTTATTTAAACGATTATTTACCAACAAAAATTAAATAATTGATTTCATTAAAAAAATTTAAAGTCGAAATAAAAACATGGATATTAAAAACAGACAATTTGAAAATATTTTTAGAAATGCTTTAATTAATTATTAATATTGTTCTGAATAATTTATATAAGTAGATAATGATTTTTACTTAAAAATTTTAAATTAATAATTTTATTATAGGTAATATATTTCTTCAAAAAAGCTGCGTTTATACTATAAATTAACATTTTTACTTTAAAACTTGATTTTTAATGCATATTTATTATTTATGATTTTATATACTAAAACAAAAAATAAGATTTGCCCTTAACAAGCTCAGCTTCAGGGGATTGAAGAATAAGTTTATAGAAGACAACATAAACATATTTATTATATTATTAAATTTTAAATAAACTTACTATTATTATTATTATTTAGCTCTGGGAAAGCTTCAATACTTTTCGATAGAAAATTAAATTTTACACCTGCTGCTGACATAAAATTCCAGTCACACATTAGTTTGAATCCAATGACTAAGAACTGAGAACATTATTTTAGTTTAAAAAAAAAAAGCTTTTCTTACCAACTTGATTTAATTCCCTATTTCTCGCCTCGCGAACCAACTTTTGTGCCTTTGCTTCAGATAAAAATTGAACTCTTGGCAATAACAATTCAATGGCCGCTGGTCCGTCATTGGGGCAATGGTCTAGATAACTTAATCCCACTTGCCATAAACTTTCGTGCCCAATAAGCGTTGTGCCATAACCCAAAATAAACGATTCTCTAAGTTTTTCTGCAGAGCTAAAAATAGAATAATGAATAATTGAAATTATATACCGATTTTTAAAAACATTAAAAAAATTTTAAATGTAAGACATATGGAAATATTAAATATTATATTACGCGTTAGTTAAAACTCATTTAAATTACGGAATTTTAGGTTGGGGAGAAATAAATAGAACTTTAGTTAAAAAATTAGAAATATTACAAAAAAGGTTTCTAAAAATTATATTCAATAAAGATTATCTTTATCCTTTAAAAGGATTATATTCAGAAACAAAAAAATTGAACATAAGACAACTTTACATTTATAACATCTTAATATTTAAAAATAAAAACCTTATACCATTTAGAAACCATAATCATAATACACGCCATAAAAATTAAATAACCATAAAACCTAAAATAAATAAGTTCATAGCACAAACAAAAATTAAAAAATTGATTTCATTAAAAAAATTTGAAGTCGAAATAAAAACATGGATATTAAAAACAGACAATTTGAAAATATTTTTAGAAATGCTTTTATTAATTATTATTATTGTTCTGAATAATTTATTTACTAAGTTATATTTTTTACTTAAAAATTATAAATTAATAATTTTATTATAGGTAATAAATTTCTACAAAAAAAAAACTACGTTTATAATATAAATTAACATTTTTGCTTTAAAACTTGATGTTTAATGCATATTTATGATTTATGATTTTACATACTAAAACAAAAAAAATAAGATTTGCCCCTAACAAGCGCAGCTTCAGGGGATTGAAGAATAAGTTTATAGAAGACAAGAAAACCATATTTATTATATTGTTAAATTTTAAAGAAACTTATTATTATTAGGTATTATTATTATTATATAACAGACACTTAAAATTTATGATAAACTATGTTATAATAAAAAATATTAGATGAAACTTACAAATTATCAACTTCCTTCTCCAGAGATGAAAGTCTGCCAGAGTGGTACAAAATATCTGTCAGATGACTTACAAACCAACCGTTTTCAGTCATTTGCTGAATTTCTTTAATTACCTGCAAAACAAAAATTAAACTCAAGCCAAAAATAAATTGGAAATAAAATTTCACCCTATTAAAGTAGTTTTTACATTTTACAAAAAGTTTTTTATGAGTATGAAAGCCAAGGTAAGGTGTTCAAGTAATATTATTGCGTTTTATTACCTAGGTACTTGCTTTGCTCTAATAAGAAACCTTTTTTTTTTAAACCACTAGAAAAACTGGGAATTTTGAATTGTAACATTTTTAATGTCGCCTACCTCAAACATGTCAAACTCCATAGCAGCAAGCAAAACTCTATCCAAATGTTTCATGTGATTTTTCATCCTCATTTTTGCAATACTGTGCTTAGCAAACTGACCGAGCTCGAAAGATTTGACTGTAGGTTCAGTGTAAAATAGCCAGCCTGCCAACAATTCATACCACGCTTCACAATGGGATTGTATTTCGGCCCATGCTTCTTCTTCCCCAACCACTAACTATTTAAAAGAATGTTAAAAAATTGTTGTAAATGTGACATTTTAAATATACTACTACATATTATTAATTGGTTATTAATTACTTATAATCATATTGGTTTCACACTATAACATATACAGGGTGTTCCTTATTGACGTGCTAATATTTTAGGGTGTGATTCCTCAAGTAATTTTATGAAGATAAGTTCATATAAACATATGCCCTAAACGGCTTAAATTTTTTGCTACAGGGTGTTGAATTTTTTCTTTTTTAATGCGTTTTTTGTAATATCTCCGAAAGTACTTTAGATAATATTTTTAATTTTGGCATGTGCTAATAGGACATAAAACCACATGTTTTAGTTATAAAATTTATTTTTTTGTCCAACCAGTGGCGTCCCTGCAAACATGTCCTGATATTTTTTAGAAAAAAAGTGGTACACCACTGACATTTTTCCATGTGGATATTATTTCTGATTAGCCTGGTCAATTCTACATAAAAATGGTCTCTTGAGTTTTTCTCCTCATGCACACCGTTCTTAATTAAAATAATTAAATTAAATTAGCTCTACTATTTATTATTATTAACATTGATAATGCAAAATTTTGTTTTATAAAAATTGTTGGAAATTACCATCTTCCCTTAATAGGCATGCTTTCGCCCGTCTTTGCATCGAATAGCGCAATCGTTCAAATATTCCAGGCGAATTTCGTATTGTTTTACAGAAGGCAATTATTCGCTACCTTAAATATTCTGAAGTGTTAATGGGAGTTTCATCACTACAGTTTTAAGATGACCCACAAGAAAAAATTCAAACTATTGAGATCAGGGGATCTTGCTGGCCATTGTTGAGCTCCTCCGCGACTTATCCAACGATTCGGATAAACTGCATCTGAATGGTCGCGAACGATTACACTGAAATGAGCCGGAGCTCCATCATGCATGTACCACATTTGATTCCTTAGCGCATAATATGGTACATCTTCAAGTAACGCAGGTAGTTCTTCTTGGAGGAAATGCAGTTAAGACTGCCGTTAAGGCGTTAATTAAGTTTTTAAGAACGTCACCGTTCCAGGATAACTAGATTTATGTGATCAAAAATTATTCGTCAATACTTCAAAACAGGGTTGGCAAATATCATGATATTTATATAAATATCCAAATATCCGATATATCGATATATATCCGATAATATCCAAATTTGGATATTTATTTATATTTTTAATTATTTTTAAACTATTTTATTTGTTTTCTGTAAAGATATATTTTAAAAATTCAAATCATTTAATTTAATATAAACATGTTATAAACCTATAAATTTGTATTTCAATTATTCTATTCAATAATAGCTGCTATTACAATAACAACGTTTTTTTAGTACTCATATGTTAGGAATGTAAAATGTAGGTAAAAAATACAAGTTTATGAATATGCACACCAGAACACATCATATATTTTTGCTTTTAACTATGGTTCAACTTAAAACCCATAATTACTGGGCTTGTTAATTAAATCAAAATGAACCCAAACTGGATTTTTTATTTTTGTCATTGTAAAATGTTTATTTCATAAAACAAACAGCAAAATATTGCTCCGTTCAATCAGAAATCGGAACTAAATAAAAATGCCACGCGGCAAAAAACAACAGGTGGTGAACGTCTCGAAAAGATGGGGAATCACCGCATAGTAAGCAGCATAATACGCTGTTGCCGGCTCAGCGGCAGCGGGGCCATCTTTTTATACTGATGAATAGAATTTTAGAAAAAAAAAATTTGATATATATCAGGATAAATATCGTCGCATAAATATCATGATATTTATCAGGATATTTATCACGGATATATATCCTGCCAACCTTGCTTCAAAATGAAGCTAATTTAATTTAATTATTTTAATTAAGAACAGTGTGCCTGAGGACAAAAACGCAAGAGACCATTTTTATGTAGAATCGATAAGGTTAATCAGAAATAATATTCACATGGAAAAATTTCAGTGGCGTATCACTTTTTTTCTAAAAAATATCAGAGGACATGTTTTTAGATAACAAAATAGGTACTTATATCACAATGCTAATCTAAAGATTATAAAGAAACAGTATCATGGATTAGCCAGAAGTTGTTAATAATCATAAATAAAAATTTTTAAAAATTACTTTTGGCAAACTTTGACACAAACTTGTGAACAGAGCTTAATGAAAAAGTTGACGCGAATTTAATCTCATTTTCATGGGTGGTCAAGTATTACTTACCCTCATTAATAAGTTCAAATTGTGGTTATTAATAAATTGTTTGGCATCAATTTTAAGCTGAATATCCATAGTCCAATGTCTCCATTGAAGATTAAACTCATTTACAGATATACTGCTTACAACCTACATTATAAAAAAACGGTAAAAAAAGGAAAGTCATTATTATTTATTAAAAGGTATTTTTCTGACTGATAATAAAACATTATTATCGAGGGGTGTCTCACTAGTCAAAATTTGTACACCTACTGCCAAATTTGGCAGGACTTGTCAATTTTGCCCTTGTCCTGCCACGGTCCTGCTTGTCCTGCCAGGGTCCTGCTTGTCCTGCCAGGGTACTGCTTGTCCTGCCAAAACCCAAAACTTTAGGGAAAACGCAAAAAAATATCAAAAACGAAAATAATTTAAAAAAAAAATCTTAACATAAAGAAAAATTATTTGTTTTTTGATTAGGAAGTATAATAATAAACCAAAGGTCTGAAAAAATTATTGCTTACTTACCTATGCAATACCACAGGCACTACGCGTCTTAATGGTCTGGCCCTTCTCAACATTCATGCTGAGATATCGGTATCTCCCGATGAGGTACTAAATGAACTTTCTAAAGCTAAGCGCTGCTTAAATATAAAAATGTAATTTGTTTTTAATTTTTGTAAGATGTATTAATTAATAAAAATAAACATTTTTTCAAATCCATACGTTTTTATTTTCAAAACTGGTGCTTGCGAAATTGCGATTTGCAGACTTTTTCTTATTGGTTGGATTAACAAAAAACCAGAAACTTCTATTAGTTTAAATTTTGACAATATCTAAATAGTAAAAAAAATTTGACATTATTAGCAGGTTAAGGACAAATAAAAACCAATCCCTTAATTTAAAAGCAAGTTTAAAAATTGCCGACCGCATCCCTAACCCGCTAACACTGGCCATCAAGCTCTAGATAAGACGTTGTTTATTTGCAGTAATTATTCTCATACAGACCAGAACCCTTTAATACATGCACTTCCGTTTCACTTTCAATCAATAAACAAATGCAAACAAAAATATTTTTTGCTTCCCGCTATTTATCCCTACTCCTAAAGTTATTGGAGAAATCTGATTGGATCTAAAAGGTACTGCCTGTCCTGCTTCGATCCTGCCACAGTACTGCCAAGGTCCTGCCACAGTCCTGCTAGGTCCTGCCACAGTCCTGCCAGGTCCTTCTACAGTCCTGCCAGGTCCTTCGACAGTCCTGCCAGGTCCTGCCACAGTCCTGTCAGTCCTGCCACAGTCCTGTCAGTCCTGCCACGGTCCTGCTAAGTCCTGCCTTAACATTTGTACACCTACTGCCACAGTGAGAGACCCCTCGATTATTATGTAGGTACCTAAATATATAATCAAAGGGGCAGCTTTAAAACTTACACTATAAGTTGGCATTGTTTTTAAAACCTGCTGGACCAGCTGAAATACAGGGCTGTCCGAGGCAGAGTGCTGCTTGAGCAGTGCCCTTACAACCTTTACTCTACCCTGAAGCAAATTGCCAAAAACAGTAGGCCAATATTCCTCTTGCTGTTCTAGTGCATTGGTATCACCTGTCAAAAGCGCTGCAGCATTTCTCTCATGTTTCGGAAAGTGAAATCTAACCCAATCAAGTAGATAAGGCAACATAATATTTCCAGGAATAACATCAATGAACAGTATTTCACACAGGTGCCAAATGCACTCTATTGAATAAAAAATGGTAATATAATTTTGGAGCTCTTCCTTTTGTCCAAATGAAATATTTTTTATTATTTCATCTTGTAAATTCTCTAAGCAAGCCCTTATAATTGAACGATACTGTCTACTTATTTTCAAGATTTCAGCTTTTATGTCAGATGGTTTGGTAGCCATAAAAGTTTGCACAGCTAAAAATGTGCCACTCGATTCGTTCACTAACTTACGAAGTATAGGGTGAAATAATATTACATCATGTCGTACATGGAAAATACTAGATGGAGAGTTAGAAGCAAAATCGCTGGGGCCGTCTTTTTGTTTAACGGCACGTTTTTCATACGGAAATACCGAAATTTGGTTCATAGGAAGCCAAGATGCTCCCATACCTGCTCGGCGACATAGCTCGCTCGGAATGCCCTAAAAGACAAAATAACTTTAGAATAGAATTAAATAGAACAAAATGCATTACTTACAAAGATCTTTGGGTCCTTTTCCATAATATTTTTTGATTTTTTAAAATTCAATCAAAACATCAAAACCTTGGAAAGTGAGGTTAAGTTTGTTAAGCACAGAACAAACAAATGATCTTACTGATCGTACACAAACATACCACAGAGAAAATTGTTAGTTAATTAATTAGTTTTGGCACAAAGTGGTCGAGGGACATACAGTGGTATGCACAAAATATACCTCTTTTCTCTTTTTGTGGTGGTATGCAGCACGTAGGCAACGGCAGCACCCGTCATTAATCCAAATTGATTATCCTTTAATCCCGCTTTAAATAATTTTCTGATACGTTGAAAATAAATTTAAAAGAGATTAAAGTTAATCCTACAACTTTGCATATAGAGATAGAAACTGATAGAAGTCAGGAACCAGGAACCGTAGAAAAAACATAGGTACTTTCATTTTACTTCTTTTAAGCAGCAAAATAAAGATCTTTGCTTTGCTATTTAAAAGTACTTTACAAAGGAACTCGACTATTTGTACCGTCCGAATGCACCGTTTTCACTCAGTTTTATCCTTAGTTGGTGTTTTGTGGTTTTATCTAGATTAGTAAATCTGTAGTATTAAAAGAGACTTTTTGCACCTCTTTCGTCATTCTTTTGTGGTTATGGTTATTCTGAGCATGCGCAATGTCAGAAAGGTGATCCGCTATGGTTAATAACCATAACTAGTGGTGGGCATGACGGATCTATTTTGGGATTCGGGTCACCAAATCCCAATCAGCACAAAGATCCGACTCAATGAGCCGGATCTCGGGTCTTGTCCCAAAAATCATAAAGAAAATCTTATCGGTTCTCGGCTCGGTTATTCTGAGTCACGATCCGTGTCATTGAACATTATTTTAAACGATCTTACGCGGTAGCGCCATTTAACATTATTAAAAAAATAAGAACCCCCAGTGATTACAGAAATGGACAAACATTTAAATGAACCGCTTATTAAAAGATACGAAGATTCTTTAATATGGTGGTTGCATAGAAAAAACTTACATTCCAGACTCTATGAAATCATCAAGAAATAAGTGACGCAACCCACAATACAATAAACACAACAGTAATAAATCGCCACGCTTCGTTTTCTTTTCCAACGCTGCGACCCGCATGTCAGGCATCGGAACGACTTTAAAAAATCTTTTAACGGATCCGAGAGCCACGAGCCACGAGCCACTCTCCATCGCATCGCAGCTCGTAGCGCCGCGCGCCGTAGCAGTGAATTCTACCCCTACGCCGAACGTGAACCTAGCGGTCGACAATCAAATCAAATAGATCCGTCAGATCCGTGATCCGTCTATTTTATTTTGAGAGTCGGATCAGTATAAATCTTTCTTAAGATCCGACTCACCGATCCGGCTCAGATCCGATCCGCCCATCGCTGACCATAACGGACTCCGTTAGTTACGGAAGGATGAGGAAGAGCTTATCGTTATTCTTGGTTATGCTTAAACTGCATGGTTGCCGGAACATACAAAAGTTATGAAGCATCATTGCTATGAATTAAAATTGTGATAACCAATTAATTAAAATCCAAAGCAATAGTAGCTTTACATTAAAATACAAGGTCTCTAAAGGGTCCGCTGCCTGGAATATCCACTTTACAACAGTGGGCTGCAAATTAATATCAATTTAAGAAATGGAATTATAAATGATATTTTGCACATTATGGGAATAGCAAAAACATTAAAAAAAGTGTTAATAGACATTAACCCTAATCCGAGCCCTAATCGTTATTGAACTTCTTAGGTAATGAATGGTAAACCTATTTTATTTTGTGACATCATTTCATTTTATTCCCCATTGTAAAGTATAATTTGAAATAAAGAAATTATTATTGTTATTATTTCTCACAATTCCCAATATTTTTTAATAATAGATAAAACATGGTTTTCCAAAATATAATATTTAACATTATATGCAAAATTTTAAATCCTTTTAGCACTTACCTACCTATTAATAATACAATACTGTCTATTTTCTGATAGGCCTAATTAATAATCAGAATATTGAGAATAGAGTAAAAGTGCCTGTTTTTCCACCCAAGCCATAATTAGGAAAATATATAAGAAATATTCCTTTCTTAAGGGCTAAAATTATTTAAAGTTTGTCAAAAAATGATATTTAAACAAAAGCAATTGAATTTACATATCAAAACCACAGGAATTCTGTGTGAAAACTATTTAATTGCCATTCTTTATATGCTGACCATGAAAATATTTTAAATGTGTCGTCTGGATGACGTATTCCCGCGCATGAAATGCGAACATCTGATTGGCCCAAAGTTACCAGGCAACCTATAGTATAGAGACCTTGATTAAAATATACAACTTAATCAAATTATTGTTAGGTTAGGTATTTTATTTTGTTTAGGTGCGCCGGCGCCAAATTAATAACTACAGACAGAATGTATAGGCGCTGCAAAATCTCTGGTTTTAACAGTGGCGCTACTCGTTATGTTTAATAAAGTTAACCATAACGGAGCTAAAAACTGACATTAATTTATTAGGTGCAAAAAGTCTCTAAAGTTTCGTTGGATGTTCGGTTAATCTAGATCAGCTATACTCTAAGTGTGTTCCGCGGAACCCTAGGGTTCCGCGATACCTCTGTAGGGGTTCCTCAAGAATTTAGAAAAAAAATCAAAACACCTCTCTCTGGTCGAACGTTTTGACTCCGCGGCCGCGCGTAGGCATATTTATTTATTTATTTGTATTTGTATAAACATGTGTTACAATAGCTGGTACAATATCTCATAAGTTTGGTATCAACATGTATACTTGTGAGCGCACAGTCCCTTTGATAAAAGCCGCCTCTGAATTGTTTACAACGCAATTTTTATATTTCTTTTTATTTTTGCTTTTTGTTTATCAAAGGCGCCGACTCGAGTATTTTCGAGAATATTCGAGATCGAGTCTAGGACTAGGTATTAAAGCGGCGATCGCGCGTCGCGCCTCGTCAGTCAGTTGACGATTAGCGTTCGGAGCGATAAGTTTCTACCTACCTACTTACAAGCTCGCTAGCGAGAAACTAGTGTTTATTGTTCTACTGCCTGCTGTATTCTGTTGTCTCAGTTTTATACATTTCTTCATTGTACTAAACTTAGTCCCAGACAGCACACAATGTCTTAAAGACGTCGATTTTAGGTCTTAATTATGTCTGAACGCCTGCAGACCTACAAAAGACATCTTAAAGACGTTTTTTTTAAGACATACATAAGATGTTGTAAGATGACGTCCATAAGATGTCGCTAAAATATCGTAAATATGACGTTCGTGTTTTTTTTAGGTTATAGCACAGAGAGAGATTTGTCTCTCTTCTGTCTTTGTAGTATCCCTGTCTTTCTCTAGCTTATATATTTTTTAAATGGACACTTTGGATTGCCGCCATCTCGGATCGTCAGCTCAAACAAACCCGACCGTCGCCGTTCTCAGAACTTTTATTATTTTTTTGTATACTTGTCTAATCGAATTTAAATTATTGTTACCAATTCGGACGTTTTCTTAAATCGTTTTTTTTCGTAAACGACAAACAATAGAGTTAAATTTTAGAATCGGTAAATTTGGCAACATCGCGAACAACTTAGGATTGGCAACAAAGCGCTCCCCTTTGCCATTTGAAATTGACGCAAGGTCAACACTGTCAACTGTCGATGGGCTTGATTTTTGATAGTGGTGGAAAAAACGGTTCCACGTCTGGAGCGTTCCAATCGCGAACGCTCCAAAAAAATACCGCTCCAAAACAACGTTACTTTGGAGCGACCAAAATTTTCCAACCGCGTGCTTATAGGCTACAATATTAAACGAACTGTTAAAATCCCAAAGAACCCATTGCAATTTTATGTAAGGGTCGCCATGACGTGTGCAGTATGATGATTTACATGATTCATGATTTTTATTATAGTATTAATAGGATAACTTTCATTACGGTTCATTTACACAACTATAAATATTTCTTTAGAAATATAAAAATCAACGTTAAAAAAGTGTTTCTGTTTGTTTATTTATTCTTAAACTTATAAAAATGTTGGTATTATATTTTATTTTTACTATTCTTATTTTATTAACAGTAAAATTCGGTAAATCTAATAATCTAGCATCAGTCTTCTTTCAAATTCAAACCGCACCGCAAGACATTTTTCATAGTTCCACGTTGCAGCGCGATTTACTATTGTTCCTGAAGTTTTGCTCGCTCCAGCCGGAACGTAGGTCCGACGAGTGCAGCGTCGCTTCGACCGGAGTGACGCTCCAGTCCACTCCAAATCGCCTGATACCTTGTTTTATTATGCGTATTCAAGGGTATACAACCAGTACTAATGATGTATTTTATGTTGCGGTCCAAGCACGTGGGCTTGCTAGATCTTACGCTCCGCTCCAAACCGTGAAACGTCGTTGCTGCAAAGCGGCATTAAAATGTAACGCAGAAAATGCAGCCGTCGCGTCGCGTCCTCTATGAGCGGTCTCGACCGTTCATTCTGTAAACTGCGGGCTCGGCTGACGTTTCCGTTGCCGGTGTCGCTCCACGGTAACTAGTTACTTAGTCGTTGTGGAGTGCGTTGGAGCGTTATCAAAATATACCGCTCCAAAATCGCGTTATCTAAATACCGACCCACCTCTAATTTTTGATAGTTTTGCTGATGATGACTTGCAGTTTTTTACTTTCTACTTAGTGAACCGTTAAAAGAACACGAATTGTTGATTAAAAAACGTTTTGTATGGTACATATTTTTCTGTGGTGTGGTGTTTGTTTTTAGTTTTCGAATAATTAAAATTGGTCTATAATCAGTGGATGCAGTGTCGATAAATCCGCTGACAAAACATGGCTTCAAAACAGTAGAAAAGATGCCGAGGATGCCATCGCGACGTGGCTAAGAAGGGCCACAGATAGGCGAAATTCATTATTAAAAAAGTTTTAATTATGTAATACGTTAATAAAACCAATTATTAAGCAATATGATGTTTCATGTTTAACAAACAAACAAAATGTTTTAGGGCTCTGCGGTTTGGCCTATAAAATGTATCTAAGGTGTCCATAAGACATGTATAAGGTATTCATAAGACATCTATAAGATGTTCATAAGACATCTATAAGGTATCCATGAGACATCTATAAGGTGTGTCCATAAGATATCTGTAAGCCGTCCATAAGATGTGGTATAGACGTTGGGTTTTGTAACATACGACCTTTTTAAGATATCCATAAGATGTCTTGATGGCGTTAAGAAACGTCCATAAGACGTCATGAATGTCTATTGTTGACATCTTTTGGATATCTTTAAGATGTCTTTGTGCTGTCTGGGGTCTCTTATACGCAATAACGATTGTGCATTATTTAGACCCCACCATCCTGACGTGTAACATTATAAATAAAGAAGAATGGAACGTTGGCTTAAAGGTGTTAAACGTGTTGCAACAACATCTTCTAATGACGCTGAATGTTCAAAAGCAGTACGCGCGGAGAATATAGCAATCACCGATCCAGACGATGATGCCACGACGTCAAGCTCGACGGTTTCAAAGACGAAAAAAAGGAAGTATGATGAATCATATATCAGTTTCGGATTTGTTGATTCCAACGGCTCATCTCTCTGCATGCTATGTAGTAAACTGCTTCCTAATAGTTCCATGGCACCTGCCAAATTGCGCCGACATTTACAAACTGTACACACCCCGAGTCTAAAGACAAGAATAAAGAATTTTTTGTTCGTTAAAAAGATCAGTTATTGGAAAGTCAAAAAAACATGATGCATGTAACAAAAACTATCAACGAAAAGGCCACGGAGGCATCATATTTAGTTAGCTATCGCATTGCACAAGCAGGTGAAGCGCACACTATCGCTGAGAATTTAATAAAGCCATGTGTATTAGACATAACAAAATGTATGCTCGATGAAAAATCTGCAAAGCATCTTTCTACTGTGCCGCTATCAAACGATACTGTTTCACGGCGAATCCATGATCTGGCAAGCTACGTCAAACAAGAACTAGTTACACGTCTACAAAAAACACGATTCGCCTTGCAAATGGACGAGTCAACTGATATCGCTGGTTTGGCTATCTTGCTGGTTATCGTGAGATATCCATATGAAAGTTCTTTTGAAGAAGACAGGCTTATGTGTTCACCGCTGCTCACAAACACTACCGGGGAAGAAATTTTTAATAAAATAAATATATTTTTTGAAGAAAATAATCTCAGTTGGAACAATTGCATTGACATTTGTACAGATGGGGCCAAGGCGATGACAGGTAAAACAGCAGGAGCAGTGTCACGAATAAAAAATAAAATGCCTAATTGTAGTTCCAGCCATTGTATTCTGCATAGACAAGCACTTGCGATGAAGCAAATGCCGTCAAATCTAAAATTAGTTATGGATGAAGCGGTAAAAATAATTAATTTTATCAAATCACGACCACTACAATCCCGATTGTTCTCATTATTGAGTGAAGATTATGGCAGCAAACATAAAACACTGCTGCTCCATACAGAAGTGCGATGGCTGTCTTGGGGTAAAACTTTAACAAGGCTATTTGAACTTAGAGCCGAGTTACAAATGTTTCTTTCAGCAGATACTTCTTTTAATTTGAAGGACCGTTTGTATGATAAAACTTTGTTGTTCCGATTGTCTTTTATGGCGGATATCTTTCAAAAACTGAACGAATTGAATTTATCATTGCAAGGTAAACAGACAACAGTGTTTCAGGACTATAACAAAATAACTGCCTTCAAAAGAAAATTGGATTATTTGCGTTGGTAAGAAAGAAATAGAAAGCTTTACGTCACTCAGTGAGTTTGTTAGCGATAACGACTCAGCAATGTTTCAAGATGATGTGTTTGAAGAATTGGTCCAATATCTCAGTTCGATGCGCGCATCTTTTGAAAAGTATTTTCCCGAAGAACAGAATACAAAAATGAAACTGAATTCATGGATTCATAATCCTTTTTTACCCAACTTGGAAAAGCCCGAAAGTATGTCAAACGAGATATATGAATCTCTTTTAGAAATGTCATCAGACACAAGTATGGAGTCACTGTTCAAAACGACGCCTCTCAACGATTTTTGGTGCAGAATCCGTGATGAATATCCAATGCTTGGCAAAATGGCTCTGAATATTCTTCTCCCGTTCCCAACAACATATTTGTGCGAAACAGGATTCTCAACCTATGCAGCCACGAAAACAAAATATCGCAATATACTGGACGCCGAACCTGATATGAGACTTCAACTGTCTTCTATCAAACCTGATATCAACCAATTGATGAAAAATAAAAAACAGTTTCATACCTCCCATTAGTTAGATTTTTTCTTTTTTAATATCTTCTATTATTGTACTTGCCATGTGGTAAAGTAAGTAATAATTAGTAACTGTTACACTGTACTTTTATTATGCTTATTAATAAAGAATACACTTTTAAAAATTATTGTTTTATTCCATCAAATATTTTGCTTCCCAAAAGGGTTCCGTCACCAAAAAAGTTTGAGAACCGCTGATCTAGATTATTGCATTACAGAAGAATGATAGGTAATAGGTATACCTACTATGTTTACGAGTACACAGACATATATCCTAGACGGCCCTGCATGGTGTATTAAGTAGAAATAGCCAAAATATTGTAGTTTTCCATTATTAAATTTTACAACGTAAATGGGATAATGGAAATATATTCATTTGCGAGTAGGCGTAGTGGGGTTATGGGATCTGGGACGCCAGACTCACGGATTCACCTTAAGGGTGAAAACACACGAAGCGGTTTGTGCCGAGTCGTAGCCGAATCGGCGAACAAGCGGCTCAAAACACACGCTGCGTGACCGCAACTAGCGACCGAAAAAGTTTTTAAACCATTTCTTGCGCTGTTGTCTAGTTGTGCAAGTTGCGTAGAGTAGCGATGACTTCTTCTGAATGTTTTGATGATAGAGCTGATTTTTTTTCTAACGACCGTTGGCGTGCTGTGTAATAGAATTAGAAGAAAAAAGAAACGCAAATATTGCGGATGCATCCAATGATAACTGAGAGGAAAAATAGGGGATTTTTTATACATTATATAACGAACTGATTGAAGACCTAGAAAAATTTTTCAATTTTACCAGAATGTCTAAAGACACTGGTCTTATATGAATTTCATTAATTAATTTTTCGATGTCCAAATTATCCATATTTAATTGTCAACACTGACAACACTCAAATCTCTTTTAACTACCTAGAAAACGCTCACGTCCAATGATCTGCTAGCTAGCAGATCATTGCTCACGTCTGTTTCGTCCAACGAGGTAGGTCTTGATCCTACCTCGTTGGTTTCGTCCCATATACGAACACGTAATGATGTGCGGATGTGCCGACTGAAGTCGTAAAACCGCTCGCGGTGCATGATGCTCGCGAGGGTACGCGCGGCGGCTGACTCGGCTGCCGAATCGGCGACGAACAATCTGTTTCCTACAATAAAAGTTTCATTTAGGAGATGTCACTTCTGCGGCCGACTCGGCTGCCGAGTCGACAAAAACCGCTTCGTCTGTTTTAGGCCTAATTGCATATTTAGGACCAAAGCTGTCTCAGAACGATTTCTATATGTAAGCCTGGATCCACATACATCCGTGATACGCATCCGTTCTGTACCACATGATTAATATGAACCAATGAAATGCGTATCACGGATGTTTGTGGATCCGGCCTAAGGGGTGGAACGTAGTATTATAAACTTATCACGTGACATTAATGTCCGTATGCACCATTATGACTTAATCAAGGTGAAACTTTGACCGTGATTTATGACAAAAATTACTATGGACCAGCAAGTTATTGAATTTGCCGTGATTATAAATTACCCGACCATTTTGGCTGGTCCATAGCGATTTTTGTCATAAATTACGGTTAAAGTTTAACTCTGATTAGTCGTAATGGTCAAAGGTGGGTAACTATTTGAAATGAAATTATTTCAAATGGCTATGCAAAATAGAAAATGGCATTTCTATTTTCTATCTTAAATACTTTCCAAAAGTATTTTCTATTTTATATTTGAAATAGAATACAATTTTCTATTTAAAATAGTTATAGGTAATAGATGCTCTGATTGGTCAATTTCGTACACCCAATTTTATCTGATTAACGAACGAGATTCGCCGTCTCTAACGATTGTCAGCTGACAAATGATTGACATTCGACAATTGAATTGTGGTTATGATGACGTTGTGAGAAATTGTCAAATTGCGAGCGAGGGAAAAATTGTGAAATCCGTAAAGAGGCCAACTGAAATTAAATTTAAAAAATCGTCCGCCCAAGCCTATTATTGATAATTAAAGCTAACAATGTTTTTAGAAACATAGAACCTTCGGTGTTACATAATATGTAAAGTACATTAATAAAGAGAAAGCATTTTCCATAGAAACTTATTTAAAATACCTATTTTCCACTTTATATTTTAAATGAAAATTTAAAAACCATTTTTTATCTTAAATGGCTTTTGAGGCATCTATTTTGTATTTTCATTTTAAATGCATTTTTAAAACCATTTTACCCACCTCTGGAATGGTGTATACAGGCTATGGAGGACTAGTTCTCCATAATACAGGCATAAGGTGTTAAAATTTTAAATGGGTCATTTTTTTAATGGAAAATAAATAAGGTTACACCATACCAACAATATTGTCCACTTCTCGTGTGAAAAAGGTCCCGATTGATCAGAATTCGAAGGGTTCTTACTAAATCAGTGGCAAGACAAGCGCTCCAAACTCCAACCCCCCATCATTTCTCTGTGACAATCTACCACAAACAAACATTCAATACATCAATACCCATTATATTACAAATTACAATATTTTACATAAAATATTATGATTTATGATTATGGTAAAAAGGTGGCTGGAGGTGTAAGTATTCGTTGTTAAAAGTATAAACGGTTGGATGTAGTTATGAATGAAAAAACACTTTTTATAGTGGGTCAATCACTCAATAAAATATGTATGTAATTGTCCATTAGATATATAGAGAAAAATGTGAAAAGACAAACACTAAAATTAATTTACAGCTACAGAAGTTGTCTATGCCCCAGTCATATTCATTTGTGTTTCTCCTGTTCAATTTCTTCTAATCGTTTAATAATATCCACTGTGCTCATTCCTTTATCCTCATTATACTTTAATGATAATCTAAGTTGATGTTCTTCTAAACCTTTAATTCTGCTGTACAAGCTAGTACTTAACCCTTTATCTAAGTCATTTTCTTCTCGCAAGATACAAAAATACACCATAAATACAGCCATACTGCCCATAATAATATATGGCTCGTACCACAGTCTCTCTTGGGCTACACCTGTTCGAGTACTTTTTGCTTTATATTGACTTGCTGGGCTTACCGAATACTTAATAGGATCGTTTTCAAAATCTAAATCTTTGTTATTTGTACTTGTAGCAAAAAACGTCTTTATGCTAAAATAAATAAAATTTGTAAAATAAATTTTAGGATTTACTTAATAATTACCTTTTTAGATGGCTTTGTCTTAAACATTTTGTGCGGGCTGGGAAAAACGCACTGATTTTAAA
Source organism: Polydrusus pterygomalis (assembly GCA_963969555.1). Classification (NCBI taxonomy): domain Eukaryota; kingdom Metazoa; phylum Arthropoda; class Insecta; order Coleoptera; family Curculionidae; genus Polydrusus; species Polydrusus pterygomalis. The sequence goes on along the minus strand of OZ018381.1, from coordinate 41,711,542 downwards.
CATTTAATAGGTAGGTATATTATATTATATAAATTTAAGAAAATAAAAAATTATTTTTTTTATTTTTAAAGAGTTATGAGGTTATGGTTTTATGTTTGAAAAATATAAAATGTCACAGCACAGAGAAGAAATGAGCTGCAGAGAAAAGAATAAACCCTTTTTTTTCTGTGGAGTATACAAGTTTCCAAGTTTGTCGTTTGACTCGTTTGTCAAGTTTACTTCGTCAGAAAGTGACGTGAAATTCTTCCATTTGCTTTTTTGTGGTTATCATGGTAAGTCGTTATATGGATTCCATTTACAAAAATCCGGTTTTATTTATAACATCCCTATTTAAAAATTTGTTGCAACATAAAATTGTTAATTTAGCTTAAATTTAAAACACTTTTTAATATATATTTTTACATTTTCATGATGATTTAGATATTTTGTTTATGGTTATAAACCGAACAATAATGTGGATATTATTCTAGGGCGGTCTGATATTTATATGTATATACATGTTTTTTATTATTTGATATAAACCAGTTTGGCTAAATCCAAATTATTTTTATAGTCTCATCGTAAGTTTAGTGCTCCCCGTCATGGGTCTATGGGTTTCTACCCCAAGAAGAGGTCCCAGAGACACCGCGGTAAAGTAAAGGCTTTCCCTAAGGATGACCCATCCAAACCTGTTCATTTAACTGCTTTTATTGGCTATAAAGCTGGTATGACCCATGTGGTTCGTGAAGCTGATCGTCCAGGATCAAGTAAGTAAAATATGGAAATCTAATATTATCTTTAAATATTCCACTTGTTACAATGATGATTTTTCTCTCTAAGATCGGATTTTTCTGACGATATCTTCCCAGCGTTCTGAAGTATCTATTCAATTATATATAGATAAACCGTTCTCAATCCTAGATTTATATTGTTTTTATTTTTCGTTTTTTAGAGATTAACAAGAAAGAAATTGTTGAAGCAGTAACTATTTTGGAAACACCTCCAATGGTAGTTGTTGGTGTAGTAGGGTACATTGAAACCCCACATGGTCTTCGTGCTTTGGCTACCATCTGGGCTGAGCATTTATCTGAAGACTGCCGTAGACGTTTCTACAAAAATTGGTAAGCTCCAGAATTAATTAATTTTGTCTTTAGAATATGAACAGTTGTCAAGTCTTATAGGTATACATGTCTTTGTTAATCTTCCAATTATTGCTTTAAACGTATAATTAATGACCATGTTAAGTCCTCCACTGGCTGCATGAGGGCTTTAGGAACTGTCTACTGAGCTACCTCAAAAGGTTTAAAAACCTTGAGATAAAGCAAAGTATGACCAAGGGGGTTTGAGCCTCCTCTAAACTATGAGGCAGCCCCATTTTGTTCTTACAGATATTTGGTCCTAGACCCGGCAGCAATATATCTTGAAGGTGGGTTTAAGCTACAGGAATTATGCAATTTACAATTATTTCCTGCATCTGTAAACTAAAGACACCCAATATTGTGAACTTATTTCATTGCTATTTATTTTATGGTAGGTGCTTTTAAATATGCTTAAAATTTTCAAAACCCTATTTTTTTTTTAGTTACACCAGTATTGTGTTAGCCCTTCTTTAACCTTGTTTATGATTTTAATAGGTACAAGAGCAAGAAGAAGGCCTTTACTAAGGCTTCCAAAAAATGGTCAGATGATCTTGGCAAAAAATCCATTGAGCGTGATTTCAAGAAAGTTATCAAATACTGCAAAGTTGTTAGGGTTGTTGCTCACACTCAGGTTGGTAAAAAAATAACTTATTTTTGTTTTTTGACATGGTCAGTTTTGGAGCTTACCCTCCTGCTGTTGGCAATGAGAGTTTTATAATAATGGGGCTCTCGCCATAGTGTCATAGAACATGTGCCCTTCGGGAGGCGCAGGGAGTATATTCCTGAAACACTGTGTAGTCCCTGGACAATGACACTTTGAAAACCATATTCCCTACAGTCCTAATTTTTTTTTCTTATTACGTTACTAACTCTGATAAGCTTACTATAAAAACAGGTCTTATTTATAAAATTAGTTTAATATCTTATCCAAATATTTGGGTAATTGCAGTGACCCTATCAAAGTAATTCATATAAAAACTGGTAGATCTGTAAACCACAAATTATATTGAAAGGTTTTTTAATAATGTAACTGATAATTTTTAATATCGTAGATGAAACTTTTGAAACAACGTCAAAAAAAAGCTCACATCATGGAAATCCAACTTAATGGTGGAACTATTGCTGATAAAGTTGCTTGGGCAAGAGAGCGCCTTGAAAAACCCATCCCAATTTCATCTGTCTTTGCTCAAGATGAAATGATCGACTGTATTGGTGTTACCAAGGGTAAAGGATACAAGGGTAAGTTTCAGTGTTTTTTAAAAAAATGAACTTTCCAAACGATTTTTTAAAGACCAAAACTCTTTTATGATGAAAAACGTGGATTGTGCTTTCCGATTACCGTTGACGATACATCCATGCTGCCTTCCTACTGATAATAATAAACAACAATCTCAATGTTTCTTAAAAAATATACAATATCCCCAAAATTGACTAATCTGTGTTTTAGGTGTTACTTCCCGTTGGCACACAAAGAAATTGCCCCGTAAGACGCACAAGGGTCTCCGTAAAGTCGCCTGTATTGGTGCATGGCATCCTTCTCGTGTTTCATTCACAGTAGCCCGTGCTGGTCAGAAAGGATACCATCATCGTACTGAAATGAACAAGAAAATCTACAGAATTGGAACTGGCATCCACACTAAGGACGGAAAAGTAAGTAGGATTAAGTTTTATAGACCAGGGTCGATAATTTTTGAAACAAAAAATAATAGGATGAAACCCATTGGAAAAGGAAGAGAATATAACAAAAATGAAAGGAAAAATAGTTTACGGGCGATCCGAGGTCGGGAAGTGGAAGGGGGTGAGTTCTTAAGAGTAGAAAACGATTTATCTATTTCCGGCAAAACTATAAGTCCTATGGAAAAATGTTAAATGGCAAAGTTGTAGGTAATAAGATCGACAACTTTTGAATTAACACTTTTTTAACATAACCTCAAAATGTGTGTTAAAAATTCAAATAACCAAGTTTTTGGTTTTTTATTTTTATCTTTTACAAAAAAAAAATTTTTTCCACGAAATTTGGTGAAAACACCTTTTTATGTCCCAAACACACTGTATTTTTTTTCATTTAAAATATTTATTTTTTCACCTTATTTTGACTTTTATCAAAAAAGCACCCTAATTTTCAATGGAAAATTCTCACTTCAAAATATTTGCTTTTTTAAAAAAGTCTGTTGGCTTTTTGTTCGTTGAAATCTTTACTTTCTGATGATGTAAAAAAAAAGATATACATTACTATGGCAAATGTTCTCAAAAAATGCAAAGAAACGAAAAAACTCTAATCCAAAAAATTTTTTTAAATCATTATGTACAATTTTGGAGCTATTTATTAAAATTTATACTTTAATTACCTACTCGAAAAACGTAAGATTTCATGTTACATTGATAAACAAAAAATTGCAAGTCGAAATATACTACTATAATTAACAACCAAATAAGTTAATATTTAATAAGACGTTCGTTTCTTTGCATTTTTTAAGAACATTTACAATAGTAATGTATATTTTTTTTTACACCATCAGAAAGTAGAGATTTCAACGAACAAAGCCACCGACTTTTTTAAAAAAGCAGATATTTTAACGTGAGAATTTTCGATTGAAAATTGGGGTGCTTTTTCGATATTAAGTCAAAATAAGGTGAAAAAATAAATATTAATTAAAAAAATTACAGTGCATTTGAGACATAAAAAGGTAAGTTTTCACCAAATTTCGTGAGAAAAAAAATTTTTTGTAAAAGAAAAATAAAAAACCAAAAACTTTATTTGAATTTTTAACATAAATTTTGAGGTTATGTAAAAAAAGTGTTAATACAAAAGTTGCAGATCTTTTTATTACCTACAACTTTGCCATTTAACGTTTTTCCATAGGACTTGTAGTTTTGCCGGGAATCGAGATAAATCGTTTTCTACCATTAAAAACTCACCCCTTTCCACTTCCCGACCTCGGATCGCCCGTAAATTATTTCTCCTTTTATTTTTGTTATATTCTCTTCCTTTTCCAATGGGTTTCATCCTTTTATTTTTTTTTTAACTTTTTACCATTTTCAAAGACTTCAGCCCTGGTCTATAGGAAAATTTGACTGTTCTAATATTAGAATGTGTGTGTATGTAATCTTACTATGATGAAACATCCTAGAGCCAAAAGGATTATGAAATAATCTTTGATCTTTAATGATAGGACTGATTTTTTTTTATTAAGAAAATGTTTTATTAAAACTGAAATGCATATTAAATATTAAATTTTTTTAAATTTTAGGTCATCAAAAACAATGCCTCCACTCAATATGATCTGAGTGAAAAGACCATCACTCCCATGGGTGGATTCCCCCATTATGGTGAGGTGAACAACGATTTCATCATGCTCAAAGGATGCTGTATGGGACCTAAGAAGCGTGTTATTACTCTTAGAAAGGTAATTTAAATCTAAAAATAGAGCCTCATTGCTCATTAAATTAAAGCTTTTATAACCAAAAAAATTGAGTTCTCTTTTGCTAACTTTTGCTTTGTTCTTTTTAGTCTCTTCTCGTCCATACTAGCCGTGTATCCCTTGAGAAGATCAACTTGAAATTCATCGACACATCGTCTAAGTTCGGTCATGGTCGGTTCCAGACGCCAGCGGACAAGGCTGCGTTTATGGGCCCCCTCAAAAAGGACCGCATCAAGGAGGAAGAAAAGGCTGCACCAGCTACAACAGCCAGCGCGAGTTCTTAGATGCTTTAGTTATGTGTTTAAGATACTTGTGTTTTATTGTTTTGACGCAATAAATGTAAAATTTTAAGGGTTAAAAATGTGTCTTTATTTATTCGGCTTTAAATATCCTAATTTTAGCAAGTCCCTTGTCTAAACACAGGAATCAGTATAATATCTCGTGTGAATGTAAAGAAAATGGCTATAACAAGCAAAAAGAAAGGAAAATTCCTACACGTATTTTTGTTATATTTAATTTTTGTTCATTAAATGTCTGCAACAGACAGGAACAAAAATTTATTATAAACTTCTCGCAAAAAATTTATTAAGAGTACATAATATGGGATTTTAGAAAAATTGGGTGGAAATTATAAGTTAATACTGAGAAAATTAGATTCGTACTTCCTATAGTTGCAAAAGTAACTATAAGAAAAATCAATGACTGGGAAAGCGCAATTATTTAAAATAAAGTTTCACGTTAGTTTTTGCAATCGATTAAATAACTAATGAAAAATTTCTTGATATTCCCAATAAATAACTTAATTATATCAATGAGATGAGAAATAATGAGTGAAGCTATCAAATTATAGCAACCTTACCTTATTATTTATAATGCCACTATCATAGCACATTTTATCTGGTTGCTAGGGTTGGGGCCTAGGGATTAAGGGATTTAAAATAACAAGTGTTTGAATCAGCATGGCTGTGTTTTGTACCTTAACCCTTTATAGGGCAGACAATCAAACATCAAAATTGTAAAACCTGTTGTTTGAAATAGCTTTATTTAACATTAAGGACCCTATCTACAAAATCTTAGAAAAAAATTAAACACGTAACCCATTTTTTTGAGGAGGTCGATATTTTAACCAGTATCCATTTCGACAAACTTTAATTGGTTGTTATAACAGGCGATTGTAGTCCAGAACGCGCAGTGAATTGGTTACAAACCCTTGTAATAATTAGTCCTTTGTGCCGCAATGGCATTACATTGTATATTATGTGTTACATATAATGTTACATACTTAAAATAATATCATAAGAATGCAAAACCTAAAATTAAGTTATAAATTTAAAAATTTTGAGTTTTAAAGCAAAATATTATCTTGCCGATAAGTTTTATCCATATTATAATTAGTGTATCGAAAGCTACGTATTTTAATGTACTAACCAACAAATTTTCACAAAATTATTAGCAATATTAACACAAAAACAACCAATTTTTTCCCAGACAGCACGTAAACATGTGACTTTTTGATCACTATCCTAATCGGACGCTGGTTGAAATTTCGACCACTTTGTCAGTAATTCAGACTACGTAATTATATGGTCAAATATTTTACCATTATTTGTTTGCACAGTTAAATATAAACAAACTGGCCGAATATCAAACCGGTGTGCGAACAGGAAATAATTATTTTGACGCTGGTTGAAATATGAACCAGTATCCTATAAAGGGTTAAGGTTGAATCCTCAACGTCGTTCAATTTATTGCCAACCTCTAACCTATTTCGCTTTGTTTTTTCAAGTTTATTATTTTTTAAACTAACATTTAAATAAAATCAGTATCGTCGGCACATGACTTAGGTAATATCTGATATATTACAAAAATATCAATTTGTTTCATTGCTAATTTTGGGGAGGATTGTATAGTGAAAGAACAATGAGTGACAATGCCATAATAATGTTAAAAAAAATCTTACCCGATATTTTTCGCTATACAATTCTCCTAAAATAAGTTATGAAATTCCTTGATACTCATTAAATATGTCAATTATTACCTATAGAATATCAAGTCGATACATGATTTTCTTTAAATTTTGTATAAAAGCTTGAAAACATAAATAAATCTACGTGAAATAGGTTATAGGTTGGCAAGCATGTTGATACTCCCACCTTAAGGTGGAATTTTTAATGTCATTCAATCTATTGCCAACCTATTTCGCGTTGTTTTTTTTTAGTTTATTATTTTATTTACTAACTTTTAAATAAAATCAATATCGTCGGCCTATTATTTAGGTAATATCAGATATATTACAAAAGTATCAATTTATTTCATTGCTAATTTTGGGAGAATTGTTCTAAATAATTTAAAATTCCTTGATATTTATTTAATATGTCAATTATTACCTATAGAATATGCAGTTGATATTGATTTTATTTAAATTTTGTGTAAAAGCTAGAAAAATAAATAAAATTGCGTAAAATAGGTTATAGGTTGGCAAGCATGTTGATATTCCCCACCTTAAATTATTGAGATATCAAAGTGAGCGCTGTTGATATGGCTATCATGCTGTCAATAATTAGCCTCTCTTTAAATAAAAACATCAGTAAGGTTATTTTTAATTTTTATTAAAATGTACAAGATACAAAAAAAAAATCAAAAACTTAAATTACGGCAAGCTTTCAACAAAACTTACAACATCATCACAACCTGTTTGATTTCTTAAAAGTGAGCGATGAATTTTTATTTTTTTCAGCATTTCATTTTTATTCATTTTGGATAAAACTTTTAATACATCTAAAATGAAAACCATCGATAAACTATATGCACAAACTCATTTTTAGGTTGTTGTCTACCCTATAATATAGGCGCGACTGGATAATGTGTAATGGGAGAATATTTTTCTAAAGAAATAGTTTTATGCTAAAAGAAAGTCGAAACGAAATAATTATATTCCTCTTTTATACGAATTAATGCCTAGTCCATAAGCAAAATTTCGTCCTTCCTCGGAATATAGACAGATAGAGCGATATGATGTGATTGAACTAAATGGTAATACGAAAAGGAAAGAAAAACACAAAGTCTTCCTCCACAAAATTTAATAGAATAAAATATTCCTTGTTTAATGAACTATTTTATTCTATTAAATTTTGTGGAGGAAGATTTTGTGTTTTTCTTTCCTTTTTATACTTTCAGCTCCACTTTCAGTATGAACTATTTCTTCAAATTAAATGGTAATAGCTGAGTAAGTCACTTTTAAATAGCATGGCAACGCCATGCAACGGCTAAAGTTGAGCGCTCCATTTAAAAATTTATAGAGTAAGATTACAGAAGCTCTGCATCTGACGTCTGCAGCTGCAAGTAGCAGTTTGCAGATGCAAATGACAAAATAATTGGGAAGGAAGCAATTAATAATGTAATAAGTGCTTGGACTGCTTGGGAATTGATTTAAGAAAAAAGTGCTTGGGAAGCTCCTGCAAGTAATCAACAATGATTTCAAGCACTTTTTGAGTTATTGGTGCTTGGTAATTGAATTGTGAAATTACTTTCCTTGGTAATTGCAAGCACTTGGAATTTCCAAAGTGCTTAAAGCCGGCAATTTTTTTCGAGTGTTTTGCTCATGCACAAATCAATAAATTAAATGTGATAATTGTCAAAATTTTGCACCACTATAAGTTAAAAAAACAAGCCTTTTGCTAAATTTTAGTAGAAAACTTACCCAAGACCAAATTTTGAACAACTTCATCGTCATCATCAAAATGTGTCATTAAAGTGTCAATAATCAATTCTCTATGAGCCATATAGCTTGACTGTAAAAATTCATCGGGAACATTTTCAAAAAACTCTGGCAAATTTTTTAACGCACATAAACGAACTTTTTCAATTGGATCATCTAATCTCTTTAAAACGTCTACAAGGAAATTAAATTAATGCAACATTTTAAAAGAATAATATTCTAAATAACACTTTTTGATACCTACCACCATATATTTTGATCAAATCATCAACCCACCATACACCCTTGTTAACGCAATGCCCTTTTAAGAGTGCTAAACATTCAATAGACACGTCCCTGCTCCTATATGACGCGTCTTCCATAAGCGACAACAAAAGGGGCAATAGTTTTTGCGCCAAAGGTTCCAGATCTTTTCCAGACGCGAAGAGGTCTACTTTTTCTGTTGGTAAAAGGGCATATTTCAGGCATGTCGCTGACATGGTTCTGATTGCTTCTGCTGTAGCTCCGGCATGCCAAACCAAAGACGGAACAAAAATATCTAAAATTTTATAAAAGAAATGAAACCTGCAAAAAATTTGAAACAGGTTTTATTTAAGAAAAAGTTATGCGCGAACAAACAATAAAATGGAAACGTTGTAAAGTTGGTAAAATCGTAATTTTAAGAAACACTTTAAAAGGGGCTTTTTCAGATCAGAGTTAATTTTGACGACATTAAATTATTTGTAATTTAAATTAAACTAATGTGTACCTACCCATAATTAGTCGTTCCAAAAACGGAGTCAAATCTTCCGTTCTACTGAAAACAACATCCTTCTTTTCAAACACAGTTGCCAAAATGTAATAAACCTTCAATCTCATTTCAGCATTGGTCTCCGTGTCCAACAAGTCAACCAAAATGTCACCAATACGGTCCAAGTTCACACCTAGAGCTTCATCAGCTTCGGATAATAATGTTAGGAAAATACAAGCTTGATCGCTAACGACAGTCCAAAGTTTGGGGGACTTGTCTACGTGAATAAACAATTTATCTGAATATTTAAGAAATACCTCGCCCTTATTTTCAAGACCTAAAGTTTCTGCAAGCTCATTATAAAGTTTGGGGTTTAAAATTTCCGAATTTTCAGGATCCGTTAAAGCTATCAGAGATGTGATTATTTTAAACAAATTGTAACCCGCCTTGTCTTCAATACTCTGGTCGTACTTTTCCTGTAGGACTTTCACACATTTTAATAATTCCAACTGGTATTTTTTCTGAAAAAATAAATATTCTATGTTCAAATTTAATAAAAATGATGCAGCTGTGCAAATTAAATTATTCAGTGTAGGAAACAACAAATAGTGTTTTCCACATTTGATGCCCACCATTAGGATCTCTGTGAGAGGCTCGTGGATAGATACCCTATACTACATTAGTAGCCGCGTTCGGCAATTACATCTGCGATGCGATGGATATTTTGTCACGTGACCTCGGATCGGTCGGAGAATTTTGTGATAAACGAACGGTACCTAACAGCTAACCTCTGTCAAAGTCAACAATGTACGCACTAGAAAAAATAAATTCTACTGGGGTGGCAGCAAGAAATGAAGAAATGGTAATACTAACAAGAAGGAAATTAATCGAGAAACCTCATATAGTTCTTGCCTGGATACCAAGTCATACTAATATCAGAGGAAACGAGAATGCTGACAGGCTGGCTAACGAAGGAAGACTGAAGGAGCCAACGGAAAGACCAAAAGCAGATTACAAGGTATTTCTACCCAAAATTAAGGAATATTACATGGGCAAGTGGAAAGAAAATTTTTTGGAGATTGGCAGGAATAAAGGAAGTGAGTATGTAAGATCAGTGAAAGAGCCATACAGTAACCCATGGTTCAAGAAACACAACGACCTCACACGAAAGCAAGTGGTCACTCTCTGCAGACTGCGCTCAGGACACTGCCTGACTCCCACACACAAACGAAGAATTGGACTTCAACAACAGGACCTGTGCAATTGTGGAGAAAAAGGTACCTTACTTCATACGCTTTGGGCATGCCCACTCAACTATAATACAAATAATTTCTACTCACTCATAACAAACAGCTTCTCATCATCCCCAGTCACGGTTCACGATTTGCTTTTTCAATTCACCACTAGTTCACCCATTAAGCATCTTTCAGACTTCTTGCATGAGAGCAATTTAAACCTATAGCGACCCTCAAGGCTTCGTAGCTTTCCAAAGTAATAGCACAGCACTTGCTTGGTTCCTGGAACCCGCTCCCGTAGCAAAGCCCTCCTTACCATGTACAGTTTCCCAAAATAAGTAATCTTGTGTACCTCTTGGTAAAGTAGAGAATTAGTTCCCAGTCTGGCTCCAGGCCAAATAACAATTCCTTTATAGTTACAGCAATCCACTCACCCTGGACTAATCCAGGAACAACGGTACTTGGCTGAATAGCCCTAGCAGCTCAGGCCACCCAGTAACGTAAACAGTAAACAGTAAACAATGTAATATTTTTGTTTTGATCTAAAAAACCTAACCTTTTTTTCCTTTTTGTAAAGTTACTAAAAATGAGTATTCCTAGCGTTGTATTGGCCTTAATTGAAGGAGGCTATATATCAACTAATGTTTGAAGACGATAATGAGGAATACGTCAAGATTTTGGAAAAGGTATTAGACCGTTTTGCCGAAGAAATGGTACCCCGATTTGCACATCACTAGCTCAGACAGCACTTTAGATTGTCCCCAACTACCTTTGAAGACTTGCTTAATAAATTAAATGCAGTTTCAGAGGGAAGATTGATAGCTGTAGGTGCTGGCCATCCGGAAATGTTATTGGATAAACAGACCATGATAGCAATCTGGTGTCTGGTCAACTTCCAGTTAAACCGGAACAACTATATTTCCTGCTTTCGAGTTACATCCGGTTTAACCGGAAGTTGATTTTTTTGGGAAGATAATAAAAATTGAAGATAGGGACATGTAAGCCGTTTTGCTCTAAGACAGAAAGTTATAAGCTGTCAAAGTTCAAAAATGTCACTTTTCGAGAGTCAATATCTCGGAAACTATGAAGTATAGACTAATAGTGCATTTAATAAAAAATAATTATAATTTTATGTGGAATTTAAAAATGTAAAAATATACAGGGTGTTCCATTAAAAAAAAAATAACGTCAACACTTGACAGTTGGTGACATTACTGACATATGGTATAATAGTCAAATAGTAAAATTTTAGTCCTATAAATTGCCCAAAAACCCGGATCCGATATCACTTTTCGTCGCCTGTAATTAAGCCGTTCCGGAACATTTGCCCAACCCTGTATATAACTCTATGTTGTGAACATCCATTTGTGTTCAAGAAAATCATATACCAAAACCTTAGGGGCAATCCACTAACCACATAAAATACCTCTTTCTTTCTCTCTTCACAATATCTCTGTAAATTCTAAATTTAAATACCCATTAATTTTTTTAAAATAGTTTTTTTACTTACTTTTCTGCTACAGCAAATATAATCTTCACTTAAAATATTACTGATTTGCCCAATTGCTTCACAAATTAATTCTTTAGGTGCCCCCTTTACCAATGCAGCCAATACTGTTAAATGTCCATAATGGGGCCCATCTTCAATAATTGGTAGAACCACTTTTGACCAAGTTTCATAACTGACAAATAACCTATTAAAAAATTAATGTTACATACAAATTTATTTAACTATTACCTAGTTGAAATATGACATTTGGGTAATAGATAGGTACAAATAATCTTAAAAATAAAAATTTTACTTAAATTTTCAAGCAAATTCAAATATTTAAAAAAATTGTTGGAGCATACACACACCCTATAATCTCGCTGGCTTGAATTATGTTCATCACAACTCTCTGGTCATTATCCCTGGCTGCAGAATACATGGCTGGCAGTAAATTTTGAAGATTAAAAGTTAAGTCCTCTTCTGCATGCAGCGCTAAAGAACACAACAGTTGACTACATCTCACCCTCACATCTTCTTGCCAATTCATTAGTTCATTAGAAATTGCTCCAGCCAGCTTACTTACATTTCTTTGTACTAAAACCCTGCCCCCTAAATTTGGTCTTTTTAGATGACTTGGGTAATATTTGGGCATTTCAGTAAGATAATCTAACTTATCTTTTAAATCTTTTTCGTTTTCTTGTTGAAATTGAAGGCCTACTGTTTCCCAAAAAGCATGAGCTTCATTTCGTGTGGTTTCAACTTCATCATTTAGGCCTGTTAGAAGTAAAGGAAGCATTTTGTGGAAGTAGGAGTACCTGTCACGCTGTTCCAACATCCAACGAGCTGCTTCTCTAGCCACAGCTTGCCTTACCGCCGGAACCTGATCAAATAGTTTTTCTGCCATTGGTACAATAGCTTCATCGACCCCTAACGAACAAAATCCCATTAAAAAATAAATATAAGTACATTTAAAAAAATATAAGTACTATGTCCAAGTACCCAGTACTAAACCATTTTACCTACCTTTATAGCTACTGTGCATAATAATTTCCCCAATTGCTTTAATAGCTTCTACCCGAACTTTATATCTTTGGTGTGAAAAGCAGCTTAGAACAGGCTTTAGTAAACTTTCAGCTTGCATGTGAAAATCTCTTGGTAATGCATGGGATAATTTAATGATTACCTTGCAACTTAGTTCTTTTATAGATGGATATTTATCTTTTACAGTCTCGCAAAGTATAATAACACAATCATTTAAAAATGGTTTAAGTTGTACTGTATTAAAGTATTTAGTAATAATGACATCTAAAAGTTGGATCATTTGAAGTCTAATTTCTTCTGAGTCTTCAACTAATTCTACCGTTCCTATTCGTTCCACCAGAACTGGGAAAATATAAGTTAAATAAAAATCGTTTAGAGGGAGGCATTCTGCTATTAAATAAGTTATAAACGTTATTGCTTGCTCTCTAACAGCCTCTGATTTATCTCTTAGTCCATTTAAAAAATATATATGTGCTTCGCTAAAGATATTTCTTAGATCTTGATCGGTAAACTCTTGTTCGTCGCCTGACAAAAACTTTTGTAAGTCTACATAGCTCTGTTTTCTTACTTTTCTGTCTTGGCTTTGGAGTCCGAGACATATTTTCTTTGCAATAGAAACCTTCTCGATAGAAACACTGTCACCACTATCCATTACCATTGCTTAGAAAAAATTATTTGATGAAAAATATTAACTTTTCTATAAAATTGACAAAACATGCTATTATTATGACAACCACCATATTTAAACAAGTAGGCGTTGCCATGGAAACGAGATACACAGAGAAAACCTAGTTTTCATTAGGGTTTAGTAATTTAGTAACATCACAAAAACAGTTCGTTTCGTTTAAATTAATTAACAGCCGCTTTAAATTCCAACAAAATCTTATTGAACCTTGAACCTTCCTAAATCCCTGGCACTATTGATAAAAAACCGGGAGTGTCTTCCAGTGCCTTAAGGTCCGGCGACCTACAGACATATAATTTCTCCGTGATCACAGCTAGCGACAATGTTGACCTATCCTTCCTCTGTGGAAGAAAACCTTAACCTCTTAACCAAACTTTTTTCCGCAAAAATATTTTAAATTCTGAGTAGGAGTTACTATTTAATTTTTTTTGTGTATTTAATAACATGGAAAAAGAAGTAATTGCAAACTCTGAGTGAAAACATGAAAACCTTGTTTAAATACGACACCGAGTACAGCGCGGACTCAATTGAATGGTGTCCTCATGAACCCTACCAAAACTTTTTTGTGTGTGGAAATTATCAATTAACCGAAAACCAAGGTAAGGGAATGTTTCCCACAAATTATAAAATTATTTAATTAAAGAAGTAATTAAGTAACTATATTTGGTATACCCTATATTTTTTTAGACAGTAGTTCAGACAAACGGCTTGGTCGCATTTTACTGTTTTCAATAGACAATGATGCTGGTTTAAAATTGCATCAGAGGCTTGATACTGCCGCCGTTTTAGATCAGAAATGGTGTCCCAATAAAATTAGAGATAAGCATATTTTGGGAGTTGTAAATGCTAAAAATAAATTGGAAATTTATGAGTTTACCAAGAAAACTTTGAATTTACTTGTAAGTTTTTCCTTTGTTGATGAAGAAACAGAAACGCTGATCTTGTCCCTGGATTGGTCTACAGGTAAATTAACATCCAACGAACCTCACATTGTCTGTAGCGACTCGAAGGGAAATATTCATTTACTTCAATTTTCTAATAGTGAATTGATATTAGAAAAATCATGGCACGGTCATGATTTTCAAGCATGGATAACGGGTTTTTATTATTGGGATCCCAATATTATTTTTAGTGGAGGAGATGATGCATTGTTCTTAAAATTTGACAGAAGATGTGGCGACTATCCAGTAGCCAAAAATAGACATCATGAAACTGGAGTAACTTCATTTCATTCAAATAAATCAAGAGAGTTTATTGTAGCCACTGGTAGGTAGGTGTTATATAGTATTAACATGTTATGAACATATGCAGTAACATATTGTTTTTGTAGTTATGATGAACACATAAGACTTTGGGACATGAGAAATATCAAAAATCCCACCGACACCCTGAAGATGCCAGGTACACTGTGGAGATTAAAATGGGACCCACTTGTTCAAAACTATTTATTGGCAGTGTGTATGCTGGATGGAGTACATATTGTGGATACCTCAAAAATTGGTGGTATGGAAACGGCAACGAGTTATTATGAACATAAAAATATTTCATATGGTGGTGACTGGTGCTTTTTGCAAGGTAGTGAAATTGAAAAATTTAAATACGAAGGAAATGTAATTATTGGAACCTGTTCGTTTTATGATCATTTATTATGTGTATCTAAAACTTTATGTAATTTTAATATCAATAATTAACTTGACAAACAATAATTTTGTATAAAGTCTGGATAACAAAAAATGGACTGATTGGTTAAATTTCGTAAAATTGGTACTTATAGCTTATTTACCTTCCACAGTTAATTATAAAAATAAAACAAAACTATAATAATAAATAATAACCTACCAAATAAATATAAAAACATTAAAAAATTAGTCTATTTAAAACTCAAAATAAATTGTATTTTTTAACAAAATACTTTTTTTTTTTTTAACAATAAGCCGGAGAGTGCCGTACCTTGTGACAGCTGTACCTTGGGACAAAAGCCATCCTGGCGCCTCCTCTTATTTGTTCGCTGTACTACTACAATAAATACAAGATCCCTACATACCAATGCGTCTACTTTTCTTCGTGACGGGATTCAGTTCATAAAAAAAGTTTGATTGACGATAACGCATATTCATCGAAAAAAGTAATTTAGTGTGCCCAGTTTACCAAGTGATTTTGTGAGTTTTATTTACTGGTAAGTAACCTTTCCTCTTAGTGGGTAATATTTGCGCGTTATTTTGTTTTTTTATTCGAATCGGATTTTTTGTTTTAAAATGGCGACCGTTAAATTGTGCTGTGCTGTGCCTTAGTACAATCCAGGGACTGTACCTTGGGACACAATATTGTACCTTGGGACATAAAAATAACCATGATATATTTTTATTGCAGGCTTTTCAAGATGCCTCGCAGTAAGACTGGTAAAACGAGACAACCAGTAGATCGTCGAGCATTAAAAGCTGCTGTAGAGGCAACTTTAAAGGAAAATCTGCATATTCGAGATACTTATTTCTTTTAAGTTAGATTTTGCCTCTTATAATTTAGGTTAATATGTTATTTTTCCTTGTATATTCAGTTAAAAGTAATATTTCCTAAGTTACAGATGTTTATATTTTTTAAAATATAAAATAAATATTAAAAATTGAACACGTCTTTACTAATTTGAACTGTCCTAAGGTACAAATACATGTGTCCTAAGGTACGTCACTATGCTGAACCTGGAGACAATCAAAACATGAGTGAAAAACTACAGATTTAATATATAAAACTAAATGTAACAGAATGGAAAAAAAATCTCTCTTTAGCAAAAAAGAGTACAATTTACAATTCTAATTCGCAAATCGCTCTAATATACATACTTTTTGGTTAAAAAAATAAAATCTGTTTTTTGTCCCAAGGTATGACACTCTCCCCTACCTAAGTATTTGACTTTTTTATTAATTTCGTTAAATATATATTTATGTATTTTTATAAAAATTGTTAATTTTTAAGTTTGTTATTGTTTATAATTTATATTCCCTGTAATGGACTGTTAAAGTTCGTTGGGAATTTGTGCATAAATAAAAAAATTGCGGAGCTTGATGTGTACCTACTGAACACAGTCAGTGTAAATAAATTTTTGTTTTGTTGAAAACATTTTAGTACAATTTTGTGCGTTTGGTCTATAGTATAGTTAAGGAAATTTTAATTTCGTAACACAAACAAATATTCAAATAATTTGATGCTGCTGACTTTACCCCTAAATGTTTTTGAGCTGTGTGGTAGTGTGTACCATGTACCCTGTTAATCTGAAATAAACTTCTTATGTTGGCTCAGTTCCGTTTAATTATTTTTAAACCGCAAAGTAAAGTGTAAAGCCAACGGCTAAGTTGTGCGTTCCTTTTAAAAATCTCACTTAGCACAGCAAATATTTTTTCCTTAAGTATGCCCCTCTCTATTTCCCATACGGACTATACGAAGTTGTTTGTGAAGCGTTCTTAACAAATATTTTTTACTTTGCTTTGCTATACAAAAGAAGCAAATGGAAAGTACCTATTAGCTGATCGGTGACACATATCATGACGTCAACTGTCAAGATCTATAGGGTTTCCCGCGACTAGAAACTGTTATTGACCTAACCTTCCAACCAATGATCTGCTACCTCATCTCATCTCTCCAAAAACCACCTCACCCTTTTTGTTAAGAGTAAATAATAAAATACATAGTATTAAAAAAAAAGTCTTTATTTTGTAGAAATCGCTAAAACTAGTTAACAAATAAAAAAATTACAAAATAATAATTTACAGAATGCACACAGCGACTAATCGCACCCGAAAGAATAGAATTATTAAATCTCTCATTATCACCCTGCAAACAAGAAAGTCTTTAATTGATTGCAATTAGCTCAAAAACTTTGTAACTAATTAGGAACTTGCTGAAGCTGATATTGTATTCCAGTTAGTTGATCTACAATCGTTCCTGTTGCTTCGTCGTAGACTAAACTAGATGTATTTGGTTTTTCTGGTTGTCGCTTTGCTCTGGTTTCTTTGGCTCTTCTGTAGTTTCCTCCATGTTTAGGCGTTCTGTCGTTTAAGACTAAAGATCGGGCATTATCGCTTATAAACTCTACTTCGTCGTCCGGGTTCCTTTTGCCTCGAGGAACACCTTCATAGACTAGGGCTTCTTTGGATTCTTCTGGATACTCTTCATAGGTTTCACTGTGCTGACTTTCTTCACCATCACCGTCCTCACCGTGACCGGCGTGGTTGTAGTCCCAGTAGTGTTCACCGTATCCTCCGTGTTTGTCACCCCATCTTACCTAAATTTCAAAAGCAAATGTTTTTAGTTGCATTTCTAAGTCATATTAGGTATGTTGTCATAATTCATTCCACACCGAGATTAGGAACCTAAATAGAGACTTTTTGCACCTCTTAATTCGTCATTCTTTTGTGGTTATGGTTATTCTGAGCATGCGCAATGTCAGAAAGGTGATCCGCTATGGTTAATAACCATAACGGACTCCGTTAGTTAAGGAAGGATAAGGAAGAGCTTATCGTTATCCTTATGGTTATGCTTAAACTGCATGGTTGCCGGAACATACAAAAGTTATGAAGCATCATTGCTATGAATTAAAATTGTGATAAGCAATTAATTAAAATCCAAAGCAATAGTAGCTTTACATTAAAATATACAACTTAATCAAATTATTGTTAGGTTAGGTATTTTATTTTGTTTAGATGCGCCGGCGCCAAATTAATAACTACAGACAGAACGTATAAGCGCTGCAAAATCTCTGGTTTTAACAGTGGCGCTACTCGTTATGTTTAATAAAGTTAACCATAACGGAGCTAAAAACTGATAGGTGCAAAAAGTCTCTAATATGTATACAGGGTCTCCTAAAACGTATTTGGGATTGAGTAGATTGGTGATAGATAAAGTGAGGACTTTATATAAAATTGTTTCCTATGTCCACTTACTACACGAAGCTACAGCCCCCTAAAAGGGTACTCTGGAATTGTTTTTTTCTAAATATGTATTTTCAAAACCTTTGTAGATACAAATTTAAATATTTTGGTAAACTTTACGCTGAATAGAACTGTGGTCTTAAAAATGTCGATATTTAGAAAATGTGGCCAGAAATAGGGGATAGTGGGGTAAAAATAGACATGATTAAATGCGCCGGTTTCCAGATAAATTTATTTAAAAATTACCTTTAATTGAAAAAATCGCTAATTTATGTTATTTACTATAGTATTTAATTTAGTTTAAAGTTTATTTTAAAATAGCAGGAAATCGGCAGGAATAGGCAGAAAAAGCAGGAAATAAATTAAATTGAATAAAATTTTTGTTAATACTATAATAATTAAATACCTAACATAAATTTGTGATTTTTTTCAAATGCAAGGTAATTTTTAAATGAATTTACCTTTTTTGAGTAAAATATGTCAGGTTTTTCTAATTTGACACAAAAAATATACAGTGTGACAAGTAAAGTCCGCATCATATGGGATTTTTTTTTATTAATAGCTTTATTCAAAATTTGTTTTTGGCATCAAGTTCTGCTTCGATCGAGATGAAAATTAAGCAAAAAATAGTAGTCGCGTCATTCGCACTATCTGTCCAATTTTAATTTTTTTCAAAAAATAATTCAATAGTGGGGTTATTTCTGAAAATATCGAAAAATGTTATTAAAAAAAGTTTTCTTAAATGCAGTTTCTAGCCCACATGCAAACTTTCAGCTGCATAAGATAATTTTGATTTTTTACCCACCACTAAAATTTATTTTCCACTTAATGAACACTTTACTAATGACACTGTGTTCTATTTGTCTTAATATTAAGGTGTATTACTTTTAGACACAAACTACGTTTTCAAAAATACTTATTTTATGAAGTTACCTTATACAGGGTCAAAAACAAATAAACTTATTTGCATCACATGCGACCAAATTTTAATAGTCAGATTTTGTATAAAAACACAAATTTAATATGACGCTATATACTTTAAAGAAAATGTATCTGAAATAAAGTATTGTCAAAATAAGAAGTTTTATGTAGGTTGCGTCGAGTCTTATTTTGCAAAAGTGGCAATTTTCAAAATATGGGTAAAAATTCAAAATTATCTTGTGCAGCTGAAATTTTGCATGTGGGCTAGAAACTGCATTAAAAAAAACTTTTTGTAATAACTTTTTTCGATACTTTCAGAAATAACCCCACTTTTGAATTATTTTTTGAAAACAATTAAAATTTGACAGATAATGCGAATCACATGACCACTATTTTTTTTGCTTAATTTTCATCTCGATCGAAGCAGAACTTGATGCCAAAGTCAAATTTCGAATAAAGCTGTTAATAAAAAAATCCCATATGATGCGGACTTTATACTGGTCACACTGTAGGGGAGGTCCGCCAACAGTGGCCATAGCAAGAACAGTGGCTACCCGTCGTTGCTATTTAAATAAAACCCTCACAACTACCGTCATCTTTTGGAAATGATGTAAATTAGGACGCGTTCATAGATTATGTTAACTACTTGGCAGTCGGACAGACATATTAAGGGTGACCGCATCGTAACTGTTTATTTCATTCAAAAGTTATCTTAAGTGCTGCTTTTCTTGGTGAGTATTATCAATGTTGTTGCCAAACTCCATTATTCACAGGTGGAACGGCAAGGGTTCAACGATACCACCAGTTTTCCGTAGATTTGTCCCGATTCAACCTATATTAGATTCTTTTTTACCTTCTGTTATTGTTAATAAATCAGCGTTTTAAATAAATATTTTTCCTGACCACTGTACCTTACTGGTTTGGTACAGTGGTCATAAATCATTATTTGTTTCTTATGTCTTTTTTTTTTAATTTACCAAGTAGTCAGTTTAAAATAAAGCAAGAATTTAAAAACCACTTCCAATGTAAGAATGTTTAAGGTGGGAGTATCAACATGCTTGCCAACCTATAACCTATTTCGCGTAGATTTATTTAAGTTTTCTAGCTTTTATACAAAATTTAAAGAAAATCAGTATCGACTTGGTAATCTATAGGTAATAATTGACATATTTAATAAATATCAAGGAATTTCATAACTTATTTTAGGAGAATTGTATAGCGAAAAATATCGGGTAAGTTTTTTTTAACATTATTGTCATTGTTCTTTCACTATACAATTCTCCCAAAATTAGCAATGAAATAAATTGATATTTTTGTAATATATGAGATACTACCTAAATAATGTACCGACGATATTGATTTTCTTTAAATGTTAGTTATTAAAATAATAAACTCAAAAAATCAAAGCGAAATAGGTTATAGGTTGGCAATAGATTGAATGACATTGAGAATTCAACCTTAAATTATAAATGTGATGGAAAATTTGGTTGGTTTTGGCTATACCGACCAATATTAAAAAAGGTAGCCACTGTTGGCGGACCTCCCCTACATATAAGTTTGCGTAAAAAAGAGTTATATTTATTTTTACTCCACTATCCCCTATTTCTGACCACATTTAGAATGTGTGGAATAAATTATTATGATAAGGTTTACAGGTTTATGAGGAAGGTTTACTATATCTTATTGTCTATAAGCGGTTTCAATCAGCATAAGCGAAAGGTATATAGGGTACACATTGTATAGCTATGATGAATGATGCGAAAGAAATAGTATTTTACACATTTTGACAGCTTGTCAATTCTAATGAGAACATTTATTATAGTTAAGTTAAGTTGTAGGTATGTTTTATATTATGTTGTCTGGCAGTTATGTAGTTCTTAAGAAATAAAAATTAATCCCCCCAAAAAATAATAATAGGTAGTGTCAGTAAATTTACTTTGTTTTTGAATTCCCCAGCATGTGGATGTCCCTTTTCGTGACGTTCAATGAAATGGTGTTCGTTGCCTCGTTTGTGTCCGTGTTCGTAGTGATCTTTAGCAGGCACGTGGATGTATCTGTTAGTAAAGAAAAATAAAATAAATTGGCAAGAAAGCGGCTGAAAGGTTAATGATCAATATAAGCTTTAAGCAGTCAGTCCAGTCAGTTAGAAGATGAATTTTTGTGTATTTAGGCACCTAAGTAACAAACCCTTAATTTTCCTATAAGTGCTCGGACGAACATTTTATTTGCACCTTTAACGAGAAGAAAAAGTTACGAGTCGCTATTTTACCTAGACTTTTACTTTCACGTTCGGATTTAAAACATTTGGCATAAACGTACTTAGGATTTAGAAAGTACCTTCCATGGTTTTAATTTAGTTATGGGGGCACTTTTTGTATTCATTACACTCATAATATTATCAAGAAAGACATAAAATTTCAGAAAACTAATTGCATAACTGGGAAAACTTAAATAATAAAATTAAAAAAGATTTTAAAATTATAAAAAAGTGGCTTGATAACAATTTGTTAACAATTAATTTTAATAAAACAAATTATATTCCTTTTACTTTAAACCTAAATAACCTACCACGAAATATGAATATTATAGTAGTCAAATAAATGAAGACATTCAAATTTTTAAAGGTAATAAAATAAAATATTTAGGAATTATTTTTGATAGTAAATTAAATTGGGATTTTCACTTATAATACTTAATTAAAAAATTAAGAAGTTTTTAAAAACATTAAAAATTTTTTAAATGTAAGACATTTGGAAATATTATATTACGCGTTAGTTAAAACTCATTTAAATTACGGAATTTTAGGTTGGGGGGGGGGGGGGGGGGATAAATAGAACTTTAGTTAAACAATTAGAAACATTACAAAAAAGGTTTCTAAAAATTATATTCAATAAAGATTATCTTTATCCTCCAAATAAATTATATTCAGAAACAAAAAAGTTGAACATAAGACAACTTTACATTTATAACATCTTAATACATATTATATTTGAAAATAAAAACCTTATACCATTTAAAAACCATAATCATAATACACGTCATAAAAATAAAATAACCATAAAATAAAATAAATAAGTCCATAGGACAAAAAAATTCAAATATTTATATTTTTATTTAAACGATTATTTACCAACAAAAATTAAAAAACTGATTTCATTAAAAAAATTTAGAGTCGAAATAAAAACATGGATATTAAAAACAGACAATTTGAAAATATTTTTAAAAATGCTTTAATTAATTAATATTGTTCTGAATAATTTATATAAGTAGGTATATACTTAATATTTTTTACTTAAAAATTATAAATTAATAATTTTAATATAGGTAATATATTTCTTCAAAAAAAAAACTGCGTTTATACTATAAATTAACATAATATTTACTTTAAAATTTAATTTAATTTTTAATTCATATTTATGATTTATGATTTTACATTCTAAAACAAAAAATAAGATTTGCCCTAACAAGCTCAGCTTCAGGGGATTAAAGAATACGTTTATAGATGACAACATAAACATATTTATTATATTATTAAATTTTAAATAAACTTATTATTATTATATTATTAATTAAATTTTTTTAAACTTTCACCCAAGGACGGGGATTTGACCGCTTTATTGAGAAAACAAAAAAAATAATATATCTTTTTAAGAAATAATCGACCGTTTCCGTACATATCAGCGACAACTAACAAATCTCCTGAAGAAACTAATGTAAAATTTAAATCTGAGAAATCATTTTCCAAACAATCACTGCCGTTTCCGCATCCCATTTTCCGATAATTAATGAGTTTTCCCAAACTCTGAATAGCAATTCTATATAGGGAAAATTTCAACATTTTTCACCCTTACGAGCCTCATTCATAAATCACCTGGTGGTGGGTCGCTCTTCACAAAACGGGCAATTTACAGTCATCACTGTGAACTTTGCCAAATGTATTCTTATATCACGTACGGCGTAGTCGCGGCCAGCATTTAAATGAAATTATTTGGGGTTAATACCCGGGTAAATACCCGGGTATTTACCCAGATATTTACCCGGACCCTTAATGGATATATAAATAGATTTAAGGTTTTTTATATATTTTAGTGGAAATGTAAATTAGTAAAATCCTTTAAGTCGTATTTAAAATCGAATAAAACAACACATCAATAAAAAATAATAAAAACATAACATTAACATTACTAGGAAGCTAATAATATGAGTTAAACAAAATAAAAGAAAAACAGTGAAATTTTTTTAACATGTAAAAACATAATCTCGATTTTCTAGACTACGACTAGCAGAGATAATACTTATAGGATAGGAGTAGAACGAATAAATATATAAAAAATATTAAAATGAAAAAACAGTATAATAATATGCATAAATTATGTTGTTTCTTTATTTTAAGGAAAAAACCCAATCTTCCCACGGGTAAATATCTTTCGGGTAAATACCCGGTATTTACCGGGTATTTATGAATTTACCCATCGGGTAAATACCCACGGCCCATCACTAGTAGTAACATGTTTTATTTAGCGAAAAGCTACAATTAAATATTTTTTAATACATTTTTTAACACATTTTTATAAATTTATTTTTAAATTTTAAAACGAAACCATCTTTTAACAAAAATAGACAGAAAAAACATTTTGTAAATTGTATTAAATAAATATTACGCATCATTTTGTTTTTTAATTAAATGTAATTTTAAAGTTTTTTTTAAAGTTTTAATGATTTTTGAGATTTAATAGAATTTTCCAAATTATTATATTCTATCAAACCTTTATAAAAAATAGATTTATGAGCTAATGTTTTAGACACTCTATCTATCCACATAAAAATTTTGATTAGTTCTTGTTTCATAATCATGTGGGTAATTTTATGTATAAAGATACATACTAAATAAAAAATTAAATTTCTGACATTCAACCAATCAAAATTTTCAACATAAAATTAATTTTTGTATATTGTCACAATTTAAAATAATCCGCATTTGCCTTATTTTGTAAAATTTGTAATTTATCAAATATTTCCTCACTAGCACAATATAAAATGGAAGAACAATAAAGAAAATGTGATAATATAATAGTATTAAATACAGTTTTTTTTAGAAAACAAACTTAAATTAGAACTGATTCTTTTAAAATAACCTACTTTTCCGGCAATCTTCGATATAATATTTTCAAAATAATTAAAGAAATTTAATTTTGAATCAATGATTATCCCTAAATATTTAAAATTGTTTACTAATTCCAATTTTTCACCATCAATAGATATAGATAAAAGAGGGAAACTTGAAATTTCGGTTGTGGAATTAGATATTATTATGCTCGATAATTAGTTGTCAGAAAATGAAAATTTTGTATACAGTGGAAAAGTAATAATCTTTATCATACAATTTTCAAAAACTTCGTTGTTTAAGATACGATGCTATGTTGGTGGTTCATTTAACGGATAGGCACTCTGTATATTATATGTAGGTACTTAATTTAGTTAGTATTTAATTAATGGACTTCCCCACCGTTATAAATATACCTCTCTCATAATATCTAGTATTCTAAAACACTTTTTCAGTGTTATTTCACCTCCAATTTTTTAAAATAAAAAATAAACTCAACAATCGATCGGCTCCCATACATGACCCTCCCGCAAGTAAATAAGTAAATAAATGGTCCCTTACTTTCACACCTTTGTTGTATTCTAAATAAAGTCTCTAAAACCGTGTTTCAATTTATGTATATGGTGGTTGTGATGAAGAAACGTAGCAGCCTTTTATAAAGAGTACCTACCGTTTTTTTTAGAATTTTTTTAAAATTTATTGAGAATTTAAAATAACTCAGATAATATACAGGGTGCAGTTTCGAACATATGGAGTGCACAGTCAAATACTAAAATTGTAGTCTTGTAGGTACTCGAAAATCCGTATCTGATCACTTTTCGTTCTGTAATTAAGCCGTTCCGGTACATTTGCACAACCCTGTATATATACTTTCTCCGCCATA
This sequence comes from Polydrusus pterygomalis, assembly GCA_963969555.1. Lineage (NCBI taxonomy): Eukaryota > Metazoa > Arthropoda > Insecta > Coleoptera > Curculionidae > Polydrusus > Polydrusus pterygomalis. The sequence continues at coordinate 41,686,274 of OZ018381.1, read as the reverse complement.
AAAGCACACGTTATAGAAAAAGGTTTATATAGAAAATCCAGCAGACTAAAAACTGTGTGTTATCCCCATAGACAATTTACCTTTAGATACCTACAGCTTATCTCCTGCGCAAACAAAAGTTACGTTTTATGGGTGAAAAAATACGTCCGAGCGCATGACTCGTCGGTCAGCTGTCTTCATTCTGGGAACCTTCGTGCATGCGCACAAACCTCGTGTTATCGGCCGTCCTACTTTATCGACAATAATCGACGCGCTCAAAAATACTCTCCAGAACCGGCTCGGCCGCCATTTTTGTTGTTGTGTTTTAAAGTTTCTCGTCTCTGGGGATTCCTTGTAGTTTTCTAAAGTTTTCAGCTATCGGATCGGCTATCGTGGATTGTGGGACTGGTGTTATGGATTTCTGGTTTTTGTGTAGTTTAGTTAGTGAATTGTGTTTGTGCTTTTAGTGACTCGGATTGTAATATAAACAATGACTAGTACTAGTTGCAGCCGTTGTATAATTGTATTATGCCCAAAAAGGGGTAAAATAAACCCTCTATGGTGGCATATGAGCAAGAATTTAAATTTTAAAGCCCAGACCTGTCTATTTTCCCATTCGTCAAACGATAATGTTGCAGTGCGCATGTCTAATAGTTCCCAGTTTTGTTTACATGCGCGAGGCCATAAAACTGCCACATTCGTGATTATTGTTTGTTTATCTAAAGGTAAATTGTCTATGGTTATCCCTCGATAAAACATTTTTAAAAAGCTTTATATTATTTATTTTTCCATTTACCTCCGGCAAAGGATGATCCAGACACAATAATCCAGACAGGGTTTTGATAAATACCGAAATTTGAATGACAAAGGATATAATATGGCATTTTTTTTATTGCGGCAGTTGACGTGAAAGGCGAAACTTCATCACGATCTTCTAAAGGTCAGTTTTTTTTCTACTGTTTGTGGTGGAAAACGGAGAGAATGATTTATTTTACGCCCCGTCTGAATTTCCTTTCTCAAATATTTATCGTTCGCGAGGAGATTTATATCTTGTGCTTAGTTTAACAAAAAAAACACCCGAGAACAGAACAAATAAGGCATAAGTATTATTGGTATTAATTAAGGGGTCCATTCACTTTGCGATTATCGAACAACCACGTCGTCTGATCAAATTACTTAATAAATGTTTCCTAGCAATCTGGTTGCTCAGGAACTGATCATGCATTCATTAGGCAACTTTTTATTTTAAAAATAGTCAAAGCGCTCATGTAATGATAGTGCAACCAATTTGCCCACTAAGGCTCAATCTTTTGGAAATTCGATCGCAAGCGACTATGGATTGTCAATATGATGGTTGCTCGATAATCCTCTAGTGAATGGGCCCCTTAAGGAAGATTACCAGGACCGTTCTTACGTTTTTACCACTTTTTTTGGGACCTTCCACTCTCCCCTAAATTATTATGAGATACATTTATCAACCATGCATTTTTCTAAAATATTATGAATATTTTGTACACCAGGGGGTGGGTGACAAGGAGCCTTGTCCACCCCCTCCATATTTCGATAGGGTAGAGTATAGTTTCTCTTTTGTCTGCTTGTCACTTGTCAGTCAATGTTGCAGTTTCCTGAAAACTATTTCACTGATTTCAAAAAGCTGATGCAAGCACTGCTATTATTTTTATAAGCTGCTACCAATAAATGCATAAACGCAAAAGCAGAAAATATATTATATTTATAACACAAGCGTAAAGGCCGATGGTGCTCTATAAAGAAATATATGATTCTATTAACCTTTCCCTGACGATTCAGATTTTCCAAATTGATTTTTTCAAATCTCTGCTCCCATTGTTTTGGATTCTCGCAAACATGGCCAAATTCAATTTCTTTCGGATTATGTTGAGCCATGTACATATCTCTAAATATAATTAAAAAAATCTGTATTAAATGATCAAAATAAACAATCTTATCTATTATAGATAAATCGTCATAAGAAATTCAACATTATTAATTGTATGAATGAAATGTAAAAAAAGTTTGGGCTCAACCGGGATTTGAACCCGGGACCTCTCGCACCCAAAGCGAGAATCATACCCCTAGACCATTGAGCCTCGATATACGAATTGGTGCTCGGACAAATCCGTAGCTAGACGAACTACTTTCTCGCGAAGTATATCGTCATGATGGGTTCCGTTAATGGTTCAGGGTACAGTGGCGCACCGAGGGGGTTTTGGGGGTTAGAACTTCTCCCAGGGCCTGATGGAAAAAAATGTGAAGCAGTGAAGGTCCGTGACCGGCCAGTATTAGGATATTTTGAAAGTAATGCGATTTGAATCCAGCAAATTTGGATAATAGGGTTGCCACAAACTTATTGCTTATTTTAAATATAACACCCTGTAGAAAAGATTCACCTTTAACAGGGTGTCGTCTAAAACTGAATATAGATAAAAGAAGGAAACTCGAAATTCCGGTTGTGAAATTAGATATTATGGTGCTCGATAACGATAATAAATACCTACCTAAGTCGAAGAATGAAATTTTGGATAGGAAATTGAAAAGAAAACAATTTTTGATCTTCAGTGTGACCAGTAAAGTCCGCATCATATGGGATTTTTTTTATTAATAGCTTTATTCGAAATTTGACTTTGGCATCAAGTTCTGCTTCGATCGAGATGAAAATTAAGCAAAAAAAAACTAGTAGTCACGTGATTCGCATTATCTGTCAAATTTTAATTTTTTCCAAAAAATAATTCAAAAGTAGGGTTATTTCTGAAAGTATCAAAAAAAGTTATTAGAAAAAGTTTTTTTAAATGCATTTTCTAGCCCACATGCAAAATTTCACCTGCATAAGATAATTTTGATTTTTTACCCAGCACTAAAATTAATTTTCCACCTAATGAACACTTTACTGATGACACTGTGTTCTTTTTTGTCTTGATATTAAGGTGTATTACTTTCAGACACAAACTACGTTTTCAAAAATACTTATTTTATGAAGTTACCTTATCAGGGTCAAAAACAAATAAACTTTTGCATCACATGCGACCAAATTTTAATAGCCCAATTTTGATTTTGTAGAAAGACACACATTTAATATGGCGCTACTTTAAAGAAAATGTATCTGAAATAAAGCATTGTCAAAATTAAGAAGTTTTATGTAGGTTGCGTTGAGTCTTATTTTGCAAAAGTGGTGCAATTTACAAAATATGGGTAAAAAATTAAAATTATTTTATGCAGCTAAAATTTTGCATGTGGGCTAGAAACTGCATTTAAAAAAACTTTTTCTAATAACTTTTCAATACTTTCAGAAATAACCCTACATTTGAATTATTTTTCGGAAAAAATTTAAATTTGGCAGATAATGCGAATCATCACGTGACTACTGTTTTTTGCTTAATTTTCATCTCGATCGAAGCAGAACTTGATGCCAAAGTCAAATTTCGAATAAAGTTATTAATAAAAAAAATCCCATAATGCGGACTTTACTGGTCACACTGTTATCATAGAATTTTAAAAAAATCAATTTTTTTAAATGCGATGCTGCGTTGCTGTTTCATTAAATGGATAGGCGAGATCATTTTCTTTCTGTCCATATAGGATGTCTCTATAGCTAACTAGAATAGTTGTAAACTTATTTACGGTTTTGGGCAAAATCCTCGAAAAATTCAGAAACTCAATTGCGTTTCTCAAATGTATCGTATGTGCAAAAAGGTTTGATCTGAACTCTGAATCCCTCTCAGAAGAATATCCTCAGTGCACTACTGTAATGGCACCCAATTTTGTAAAAATATCGTTTTTGCACGCACTTTTTTATACTAATGATATATCTACTAATTAAGACACTTAAAAAAAAAAAGTGGTTACTTACTGGAAGTACTTGCTACCGGCGGCATGATGCGGTTCCGACGGCTGTGAAAAACCATGGAACCCTGACTCTGCGGGTGCATGGTCTGCTTGTGTCGTCACTGCCGATAGACCCACACCAACCTGCCTTTTGTCCTTCGCAATTGGTACCCTCTGTGCCGCCAAACCACTAAGGCATACCAGAGCCATGGTCGCCAACTGGAAATTAAATAGATGTCAGTTTATCTTGGAATAGTTTATATTACATTTATATTTATTTATATTAGCTGGTAACCCTGGACCTCGGGTTCGCTCGCACAATTCCATCATTGAGAAAAATGCCTTCTATTCCTAATAACTTACCTACTTTACTTTTAAAACATCTTTATTTTTCTATATACACTGCGCGCCATATTTAACGCATAACGAAAAAATTGCCACAATTTTGATGTTATATATTTTCCAAATTTGTGGTTCGTTTTTAATAATTTTTTTTTCTAATTGTAGGTTTTTTCCGAGGTTTTTTCCTTAAGCATATCACTGCCTTTGTTGTTTTGCTTAAAAAAGTAACTTTGGTATTATACCGGGTGTAATAAAACTGTTATGTTATTTTTACGGAAATTCAAAACACCCTGTGGGATTTACTAGCCATTGCAAGTTATCGCAATTACAGCCAAATGAAAGTCCCATGTTTCCTTTACATTTTCTTTTTTGATTCATTGGTTTATCTCTGCTTTTTCATGAAATATTCAATTTTTAGTTCAACGTGATTTTTATAAAAAATGTTTAGTTAAAAAATACAAAATAAACGAAATGCTTTGATTAATGCAACAGCAAGTAAAAACAAATTATAAAGTAAATAAAGAATCAATATCTGGTATTAATTAATTTTATTGAATCCACAAAACAGGGCAAAAAAATACAGGGAAAAAAATTGTAATTTCTAAAAGTATTCAAAAAAATTCAATATGAATAATTAGTAGCGAGTATTGCTTCCCCTTGCTCTAATGACTACTTCGCATCTTCTTGGCATACTTAAAATCAGATTTCTGATTTAATCTTGATTAATCTGATTCCATATTTCCATAAGCCTCAATGACAGATCATTTAAGTTTCTAGGAGGAGGAAGCATGGCTCTAAGATGTCGTCCCATGTTATCCCATAAATGCTCAATAGAATTAATGTCAGGGCTTCTTGCTGGCCAAAGCAAAGTTAAAATTTCGGTTTCTTGGAGATAATTTTGTACTACTCTTTTTAATTTTTTTGAATACTTTTAGATATTACAATTTTTTTCCCTGTATTTTTTTGCCGTTTTGTGGATTCAATAAAATTAATTAATTAATTACTACCAGATATTGATTTTTTATTTACTTTATAATTTGTTTTTTCTTGCTGTTGCATTAATCAACGCATTTCGTTTATTTTGTATTTTTTAACCAAATATTTTTTATGAAAATCACGTTGAAGTAAAAATTGAATATTTCATAAAAAAACAGAGATAAACCAATGAATCAAAAAAAAAATATAAAGGAAACATGGGACTTTTATTTGGCTGTAATCGCGATAACTTGCAATGGCTAGTAAATCCCACAGGGTGTTTTGAATTTCCGTAAAAAAAACATAACAGTTTTATAACACCCGGTATAATACCAAAGTTACTTTTTTAAGCAAAACAAAAAAAGCAGTGATATGCTTAAGGAAAAAACCTACAATTAGAATAAAAAATCATTAAAAACGAACCACAATTTTGGAAAATATATAACATCAAAATTGAGGCAATTTTTTCGTTATGCGTTAAATATGGCGCACAGTGTATTAGATATGTTTTACATGTAATTTTAAGTATAACCTTTTAATGGTACATCGTCTCTCGTCGAGTTACTCGCCAAGGAAACGCCCTTGTTTGACACAAGGTGGCTGGTGTTCCTTATAAGAATTCACATACTGTAAGACAACGAAAATAGCTAGACCGTTGTGTAGTGATAATTTCACTATAATTCAGCCAGTAGGAAATAGAAGTTATTTCTACCATAGAATGGTTTATAGCCATTATTGCTCTGAATACTCACAGTAATTATCAAGTTCTATTGGGGGTGTAATCTGGTTTTATATACTGTATATTAGGTCCGACTGGCAGTTGTAATGAAACTTAACATTAACCATAAAAATATTTGCTTGCTCCGGTTAATAAAGCACATACTTACCACTACAAATCAGTAACTGCAGTACTCAAAAATTTAAATAACTTCTAGTGTAATTTGTTCTTGTCGTTTAACATTGCATATTATATGATTATCTATTAGGTAGGTATGCAACATGATTTACTGAGATGGTAAAATTCGTTCATAGATTATAAAGTCCAATACAAATGATTGCTTGTGCGAAATAAGAATCTTCTATTGCTTTATCTGACATGCAAAGTTTAAAAAAAAACTTAAATACAAAATAAAAATAAATTAATTAAAACATATTATGTATTGGTACAACCAATAAAATTCAAATACAGACAGGACAACTAGAAGACTCCAAACAACGATGTGACCTGCGCAACAAATACGTTACAACTAATAATACGGCGTGCGGCGATTGCCGATTGCTACGAACCCCCCACCAACGTCTTGTGCATTATAGGTTCTAACAGATACAATTCGTTTTTGGGGACGCTGTTCTTCTTAATTTTAGTGAAAGCGCTTTACAGGGAACAAAATGCATCGCATTGAGAAGATACAATGTATTTCTTAACAAAATTGCTGTGTTAAAAGTAGTTTATTATTCAACAAGAATGTGCTGCTAATGGAACTGATAACTACCAATAAAAACACTGTTCTAGCAAAACTGGAATTGATATAACACTAGAGCGAGTTTGATACACTAGCAATTTATTTAATATGGGTTAATACAAAATACACTATCAATATAAACTATACAGGGTGTAACAAATTCGTTTATCACTACAGGGATCTCGTAAACCGTGAGAGATACGAAGATGGTTAAATGGGGGCAAAGTTGCACAATTTGATGCCTAATCATAATCCAAAAAGAAATTATTTAGATTCCGAGTACTTCCGGAGATATTCGAAAGAAACCGAAAAACTGTCAATAATATTTTTTTGTTTTGCGCCCTTAATGTAGGAGATAAAAGAAAACCAATCACACCTTTTCAGGGCCACTTTTAATCCTTTCTTAGAATATGTAATTAGTTTTGCCATACAACGTTTCATTTTCCTGAAACCATCATTAATTTCACTATTTTAAATACGGACCTGGATTTTTTCCATTTTTCAATAAAATACCTAGGACATCTTTATTCAAAGCCTAGGCTAAATATTAATTTTAAAAAAGAATTAACGCTCTAATGTAGATTTTATTAAGATTTTTCTAATCCGACCCTCAATAAAAATGTCATTTATCTCGTAGCTTTGTTCAGGAAAATAATACCAGAAATATAGATTCATCATCATTGTTAAAAAATATATCTATTTCATTACAAATCGTTGATAACGCTCACAGAAAATTTCTATGGTTTATAAACACGTTCTTGAAAGTCAAAGTTAGGGCTTAAAACAATAAAACATGACTGTTTTATTACTTGTGTTTAGAGTAATTAGTGAGAGTTTCCAGATATTCGGACCGAAAATAATTTTTCATTATAAACTTTTCTACCCGTTTTTTTACCCCCAAGGGGCAAGATTTTCGTAATGTAATAAACATGTTATATGTCATTTCTTCCAAGCAAAGAATTTGTCTAAAATTTTTTACTTATGTTTCTGGAGCTGTTGCCTTGGGAACTTACTCCCTTCAACTTCTACCCTCTAAAGGCAAAATTTTCCAATACATCACAACACGTAGGTACTTGCTTATATTAACAGAGAAAGCATATCATCAATTTTCAGCAATATAGCTTAAAATTCTAAACAGTTATAGGTACCCCCTTTTTTCAACCCCCAAGTGAATTTAAAAAATGGTAATGGGAACGTAAACTTTATATTAAAATATCTCTTCAAATAAAATCAGAATAAAATAAAAACGAAATCGCGAATCTGATTAATTCAGCCGAACATTTCAGCTTTATATGTTTATATTTTCCCTAAGTTAGCTTCGTAAAATTGCCCTTCAACTTCAAACAAACGCGAGAAAACAAACATGAATTCATTTTCTCATCAGCCGAATTTTTCCGCATAATACCGCTTATCTGAAACTCAAACAAGCTCAAATGAAACCGCCAACCGCTGCACTGTGATGCCTCGGTTTATCGCTTTTGCTGAAGTTTTACACTAGCGATAGCGCTGGGCGAGGTTAATCGATGTTTTTGAAACATCTATTTTTCTGTTGTCGATGTTCTGATGGATGCTAAGGTTATAAATATCGCCATCTACTTCAGTACTACGCATAATGTTATAGTATCTTATTACCAGTAGGCATATTAATTAATTTAATTAATTATTTTCTCGGATACTTATAGACTTTTTCAACTGTCTCAAGATTCTGTTTGCTATTATAAAAATTATCGTACGCCACTGACCCTGTGTCGGTTGTAAAAAAAGTATAAGTTACACAGAAATCTGGCAGTAGATTGAGCTATGGATACTTTGAACATCCTGCGCCCATAAGAATAACATGTGGCCTAATACCTTTCAAAAGTATGCCCAGGCACCTGGGCCTGTGGTTTGTCAGTCCTCTTTTTTGTTGTTGTTGTTGTTGTTGTTGTTGTTGTTGTTGTTGTTGTTGTTGAGCCGTTTTTAACTGTTTTTTAAGCAGTTTTTTTGTCAAAAACCACAGGCTTTGGTACCTGGGCATATAGTAATCCAGTTCCATTCATCCATTCATTAGCAGCACAGTCTTGTTGAATAATGAGGTAATTTTAATACAGCAATTTTGTTAAGAAATAAATTGTATCTTCTCAATGCGACGCATTTTGATCCCAGTAAAGCGCTTTCTCTACAATTAAGAAAGCAGAACAGCGTCCCCAAAAACGAATTGTATTCGTTAGAACCTATAATCCACAAGACGTTGGTGGGGGTTCGTAGCGATCGGCAATCGCCGCGCGCTGTATTATATTAGTTATAACGTATTTGTTGCGCAGGTCACATCGTTGTTCGGAGTCTTCTAGCTGTCCTGTCTGAATTTGAATTTTATTGATCGTACTAATAAGTACCTGTTTCAGTTAATTTATTTTTACTTTGTATTTAAGTTTTTTTAAACTTTGCATGTCAGATAAAGCAATAGAATATTCTTATTTCGCACAAACCATCATTAGTATTGGACTTTATAATCTATGGACGAATTTTGCCATCTCAGTAAACCATGTTGCATAACAGATAATCATATATTCAATGTTAAACGACAAGAACAATATCACACTAGAAGCTATTAAATTTTTGAGAACTACACTACTAATTTTTAGTGGAAATTATATGCTTTATTAACCGTAGTAAGCAAACATTATTATGACTAATGTAAAGTTTCATTATAACTGCCAGTCGGAACTAATACAGTATATAAAACCAGATTACACCCCCAATAGAACTTGATAATTACTGTGAGTATTCAAAGCAATAATGGCTATAAACCATTCTATGGTAGCATTAACTCCTATTTCCTATTGGCTAAATTACCGTGATATTATCACTACACAACGATCTAGCAATTTTCTTTGTATTACAGTAGGAAAGCGCGTTGCTGTCACATTGACATATAGCAGTTTGTTGTATAAAGAGTACCTATGTGAATTCTTATAAGGAATAGAAGTTTTTTTTCTCAGTGTGAAGTTATAAACTAAATTATGAAAATATTAACAATATCTTCTTTGAATACTTATCAAAATCACAGACTTACCTTTGTTATAAATACAACCTTAATTATTACTAAACATAAAGATTTTCTTAATATCGATATTTTTACAACAATGTCTATATCGACTGCTATGTTTCTTTCGATGTCAATACAGGAATATATTAAATATCGACTCCCTGATGACCCAGCACTAGTTTGCATTCTGAACAAACCCAGAATCCATTGTGCTGAAGCCAAAAAGGTATAATAATACCAGATAAAGTTATCACGAAAATATTGGCTTATTTAAGCGTTAGAAAGGTCTTTTAAATATTGGGTATTGGCTTTTTAAATGAAGGAAAGCCATCAATAAAATACCTATATATTCTTCTTTTTAAAGTTATTTGCTAGTGCAAGGTACCTCTTAAATGTGACATTTATTCAAGAAAATACACTCATAATGTATAATATACATACTATAAAATATATACAGTGTGACCAGTATAAAGTCCGCATCATATGGGATTTTTTTTTATTAATAACTTTATTTGAAATTTGACTTTGGCATCAAGTTCTGCTTCGATCGAGATGAAAATTAAGCAAAAAAATAGTAGTCACGTGATTCGCATTATCTGTCAAATTTTAATTTTTTCCAAATAATAATTCAAAAGTGGGGTATTTCTAAAAGTATCGAAAATAGTTATTAGAAAGTTTTTTAAAATGCCGTTTCTAGCCCACATGCAAAATTTTAGCTGCATAAGATAATTTTGGTTTTTACCCATATTTTGTAAATTGCATTACTTTTGCAAAATAAGACTCAACGCAACCTACATAAAACTTCTTAGTTTTGACAAGGCTTTATTTCAGATACATTTTCTTTAAAGTAGCGCCATATTAAATGTGTGTTTTTCTACAAAATCAAAATTGGGCTATTAAAATTTGGTCGCATGTGATGCAAAGTTTATTTGTTTTTGACCCTGTATAAGTATTTTCAAAACGTAGTTTGTGTCTGAAAGTAATACACCCTAATATTAAGACAAAAAAGAACACAGTGGCATCAGTAAAAAGTGTTCATTAAGTGGAAAATAAATTTTAGTGGTGGTTAAAAAATCAAAATTATCTGTAGGCTAGAAACTGTATTTAAAAAACTTTTTCCTATAACTTTTTTCGATACTTTCAGAAAACACCCTACTTTTAAATTATTTTTTGGGAAAAATTAAAATTTTACAAATAATGCGAATCACGTGACTACTATTTTTTTATTTAATTTTCATCTCGATCGAAGAAGAACTTGATGCCAAAGTCAAATTTCGAATAAAGTTATTAATAAAAAAAATTACTGGTCACACTGTATACCTGAATTTTTAATTAAAATTGGTCTGGTTGGTCGCGGACAAATGCGTAAAATGAAGCCTTTATTTTCCGGTAGTAGAAAAAATAGTGTATGCAATTCGGGCGTAAACTGACTTTTTACGCATCAGATTTACTCACTAGCCAACGGCGTGTGCGTTAAAATTCTCATTCGTAAATAAGACCTAGTTTACACGCTTGTTGCAGAAATAACTATTTTCGTCCCAGTTGTGTCCAACTTCGACATTATGGCGTTTAACGCTTTATCTTTTCGACGGTCCTCGCCGCAAATTTTCATAGTTTGAACTTTGTGTTTCTTTCTCTCGTCAGGTCAGATCCTACCCTCACTGATGAGCCATGATAAGGCGAAACGTGCCTGGGGATGGATCCGACGAAATGAAAGGAAAAACCACTACTATCTACGTCAAACGTCAAATAATAAGAAAATGTTATATGGTTCATATACAATTTTCACACTTGCTAAAGAAATAGCTATTTTGAAATTAACAATATTAACAAAACAATGCACTCAATACCTTTAGACACATTTTGACACACTTATTTTGAACGCTGTTATTGAACTGCAAATGTTGTGCAAAAGATTTGCTTTTATAGTTCGGAATTTCAAAGTAGAGTTTTGGCTAACCAAAGTTCTATGACACCGTGAATTAAACATTTTTTGCGTCTAGAATAGGCGAGAAAAAAGGACATTAAATTTATCTAGTTCATTGGTTACTATAGTGAGATAAATGAGGTATACAAGTTGACGAGAGTAAATTGGTCTTGTGTTGTGCTAAACTTTTTCCACCTTATTGAGCTGAAACAGAAAGAATCTTGCTTATATTAACGTCAGAGTTGTACTTAACGTTTTCTTCCTTTTCAGACGTGAGACGACACATTCTCATTTAATCAAATTACATTTTTCGTAGCGTACATGAAAACATTAACCTACAATACGTCATGGATCTGTAACATAAATGTATGACGAATTAACTAGTTTATTCTAGCTCATGCCTGATTAGAGTTGTATTCTTGTGCATCCATTCTTCCTTTGGATAAATAAGCGTAAGCAAGTTTCGATTTGGTACTTAATTTTCATTTGGTAAAAAATAAATCAGTCCTGCGGTACCGCTACTGCCGATTCAAAATTTCTTTTAAAATCGCGGTCTTTGCCACTACAGTTGTTTTAATTTACTGGGTTTAATACAACGCAATGCGTTTCTTATTATGGTTAGGAAATATGCATAATTTCGGTTGTATTAAATAGGTTCTGGAATAAAATGTTTATGCAATTTCTAAAATTTCGGTAAAAATTTGAATGTTCTTTGTGACCAAGGTTATATAAATGTTGAATTGCACGAAATAAAAATCTGTCATATATTTCCTTAAGAGCAAAAACTAGTGACGCATTCGCCCTTTGGTTGGTTTTGATCAACATCTTCATTTTATCCAAAATTCGACGAAATATCCATCTCTGGAGTACAGTTATCAATACTGTTTTCAAAATTCATTATTACTTATAAAACACTCCAAGCGACACTATAACATTTAAATCAAGATACGAAGGTGGTTTATGAGAAATGAGAAGTTATACTTATCCTAGAGGTATATTTTTATATTTAATAGTATTTTTATGACGAGTTTCATGTGTGTAATTAATATAATTTATTTTATTTTTATGTTTAAAAATATACATTAACATGTTGAAAGAAAATATTTGTTTAATATCCATTTTTTTGCTATCTTTAAATAGTAAATCAGAAGAATATTGGTGGTCTTTTTCGTAAATAATTTTCAAAATGTATTTTTGAATAGTTTCAATATTATGAAGATAATTCTTATTTATGCCTCCCCATCCTAGTATCCCATAATTTAAGTGGGTTTGTACTAAAGAATAATAAAATATTTCTAATTCTTTTATATATAAATTTTTTTTAAGGTGTTTAAATTTTGGTATAAGAATTCTTAGTTTTTTTACAATGTAGTCACTATGTAAATCCCATTTTAAATGTTTATCAAAAATTATTCCTAGGTAGGTATTTAATATTTTCAACTTCCTTTATATTAATATTATTATTGCATATTATTGGACCAATATTTGGAAGTTTATTTTTTTATGAAGTAAATGGAATGTATGTTATTTTGTTATAATTTATAGTTAATAAGTTTTTAGTAAACCAGTTGCTTATTTTATAAAATATTTTTCAATAGTACTTTTTAAAATATTCCAATTTAGACCTTCATAAAAAATTACCGTATCATCAGCAAAACTATGTAGTTTTCCTTGACAGTTTAAAAAGTATTGGTCCTAGGACTGTACCTTGTGGTACTCCATAATTAAATATTTTTGGTGAACTAATATTTTCACCAATTTTAACATGATGTTCTCTGTTATATAAATAGTTTTTAAATAAAGTTAATATTTTACCACGAAATCCAAGTTTTTCTAATTTGTTAATAAGAATTTTATGACTGACAGTATCAAAGGCTTTAGCTAAATCTAAAAATATGCAGATTATACTGTTCATTTTATTATCGATTGAATTATATTTTTGATTTGTTAGGTGACAAATTGCATCTAGTGTAGATTTATTTTTTGAAATCCAAATTGTTTGTCTGATACGATTTTATTATTATTTAAGAAATTTTCTAATCTTTCTTTTAAAACTTTTTCGAAAACTTTTGCTAATGATGAAATTAATGTTACAGGTCTGTAATTTTGAAATTCAATTTTATTTCCGCTTTTATAAATTGGTTTAATTATACCTATTTTAAAAGCAGATGGATATATTCCTGTATTAAAGATGGTGTTAATTAAATGAGTTAATGGTTTACAAATACAGGGTGATTCACGGTGGATGGAACGTTAGACGTTTCTGATGAACCAGTAAAGGAATCGTTCTGAAAATTTGGTCGCTTACATAAACGGACATGCTCTACCAACCTAACATATTTTTGACAATAGAGTGTTGCCGCTTCCACACAAAAATAATAGTAACTTCGATTTTTTAAATACAACACCATATATTTTATTTTATTTTCGAAACCCTCATTACTTTCCTTACAATTTTTATAAACCCTACTCTATACTTATCTCTTACCATTTCTAAGATATAAATTAATTTCAGTTTTTTTTTGTCCGAAAACGTCACTTTTAAAAATGCTGATAATTTTGAACTCTAAAACACTGAAACCCTGAAATTTGGTAAATAGTTAACTAATACCATGGGGCTCTTTGCCCTAGTCCCAAATCTTAGTTGCAATATACAGGGTGGTTAAAAAATACACTTATTCTTTTAACTTGAAAAAGTGACCATTAGTCCTTTTTTTCAAATGGAACACCCTGTATATTATTACGGATTTGAAATGCTGCTAAAATTTCACTTAATTCTTGTATATAATACCTGTACCCAACTAACTAGTTTAACCATTCTTTTGACGTATTAAGCATAATTTGTAAAATTTTCTATACAATTCAATTTTTATTCGGTTATTAGTAAGTTAGCCATGACAAAAAGTGATGTTTACGTATGTTACTATGGTTATCATTTTGACATTTCATTAAGTTTACAAGATAAAAAAAAGAAAAGTCATGGAAGAAAACTATACAAATGCAGTTCTTATGAATTTATTTATTTTATTTGGACAATGTGTATTTGCATTAACATGCAAAAAACATTAAAACTAAATTTTTCTTGAAATCCATGCAGTCAACACCCGCATATTAGTGTTTGGATGTAAACGGCCAGCGTTTTGAACATCTGTTAAAATAGCATTTTATTAGTTATAATTTTAGTAGTATTTTATTATTTGACTACCTAGTTAACATTTAATAAAATTGTTCTGGATCCTCATGAATTTTTTAAGATTTATTGTTGGTATATTAGAGTACATTTCGTTAAACTTTATACATGTCCTGGCGACATTGTCCAAATAAAATAAATAAATTTATAAAAACTGCATTTTTGTATAGTTTTCTTCCATGACTTTAAACTGTATTTCTATCTTGTAAACTTAATGAAATGTTAAAACGATAACCATGGTAACATACGTAAACATCAGTTTTTGTCATGGCTAACTTACTAATAACCGAATAAAAATTGAATTGTATAGAAAATTTTACAAATTATGCTTAATACGTCAAAAAAATGGTTAAACTAGTTAGTTAGGTACAGGTATGATATACAATAATTAAGTGAAATTTTAGCAGCTTTTCAAATCTGTAATAATATACAGGATGTTACATTTGAAAAAAAGGACTTATGGTCACCTTTTCAAGTTACCAGAATAAGTGTATTTTTCAACCACCCTGTATATTGCAACTAAGATTTGGGACTAGGGCAAAGAGCCCTATGGTATTAGTTAACTATTTACAAAATTTCAGGGTTTCAGTGTTTTAGAGTTTAAAATTATCAGCATATTTAAAAGTGACGTTTTCGGACAAAAAAAACGGAAATTAATTTATATCTTAGAAACGGTAAGAGATAAGTATAAAGTAGATTTAAGAAAAATTGTAAGGAAAGTAATGGGGGTTTCGAAAATAAAATAAAATATATGGTGTTGCATTTAAAAAATCGAAGTTACTATTATTTTTATGTGGAAGCTGCAACACTGTATTGTTAAAAATATTTTATGTTGGTAGAGCATGTCCGTTTATGTATGCGACCAAATTTTCAGAACGATTCCTTTACTGGTTCGTCATAAACGTCTAACGTTCCATCCACCGTGAATCACCCTGTATATGAATTTATTGATATTAAAATCTCAGATAATTTATATAGGATAATTTATCACGTGCCTACTACTGGTTTTAATAAAATATTTGATTTCCTTATAATTCTTTAAAGATCTAAATCTTCTTAATTTTTTAACCTTTATTTTTAAAATGTGTTATATTTTAAATCCCTGTACTTATTTATTTAATTGGAAAGCAGTTAGTGCTTTCTAGAAACTGTGTTTACCGCAATAAGTTGTTTCTGCGACATTTTTTGGGTAAATAGGAAACATTTGTATTTGTTTTATATGGACACGTTGCTAAATCATTCGTAACGGTCACACCGATTAATAAGTCGATCAATTGCGGTGCACATAAAAAGGTTAATTGATTTTTGTCGATTTAGTTCATTAAACTTAAATGTATGACACAAGCATGAATCGAAATTACCTTTTTGGAACTTTTTTGTTTAATTTTGTCGATTAGGCCGACATTTTAAAAATGGCGGTAATCAATCAATCACCTCTGTTAATAATAGATACGCTGACACGCTTACGCTGTCAAATTTACGCCACTGTGGATCCGGTCTTAGCCTTAAAAAGCTTTTTTATATTTCGAAACCTAAGAATCTCGTAGCGTCAGTATTTTATATCACTGTGAAATGGATATCTGGGGATAGCGAATAACCTGACACGGATATCCGCTCGTTAAAGGGGATTTCTCATTTCATGTAATGTATTGTTCCCGGGAGAGGATTGATCAAGCTATTTGATGTAAGGCAGCGATAGGTTATAGGAATATCCCCGACGGTATGGTATAATATTGATTGACATATTAATGTGATACATATGTAGGGGAAACTAGCCTAAAATGACATACTTGGATAAAATGACATATGGGACATATTGCTACTTTGAGACGTGACAATGCTGCCTCAAATACCTAACTGAATATAGTTGAATTCACATAAACTTTTAACGCCGTGACATTTCAGTTCTGTCATACTTGTCAAATAATGCAGCAACTCATAAAATATAAATTTCTAATGGCAAAATTTAATTAGTATAATTGTACTGCACACAAAGTATGTATATCTTGTATTATTTCATACGATTAAAAAGAGATAGAAATAAAAAGAGTTGGTCGAACAATTCCAGAAAAGAAAAAACACTGACCAATCTGAGCTGTATAAGAAATTTAGAAAGTTGGTGAAATCTAAAGTAACTAGACAATGACAAGTCTTGACATTTGGCATTAAAACTTTATGTGAATTTAACTATAAATGTTTTTCTTCCGCAACTTCAGTCGAGTTTATTCAGCGTGGCAGGCGACACTCATCTTGAAGAAATATCAAGAACAAGAAGTAATTTTTCTCGATCCGAATAAATATTTGTACGGTTACACGGACTGTAATAATTGATAGAGTGCAATAAGCTTAAGTTGGCTTGATACAGGTAAACAAATATACTTTTTTCTTTATTTTAGTATAATTAAACTTTTGTTTTTTTTTTACTTATTTTATTTAATAATTTCGAAGAAGTCCTTATTTTGGATAAAACGACATACCTAGGTATATTTTAGGCTAAAATACATTTTTATTTTGAGCTTTGGCTGCGGTGTCAAAAATGTAAGAAGTGGAGTCATGGAGAATGTGCAGATGTTTCCCCCCGAATAAAGTTTTTTACATGCGACCAAACCCTTTTTTTGTTTTTTTTATGTTTTAGGATTTTATGTTTTTCGATAGTTGAGCATGTTAACTCTTCTCTTTTTGTTTACGTTGCCTTTACTTTTGTTTTTAAAATAAAACCCTTTTGTAATGCATTTAATTTTTTTTTTTCAACTTTTTCTATAAAAAGACTACCTATTTCATTTTACCCTAGTATAAGCTTAAAATGACATACTGTACAGTTTTTTGTTAATTCGGGTATCATTGTTTCAAAAATTAGGTTTTGTGCCTATAAAAGGAAGTGGCATAAACTAATTGACCCATTGAACTGGAAATGGATGCTAAAATTATTTTATTCCAAGTTACGTGAATGCTTTTGCTCAAGGTATGTCATTTTAGGCCAGTTTCCCCTACATCTACGTATTTATAGTTATTTAGATGCCCTATAATTGCAAAAATATTTTAGTGCTGTTGGAGTTCGCAGCGTTTTTTTTTTAAATTTAAATGTTGGATATTTGGGTACCCAAAAATATTAAGCTGATATGGAAAGTATTGATAGACCTAATACTCAAAGAACATTTCTAGGGTCACAAATATTAACTCCATGTTAAAAAATCGCAACACAATAGAGAGAGAAAGACGAGAGAGAGGGGTGTTAGTGTGCCTGCTGGCCACCAGTGGCTCAAGGGCGGGAAATTTGAACGGCGGTTTTAGAACTTTTGAACGAGTTTTTATTGAGTTAATTTGTGATTCAATATAAATATTATTGAATCACAAATTGAATCAATAAAATGACCCACAAAAGTTTTTGTTTTATGGAATAAAAGCACACTTTAATATTATCTTAGATTTGGAAAATAAATAAGGGAACACTTTATCGTAAATACTTTTTTTCTAGGTTTATTCATAAATAAAAACTGCATGGACAACCATAACACAAAATAACTGTTTAGAACAAACTAATGTTCTTAGGTTATGTCTCACAGTACGCACTAATCAGGTATTGTCTCAATTCATATAATATATCACAAATACTGTACAAAATACAAGCACTAGGCTGCAACGAGACATATACTAAACATCCATAAGCTACCTATTAGGTGATTCTTACAACATTCTCTGAAACAAAAGAAACAGAAACATTAAATTTTTATGTAAAATAGGGCCAGTGGCCATGACTCATCGAGTTAGCTCAAATCATTATCCTTGTGACATCATGTTGCTCGATGTACAATATTCCTTAAAACAAACAACTTAGTCTTAAGTAGTTTAAAATATACTTCTAATCTACTCAGTAAAACAAAAATGTTAAAATTATAATTTCAAGAGCCTAAACTATCATTCGAAATTAGTAGATTGTTAGGTATTACCTCGGGCACAAATCTGTTGCAGTTGTCTGCCGGCTACCCAACGATATTTTTTTAATATTGGCTCGTAAACTAATTATAAATATGTGAAACATTTCATTTTAATATATTCATTGTAAACTTATATTTCCAGTATAACAAATTGGTATAAGTGTAAGATCAATTTAATAAACAATAAAAAATAATTACCTGCATGGTAGGCTGGAATAATAATAGAAAAATTGCACACATCGGCGAACTTTTCTGGAGTAGAAAGTAATAGAATTGTATCAAATATTAAAATGATAATAAAAACGAATTTAATTTTTTGAGAAAAAAACGTGGACAAGAAAAATTGACAGCTTTAACATGGCGGGCTGGCTGGTTTGTTCGAATTAGCACCTGGCGCGGTTTGGGAAGCGTTATAGTAGGTCAGAATATAACTGTCCTTCTCTTCTATACGTCAAAAATATGCGACAGAACCCGGTTACTCGGCCAGCTGAAGAATCATCAACCGACAACAGCGCCAATTTGACTCTGGTGGCCAGCTGCGCGGCTTGAGATAAATATGACCTTATGATGCAAGATTGCTAATTTACAGTTTCACCGGGGTGGTAATACCGTTTAATAAATGCTACTTATATACGGCTGTGGTACATAAAGTATTTTTCACAATAAATGGTTGACTCCGTTTAACTACCTGGGACGTTTTGCAAGAGCTCGGCCATAAAAATAAAAATAAACTGTCGGTCAGGGTGGGATTATAATTTGTAATTATAGCAGGTAATATTTAACTATCTTGTGCTTGCGATAACATCTTTATTATACATCTTTATTATTTTCTCTAAAGTCCTACCCTGTAGTGTATTTGCTTGTTGATTGTGTATAACAATGGGATTAAACCGGTAGTTTTATTGCAGTCAATAAGTCGATACCATGTAGGGTGAAAAATACTTTACCTCAGACGAAGTCAACTTCAACTAGGCGCCCCAAAAAAATTCCCGGAAATAATTCATGCTCTAGGGGTATTATAAGTGATAATTCATGGAGATAAAACTGCCTCACTGATGCCCTTAATACCTACATATATAATAATATATAAAATAAAACTTCTTAATAAATGAACAAATCTATATTGACAAAAATATTACCACCAAATAAAACACATTTCGATAAGATTAGTTTTTATAGAATCAATTTTATTTCATGGTTTTTGGTTGTCGTCAAGCTTTCTGGCAAGTTCTCTTGAAAATCTGTGTTCTTTCGCATCGAAATAGGAAAACTTTTTTGTAATAAAATTTTGTAGGCGATTGATTTCTTTATTTTTCTCCCTCGAATCCTCTAGGGCAGAAAATTTGTTCTGTATGAGACGTATTCGGTAGGGAGGCCAAATATGTCGAAAATAGGTTATTGGCACAAGTTAAATCCAATAAAAAGAAAAATATAATAATATTTCCAAATAAAAAAAATATTTCGAGTTACATTATAAAATTTTTTTTTTCTCTCTACTTCAGATATCATTGGTTTTCGGTCCAAACCGATAGCCTATGGGTTTTCAGCGCTGCCTAGCACTCCTGTTATTGTGACGAAAATTTTATATTCAAAATGGCACATTATAAAAACCAATAAAAATAGTTTTATTGTCATATTTTTTAATTTCTCTGTGCTCTAGTAAAATATAGTTTAAATAATTAAATAAAGTAGATAATTCTACCCATATTACACAATTTTATAGTACTTTTGGTAGGTCATAAGCTGTTTTAATTGCTACATTTTCACTTTTCCTGTGCTATAGTAAAACAACGTTTAATTAATAATCTATAAATAATAAAAATAATTATTATTTGTATACGTTCCATAACTTTATGTAACTAGAAAAAAAAAAGAAAAGTATTAAAATAATTCAATAATATCGCATTCAAAATAGTATATTTTAGGTCATTGTTTTTATTGCAGCTGTCAAGCCAGAGAGATTTCCACTTATTAATCTTACAGCTAGCTGCTTATAGGTAGGGTGATTTTCGAAAAAAATAGGTTGGTGTCATAGCAACATGTCAAAATGCAAGGGTCTGAGTGGCTTAAGATGATAGATATAAAATTTTCATATAAATTATCATATAATATAATAAAACAAGTTTATTGATAATTATCGGTAATTTTAGGAAATTGAATTCAATTTGAGCTAGAAAAAGCACGTAGTGCACAAATGCTTTTGCTTGCTCCAAATTGCATGAAGGCATATATTTGTCTAAAATTACCGATAATTATCAATGCCCGCGTTATATTCGTATAGGATTATACAACTCAATGTACATAATTCCCATATAGCTCGAGAGGCTTAATAAGTGATAAGCCTTTGGGATTATCGCTTTTGGTGGAAGGATTGTTACTGTCATGGTAACACATAATCAAATATTTAATTGTGACATAATTTTAAAAAAATGTCAAACCAAACGAGATTTGGAAGTGTTTCGTTGTTATTTATTATAATAATTGTAACTTTGTTATCAATAATAATAAAAATGAATAATTATTCAAATTATGGTTCGTTATATAAACTTTTGATTACCACTCGATGTTTTGGGATTACCTAATACTTTTACCTGGCACTCATCGAGTTACCATCAGCAACACCACTCCTCCTTCGGAGTCGTGGTGTTGCTGGGTAACACGTTTCGTCAAGCTTTCTGGCAAGTTCTCTTGAAAATCTGTGTTCTTTCGCATCGAAATAGGAAAACTTTTTTTGTAATAAAATTTTGTAGACGATTGATTTCTCCGAAGGAGGAGTGGTGTTGCTGATGGTAACTCGTTGAGTGCCAGGTAAAAGTATTATTCGGTAATCCCGAAACATCTTGTGGTATTACATTCGAGAATTTCATGAACTGATTTTGCTTTACCACTTATAGGTGAATGTTTTATGTCGTTGTCACAGAAAAGCAGCTGGTATAACATTGTTAGGTTAACCAAATAACATTTCAATGGTCTGTCGATAAAATGTCGCGATTTGGAACTCAGTCAATGCAAAATATAAATGAAAATATTGAAAATCTAACGCCTATAAATACTAAACGATCAAAGCAGTCCATATGGTCGCAATTTCGACTATTCTGCGAGGAAAAAAGGTATATATTAGGTCCAGACACCGCAAAACTTCTAAAAGAAAAGTACTACAACGAATATAACATAGGAAGATAGATCCTTTTACTGACATTTCTTTCAAACCAGCTAGAGATGCTCGCGATGCTGCAAGAAAAATGTTACAAAAAAACCCAGAAAAAAGAACAGCAATGCATTTAATCATAAGCAGTTTTTACAAATGGTAAAAATTTGGGATGAAATACACCGGAAGGTTTCCAGAAAATATTTTTTCATATCGTTTCCTACGAACTGGCTTAGCGAGGTGGGGAAACTGTAAACTGTTTGGTGGATTTCTTCCAGGAAGATAGCTCTAACCGTGTTGAGTATAACCCGATATTTTCAAAAAATGCCCATGGTGGAGCTCGGAATTTAACCGATAGCAAATGGTTAGTACAGAATAAAGCAAATCCTAATAGTTGCCCGCTTAGACTTAAAAAAAAACTTATTTCTAATAGGGTCCAAAACATAAAAAAACCTTTTTTTTTAACTCCTTATCCTGACTGGAAAGTAAACGAAATATGGTTTAAAAATTCACCAATTGACAGGAACGAAATTTCAAAATGGACAGCAAAATCGGCTGAAAAGTCAGGTATAGCGCCAACGAATAAACAAATTCAATTTACCAACCATTCACACCGGTCGACAGCCAATCAGCCAATTATCAAAAAGGGAAATAGATGCGTCACAAGTAATGAAGATTAGTGGCCACTAAATAAATGTAAATTCCATCAAGCCTTATCTTCAGCTAGACTAGAATTTCACAACTCATTGGTTACTAAAATGGAGATACTGGAACTTCATTGAAAACAACACAAAATACAGTAATCTGGAAAATGTGTATTCAGATTTTCAACAAAAAGGTCCTGTGACTATTAATTATAATAGCTGCACATTTAACATTCAAAATTAAATTGTTCATATTATTAAACGATTGTTAATATTGTTTTTTTTGTATAATAAAATAATATAAATATAGGATAACATACACGCCTGCTATTTTTTGTTTACATTAAGTATAAATGCAATGAATGATTTGTTTGTGTATCATTATGACATCAATATGTCAAAAAATTATAGCGATAATTTTTTGCAACAATAGAATAACCATGGTAACACACAATAAAATTACGGTATTTAATTGTTAAAATATGGAGTTTGACAGGTGAATGAAATTCTCTTATAAAAAAATTACGGAAGGACTTTATTTTTTACAAAACTATTTAACAATAATTTTCAATAAATATATTTTTATCATAATGGTTTCACCTGACAGGGCAATCCAACAAATGATTGCTGATGGTGAGATGGTTTCAGAGCTTTTTGATAGGACGTATACAGAGGGTTAGGATTGGAAATTTTGAATCTGATAGCATAGAGGTGACTTCTGGTGTGCCCCAGGGTGGCCACTGTTCGCCTCTATTATTTAACCTATTTCTCTGTGACATTGAAAATTACATTGGTTGCAGCGAGTATCTGGTCTATGCCTACGATCTCAAAATGTTTAGAATTGTAAATGATGAAGGTGCCTCCACACTACTACAAGAATCTTTAACATCCTTTGTAGAATGGTCCGAACTCAATGGACTTTCCCTAAACCCTACTAAATGTTCTTCTATTTGTTTTTCTAAACACAAGAATAGAAATGACAATCCTACGTAAAACATTAACGGTAACGAATTGAATGTCGTCAACTCAATTAAGGATTTGGGGGTATTTTTTGATTCGGAAATTACTTTTAGGGATCATATAAAACACATAACAGAAAAAGCTCTCCAGGTATTGGGCTTCATTTTTAGGGTTGGTAAAGATCTGTCGGTCGACTCACTTCGTCTACTGTATTGCTCACTAGTAAGATCTCATTTGAATCGGTCATTTGAGAAAGCCCATAAGTCACAATTTTGACATATTCAAAAAATGGCGGAATCCTATTGCCAACACTTCGGCGCACATTCCAACGAGAAATCCCATAAGTCGTACCACTCCTTGTATTTAATTTTCAAGAGTCAAAATCTGCTAAGAAACTTAATAAGTTTAAGAAAGTTTTTTAAATTCCTCAACATTTTACTTTTTTGACTTATGGTCTTTCTCAAATGACCGATTCATTTGGAATATGCCTCAGTTGTGTGGTCACCATTCTACAACATCTATAAAGAACAACTTAAGAGAGTTCAACGAAAGTTTGTTAAATACTGTGCTTACAAGCTTAACATGAATAATAGACTCGAAGAGGTTCAACAACATCTTCATCTTCCAACCCTTGAGTACAGAAGAAAAACTTCTGACCTGAACTTCATTTACAAATTGATTAATGGTTATATAGACTGTCCTCATCTTCTCAGTCAAATGTCTCTTAGAGTACCGTCCCGATTTCTTAGAAAAAATGAAGTATTCTCTTCGAATGTACATAGGACTAACTACGGCGCTCATTCTCCTCTAACCCGTAGCCTAGCAGTTTTAAATGCCCATCCTGAAATTGATCCCTTCGGAAGCTCACTCAACAGGTTCCAAAACAGTATTATGCGATCAAAAATGTGAATAAGTGTTATGTTTGGACATATTTAGATATTTAATTTATTGTTAGTATTTGTATGATTAGATTATATTAATTAGAAATGTAAATTTATAAATGGGGATCCCGTATATTGTTAATAAATAAAATAAATAAATCCTGTACTACGATATAAATGAATTTGTTTTTTATTCAAACTTCCATTACAAAAGGATAAAAGAAATATCGTGTTAAAAGAGAAAACCAATAATTTACGACCGAATGCCCTTAAATCCTTTGACCAAAACCCGAACATATATTTTCCATTTCCATTGATCATATTTTATGCCCTTGTTTTTGCTGTTTTTATTTAACCCATGTTACATTGTTTCAAAGTTTTTTTTTTTATTTGCAGCTGTGCTGTCAAATATTAGTTTTTGTCAAGGATGAAACTAAAAATCTTGTGTTTCTTCCTTCTAATACAACAATAGTCATATAGTCACTAGTGGGAAATATTGCCGCGACGAGGTAATTCCACGAGTTCTCTAATATGCCATAGGGCGCGTGTAATGTAGTATACAGGGTGTCCGGGAAAATGTGGGAAATCACCCGGATATGATAAAAACACGTGAAAAGAATACTACAAGTTCATATAAACTTCTTTCGTATCGGCCTCCTCTTCGAAGATATGGCTCCCAAAGAGCTCCCATGGAATTAAGTTTTTGACACAAATAATTATTAAACCAACAGGTATATTTCACTTTTCTTTTCATGTGATGTATACCAGGTAAGACCCTTCAAATTACTATCCCAGAAAGTGTTGCGAATTACCCACAGCTGCAGGGACGGACTAGCTGTGACACGAATGTGTCCATTTCTTTACGCCCTGTGTGATAAAAACTTTGGACAACGTTTTTACATACCTTTAACTATTGACTAAAAATTAAGTGCTCTTCCTTTATGTCGCTGATCCTAACCGTTTTCGGAAAAACGTAATTTTTATTTATATCATGTATATTTAGCGTATTTCAATAAAAGATTTGTTCCTATAAATTATCAATGTTCACTTAATATTAATACATGATCGCAATAAAATGACGTTTTTTTTTAAAACGGTTAGGATTAGCGACATGAATGAAGAATACTTAATTTTTAGTCAATAGTTAAAGGTATGTAAAAAACGTTGTCCAAAGTTTTTATCATACAGGGCGTAAAAAAGATGGGCACATTAGTGTCACAGCTAGTCCGTCCCTGCAGCTGTGAGTAATTCGCAACACTTTCTGGGATAGTAACTTGATGGATCTTACCTTACCTGGTATACATCATATGAAAAAAAAATTGAAATGGTTTAATAATTATGTGTCAAAAACTTAATTCCATGGGAGCTCTTTGGGAGCCCATATCTCCGAAGAGGAGGCCGATACGAAGGAAGTTTATCTGAACTTGTAGTATTCTTTTCACGTGTTTTTTCATATCCGGGAGATTTTCCTTATTTTCCCGGACATCCTGTATATTATCTAGGACCATTTAAATAAAAAAATTAAATCTTATCATTATTGAAGTAGCATGTGATTGGATCAGTCTTAACGACATGTTTGCAGTAATTACGGTTGTTACTGCCATCTAAAAAAATACTGCTTTCATGTAAAAATAGCACTTTTCAAAGTAAAAATTTCCTGATTAATTTTCTCGCTTTAAAAATGGAAGAATTACATAATTTACGGACGAGGTTAAGGATACTACAAACCATAGAGAAAGCAGAGCAGGGTCGACAGTGATAGGTTTCCTAGTCATTACTGCCGCAAAAGAGTAATTGGGAAGATTTAGTAGCAGGATAGAGTCGTTCAGCGTGTTGGTTTGCTATTTGAAGTTGAAAATAAAGTTTTAATGGAAGATATAAAAAAGATACGATATACTGACTACGTAACTGTGAACGCTGGAAATCTTGGTATCATTTTTGATCAATATTTGACCTTTAAAGCTCATATAAAAAACATAATAAAAAATTAAAACGAATTTTGTGACTTATCGGACAAGTGTGTAACTGTTTTTATATTGGAATACAGTACACAGGGATCCAAGCACAATGGATTCCCTGGGGCGGATAGACCACGACGGCCGTTTCGTGCTTGTTAGGACTCTACGGGCAGCCATAACCCAGTGGCGGCTCGTGCCATTTTAGTGAAGTAGGGACAGGTAAACCCTTAGCGCCGCAGGCAAAATTTTTTTGGGTGCCACGCCCTTTTTTGTTAATAGTTCTTGCTTTTAAAGTAGGAAAAATAAGCAAAAAGGCACCTAATTTAATTTATGAATTTACAATCATATCTTGAATATACCTAAACACGATAACAAGTTGAAACACACAAGCAATGTTTGATGTTTAATCTGCGATAAACGGAGAGTCCTTTATTTCTTTTATGACTTCATCATGATACACATCTAACATACAGTCCAGAAGTTCATTTTGTAGGGGTTTTGATGTTCCTTTAAATACTTTCGATTTTTCAATATGATCTTTAAGAGTTTTGTCTAATTCTGAGCTGAAATTTATTAATTCACGAAATATGCCCCTATTTTTCGACGTCTCTTTTTCGTCATGACCTCTCAAAGCCAACTCAAATGCACCACAAAACCGAACGCAGTTTATAATTTGGTTTAATATGTATCTGTTTTTATCAATTTGTTCGTTTTTCTTCATTATTTCATTGTGATATGCAGAATTTAATTGAGTTTTAATGTTAATTTTACCAAGCA
Source organism: Polydrusus pterygomalis (assembly GCA_963969555.1). NCBI lineage: Eukaryota > Metazoa > Arthropoda > Insecta > Coleoptera > Curculionidae > Polydrusus > Polydrusus pterygomalis. Next base: position 41,659,227 of record OZ018381.1, on the reverse strand, counting down.
TACTGAAATTAAATAATAATATATTGTTTAAATGTACCTTCGATTTTTCATGTGTCTTCATTTTGTCCCAGAAATGGACCAAATCATCTGTACCTTTTTGGGACCAAGTTTGCTTCCCACCAAATAAAACACACATAAAATAAAATAGTCTATTAGATTCATCACAACCGCACATCCAAGTATTTTTTCCATAAAGTTTCCTTTAAAAATCTAATAGTATTCATTACTTATGTATTTCTAAAATAAAAAGTTCGTTAACCCTACATTAAATCAGCCGCCGGCCGAACGAAAACAAATCGGGACGCGACGCGAACATCAGCTGTTTGAAACGTCTAACATCAAACGGTCAAACGAAGAGAGCCTGGCTACCCGTCGAGATTTTTGCCTGCTTGCATTCAAGGTCATTTTTCAACGTTTTTTTATTGAGGTGATGGCGTTTTGTCACCTCCCGTGTGCCTCGTCGCGCTTGGCGCGGAAGCTACGTTACCGTTTTACGCATAATCGCTTCCTTTTAGATGGAAATTTGCACCCGACTGTGTTCCATTTTTAAATTATTTTGCTAATTGCTTTAAAAACGAGAATATCAATTTTAATAGGTTTTGGTAATTTGTAAAGCGCAGGACGCTAGACAGGAGGGCAGGTAGTGCCATGGCACTGTGGCTCTACCCCACGAGCCGCCACTGCCATAACCCAAGCAATTCCGACACAGCGCGGATCCCTGTGTAATCCAATATAAAAACACTTGTCCGATATGGCACAATATTCGCTTTTAGTTATTTTCGCGGACACTATATTATCTTCCAAACATTTTGATGGCTCAAAACTTAAACGGATTACTCGCATTCTGGTGGGTGCCGGCGTTGATCTGTTTTCTGGTCTGCAAAATGGCAGATATTTTCGGTGAAAACGCAAATAGCGTTCCCTATACTGGATTGTGATGCACTTCGTGGTTTATTTAGTTGTCTACCTTTCGATTATTACCAGTGTAACTGCCTTTTATATTGGAGTTAATTTCGCTGAGATGGCGCTACGGTGTATTAATAGCCGTTTTGGTTTTGCAAAGAGGCTTTTAATATATCGAACCGCTGTGTCTGAATTGCTTGGGCTATGGCTGCCCGTAGAGTCCTAACAAGGACGAAACGGCCGTCGTGGTCTACCCGCCACAGGGTATTCATGGTGCTTGGATCCCTGAGTATTCCAATATAAAAAACAGTTACACACTTCCCCGATATGCCACAATATTTGCTTTTAATTGTTTTCGCGGACACTATATTATCTTCAAAACATAATAAAAAATGTTTATTAGGTATAAAGTTAAAATTTTATATTAATTTTAAATTGTTCTTAAACATTGATACAAAATTAAGGCTTGTAAATTCTATTATTTTAAGTGGTTTAGACTATGATGATATATCGTATAAATATAAATTATAAAAACAAATAAAAGTTACTAATGTAACAAAATCATTGTATACGATTTTCAACTTGCCTTCAAAAATATGGCCATGTTACTACAATCTATAGACAAAATAAACTACAACCTACTAAAAATATGCGTTGTCTTGTTACAAAAAAAGAGTCTTGTAATATTACTATTAAACTATAGAGGTAAGTAGGTACTTCTTTTCATCCATTTTTATGAAAAATGCTTTTATTAACAAACACAAATACTCAACATATTTCGGAATACACCTCTCTACTGTCAGTCATTTCCTTATTTGCAGGAAAACCAGACGAACATTACTATTAATGAAATAAAGTATAGATCAAAATTAGTTGTATCAATGCTTTATTTACAATAATTACATATCGAAGCGCCGACAAATTTTGCGCGTAGGTATATTGTACGCTTCAGGCAAAAAGTTCCTAATAAATCATGGCAAAAAGCAGACCTCTCAAAATGTATCCAAGAAAACATCAATTCCTTACCAGAAAATTGCAAACGACCTAAAAATATTTGCACAGGAAGGAAAAATAATAACTACTTGTTATGTTTCACAAATTTAATCAGTTTCCTGACAGGTGTTTCGGCCCTGCTCAATAAGATATACAGGGAACACACGCCAAAAAATCTCCAAAAAACTTAAAAAAACTTAATATCATTCCTATACAAGTCAATAAAAACAACTTTCACAAACACATATCCAATGCTAAAATATAAACTAAAAACAAACTTTTACAAAGTGGGGTCTACCAAATAGAATGCGGCAACTGCGATGCTATCTACATTGGATAAATAGGTAGAAATTTTGACACCGGGCTTAAAGAACACAAAATCTATCTATTATATATAGAATATATTTAAAAAACAAACAAAATAAAACAGGGTTAGCTGATCACTGCATAAAAGACAATCACCCAATCTCTAACAACATAAAACACATATACATACACAATAAAAGCGGAAAACTAAATCTACCTACTAGAAACAATAGCTATCAAAAAAGCCATAAAATACAAATGTAATGTTGTTAATAATCAAACCGAAATACCTTCAGGTGCTTCCCTAATTCTTAATAGCACACTTATTTAGGACTAAATATGTATCTGTACCTTTAAAAATTAGGAAAACCCACTGTTGACCATTCAATCTTCTAATCCTAATTTTAATTTTGTGACATGTTTATAGTTACCATAATATGATATAAATACCTTTGTAGTGTGACGTAGAATTTAGTATATTCTTGTACTCCGTTGACAATGACCCGCAAGGGCCGAAACACGTGTCAGGAAACTGATTAAATTTGTGAAATATAACAAGTAGTTATTATTTTTTCTTCCTGTGCAATGGAACAACAGTTTCATCAAGCATGTAGCCCAACACAAATTAATTATACAAAAAATATTTGTTTTCAACATTTTATAGCAAATAAACTATTAATGAATATATTAAATACACACTCATGTGCAGTGTTAGCTGCTATCTAAATTAATTGTTCAATCGCGTTAAATCAAATTGTTTAACTCAAATCTGTTTAATTATGTTACGCGATCAGAGAAAGAAATACTTTGAAATATTTTTTTGAATGTCAATCGGGTTTTTATTCAAAAACAAAAATAACCTTTTCCTTTCATCTCTATTCAAGCAAACGAGTTGAGAATATCGTCTGAAGCACATCAATAAACGTTTGGGTTTATTCTTGTTTCTGGCATTTATTACTTGTTTTTCTTTTTGTAGTTTGGGCAATAAACTTTCCACCATGTCTAGGAACTTCGCTGGCTTTATTCGATTATAGTTTATTTCCAATATTTTACTTCCCACTAATTGGATATATCATTTTTATATCTCTAATGGACACAGATAGAGAAGAAGTTGCAAAAAGCTTTGTGCAATTGCCAAACTAGATTAAAGAGTTAAAAGATATAATAAAGGCTTTAACTTGACTCAAAGCTAATGATATTCACTCTTTTGTTTAAAATTAGAGAAAATCTAAATATTTAACTCCAATAAACAAAGCATTTTATCGGAATATTAGTTTTTAAGAAAAATATTTTTAATTTAGGACTTCCATTGACAGAAAATATTTCCTAAGGATCGTCTATAGTCTATAGAGTAGACATAGTAGAGCAAACTTTCCATTTTATACAGTGTATTCCAGAATGGATTTTTATAATACATTTTGATTTTTACGCTACCGCAAAGAAGAGAAGAAAATTCTACGGTTTCAGTTCTTAAAATTTTGAATCATTTACTGAACCAATATTATTTAAACAAAATACTCTCTAAATTAAAAACTCGCGAAACCAGCAAGCAAGCAGCAAGTTCATTTTGGCCGTTAGTAACTCATTTTTATTACTAAAATGTAAGAAACATTAAATAACAAATTTGTTATCTGAATTCCAATGTCTTTATAGTTTTAAATTCAAATAAAACTTTAAAAAACATATTTCCGATGAGTTTAGTTTAATATGACGCACTATATTTTTAGAATAGAAGTTAATTTTACTTGTTAGTACCAAAGGTTGTTTACTAAAATTTCAGGAACATTAAAAACATTAATTCGTTTTCAACCATACCATCTGATATTACATGTCTACATAGTTTCAAATCAAATGAAACTTAAAAAAACATATTCCGATGAGTTTAGTTAAAAAATACGATGCACTATATTTTTATAATAGAAGTTGATTTTACTTGTTAGTAACTCAGATTTATTACTAAAATTTCAGGAACATTAAAAACATTAATTCGTTTTCAAGCATACATCTGAAATTACATGTCTACATTGTTTCAAATGAAACTTAAAAAAAACATATTTCCGATGAGTATAGTTAAATATGACGCACTATATTTTTACAATAGAAGTTGATTTTAATTGTTAGTAACTAAGGTTTATTACTAAAATTTCAGAAACATTAAAAACATTATTTCGTTTTCAACCATAACATCTGAAATTACATGTCTACATGGTTTCAAATGAAACTTAAAAAAACATATTTCCGATGAGTTTAGTTAAATTTTTGATGTGTCTCTTTTAGCCCCGGTGTTCGATATGTAAAGCAAATTGGTTAGTATCAATAAAAATTATAAGTTAGCAACAAAATGCATTTTGAATTTATTCTGAGTGACTTTTGCCAATAGATATAAAGCACACAGAAAAATTATCACTTATTAATTTCATTGAGTTAATAGGAACTAACAAAATTATCGCGATAATCTACCGTTGCTATAAGCAACGTAAACAAAAAGGAGCCTTCTAATTGGTTGAAAATAAATTTATGTAATTTTCATTACTATTTACTATTATAGTATAATAATTAGTAGTAGGTAGATTAAATTATTATCTAATGTTTTCAAACTTTCTGCTTTTGTGGCGCCTTTTAAATTATTTTTAATAAAGGTTTGTGACATTCGATTATAGTAAAAAACACGTTAAATTGACCTCATTTACTTGGTCAATATTGTCTTCTATAGTATTTTCGTAGCGGGAAATAAAAATGTGGGTTTAAAAGACGCCTTTTGTCAGTTTAATCACTTTTAAATTCAGCATAACCTGTAAAATTTTATTGCTGTTCTAAAGAACCCCCCTGTAAAAATAAAAAGCCCTTAAGACCTGTAACTTTTTAAAATAAATTGTTTCAAGAGCTGACTGGCGTTACTTTAAAAAACAAACACTTGTACAGGCAGAAAACAGTGTGATAATTAGTGTAAAGCATTAATTTTATTTCTCTTGGGATAATTACCATGGGATTTACAATATAAATTATCCAAGTATTAGTGAAATTGTCTAATGAATACAGAATAAGGAAAATCCTTTTTATAACAATCTATTGTCTTTTTTGAATGTAATTTTTTTGTCTGTATTAAATATATAAACGAAAAATATACGGTGGGAATTGAACCCAGAACCTCTCGATTTGTGCAATTTGTGCTAAGAGACTATGAAATTATCTCCTCTATACCAACTTCGGCCGTATACTTAATCAATTCTATGTTAGCAGTATACATATACAGTGTGACCAGTAAAGTCCGCATCATATGGTATTTTTTTTTGTTAATAGCTTTATTCGAAATTTAACTTTGGCGTCAAGTTCTGCTTCGATCGAGAAGCAAAAAAACAGTAGTCACGTGATTCGCATTATCTGTCAAATTTAATTTTTTTCCAAAAAATAATTCAAAAGTGGGGTTATTTCTAAAATTATCGAAAAAAGTTATTAGAAAAAGTTTTTTTTAAATGCAGTTTCTAGCCCACATGCAAAATTTCAGCTGCATAAGATAATTTTGATTTTTTACTCACCACTAAAATTTATTTTCTACATGAACACTTATGAACACTTTACTGATGACACTGTGTTCTTTTTTATCTTAATATTAAGGTGTATTACTTTCAGACACGAATTACGTTTTCAAAAATACTTATTTTTTGAAGTTACCTTATACGGGGTCAAAAGCAAATAATCACATGCGACCAAATTTTAATAGCCCAATTTTGATTTTGTAGAAAAACACACATTTAATATGGCGCTACTTTAAAGAAAATGTATCTGAAATAAACCATTGTCAAAACTAAGAAGTTTTATGCAGGTTGCGTTGAGTCTTATTTTGCAAAAATGGAATTTACAAAATATGGGTAAAAAATCAAAATAATCTTATGCAGCTAAAATTTTGCATGTGGGCTAGAAACTGCATTTAAAAAAACTTAGTCGTAGGTTAAGTAATTTGATACCATTTCTGTCAGTTCGATCCAAGCTTGCACAAATGATACTAGAAGAAAATATTTCGATTTATAGAGTAGGGGAGCGCGGGGGAATTGAAGCCACCTAAGGAAATATATTTCTAAAAATGTTATCATTAATTTTTATTTAAATTTAAATAAACATATCGAAAGAAGTACATATATAAGTCATTTATATATGACACTTTTTTTGAAAAACGTAACTACACCTTATTTTCTAAAATAACAAAAGAAAATGCATTTGGCTCCCATTACCCCGTCATGCGGGTAATTGGAGTCACATAGTTTTTAAAAGTAATAAACATAAAATACTTGCAAAGCAAAATAAATTGGGGGTAAACTTAATTTAAGAAATGCGCAAGTACATAAATATTTACTATTAACAAATTAAACTGTAAATTGAGATGCTGCTTTTCTTATCCTCAATCCGTTACTAACCGACTGAGCAGCCGGTTGAAGGTTTTCTAATGTCCAGGAAGCCTTTTTAGTTTTTCTTTTGCATGTCCTGGGCATCTAAAATACATTTAAAAAAATAAGCGAGACAGTATTGAATAATGGGGGTAATTGGAGCCACTGGCTCTCATTACCCCCAAGGACAAAATTCTCTTTAAAAATTTTATTTAAAAAAAATACATAATTTAAGAAAATAACAAATATAATTTCAAAAGCTACATACTTTTACGCAGCAACACTAAAAAAATTAATTAAAATAAACAAAATATAGAATTACTTGCCTTGATTATACTTTCCACGTGTTATTATTAGAAGTATATGCAAAATTTGCTGCACTCCACCCGACTAGTCAAAACGAATTGAATATCAAAGAAAATTTATAGGGTTCTGAATATGTTAACGTGATGGTAGCTGGCCCGCAGAACCCAAGGTCAAGCGTCAGGGGCATTCAGAATTAATAATATGATGTTACAACGTGAAATAACATGGTGGCTCCCATTCCCCACTGGCTCCAATTCCCCCCCGCTCCCCTACTCTATTCTGTATACTTAAAACAAATCATAAAAAATACGAAACAGTTTTAATTATTTATAAATTTGAAATATGCATGCCAAAAGTCCCGTAACATATAATATTACAACTTTGTTTAGTTTTTGAGCACATAATTTTTAGTAAGACCAAAAAGGATAATGAGACTCGAAGATTTATGGCTTAGTCGGGCCAAAATACTTTATTTTTGATGGCGCCTTCGTGCCTGGTGCTAGAATTGAGTTTTGAAAATTTGCTTGAGAAAAATAAACAAAGTCTTATGGACTATTCTTTTTAGAAGTGCTATTTTACTTTCCAACTTCAGTTCGTTTGAACTTTTCTACATACACAGTACGATAAAAAAATGTCTTCCAATTTTTTCCTCACTCATATGTTATACCACCACACCATTTTATATTCCATAAAAGCTTCATTAAGGTGGGAGTATCAACATGCTTGCCAACCTATAACCTATTTCGCGTAGATTTATTTATGGTTTCTAGCTTTTACACAAAATTTAAATAAAATCAATATCGTCTTCATATTCTATAGGTAAGAATTAACACGTTAAATAAATATCATGGAATTTCATAAGTTATTTAAGGAGAATTGTATATCGAAAAATATCGGTTAAGATTTTTTTTAACATTATTATGTCATTGTTCTTTCACTATACAATTCTCCCAAAATAAGCAATGAAATAAATTGATATTTTTGTAATATATCAGATATTACCTAAATAATGTGCAGACGATATTGATTTTATTTAAAGCTTATATAGTCAATAAAATAATAAACTAAGAAAAACAAGGCGAAATAGGTTATTGGTTGGCAATAAATTGAATGACGTTGATAATTTCACCTTAAGGTTGGATACCTTCTACTATTTTCTCTTTTGCAAACATCATAAGTACAGCTTTTTCTGTCTCCTGAAGATGAACGCTTCTTTATTTGAAACATGTAGAGACTAATATTTTTATTCTAATAAAATTGTGGAGGAAGACTTTTAGGTTTTCTTTAGGTTCTCATATTTTTTTTTATACAGTATGTCTCTGTAAGTTTGCATCATATGGAAAACTTTTTTATTATTCATCTTACGAAAAAAAGTTATTCTTCATAAAAAGCTCTGCATGGTCTAAAACCTAAAATGCAACCATCAAATATCGAAATTTTCCAGTCATATACGAGGTTTGTCAAAAAATGTGAATTTTTCCCAAGAATGTAAATTTTTCCCAAGAGTAAAGTACCTTTATTTTTGATATTATCGAAAATTGTTATTAAAAAAAGTTGATCAGAACTAAAAACCACGTCTAAATAGGTAATAACACGCATTAAATTAAATAAATAATTAAAAAATTAAATAATTGATAATAAATTAATAAAATAATTTTTCAACATAAATGCGTATAATTGTATATTTAGACGTGGTTTTTAGTTCTGATCAACTTTTTTTTATAACAATTTTTGATAATATCAAAAATAAAGGTACTTTACTCTTGGAAAAAATTTACATTCTTGGGAAAAATTCACATTTTTTGACAAACCTCGTATATGACTGGAAAATTTCGATATTTGATGGTTGCATTTTAGGTTTTAGACCATGCAGAGCTTTTTATGAAGAATAACTTTATTTCGTAAAATGAATAATAAAAAAGTTTGCCATATGATGCAAACTTACGGAGACATACTGTATATTTATTATATATCAATTATAATTGTTAAAATCATTGTACGGTTCGACATTAATAATTTAATATTTTTAGCTACATCCTGCTACAAATTATTCTTGCTGAGCTCGTATGGCATCCAGTAATGTGCTGTGGCCGTTTGTCCTGGTTTCCGTGGCTTTTAAACTATTCCTACATAAACCTTTCCAACGAGAATGTTGGATGAAATGGGTGATTTGGGACATCCAAATTTTAGTTTTACTAGAGATTAAGGAAAATATACATTTTCAATCTACCAAATACAAAGGTAATACAGTTGTATAAAGCACCTTCGGCGCCTTAAAAAATAATGCACCTTGTTCTATTAATTTTGATTGTATTCAGCACATTTAAGTTTGTAATATATGCCTCAAATTACATTATTCCAGAAAAAATCATTACTTTTGGTTTGGTTTGATGTATTATTTTTAAAAATTTAAACAAGCGTTGTCTTTTATTGTTTTCATATTTACGGGGAAGCTTTTTCCAAAATTGCTATTAACCTTTATGGTTTGTAAAAATTTAGTTTGTGTCGTGGGTATTTGAGTCATTTTTAAAAGCTATGTTCGAAATTTTTTGTTTCAAAATCATAATGGAAAAAAATACTAATATTTAATGTAGGTATATAATCCGGCCCCAACCATTGTTCAAATTGTGTAAACATAATGTAACTAGAAATGACATATGACGGCGACAGCCATTACATGGTTATTTGATAAATACTTTAATTTGCAAAATAAATAAATGCATGTAAAAAAATTAAATTGATTAGAAATAATTAGATTTGGATTAGAAAGGTGAAAAACCTTTTTTGAATCAGGTAGGCATTGTTAATTGATCAAATACCAGTGTTTAAAAAAAAACGAGTAAGAAACATTTGAGACTGTTCTGCGAAGTCTCAAAAGGTCTCCAGATATTTGCCACGACTATAGATTGTAAGGTATAAAATAAACAAGAAGTCATACGTTCTACAGACAAAGTCAAAATTATCAAACAGAACTAGGTAGGTACCTACCTATATACCAGCAGACCATATTATATAGAAATAGAATAAAAAAGTTACTCTTATTATGACTACTAATATTTCAAGTCAGATATCAATTAACTAATTTACCAACTACAAAAAAGGCAACAACATAAAAATCCACAAATACTACCCTGGAAGTCCACGTTGACTAGCATTGTTTCTGTTATATCCCAGTACTCAAATTCTCATTGGCCAAATAACCTCACTGCTCACAACTGATTGGTTAAATCGAAGTAAAATTAAGTTCTGACCGCAACACTCTAATAATCAGCCCTCTCGGAACATTACCTAATTTTACAGCAGCTTAGCATTGTCTATAGTACCTCAAGTACCTGTCTTATCCTTGTTTGTCTATAAAAAGGAAAACGAAACATACACGATCACGCATGTCGTGTATTATACCACGGATCACTCGCCTGTCTGGTCGACGCGCGCGCCGGATAATCCAAGGTAATGTAATATAAAAAAGAATTTAGTCATTTGTGCAGAAAGGATCAAAAATATTAAAAAAATATTTAAATAAATGTAAAACTTGTAGTAACCTATTTTACTTTTTTTTGTTTGTGACGTATTTAAAAAAAATTTACCCCTAAGGTGTTTATAAGTGCAAAGTCCATGGAATGGTCAGCGTTTTTAACGATCTGTAATGAAATAAATATATTTTTTAAATAATGATGACGAATATATTATATTTTTGGTATTATTTTCATGAACAAAGCAATGAATACAAAATGAAATTTTTATTGAAAAAGAAGAAAAGTGACTGACTACATACACATTCCCATGATGCTCAAGTGGGTGTTTTTTTTTAAAGAGAGCGTATATCTAGGTACTTTTATTGCTTTCATAAAAAATGTCATTATTTACGTACATAATTTTCTGTCGACTGTAGTAAACAATTATTACATAACGTGAGTGTCATAAGAAAACAAATTGTGTTGATAGATTGTATGTAAGAAATGTGAGTCATAAAAAACCAAATTGTGTTGGTATACGAGTAAAACGGGTGATTTATAGTTACAACTAATTTTCTGCACGAATATAAAACAATTATCAAAAAATAAGAATAATTTTTATCTGATTTATTTACATTTTTAATTTGATCTTGAACAATTAAATCCTACAACATTTATTTGCATTGATTAAATGTGTGAATCGTAGGAACACAAATAATGTGGACTAATAATTATTCAAATAAAAGGAAAGTGTCATAGGAAAATGAATTTTTGCTCTACAATATTACAGCAAGGCTATACTTATCACGACGATAGATCAAGATGATGGATATCTCATTTTCGTTATCATAACTAGCCCACAAGACGTCAAAGACTTGCTCCTTTTGAATTTTATTGGAGTTTAATCACAATTTATTATTTTAATTTCTCAAAATTATATAAACATTATTTTCTATCTTCCTTTCATTTACACTACATTTACTTTGGTAGTACCTACCTATCTTTTTTGCTGTATTAATGTCAATGGTCCTCACCGTATAACATTAATAGCTTTATTAAGGTCTTATTCATCAAATAATATTCTGCAGTTGTTCCAACACAGTTTTTTTGTCCTGATGATGGAATTTACTCCATTCGAAACATGTAGATAATCCCCAATTAACTATTATATATTATAATATTGGGGGTGGACTTAAAACATATTATCATTACTTTACTTTCTATTTCATTTACCACTTCACTCTACGTATAAAATATTTTTTTTTAATATTATAAAACTACTAAACGTCTTATTTTTCCAAAATTGAAAGGCAATAAAATTGTAATCTTATTGTGTCATTGCTGTTTAAGAAGAAGGTCAAAGATTAATTAAAACTTTCTGT